>CM060944.1:104455840-105705840 GCA_030765085.1 Allium cepa | reverse complement strand
ACCCAACAGATAGGTAGAAATAAATAAATATATATAAATATATTAAAAATTACAAATACGCTTTCTCAAGATAGACACCACTCCAGAGCCTAGGTATTCACTCAACCTAATGCTCTGATACCAACTATGACGACCCAACTTCCTGACTCCAGGAAGTCGCATCGTCAATTAAGAAAGAAAGGGATAGAAGAAGAAAAGAAAGAAGAGAAAGAAGAAACAACACTAGAATCTCAACAGCGAAACGAATAAATTATATTAATAACATAAGTATTTACATAATATATAATACCAATCAGAGATACACAGCATACACATCACATATACTAGACAGTTATAAACACCTGTCTAGTATTTACAACTCAATATAATCACAACACAGAGAAAAACACAGCGGAAAACTATATCTAATGCGGAAGCCTCCTGCTCCATCGCTCCTCCATTATTCGTCAAAGCCAACCTGAATCCTAACCTGAATTCCCTTGGCTACTCGTAAAAATTTGAGTACCCAAGAGTTTATGAAAAACAAAAATAAACTCCGGGTCAGACATGGGTCTGGTGTGAGTAACATGTTAAGGTTGCTTAACTTTAAAAACCTTTGAAAAGAAAGGTATCACGTAAGACTTCCCACACATAAACATGGAAAAGTTTTTACCTTACACTAACCAAAACATTTGATAGGAAATCCGATGATATTATAATAGAGTCTAGGGTTTTCAAGTAAAATACAGAAATAGCTGGAATGCTTACATCTCATGTTTCAACATAGTTAGGCACAACTAATACGTACGGCACTTATTGGATTTTGGATTCCATACAATGGCAGGGCTACTGGGGTACTGCCCGTCACAGTACGTGGCCTAGATCACCGTACCGAGGAGCCACCCTAACTCCCCTGCAACACAAGACTGGGACCATTTCATACTGAACAGTCCTGAACAAGACAACCTCGGCAGTTGTTGCAATCAACTGCCCCACACAGCCGAATATAAAGGGACTTCTAGACAGGGGTAAATCTTGCTCTCCAGTGGGAGCTACCCACGAAGCCTTGCTGCACCTCCCCTGTTTTAGCCATTCCCGGTTGATGAGGCTTGAGGCTACGATTACCTTTATAGAACATAACACTTAGAATGCTCATCGTCCACTTGACGATGTTCTGAAAGCATTGAATCCATACAAGTTCGTTCCGGGTTCGAACGAAACCGAAGGCATTATCTCGTTACACTCATTTTGGAATCACCCTCAAAGTTAACGACGATAACCCTTGCACTCTAAATCACCATCTCGAATCTATAAGCACTATTTCGTCAACTCATTACGGAATCACCCACAGAGTTATACTGACGTATAGCCCTTACATCTCGAGTCTTCACAACGCTCCATTTGGATTCACGACCTAATGTTATTTGGAATCGATGTGGTTTTCGAATATCCAAATATGGAAACCTGATCCCGGTCTCATCGAAATCCAAAGAGTGTCTTTTAGGTCCAAGTTGTTTTAAAGTTTTAAAACAATTTAATTCAATATTATCTATATTCACACAGATAGATAATTCCCAACATCATAATAGATAATCAATATTATCATAACATCAGATAATCCATATTATCAACACAAACAGATAATTCATATTATCAACTCAATACATCCATCGCATCCAGATCACACAACATCATTTATCTCATAACTGAGATTTCAACTATTCAGGGTAATAAATATCAATCATTATTCATAAGCAAAGACTTATTAAATCCCATCCTATAATTAATTTAAAATGAATTAAATTAATTACTTCTTCCTTAATTAATTTAAAATAAATTAAATTAATTACTCATCCATATAAATCTTTCTTACATATTCCTTAATTAATTATTAATCAATCAATTAATTATTCTCAACAAATTACCCTAATTAATCATCTTGATTAATTATTCTTTAATTACATTCAAGTAATTAATCTCTAATTAATTTCACAAATTAATTAATCCAAACCAATCCCTGTACTAACCTGTAATTATTTTATTAATTAATTAATCATAATTAATTACATTAATCCTTAATTAATTACATTAATTAATACCTTCATTGATTAATTGTTCTTAATTAATCAATCCTTAATTACATCATTAATTATTTAAATTAATGATCTCAAATTATTTTATTTTAAATAACTTCATTAAATTAATTATCATTTATCTCTATTTATTAATCATTCTTGATTAAGTAATTAATTACATTAAATTAATTACATCCTTAAATCATTTCCAAATAACTCGATTATCTAAACCTAAATTAATTTCACTAAGTAATTAATTACTTATCTTAAGTAATTATTCAACATACAAATTACATATTAATTACAAAGTAATTAATTTCTAAAATTCCTTCAATTAAATTACATCTAGTAATTTATTTTCTTAATTACATCATTAAGTAATTTCCCATTTTTAATTACATTTGTAATTACTTCTCAAATCAATCCATGATTAATTTAAATTAATTAAACTTAATTTATTAACTTAATTAATCAAAATATACTCAATTAATTACAATTAGTAATTAATTTCCTTAATTACTTTCACTAATTAATTTACTTAAACAATTCAAAGGATTATCTTAAATTAATTAATCCAATTAATTATTGAAATTAATTACATTAATTAATTATAAAATAATGTTATGTTAATGACCTTCATTAACCAATAATAAATCTTTAATTACCTTTCTAAAGTAATTAATTGAATTAATCAAAATTAATTCTTAATTTATTTATAAAACTCATTAATTAATTCCTAATTATTAAATTAATCAAGTGATAATTAAACTTAATTAATTATTAATTACTTGATTAATATAATTCAATTCATTAACTAAATTAATCAAATCTTATTTAAATTAATTTCTAAATTACACTTTAATCAAATTTAATTAACTTACTTAAAACCTTTAATTAATTAAATAAATCCTTAATTATTTATTTAATTAACCTAATTATTAATTAATTAAATTAATTAATAATAAAACTTAATTACCTTGATCAGATAATTAAGTTTTAAAACAATAAAAATCATTTATCTCATTAATGATTAAATTATCATTTTTAAGGTCATTTAAAAACAATTTGCTTTTAAATTTTATAAATTCCATTTTAAATTAAAATTAAAATGAAATTAAATTTAAACTTAAACAAGATTTTAAGTATTTAAAAATTCTTTAGTTCTCATTTTAAAGAATCACTTACCTCTTAAAACAAATTTTAGAAAAGTCATTTAACTTTAGCTTATATTTAATTGAATTAAAATATCTTAAATATTTCAAATGACTTCGAAACATTTAAATTCAAATCTCATCTACATTATAACAAAAATTCAAATCATGCTTCAGTTTTAATAATTCAAAGATTAGAATTTAAAAACCAAGTTTTAAATTTCATTACACATGTGTATAAAATTCTAAAAATTTTCAACTTGATTTTAACCTTTGAATTTAAAACTTGTTTTATTTGAGCTTTCTGGTTCAAACTCTAATTTGAATTTAGGTTCGGATTTAACTTAGAATTTAAATCTTGTTTAAATTCTTATTTTCAGATTTAAAAATTTCATTATAAAAACTATGCAGATTTCATTTTAAATATTCCATTTTCTGCAAATCTTGTTTATCCAAAAACTGAAATTCAAAACCTATTTGAATTCATGTTTTAATCTTGCTTTAGTTTAGATTTAAAAATTGCCTAGCCTATTTTTAAATTTAGTTTTAGAAATTTTAAAACCTGAAGCAGATCTGGTTACAGAAACAAAATACTGCACCAAAGTAAACTACCCGAGTCAAAAGCTATATTACTTCGAGTCTCCCCCTATCTTAAATTCGAGCAAATATAGGAATGACCCGAGCACCACAACTTCACCATACTACAGCAACTAAAACTCCTCCATATAACCACTGCGCATATGCACATAGCCATGGCCATCTTCCCGATCATCAGTGATGATCATCCACCTCCATAAACCCTCTCTTAAATCCACTTGAACACCTAAACATCAATGTACTTCCCTTTCCCAGAATTCAACAGAGCAGCCCTCTATACTTTTAAAATCTGAAACACACTTCACCCCAACTTCTCAAACCTGTCAACAACAATTTCTCCTCCCTCCGGCCATCATTCAAGCTGAAACTCCGGCTACTATCTCCACTTAGACCCAACTCCCAACCTTCCAAAACACTTAACACTCGATCGAATATTGCGTGAGAACGATTCTATTTGCTAACTGACTCAAACTTTAGGGTTACAGAACAAATTTATCTACTGCTGTCTCTATAACAGTTTGATCACCGTATAATTATTTTTCTCTGATTCCCTGATCTCCCATCTACAATCGTACTAGAACATGAACCCTGAATTCAACTGAATCAACAGAGACACTCAATATCCCAATTTTGGGTTATAACAGCAATGCACCAATCAAACTAAACTTATAATACTTGATTCTTCTCTTAAGAATCATGAATTGGTCTAAGTTTTTAATTTGTGTATCTAAATTACTAAATTTACAAGTTTAAATTTTCACAAGGACCTGAGTTTCCCCTTTTATCTAATTTCCAGTGCATGTTTTAGTTTTCTATTTAAGTTAAAATAAATTTTGTAATTAGTTTAAAGTTAAACAAACAAATATTTTTTTAAATCTTAAATCTTAAAAATTTATAGATAAAACAAAATGAATTTAAATATGAAACTGGGTTGATAATTTTGGTTAAGGGATGATATGCAGGCAATTCATATTCAACAAAAATCACACATCATAAATGCATAGAAAATTTCCAATATAAATACAAAAACAACTTATTTAAACATATTTAAACAACCAGATTTAACTAAAGATTTTT
The DNA here is from genome assembly GCA_030765085.1 of Allium cepa. NCBI lineage: Eukaryota > Viridiplantae > Streptophyta > Magnoliopsida > Asparagales > Amaryllidaceae > Allium > Allium cepa. The sequence goes on along the minus strand of CM060944.1, from coordinate 105,700,961 downwards.
AAAGAAGTGTTACTCACCTTATACTCAGAAGAACAGAGCACCACTGATTTAAAAAAAAACAGTTTTTGAGCTTTTGAAAACATGAATGCCCTTACTTTACAAACTGGAATGCTTGCTTTAGTTTGAAAGGATGTAGTTGCATGCAGTTTGAAACTGAAATACTTTTTCTCTCTATCCAAAATTTCATGCATGCAGGCCATTTTATGAATTTGCTCAAATTTACAGAGGTATAAATGCAGAAATTCATTTTGATTTGCAGAAGTTTGCAGTGATCTTCAGGTACAACTGCATACTCCAATATGAATTTGCAGATTGATGTTCTTGTTACAGGTTTAAACATGATTTGTAAATTTTGTTTGGGAAGTGAATTACAGATTTTAGTTTTTGAGAGGAGTTACAGATCTTTTGTTTCTGAAATGAATATGCAGATTTTGTTATTGAGGGATTTCAGATTTTTAAGTGAAGTATACTTTTGATTTCTTTTGATTTTTAAAAGAGGATGAGGGAAAAATGAGAATGTTTATAAGGCTGAAATTAATTTATTAAAATAAAGAAAAAGATAAAAGAAAAACAATGACACATGTCATGAAATTTAGTTCTTACATTTACACATGTTATTTAAGTTACTAACTTGTTAACACTTGTCTTTATTAAATTAAGTTATAAATTTAAATGTTTATAAAGGGTTTTCTTAATTTATTTCACGTTAGAATGAATATATATATATATATATATATGATTTACTTCTTTTAAGAAAATGTAAATAAAACTATTTATAATTTAAAACTTACAAAATATTCTAAAAAATCAATAAATTTGAATTTCAAAATAAAATTGCCAAATCAAATTAATTCTTTGAAATAAAACCAAAATCAATTTAAAAATGAAGATTATATTTTCCTATTTTAATTCCTCCTTATATTTTTGAAAAATAGAATATTTATTAATATGATTTAAAATAACAATTTACAATTTTATATGATTTATAAAGAAATTATAAATCACTTTTATATTTAAATGAATTTAAATCATATGTTATCTTATATTTAAACTTATATAAAATATACTCAATTCATATTTAATCAAATAATATTTTAAAAAGAAATAAAATCAACTTTTATTTAAATTTAAAACAAAAATTTAAGCTAAGACAAATTTTAAACAATATAACATTTATTATCAAACCATATGGTTATTAATTTAAATAGATTTCTAAAATCTTAATATTAATTTAAAACAGAATTTCTTATTACTAGATATATTATTAGAATTTAAAAACAAAGTTTCATTTATTTATTTTCATGTAGTTAAATTCCAAACAAAGTTAAACTATAATATATATACAAATTTATATATACATTATAATTTAAACATTTATTTTAGCTTTTAAAAGATAAAATCACAAATTATATATTATTTAAATCTGAATATTAAACCAAAACATATTTTATTAATCAATATTGTCAATATCAATTTAATTTTATATAAAGATTATTAAATTGATATTGGCAAAAATTCCGGGATATCACACATTATTTGAACCTTGAATTAATGCTAAGTCAAATTCCATGTTCCCACAAAATTTTTGGTTTTAGTTTTTCAGTGATGCTTTGTTTTTTTACTTCCCGTTATATTTTTCCTTTTCAGTTCATTTTTGTTATTTCTGAGGGTTTGTTTACAATCATAAAAGGAATTACCTATGTCCCCTTTCTAGCTATATGCCTAGGACACACTTTCAAAGGATTCTCTTCAGTATGAAGTACTCGTCCATGCATTGCAAAAGAGTTAGGTAAAACCTTAATTGACTATTATGTAAAAACTCTATTATCAATCTGTACATGTTCACTACTTTCTGAAACACATCAAGTCCATAATTTATACCCTATGCAATGCACGGAAAAACCCATGAATATACTAAAAAATTAATATAAAAAAATCTAAAGCAACCAAAGCTCATATTAAAATTTTCAAATTGCATCATGCTCAAGTTCTGAAAATATTTTACTAACTTGAGGACCAAAATAAATCAATAAAGGGCAGCCTAGATTTTGACAGTTTGCAAACAAATGATATTGTAATGTAGATTAAATAATGTTCTAAAGTAGATTACATAACGTACTAAGGTAGCCCATGACTTTTAATTATGCGTGGGAGAATCTAAACCATTATATAATTTTATTTTTCATTCTATTTGCAATGACTAATGTGGAAAAAACATATGAAAGTATGTTTGAGAGAATCAAAGCATTATATAATTTGTTAAAAATCATCCTTAGAAAAGCCATTCGATATTTAGTAATTGATAGTTGATAAATTCTCAAACTAGTTTTCTGTAATATCAAACTATTTTCACAGCCAAATATCAAACTATTTTAATATAATTTCAAACTATTTTATCACTATCAAATCATCAGATGAGAGTTCATGGACGTAATATGGAACTAAAATTATGTAAACGGTTTAATTAGATATCTTCAACCTGAATAAATTGAGTTTTAGATGAGTATAATCATGAACATACTATACATTAATATGAACATAATACACACTAAATCCATAGTATATACCTCATGCAATGCTTGGACAGATCCATGAACATACTAAAATAGTAATAATAATAAAAATTTAAAGCAACCAAAGGTCAGATTTCAAAATAAATCAAATTACAGAAATCTAAAGTTCAGATCTACTAAGTTGAGGACCAAAAGTAAATCAAATTACAAAATAAATCAATAAAATTCCCAAATTTTTATAGTATGCAGCCAAATGATTTTGTAATGTACGATTACATAATGCATTGTAGTATACATATTACATAATGTACTAAGGTAGCCCAGACTGCAATTAAATAAAATTTTGAAACTACAGTAACCAAATCAATTCCTAAGTACGGAATATAGCACTGTGTATGAGTATAAGGAAGGGAAGAACAGAAGTTGAAATCGAAATACTACTAAGTAAAATTATGAATGAAAAACGCATGGTATCGGTAGAAGTTAAATCCAGAACAGCAAATCAGTGAGCTTACTGTAATCGACCGTCGATGAATCCGTAAGTGTAAATCATATAGCGAAGTTGACGCTGGATCTAGAATAGCGCCCAATCAACCCCAATTTCTACGGTGCGTTGGAGAAGACATCGTGACTTGCATGGTAGTGGATGTGGAATCGCATCGAAGTACCATGTTCGTTGGAGAAGACGTTGGGTATGGAACCGCCTGGGTCTGGGATCGCCTTGGATCTATAGTTAGAGTTTGTTTAGGTTTGAGTAAGCGAGCAAAAGGGAAAACGCATGGTTAAAACATATAAAGGGCGGAATGGGAAATTCAAAAGGACACGATCGATTTTGTGTTCAGCGAACTATCGTTATTAATAGTGTGTGTGTATATATATATAACACTATACTTTATCTTATTCATAATAGAGCTATTTGATTTCTTCGTTATATTGTAATATAATTAATTAAGCAATTAATTTAAAGTGTATTAGTAGGAAAACCTTAAAAAAGAAGTTATGCGATTGTAGACGCAAATATTTGCAATCGTGAGTAGTAAATCATAAAATAAAATAACAGTTTGTGTCAGAAATTCCTAGTCAAGATGTTTAGAGAAAGGATATCGATACATCCATTGAGACCAAAGTATGTGACACTTTCCACATATGGGCGGTGCATTACTCATGGCTACTTGGGAGACCCAAGGGGTTAATTACTCGTATTTATTGGATATGGAATGACTCCTTCGAGAATTTCCTATCTATTAATAACAACTAGGTCAAACAAAGAATCTTAACGTGATAATGTTACACAGTTCCCCCGACTAGAGAATACCGTGGAACTTCAATGTGGATGCTAATATTTATTATAGTTAAATCATGGCATGGAAACCTATCGAGCGACTATATTTGGGCCTAAATCGAAGGATTGGAAGTAAAGCACTATTCATTAGAGAATTCGCCTCCTCGGTTGTACGAGATTAGTATCACGATCAATCGTAGTCCACTTGTAACGACCCGAAATTTTCGAACCCAAAAATTCCAGATAGTTATGGAAAAGAAGAAAGAGATAGAAGAAGAAGAATAGAACACCAAAATCTCACATTCGCAGCGGATAAAATATAATAATAACAGTTTACAAAAAAATATTTTATCTGTTGATTACACTTTAATACATCAGAGTTTCACATATATACAGTCACTGATCATATACAAATCATGTATCGGATATATAATAATATACTGCAGCGGAAATACTCTATACGTACTTTCCATCCAGCTCGTCTCCTGAGCTCTAGAACGTACCTACCTGAAAATCTGTAATACTCGGTCTGACCCGAGCATTACACCAAAGTAACACCCGGGTCAGGCTGGAAACCAGCGTGAGTAAACCCATCTAACATGTAATACCAAAGCATACAACTGAACTAAAACCCGGGTACTCATATCAATTCACAAAGCCACAATTTAATTTAGACATCACTTATTCCACACATCAATTTCTAAGTACCAAACTTAGATTTTATGATCCAATTCACTTAAAATCATTCCAATATACCCTATTGATTCCACGTATCAATTTGTAAAGAATCGAAGTGATTTCGGGTATTAACCAATACCCGACTCCGGTCTCTTCGAAATTCATGCCATCCTTACCCAAGTTATCCAAATGAAATACACAACGTTTCATATCAGAGATATCAACTCATTCAAAGCAACCAATGCCAATCAATCATCCATACGCAAAACTTAATCATATACAAACCAATTCAATTGATTCTAATTGAATTTCAAACCTCAATCACTTAGATTTCTTCATTCAATATTAATTAATTCCAAACAAATTAGTCAATCATCCCCTCATAATTCATCTTGATTAATCACCCTGGATTAATTATCCTTCCATTACCTTCAAGTAATTATTTTTAATTAAATTCTCGATATTAATTATTCTTAACCAAATCAAGAACTTCATGAATTACCCAACTATTTCAATTACATTAACCCTTAATCACTTACGTTAATTAATTTCTTACAAGTCATTTGTTATGGATTAATCAATCTTAATTGACGGGGCTTTGATTACATCATTACACATCTAATTTAATTATATTAATTAAAACCCACAATATTCATCATTGAAATCTTGCTTACTTACTAATAATTAGTTACACTCCAGTAACTTATCATTTCCTAAATATCCATCTTAAATTTATCACCTTTGTACTTGTTTTAAAGGATAGTTAAATTTATCTAATTAGCCTCCTGATAAATTTTCCTTCAATTGCTTCTACTAAGAACTTACCCTTCTCATCCATTTCACCAAGTAATTTAAATCTGAATTACTTCCATTTATTATCCATCCATTAATTTATTACATCCAGTAATTTCATGTATCACTAATTACCTTACTAAGTAACCTTACTTTATAAATTACATTAAGTAATTATACCTTTCAAATTTCACAATTGATTACCCTTAATTAATTAATAAAATTAATTACCTTAAATTAATCACATCAATGAATCATTTAATAGCCTTTAATCATTGATCTTTCATTAGCTATATTCGTTAACCAATCCTTAAAGTACTTCTCTAAGTTCTTAACTTAAATTAAACACTTCATTACAAGTTAAATCGTTAATTCATTCTTAATTACAAACTATTTAACTTCTAATTACATCATCGATTTCATTTTCTTAGAAACAAACATGTTCATTTCGGGCAGAAATTTAACCCGAGCTTGCACCTCAAATTCATATATATAGATGGCCGAATTTTAAAAAGTGATACAAATGAAAGTTATCACATTCTTCCTTTAGTTTTCAAAATTTTAAAATTATAGGATTTGGATAAGAAATGCAAAAGTTATGCACAAAATACTAGCTCAGATTTGCACAAGACACTGAGTACTCTACAACAACAGCACAGCGAGTTTCCAAGAGGTTTTTCAACATTTTAATCAACGAATTTCAGAAAATGATACAAGTAAAAGTTATAGACCTTTCCGTTTTCTTTCCAGAATGACCAAGATCATTGAATTTGGATTAACGGTTCAAAAGTTATGACCATTTTACTAAAACCATTAAGCTTAGCCTGAACTTATGCATTTGCAGGACAGCGACCAACAATTGAAATTTTAGCATCGAAAACTTCGAAATCAGACCAAATAAATAAAGCTAAAGTTGTAGCTTAGTTTCTAAGCTTTCCGGGACATTAAAAATTATCGAATTCCGATAAGAATTGTAAAAGTTATGGATAAAACAATTCTGATATTTAAATTTCACAACTTCTGTCATTTTGTCTCGGGACAGAGATAAACAATTAAAATTTTGGCCAAGATAACATCGAAATTTTGAAAAACTCAAAACTTAAAAGTATTAGAACAAAGTCTAAGCTTTCTGGAACATCTTAATTTATCGAAATCGATTAAGGAACGAAGAAGTTATGGCCAATTTAGTTTCAGCCTTAAGCACAGAGCTAATATTGGTTTTGCTCTCGGGATTACAGTAGAAAAATTCGATTTTGACATAGCTAAAATCCAAATTACCAAAAACACAAAACATCAAAGTTGTGGCACATGAAATAAGCTTTCCAGAGCATCTAAGAAATCGAAATTTCATTAAGGATTGAGAAAGTTATGGTCAAATTACTAAGCTGCGTTTTTGATAGAACCGAGCCACTTTACTTACAACTATCATCTCTTCAAGAATAACATGAATACTAGAAATTTAAATAGGTTTTCTCACTTTAAACTTGTGTATTTGCCTTGACTGTTTTTCCCTAACTTTCTCCAAGCCTTTTCACTTTATCTTCCTTTTGTTTTTATTTTGTGAAAGAAAGAAAAATAAGTGAACATTTCCACCCTTTATATAGTAATTTTCAAGGCTAGTTTGGTAATTTTAGTTTTGGACACTTGTATACTTCTCTTTGCACAAGCTTTAGAATGTTGACACATGCCTACTTAGGTGTCTTAAGATGTTTCTACACATGGACACCTAATGGGGTTATGTGTCACTATTTTATTAAATCTTGTGACACATGTCCTTCATTTTTTTAAGCAAGCTTTATTTCATGAAAAATACCTTATTTAGTAATCATTTAAGGTGTTCTAGAAGTGTACACCAAAGTGATATATGTGTCATAATTCTATTTCATCTTAAGATAGGTGTATGGTCCATATTATGCCACTTGTCTTCACCATGTCATGCCACTTATCCTATACTTATAAATGTATACATACTTATACCTTTTGTATTATTTAAAAGTATACATAAATATAAATAAAATAGAGATGATGTAGATAGTATATTTTCAAAACCGAACAAATCACCTTTAAATTAAATTTCAACCACTTTATTATTTTCAGTATCATTATTATAAATTTTATAAGCCTTCAAATTATTTTAAACAGGCTTAGAAATTTCAGATTCAACAATTTACCCAATTTCAATTATTAAATACAATATTTAAACTATATAATTCAATGATTTAATTTTCAAGTAAATACTTATATCTCAAATTCACGTTAAAATTAACTTTTAAATGTTTAAAATCAATTCAATTATCGCATTCTACATTGTTAAAAATTCTGGGTCGTCACACCACTCAAAGTCAAAATCTCTAGCTAGAGTAGAATGTTTAAAGATAAATGTTATTATTAAACGAATAATATTATTTATGGACTAATCAAGTTGAATTTGGATAACATTTTAGTTTTGGCCAATAACAAGTTTCAAACATTCCAATGTGATATAGTGTAGCGAAGAGAACGTGTGCAAATTATTGTCACTGTTTGAACTGCTTAAGATAATGTAAAATTTGATTTTAGTGAAAGATCTATAAGTGATGAATCTAGGCAAATTGTTGTACCACTAGAAAATATGATGCATGAAAGTTAGTATTTAAATTGTTCAATATTAATCACTCACTGAATTCATAACTCCAAGTCACAAACCGCATTTATGAATTCTTCGAAAATCCATATAGCGGTTTAAATACAATTAATTACTTAACGACTTTAAAAAAAATTAGTCCATGTGGAGGACAAGTAATAGTCAGCCATATAAATGAGAGAGGAGAGACTTGGCTTAATTGAGAATTAATTGAAAGTTAATAAGGAAGGTTTTAAGAGAGAATAGGAATGTTTCTTTTATTAAATACACTCATTCATTTTTAATATTTAGTTTTTTTTACAACTTTTATGATTCATTCAGAGTCGCCACCTTCTATTCCTCTCAGGTGAAAAAAAATTTCTACCTAAAATTAAATCATTGTAATTCATTAGATTCTAGCGAGATCGAGTGTCAATTCCAGGAGTCTATGAAGCAATTCACAAATAAAGGTGTCATGAATAGCTATATCTAATGAGGCAAACATGTATAACTCATGTTAGGCTACATATATGTATTAAATATGTATATTTATGTGATTTTTAAATTATTTAAATTTGCTTTTAACTTTTGATATGTTTTAATTGTAAATTCTGTTATTACAAATGAATAAGGTTTATACATATATACTAGATGATTTAGCTATGATTTTTTAAGATTAGATTAAAATTTATATAGATTAGGTTTAAAAGAATTTTTTGTCAAAATTTGTATTTGTATACATATATATACATACATATACATACATACATATATACATACATATATATATACATACATATATATACATACATATATACATACATACATATATATACATATACATATACATATATATATATATAATTCATTAAAAGATTAATATACACTTAACATGAGTGTTATGTTAAGTTATGTTACGGTTAATGTTATTTAATATATTTATATACACATACTAGTGTAAATCACATGTTCGTGCATTTAATAGCTAGAAATATTTACTTTTTGTTTAATAAATGGATGGATTTGTGCTATAAGTGCAATGCATTGATGGATACGTCCCTTTTATTTCAAGCAAATGGATAGTGAATTTCATTGATGCGTGGTTGGAAACTAAGCGGCGGTATAGATTGCAAACTGATGGTGAGATTCATTTGATTGATGTAGGATATTTTTGGAATTTCAAAAGGACATAATTGAAATGCATTCATTGAATTCTTTTATTAATAATATATGTGCCTATATATATGTGCATGCTTGTGTGCACATGTTTAGATCTGAAATATTTTATTTTTAACTTTATTCCTTATGGCCTTTGGAATTCGTTTATTGTTTGGTACCTATTTGGTAAGGTATCATATCAATATGAATATTGATATGAAATCTTTGAATAATTTTAATTATAATATTGTTTGAAAGGTGATTTGGTTTATAAATCTTTATACAAAATTTTAAATCTAAGAAGTTTAGTTTTAGACTATTTTGTTTATGGTTAATTAGAAAGCAATATTCCTTTTTTGGCCTAAATTTTAGACATTGTTTAATTAGGGGATTGTAAAGGAGAAAGGTATTAATTGCTATCAATTTTCTATTCGGTTACGAAGTTCTCACAATTATGTTATGATATCTAACTTAACATGTAGATTTATTTTAAATGTGTACATAAATAAACAGATGGAAATAAATAATATATACGTATAAATGCTTAGACTATATATTTGGTACCGTTAATATGTGTATACAAACCATGTCACATTTCATAATATATTTAAACACATGTATATACTTAGGGATTTTTATTCTCGGTATGCATATGAATTTTTCAAATTCATATGTAAGTATAATATATATATATATAATAGATATAAATCTAATATCTATATGTGTGTACATGCATAGGTTTTACACTTTTGGCATGGTCTTTTTAGAGCCTCAAATATCCTTGTTGGACTTGATGGATTTTTGAGTAAGAATTCCTTCTAAAAGTTCTCTCATCATTAACATCTATTATTGTAGGTTATAATTTTAGCTTCGTTGTTGGTAGGTCGTGCCGGTTCTAATGGTTATCCAGGATCTGCATTTTCCAAATTGAAATGAGGAACATCATCTTCTTCCAATGTTGCCATTTGGATGACTTCTTAATTCTAACCATTAGTTTACCTCGATCTCACCATTTTCCTGAAATAGAAATTCACTTAATTAGTTTTAAGGAGAGAGTTAAATAGGATCGAAGGTTCGACCCCTCTTTCTAGTGTCCAAATATTAGACCAAAATTTGATATAACACCCATGATGCCAAACATGATGAGCCAATTCTTGATTTAAGCACATACGACGTCATGGCCAACCTTGGCTTAGTTGGCATTATTAAATCAACTATAAGCTTAACAATCAAAGCTAAGTACAAGATAATATCATTAGGAGATGGATCCATAATGCCCATGGGCTTAAGATGTTACACATTCGAAGACCTATTTGATTTATTGGAAAAAAATATTCAAGATCTCTTAAGGTCACTTGCAACAAGATATTTGAGAGCCCTTAAGGTCACTTGAAATAATATATTCGAGAATCTATATTGTCCTTGGGAATTGTACACCCAAAGTCTCATGTCATATATCCAAAGGAGAGAGAAGATAAGTGGTAAAATTGTGCAATAGCCCATTAATTGTGTTAATGAACTAAATAAACAGTGTTTGTGTTCATTGTCCAACATCCTTATGTAACAGGCAAGATAAAGGCTACGCATATAAACACTAATTTAGACCAAAGCTTAAGCAATTCTATGCGAAATAGTATCACAGTTTCTTTGGGTCCATAGAGCTTCATTATATGCATATTCATGTCTAATAATGTCCAAAGTGATGATTAAAGTAATAGGCATATTCAAGTCGCGTTCATACAAATTGGGCGTGATTACAATCAAATTGATTTTTTTCCCAAATTTAGGGTTACAAGAGTCTAATTTTTTTTTTTTGAACAGCAAAGAGCATTGATGTAACAACCCGCATATTTATCGATTTTTATATTTAAATATTTTATTTAAATATTTTATCGTTAATCGGATTTTGGTCCGAAGCTACTTTTTGCAAACGGTCAAATTAGGACTCGATACCACTTCCATTGAGTTTGAAACGTCGTTTGCAATCTTCTAAGTATAAACATTGATATGTTTGGGGTTAGTGGAATTTCACCACTTTTTCACTCGAGCTTTTGGTTTGGACTTTTAGCCCATTAGGCCCAAGTTCCACCCCCCCTTCTTCTTCATTGCTTCATTTCATTTCCTAACACTAAAGCTTCAACAAAAATGGTGAATGGAATGAGAAATTAAAACTCCAAAGTCTTTGTTTTATTGCAACTCCAACATTCAACTCCAAATTCAAGAAGAAGACATCGGATTCAAGCTTGTGGTTGCTTCTCCATTTGCCTTCAAGCTTTGTTCTTCATTTTCATTGGGTTTTGGAGCAAAGGTGAGATTTTTATCTCACAATTCTAGTCTATAACTATATTGGACTGTTGGGAATGATTCCCTATCACTTTTGCATGCACATTTGCATTTGGTTTGAATCGAATTGGCGAAAAACTCCAATTTTTAGTGTTTTTGGTGAAATTCTGCACTTAGGTCGTTCTGCCTATGCTAGGTCGTTCGCGTGGAAAAGTCTCGGCCTCAAAATAGCTCGTTTCCGACCTTAAAATGGCCTACAACGTTAGGTCGCTCGGCACTCGGAATTAGGTCGTAGGTCGTACGGCTCTTAGGTCGTAGGTCGCGGGCTTTTAGGTCGTTAGGTCGCAAACACTTAGGTCGTTTCTGGCCTTAAATCCCCTATATAGCCTTAGGTCGCTCGCTCTGGCTCCTTAGGTCGTAAGTCGTGGGCCTTTAGGTCGTAGGTCGTCAGGCCGTTAGGCCTTAACTCGTGTGGCCTTGGTTCTTTAAGTCGCTCGGCCTTGCCTTCCATTTTTAGGTCGCATGACCTTCTAACTCGCAAGGTCGTTGGACCTATAACCTGTTAGGTCGCTCGACCGTTTACTCCGTTAGGTCATATGACCTTGTTCCACTAAGTCGCTCGACCCTTAGGTCGTAACACTTTAGGTCGCACGCCATTCACACCATTAAGTCGCGAGTTTAATTAGGTCGCTCGGCCTTAAAACGTTAGGTCGCTTGACCTGTGCTATTGTTAGGTCGCGAGTTCCTTAGGTCGCTCGTCTCCGTTAGGTCGCTTGACCTGTGCTATTGTTAGGTCGCGAGTTCCATAGGTCGCTCGTCTCCCTTAGGTCGCTTGACCTGTGCTTTTGTTAGGTCGCGAGTTCCTTAGGTCGCTCGTCTTCCTTAGGTCGCTCGTCTCCCTTAGGTCGCTTGACCTGTGCTTTTGTTAGGTCGCGAGTTCCTTAGGTCGCTCGTCTTCCTTAGGTCGCTCGTCTCCCTTAGGTCGCTTGACCTGTGCTTTTGTTAGGTCGCGAGTTCCTTAGGTCGCTCGTCTCCCTTGGGTCGCTTACTCCTTTAGGTCGTGACTCTTTAGGTCGAAACCCTTTAAGTCGCTCGATCCTATCCTTCCTTTGGTCTTCACTAGGTCGTACCGTTTTGGTCGGGGCGCTGCCCCGCACCCCGCTAGGGGCGCTGCCCCCTGGACCCCCGCGACCTGACCGGGCAGGTCGAACCCCGTAAGCGGTGGCGTTGCCCTCGCACCCCCACCTTGGGGGATTGCCACCCCCCCTGGACCCCCCCTCCGTAGGGGATCTTATCTGAAAAACATTGAGCTGATTTCCTTGGATTTTATTCACATCTCCGTATGCGATTTTTGTGACTGATTGTTTCTACAATTGCTTCTGTGTTTTGTCACTTTAAAATATAAAGGTTTCAATACTAGTAGTAAATATCAAAACTCTTTTAACAAACAATTTCAACTCTATTTTTAATAACAAAGCTCTTTTCTTAAACCGTTTTCCAATCTATTAGTATATACAAGCCTTTACCTCACTCGGATGAGAAATCTAATTAAACGACTTAGTAAAACAAGTGGTATGAAACGCTTGCGTTCACTTCGTCGGTTAATTCTTGGACTTGTTCGATTGAACCTCTTGTGACAATTTTATTAGTGAAGATTTACAGTTTGTTCGTAAATATTTAAGTTAAGCAAGTGGTTATGGGACATGAAGTTAAACTTCTATATTTACTATCTTAGTGTAATTGACACTTCTCGTTGATCTTGATGATCGCTTTATGAATTAGACTAGCAATTGCGCGATGTCTCTTTCATTGCAAGGTTGGACTAGACACCACTTGTGTGATTCCATTCACACATACCTTTCTGCTTTTTGGTTAGTCTTGACCTCAATCTGTGTGATTCCACTCACACATGTGGGGTAGCTCCCCATGGTCTTCGGACCGTCATGTGATAGGCCTCTTTCCCTTTTTATGATTTCTGGATTTCTTGTGTTGATTTCTGGAATTTATCTCTTTGACTTGTCATGAGTACAAGTTTAGGGTATGATGCCCTCTTTGGATCTTTGAGAAGATTCTTGTGATATTGATTTATCTCTTATCGGTTGATCTCCTGTTGATCATTATTTGCATACTTATAGTAGTATGTCAGTATGGATATTTTATGTTTATGCCATATCTTTTATTTTATATCATGTCATCTGATATTTATAGCTAGACTGATCCGTTTATTATTTTCTTATAAATAATACTCGGGTCAGGCCAAGATGTTACAGGTGCTACTGCTTGACTCCTCCCCCAGTGATTCACTACTCAGACTTTTGGCTACTTGTTTAGATTAGCAGCTTTTGTTGTTTACACTTGAGATATAGACTCATAGTTGTATTCTTTTGTATAGCACGCGTTGCTATTCTTTTGTATTATCGTGGATCTTTCTAGACCACTACTCTGATGTACACTTTTATGTGATATATATTCATATCTCTTTCCGCCTTTGTGATATGGATATCTGTGATTGATTCGCATGTTATGCTTACTTCTATATTTGTTTCCGAAGATCATTTTATAGCCACCGTGTGATAAGAAATTACATGGATGGTCGCTCCTCAACAGCCTTATTCTCCGCGCTAGTTGACAGCACTACACCATAGTGTTCTTGGCTAGCATGGGTATAGAGGTGGGGCGTCACAATTGAGCCCATTTTATTGACTTAATCAGAATTACAACACACCATTACAATGCTACAAGATACAATCAGTTACAAACCCGCACTTGACTACATTCAATAACAATAATACAGACACAAAATACACAAAGTGACAACTAACTCAAAATGAACTGAAACAAACTAGTGATACACAATCTGTTATACAGATTCATGCTCAGTAACAGGCTATCCAGTTGCTCTCATGCCAGCAGTGATAGATACTTCATACTTCAAGTAATGACAACATATTGACAAGTGAGTATCCAGACAGTTAATAATATACAATCTAAGAGTATAACCATCTGCAGCTCTACTAAGAAATACAAGCAAGCTTCAATTACTGTTTGTTTTCAAATCTTTAAGAATACTACCATGAATCAAATTATAGAGTTGTGAAGAATTTTTAGTAGCAATAACAAACACTCTATTATTTCTTTCTGTCCAAACTGCATATATCAACCTCTTCAGTAGCTTAAGGAGCAGTTTGGTCATTCTGGTCTCCCATCTAATTGCTTTAAACACATTAAACCATTCAATAGCACTAACTGGTGAAGGCTTATAAAATCCACCATTTAACAAAAGCCTATACCAAATCTGATATACAAACGTGCATTCAAAAAATAAATGTGTATTTGTTTCAGGTTCTGATCTGCAGAAAACACAAATATCCTCTGATATAACACCCAATCTACATGGCTTATCTTTAGTATTTAATGCATTTTCCATCACTTTCCACAGCAGTAAATTTTCTTTAGCACTTCCACCAATATTCCAAATTCTTGAATGCCATGGGAAATATGAACTAACTCCACAGAGTAATTTATACACATACCTAATAGAATGAGGCTTACCTTTGTTTGACCAGATCAAAACATTTCCATTGTTCTTGATGGGATTACTGCTAATAACATTCCAAAGATTCCTAAGCTGAAAAGAACTAGAATATGGTAAAACAATACTATCACCCTGTATAAATTCATCAACAGTAGCCAAATCAGATATACTAGAGTTGTTTCTGAGATTATAATCAACAACAGAACTTAAAATCAAACCTTGTCTAGCCCATGGAGAATGCCAAAATGATAAACCTTTAATTAGAGCATAGTTACATTGTATGAGAGGGATAAAAGTTTGCCTAAGCTTAAGAATAATTCTCCAACTCCAACTGCAGTTCTGTGGAATTTGCATAGTCCAAAATTTTTTATGACCAATCAAATTATGATTAACCCATTGTGTCCATAAATTTCCATCAGATTCAAAAATCTTATTAAAGTAAACTGACATGGCTGCCTTGTTCCAAAGAAAAATATTAGTTATACCAAGACCACCATTCTTCTTAGATTCAAACAGTTTATAAAATGAAATTGGGATGAGTTTTCTAGAAAAAGGATCACCATGCCAGAGAAATTTGTTTAGAGCACTAGAAATCATGTTTATCAACTTTACAGGGAGTATGTAATGTCTTGTCCAATAATTGGTCATAGCTACAGCAATGGATTGAATGATAGTAAGCCTTCCTGCTTGTGATAGCTTATCAATAGGCCATATTCGAAGTCTTTCAATGATCTTCTCAAAGAGAGGCAAGCAATTATGTTTAGTGATTCTAGAACTCAAGATAGGTAAACCCAAATAGTAAGAGTACTTAGTTAACTCTAGAAGACCTGAAAATTCTATGATATCCTTCTTTTGAAATGAGTTTAAACCAGCAACCATAATATTTGATTTCTGTAGATTAATTTGCAAGCCAGTGATTGAATGGAAGAATTTTAGGGATGAAGTAATACATTGAATATTATGAAAAGAAGGCTTTGTAAAGATTATAAGATCATCAGCAAAAAGAAGATGAGTGATAATTGGATTTTTACATTTGGGATGAAGCTGAAATTTTTTTTTAACTACAAGATCCTTTAAGATGGAATTCAGAAGCTCCATGACTATTATGAACAAATAAGCTGAGATTGGATCACCTTGTCTAACACCTTGATTACCTTTAAAATAACCATACAATCCACCCTCTCTGGTAATTGAATACATAGGTGATGATATACATGTGTAGATCCAAGCTAAAAAAGGTTTTGGGAAATTCATTCTAGACATTATAGCTAAAATAGAAGTCCATGCAATGGAATCAAATGCCTTTTTAATGTCTAGTTTTAGCATGCACCTTGGAGAAATATTTGCTCTCTCATGTCCATACAACAATTCTTGAGTCAAGAGGATATTATCACTTATTGATCTACCAGAGATATATGCAGCTTGATTGTTTGTAATGATAGATGGTAAAACTATTTGTAATCTATTTGCCAAAACTTTTGATATAATTTTGTAAATAATATTACAACAAGATATAGGCCTAAAATCAGCAACTGAAGATGGATTATTTATTTTGGGAATCAAAGCAATAGCAGTTGCAGCAAGACAAGCAGGGAGCTTATTATGAAGAAAAAAATGTTGAATGGCCTTAACAATATCTGATCCAATCATCATCCAACTCTTCTGAATAAAATGTGCATTAAATCCATCTGGACCACCACAACTATCACTATCTAGACTAAAGACTGCAGATTCAATTTCATTCTGCACTAATCAAAGTATTTGATTGAGAGACAGTAATTGTAGGAAGGTTAATGTCAAAAAGAGAATTGGTATCAGGAATGAATAAATTGGATGGAGCTAAAATAGATTTGAAATACTGAACAAAAGCCTCATTTATTCCATCAAAGGTATTCACTATGTTTCCATACATATCCCTAATCTGATAAATGCATTCATGATTTCTTTTTACTTTTAGAAAATTATGATAGTACTTGGTATTCCTATCAGCCTCTCTTTCCATTCTCAAGTGAATTTTCTGTTTGATTGAAGAAACTTCTTTTTGTATAACTTGATCCAGAGCATTTTTTAATCGCATTTCAATATGAAGTAAAGAAGTATCAGATGGTCTATCACTCAGCATAACTTGAATTTTAAGGAGCTCATTCCTAATCTGAGTAGACCACTTCTTAAGTTGAAACTTTAGTGCCTTCATTTTGAAAATAATATTTGAAAGAGGATCCTTGCCATATTGCATTTTCCATACCTGCTTTAAAATAACATGATAATCAACTTGTTTAGTCCAGAAATTAAAAAATTTAAAAGAATGCTTCCCACCACGAAAATCATCAGCTCCACAATGAAATAATAATGGACAATGATCAGATAGAGAAGGTTGTAAGATATGATAAAAAGATTTTGGCCAAAGTTGAAGAAAAGGAATGTTTAAGAAAATATGATCAAGCTTACATAAAGTAGAATTTCCACTCCTATTACTATTAGACCAAGTAAAATCTGAACCAATATATTTAGCAGAGATAAGATTTGATTGAATTAGGGCACTATTTAAAGGAGAAATATCTTTAAGAGATAATGGACAGCCACCACATTTTTGATTGCTTGCAAACATACAATTAAAATCACCACCAATTAGCCAAGGAGTGAAAGATGATTGTAAAAATGGAAGAAAATCCAGAAAAACCTGTCTTAAAGATAATGAGTTTTGAGCATAAACAGAGGTAAGATGAAATGAAACATTGGAAGGCAAATGAATACAAAGGTAGTGAATATATTGATCCGAAGGATTTAACCTAGAAAGTTTGAATAAGTTTGGATTCCATAAAGTGAGCAATCTGCCATAATTGGCTTCAAGAAAATTATCATCATATAACCAGGATGGAGTTATCAAGCGCATAGCCTTTATAGTAGATTGTTTATCAAGCTTAGTTTCAGATACACACATTAAATGAATATTCTTTTCATGAATAAGATTTTTGATCTCAAATTGCTTAGATGATAAATTAGCTCCTCTTATATTCCAAAAAGCAATATTATTCATTTGAGAGGGAGTGGAGGAATCAATGGTGAAGGATTTTTCCTAGTATGTCTATGATGGGAGTTATTTTTAGATGTGGATAATGGTAAGACTTCATGAGGTTTAAAATTCCTAACTATGTTAAGATCATCAGTAATAGCAACATTGTTTTTGCCTGAATTTGATAGAACATCAGAAACCTCATTAGAGACTGAAGGAGGAGGTAACAAAATATGATTTGGTGGAGACAAATGCAAATAAGGTGAGGAAGAATTAGGAATAGGAGATTTGGTACTAAATTGAGAGGAACAAGAGGCTGAAGAAGATGTGGTTGCACAAGGGAGAACAGTTGAGGCAACTATGTTTGGAGATATAGATGAATGATTTGATAATTTTCCAGCTACTAAGAAAGTAGCAGAAGGATCTGAAACATTAACAGCTGATACTACTTTAGAATCAGATTCAGATAAATGCATGGAAAGATTTAAAGTGGAAACCTCACTGACACTATTCTTATTTGTAACAAGAGAAGAGTCATTTAAAACTGCAAAGGAATTATGATTTTCTGAGAGACTTGAACCCATGTCATGATGAACTACAGCTTCAATTGCCTTACCAACCTCCATCTCACTGACTGAATTAACATTTGAATTATTATTCTCCTTGACCACTGATTGCTTCTGTTTCCATACCCCTTTGTTTCTTTTATTAACAACTCTCCAAGAATGATCAACTGTAATAACATCTTTATCACTACTTTGATTCTTATTTGCATTCACTCCCACCACCAGGATTTTATTTCCCTCAGTATCACCCCCATCACATTGCTTGTTTACAAATTCACAGGATGCTGTGTCATGTCCAAAAATTTTGCAATGAGTACAAATACTAGGCTTCCAGTCATAAGACAGTTGAACATCAGGGCAATTACTACCCAATTTTGGAATATGAATAGAATCTGGTAATTCACAATCAGGTGAAATCTCTACTAGTGCTTTTGCATACTTAAATCTTTGCAATTTCTCAGTGCTACTATCAAAACAAATCAATCTGCCTACGTGACAAGCCAGCCAATTAATGCCTACTAAGGTCCAAAGTATAATGGGAATCTTATGAAAATGAATCCAAATAGGTACTCTCCTAATCTGAGCTTGAGATAAACCAATAGATGGATCCCATTTTGTAATAATGAACATTCTACCCCTAATGAAGATAGGATCGGAATCAAGAAAATGATCCCTATCTTCTTGATTAGAAAACTTGAAGTAGAAATTGAAACCATCCGATTTAAACTCAACTTCACCTTTAAGTTTCCAGAATCTTTTCAAGAAATTAACAACAGTCATAAAAGAAAGCGTACCATCCAAAAAGAATCCAACTAAGTGATCATTCCAGTACTTTATACCATCTTCTCTAACTATATCAGGTAAAACAGTGGATGGTTTGTCACGAGAGATATCAAAATGGATCGGTTTATAAGAACCAGCATTCCTAGGAAGAGATTTGAAGAGCGATGACCACTTCGATTTCAAAGAACGAGAATCATTGGAATTGGAGGAAGCTAAAGATCAGGATTAACAGATTTGGGAAGAGAAGAAAATGAAGAAACAGAGATAGAGGAGGTAGATGAGGAATCTGAAGATGTAAAAGGTAAGGTAGAGAGTGAGGGAAAAGAAGCAGAATCAAGAGAGAAAGAAGAAGAAGCAAGATCGGACGCCATTAAAATTCAAAAGCAAGCAGATAACATCGTGGAGGGAAAAAATAAAAAATAAAAAAAATAAAAAAAATAAAAATAAAAATAAAAAAATAAAAAAATAAAAATAAAATAAAAATAAAAATAAAATAAAAAATAAAATCCACAAGAGTCTAATTTTGAGAGTAGAGAAAAGAATGATCGCCCTTTTTACAATGTCCCTAGGTCCTTATTTATAAGGGTAGAGTTGCGGCACATTTGCTTGATTTCAACATTTATGAGCTTTTATATTAATGCTAGTTGCGCTAGCTTTGTTCAATAATGTCCTTCAGCATTCTTGGGTGCATAGTTGAGTTTCAACATTGCTCCAATAGAGGTGGTATTCGACACCAATAAGGAGAAACATCAGTTTAAAGTTATTCCGGCATGAATCCATATTGATATGGAGCAACCTTGCTATGGTGTGATACTAACATATATCAGCATCATTTTGTATGATATCAGCCTTGATAACTTCTGTGAATGTTGATGTATTCAGCATCAACATCCCATGTACATATGTGTGATGTTCTCTAAATGTTGATGAAATGCACGATCAACAAGGTATGACATCGACCATTGATGACATCAGTAATAAGCAATATCAATGAAAACAATATCTCCTAAATGATGACATAGAAGAGTGACCGCATGAAATAATGACGATATCAATAATGGTGACATCGATTATGGGTTGTACCACTGGAGCAGTGTAGGCAATAAGCTAGCTTCCGATATCAATAGTATACAACATCAGCATATAATGGCATTGGTAATAAGCGGTACTAATGATGAGCCATATTGATAAAGCGAGTGCCACATACATTCCATCTTTATAGGTGAAAAATAGCATTGATAAGATACAACATAAATGAGAGGCGACATAGATCATGCCGTTGTAACACTAATGGCTTATCATATCGATGACGTTCAACATCATTACTTCCTTGATGAATTTCGATATTGATTCCATCTACCATTGCTCAACGACATAAAAGACTTTGTATTAACAATCTAACTTTATTGATGACATGAGGCATTGTTGATATTTGATATCTTTGACACACGACGTTACATACGACCTTTCATTGATGAGAAGCGTCATCTAGTCCTTCGACATCGAATCTTCTCCATACTTTAGGTATTGCTTGCTGCCACAACATCATAGCTATGTCACTAGGTCACATATTTTTAGCATCAATAATGATAGTGGCAACAATTTCCTCTATGTTTGTTGTACATTTACGAATGTCGATGCTCATCCCTAGGGGCCTAGAGCGAGCTTCTTTGCTTTACCGCATTTATTCTTTCGGCATTATTTTATTGATGCAAGGAAACATGGTTCCTTATCATTGCCTTCGACATTGTAGCCTTTCAATATCACTCTTACCTTGTTAATTTCTATGATACTTATTGTTATGTTGATGATTCATGGCATGCTGCACTTTGGCATTGTTAATTACTTTGTTACTCTTCAATTTCAACAAAAAATCTTTGCTCTTATCCTTTAGAAATTACATGGATAATAGCAGCTTATTTTTATCTTTATTTCACATCATACAGGGTAGGTATCACTACCTTTCATGCATGTTCATAGCTTCATTTTTTAGTGTAAAATAAAATACATGAGTGCTCCCTTTATCGATAGAGGATCACTCATTTTTCTCGACAAAATATATGCATGTACATATAGTTATACACATGCATATATGTGTGTGTGTGTGTGCGCATATATATACATATATATACATATATATATATGTATGTATGTATGTCAGCGAATTTTTTTGTTAACTCTGCAACTTCCAAGACGGATAAGCTTATGCTTGGAATAGGCATGGAAGACCTAAAGTTAGCTTGCGAGAAGTATGCAAGAAGTACGCATGCCCAAGATTTTATTCAAAGTATAAAGATTCTTGTTAGATATAAGGCATGTCGTCATTCAAACGTCTTTATTTGATAATATGCTATACAAAATTTTATAGTCAATAGTTCAAAATACTAAATGTCACAAGTTCTCAATATGCTAAATAAATCCCTAAATTGATTTAGAGTTACAACTTTAAAAATGTAAGAGAAGCGGAGAGAAGAATTTTCCCCTTCCAAGTTTCTTTTGGGTCCATATTTACAGGGGTAGGATCGGATGACATGGCTGCCATATGGCTCTCGGAGTGCTTGACATTCGACATCATTACTTGGTCTAATGATTTATGACATCAATGTAACTAGCCTTTGACATCTCACTTTAGGGTAAGTGTTTGACATCCTCCCATGTTACTTAATATGCGGAAAGCTTCTTTGCATTGATGGAGTACGATATCTTGATCATACTGCTGGTTCACGATATCTATGTCATATTGCAACTATGTAATATCCTTCGTATTCTCTTGAAGTTCGACATCCATATATTCATCGATATCTTATGACACCCCTGCCAATCGTAGCCATTCGATATCTTTATCGGTAACGTGTGATAAGTTTTGTTTATTATTGATATTTGGCAAACTCCAATATGCTATTGATATGTGGCATCCTCTTCTATATCGATGGTACACAACATCTATCCTTATTTTGATATTCGATATCTTTGTCATGGTGGTGACACATGACATCTCGTGTTTATGACAACCTTCCCTTTACTATCATTGAAATGCACCATTATTATTTAACTTGTTGGCTTTCGACATCCTTGTCATACTATAGTGGTTCGATATCCTCTGCCACTTGTAACGGTTCGATGCCTTTTTTAAAGTCGATACCTGGGTTAAGTAATTGACTTCCCCAAACTTGATGATTTTCTTTATTGTTGCTACTCGACATTCTTATCATTCTACAAATTGATACTATCTTTTCGAAGCTGCTTTATGTTTATAGGCATAACATCACCTCTTGCCTTTACGACATCTCATTCAATTTTTGAATTGTTGTGTCTTTTCTACCTTCAGGTACGATATACTCCATGCTTTCATATTTTCGACAATCCCCTAGGTCCGTTGAAGTCCGAAATCTTCTAGATGTTCAGCATCCCTTCTTCTTTAGACTTTTGATATCCCATTTACATTTTCCCTTTAGTATAGAATAAATGTTTACTTTTCAGGTTAACACTTCGATATTAGTATCTACTACTTAAGCAACTCATTTGTTGCTTATTGGTATCCCTTCTAGATCTCGTTTGTCTATTTAAAATGAGATCAACGACTATCGTTCTTTCTTCTTTCCCCTACAAATATATGTTCTCTTCCTTGTTCCTACTTCTTACCTATAATCAAACTCGAAATCAAAATTTTAATTTCTTAATTTTGTTTAAAGAACTTCAATTTCTTCCAATATTCGAGCTCAATTTCAAGGATCGATTCTCGATTTTTAAACACAAAATAAAAGGGTGCAATCTCAACTTCAAATTGATATTAGGTGGGTTTGGTTGTAAGTTATTAGGATTTAAGATAAAATACATGCTTATTATGATTCTAGGTGAGTTTAGCATCCGAATTAACATGTTGTTTTAGGTTTTTTCTTTTGTTGATTGATTAAAGCTTAATGGCAATAGTTAAATAATCTGGAGCTTTCTTATTTAATTAAGAATTCGTTTAGTTATTTGAAACTTAAAATCCTTTTTTCAAAACTCAGTAACTTCTTGGTTTTCGAAATCATTAACTTTTTGAAATTCGAAATTTGACTTGAAGTTTGATATCTCAAAAGGTTTTATCTCTTAGTTATTGTTTCGATAATTAGTTATGATTTCAGCACCCATTTAGGGATTCAATAATTGATCTAAAATTTGAAGCTCTTATAGTATCAACATCTAGATAAAGATTCAATATCTACGACATCTATTTGGAGAATGGCTTTATTAGGTACAAATTAAATAACTCATAGTGAATCGTCACCGTTATAAAAATGCAGTAACTACTTAAAAGAGTTAGTATAAATTTGACATCTTGTCAAAGCTAGACATAACATTATTAGTTTAAAATATAGTTATTGTATTGGCAACTCACTAGAAGTTCGATATCTATTTAATAAGCCGATAACTAGTTACAAATTCGTTATCTATTTTTGAGGGTTATCGCGTAGGTTACAAAATCGATAACCTTACAATAAGTCATTATTTTTTACAAGTTCGACAATTCCTATAGTGTTGATATATCCATTATAAATTTGACATCATTAGGTTGTAATGTAGTGGACTTGCAAATTTTCTGCACAGTCAGCATTTTTATGTACTTGACAATTGGTTAAAGCAATTCAAAACCAATCTGACATTACGTTTTGTTTCCCAGCTCGACAACCATATAGTTCGATACTAGGTTATCAACTTGATATCTTTTTTTGGCCTTCATAAGAAATCATTTGTTCGATTTGATATCTATTTATTGATTTGTCGTTCCATTATATATTTAAAAGTTGTCAATAAGTTTTTAGTAGAATATAAATGGATTACATTATAAACTTGACATCCAGAAATGGACTAGTTAATGAGCTACTGACTTGTTGTAAATGTTATATTTAATCTTAGATTTTGATACCTCTCCTTTATGACTTGAGAACTTTTGATTAATTAACTAACTAGTTAGGTATTTAATTATATATTTTGCATTTATGAGCATCCTATATTTTCTAAAATAAGTGGTACTTCTCTGATTTTGTGTATTATCACCCGGCAAAAAAAGGATAATAAAAAGCTCAGCAAGAGCTCTATGCATTCTCCTTCTGCAAAGAAAGGAGACTACAGGCCTGTCCTTTATTACCACTTAGGAGGAGTAGATACAATCCATCAGCAATTCAAGATCATAGATATAGAGGTAATGGATGTTGATCCATCTGGTCGAATAGACAATCCTCGAGAGGGATTCTTTCTTTCACTCTCATCCATATCTAGCATTCTATATATTTTCCTTTTTCGTAATTTCTTTTGCAATTCTTGGAGCACTTAGGCCTTGCAACGATTTAGCCGACTCCTAATTCTTACACCTACTTGAGCTGCTTAGAAGTTCTTGCTCGGGAAGCTACGATCCCATCTCTAAATATTGAGACCATCCATTCATTAGTGAATCTCATAAGAATAAGAAACAAATAGATTGCTCTATGTACCAACTTCTTCCTTTTTCGAAAAGCTTAATCACCAATTCGATTAATAGGATGAAGGACTAGGAGAACTAGTTCTTCTATATCAGATATTATACCCTTAATATCAAGGGGTCTTTCACCATCTTTAGTATGTTTTCCTATTTTATTTAATCTATGTTGTACCTTGTCATTCTATTACGATAAACTTCCTCTTTTAGAATCTGCTCTTAAAAACCCCGACTCCGCTATTGTCTAAATTATTGAGACTCTGACACTGGCTTCTAAAAGTCTGAGAATAGTCTCATACTCTTGTCTGAGCCCAATCTTTGCACATATTCTTTGATATAAGGACACCATAGGGTGCTTATAGAACCTCCGATGTTAAAGGAGGATGCTTACGAAATGCAATCTTTAGTGGTCATTGATAAGAAATTCTTCTCTTCTTCTTCTTCCATCCTGTGTGATTCTTCTAGTAAGTTTTCGTTATGACTTAAATGAAACTTCTTATGTCATATCTTATGAATTTTCTTTGATTTATGTTCATTTTCTATTGTTGTTACCTTTAAGCAAAAGAAGGCCAAAGATCATGCTCCTGCCTTAGCTAAACCAAATAAACTTGCTCCTGTTAGGGAATCTATTGCTAAGGCTGTTAACGAACCAAAAAGGAAGGCGAGTACTAGCGTTGTAGATGACACTTCAAATTTTCCCCTACGTAAAAAGCTTAAACTCGAGGATGATCAAACTTCTATTGTCATTGCCGAGGAGCCAGGTGTAGATGCTAATTTGGCGTCTTAAAACATTGATGCAATAAATTTAGACTCCCTAGGAAGAATGACTTAAAAGCAAATCAAGGAGGCTTATACTCCTGATTCTTTTCTTAGTGTCTCATTTCCTACTTCTCTGGTGGTATCAGTCACTTGTATGAGAAACATGGTTCTGACTCCCCTTCCTAATGACTCTATCCCTTCAAAGACCTAAACTCAAATTTATGCACCGAGCTCTAATGATCTCGTCTGTTTGGCTACCTAATGTTCTACTTTGGCTTCCCTTATGCGGTTGTAGCCTTCAACCTTCTCGAAAGATCATCTGTCATCAGCTCTCACTGGTATGGTCTCTCTTTTGCTTGGTTAATATAGACTTTTAACTTTGTATATTCTAAGTTAACTTGTGTCTATTTTTATGTTTTAGGTGGCCAACCACATGTTCTACCTTCAATAGGTCTCCCAAGGGACTTCTAATCAAGTTACTTAACTCAAAGTGCAAGTCTTTTTGCTTACTATGGAGAAAGATACTGCTATTCTTAAGGAGGAAAAACTTGCTTCCTCCCTTGATGAGCAGAAGAAAGTGAAGCTGCTATTGGACACAAAGGTGAAAGCTCTAAGAGAAGATCTTGAAATGGCCAACAAAGAGAAAACCAACATGGCCAGTAAAGTAAACTCTTTGAAAGGTAAGGTGGAAATTAAGAATGCCGCCTCGGTTTATGCTAACAACGTTATAAAAGACGCAAAGATGAAAGTTTCCTTCTTTTTTGACTAGGCTTTCACTATAGTTATGGAAAAGTGATATGAAGATCCGCTGTTTATAGCACATGGTGATAACGTCAACAACCCAAATTTGGATTTTCCTTCCCTTCCAAAGCTAAATGACAAAATCAAAAGGAAGTTTTACCTCATATTGGAGAGAGCTCAAGGATCAGTTCGAGAGGATTTTCCTGAAGAAGATGCCTCCGACCCCAAGAAGTTAATTTCTTTTGACGACATCTCGCTTGAACGAGACAACAATACTGATGGAGGGGAAGATGATGTCAATGATGATGACGACGACAACAATGATGAGATAACAATGATGATAATTATAGAGGAGATGAGGGCGACAAGGGTCTAGATGGATCAAGAGACTAGGATGATGGATCAGGTAGTCACAATTTAGACTTGTCTTCCCATGATGTATATCTCTTTGATTTACTGATCTTCAAAATGTTTCATGGGAAAATATATCCTCAATAGATGCTACTCCTCCTAGTAAATGGTTGAAAGAGAAGGCTCATGTCCCACCTTCTCGGGATCAGGTCATGTAGGTATGGAATTCATTAATTAAGTACTTAAAGTTAACTGCCAGCCTTTAGTTAATAAATTTATCACTTTAGTAAAGAAAATACTCAAATATTACTATGAGATTCTATATGAAAAGAGCAAGAAGGAGGTGCATTGATTGAATGGAGAACTTGAAAGAGTAATTGAGGAGGTCAACGAATGATCTAATAAGTATAGGCGCCTTTCTGTTTACGCCAAATAGTTAAGGAACTTTGAAGAGAAACGAGTTGCCCCGTTGTTGAAGAAACCTTGCCTTCGTTGAGAGAGAGGAATAAGAGAAAATGCATAGCTAGCTACTCTCTTCTAGATGTTTATTGAGGACAGGGATGCTTTAATAGAATTTCTCTATAAAATTTGTTCTAGAAGTCTTTCTATTGAATTTTTTCTTGGAAGAGAAGAGTGGAGATTTGATTTGACATCTCCATAACTGATATTTAAATGAGCATGGGTCTAATCCTCATCCCAGGGCAAGCTGGAATCTTCTAAGGGTGGCGACCATTCCCTTTACCTCAAACACTCTTCCTTCCGAGAAAGTTAAATTTAATAGGAAAGATTTATTTTTGAAATTTACAAAGGATCAATAATGTATGAACCCAAGTGACTTTGTTTTTGTTATGAAATTCATACATTTTAATGAATTTCAATGCTTCCATTTCTTATTTATTTGTAACTTATTTTATTATTCATAAAACTTCTACAGATTAAAGAATCATTTGGTAATTCTGTTTCCATGGAACTCTTAAAAAAAATTATTAAATTAAAAAGAGACTTGAAAGAGAAGTTATTTACCCTTAAAACATCTCTGTTAGCTAAATATTGTTTCCTTAGAGTGATCTCTAAGAAGTTTATTCTCAGTTTTTACACTTTTGCTTTGATTTCTTGGTTGATGAAAAGGATAAATTGCTTAACGAGATACGAACCAGTCATGCTAAACTGTTATGTAGTGAAATTAATCCTCTAGTCGAAAAATTGAATTATCATCAGTTCCCTCCGGTTAATACCCCTCAAGGGTTTAATGTTTCTTTTGATTCCATCCTCTCCTTATCTGCAAGGTCAGTGAAAAAGGCTTTGTTAGCGGCAAAATTGGTCAATAACACCCAAATCCAAGCGAAAGCACCAAATAATAATCACAGCTCACAGATAGAATATACGTGGACGATATTAATACAAAGAACAACAAAAATTAAAATAAAAGCAGTAAAGAATAACAGATTTTATAGTGGTTCGGCAAACTCCGACCTACGTCCACTTTTGAAACTTTTTTTTTATTGCTGTAACAATCGATTACAGTTACAAAATGGTAGAGTAGCCTTAGCCTTAGAAAGGAGAAAGTAAGAGATCAGAAAGAAATTCCCTCTTCTAGAGACCCACATGCTGTATTTATAGGCAACTCTAGGTAGCTATTCCTCTTGAGTGACCCGGGGCCCGCCAAGTCCACGGCCTATCCAGAACCTATAGCCTCAACCAACTTCTTGCCCAGACGCTGCCGACCTAGGAAACCCACCAAGGGAACTCAAAATAAATCCCCTTTGGACTCGAAGTAACCCAAAGACTTGGTGTGGCCGAGCCATGCATTGATGCGGACCCATGTTATCACATAGCCGACCCGAAGTCACGAGCCGAACGATACGAAGTGACCTAACTATAATGTAGCTGTCCTAACTACATTTCCTACCATCCCACATCCTAAGAGCCGAACCATAAAACTCGAAGCAAGGAGTCCAAAAAACTGAAGTGGCCATGCCACACGCCACTACTGACCCTCAACTTGACCGAGCCACTTTGTTACCTTATCCACGACCGAGCCACCTTTATGTCAAACCACTCCACACCGACCCACTTTAGCCAATCACAACGAGGCCATACGACCCTCTCCTGACCGAATCGTACCTCCCAGACCAAACGACATCACCAAGGCCGAACCGCACCATTTTTCCGACCCAAATTATACCAATCAACCTTGACCAAACCATGTCCATCATACCAACCGACACCATCCAGACCGAACCATACCACCGAGGCCGAACGACCTCTCCTGCTCGAACCACACCGCTACACCGGGCCACACTATCCTGACCATACCATCGCACCGAGCCACATCTTCCCGACCAAACTATACCACCGAGGCCGAACAACCTCTCCTGGCCAAAGCACACCGCTATACCGGGCCATACTAGCATAGCCAAACCACCTTCCGAACGTGATGCATTACCTACCCATTCAGTCGACTCAAACCTATCGCATTCCATCCTCGATAACTGAGAAGTCAACTTAGTTAAATTCGCCTGCTTACAGCCTCGCTAAGAGACAGGTTAAAATTTGCCCCCCAAAACATGCCTTGTTATTAGAATGTGTGTTTTGAATAAACTCTAATCCGATGTCCGAAGTCCACATGTTGTCCATAGCCATACCTTCCTATTCAAATCCAATCCATTTTATCCAAGTGCCATTGCCGTGTCCTTATCTGAATCTTCGACTGCTCCGAGTCGATATCCGATTCCTATCCAGTAACCAAATCCTTTTCTAATTCCATATCCATCTGAACCCAACAACTGAGTGTTAAGCCAACCATATCCAATAACCAATAACCACATCCATGACCTCTTCGGGTCGGTATCCAAATCCGAGACTGCTCCGGGTCTATGTCCAAATCCTTAACTGTTCATAGCCAATATCCAAATCCGCAACCTCTCTGGGTTCTTGCCAAGCACAACCTGCACCTGACGACTTATGTCAAGTAATGCCATGGTGTTCCTGGTTCAGTGTCCCTGAACATTGAGTAATGCCATGGCTTAAGTCCTAGGCCGAAATCTGGTCGCTCTGGACCCTTGCCGAGCATAGTCCATACCGGACGACTTGTAAAAGTAATAGATATATAATATGAGGATAAGTCCTAGGTCAAATCCTGGTTTCTTCGAACCCTTACCGAGCATAGTCCATACTCGATGACCTTTTAGCCAAAAACTAGATAAAAGTCAGTCAAAATTGAATCTAAGATCCATATTCAAACCAGAAAACCAGAAATCCATATCAAAAGTCCAAATCAAAATCCAAATCAAAAATTAAGCACCCAAACCAAAATCCTAAACCAAGAAACCAAGAAAATCGGGAGTTTAAACCGAACTCCAAAACCAGAGTAGAAAAGGTAAATGTCCAAGCCAAAAAGGAAAAAAAGATTTTACAAACCGGAGCATCTCGGTAAACCATCATCTCAAAGCATGCCTAAAGGTTATCTCCGACCCCGTACATGAGTAAGTGATTTAGCCGTGTTCCTAGATTTAGTTACTTATTCCAAACCATCACATTTAGTTGATAACCAACCGGCCACCATTCCTTAGCCTCGCGCCATCCTCGTTCAAGGTAGGCGGTGGCGGCTTCTGTTCCGCCGCTGCATTTCGAGTTTCAACATATTGTTGCAATTGACCATTCCTTACATGCTCCTCGACTATATCCTTTAGATGCCGCCAGCTGTTACTATAATGCCCAACTAGGTCATGAAAGAGACAGTGCCTTCTTGATGCCCTTTCGCGTTCTGAGGGTTCCCTCTTTGCCGGCCTTTGATATGGAAGGTGATCTCGAGTATCCAAGAGTATCCGCTCCAATGTTGCATTCAATCCTGTGTAATTGGAGAATTTTGGTTCTCCCCAACGCTGCCTTTTCCATTTATCCTTGTCTTTACCCAAGTTTTCACTGGGTGGTCCTTCATCCTTCACCACGTTTACTTCCTTCAACTTCATGTCTAAACATGCATCCTCTTGTCGGAGAAACCTCTTGGCTTCATGAAAGAATTCCCCGAGATCCAGTGGTGGATCCCGTATCAACGATACTTTCAAATCCGAATCATCCTTGACTCCTGACACTGCCGCCATCAGAACCATTGATGGATCCAGCCGATCCACCGAAGCAACTGCTGCATTAAACCGAGCTATGAAAGTTTTGAGTGATTCATCCTCCCTCTGCTTAACTGACGTGAGCGTCATCACATTCTTTGGCCTTTTATGTTTACTCAAAACTGTCTCAAGAAATTATCCAACAGTTCTTTCCATGCTGCAATAGATCTATCCTCTAGCTATCTGAACCACATAGCAGCTATATCGGTCAAGTACAGGGGGAAACATCGGGCCATGACCTCCTCTAATTCCTCCAGCACTTCCAAATGCCTTGTGTACCTCATCAAGTGGTTAGTGGGATCCGTCTTACAGTTCTATACTTCTAGAGTGGGTGGCTTGAAACTGGGTGGATTCCTAGCTATCCTGATGTTTTGGGTAAATGGGCTTTTGTTGACTCCCTCCAAATCCTTATTTGTCAGACCTCCGCGAATGGTTCGCCTGATGACGTCAGCCAATCAGTGTTACCTACCAAGGGTTGGCTCCATTTACATTTCCTAACTGCCCTCCAAGTCCTCGAGGGAATTTCGATACATACTCCTCATCACTCACTCTCGTATTCCTGTTGGCATCGGGCTGCGCAGCGTCATCTGGTATCCCTCCATGCATTGGCATTTCCTGATGGTGTGCCCCTAAGTCTAGGTCCATCCAGATTGATATCCGTTTGCTGATTGGGGGCTACCCCTTGCTGACCTACTCCGTTTGCTTGCTGTTGAGTCCCCTTGATCCAGCTTCATTGATCTGAGCTCCTGCTGTTTCTACTTGTCCAAATTGTCTGAAAAGTTCCTACATCATTTTCTCTTGCCTTTTCATCAACTGCACCTGCATGGAATTTATCATGACCTGCATCTCATCCCTAATGATGTAGATGGAGGCTTGATTAGCTCTAGAGGAAGCCTCCTGACTTCCCTCCTGCTGATTTCTTTCCGTCCTCTGTCTCCTAGTTGATTGCTTTACCATAGTCTCTAGAATCCAAGTTCCTTAGCCTTTAAATCCAAACTCCAAGCTTTTGAGTCGCTGAGTGCTAGAGTTCTCAACGAGAGCGCCAAAATGTTAGCACCAAAATTAGTTCCTAACATCCAAATCTAAGCAAAAGCACCAAATACCAAACATAGCTCACAGATAGAATATACGTGGAGGATATTAATATGAAGAACAAAAAAAATTAAAATGAAAGAAGTAAAGAACAACGGATTTTATAGTGGTTTGGCTAATTCCGGCCTACGTCCACTTCAGAAGTTTCCTCTTTATTGCTGTAACAATCGATTACAGCTACAAAATGGTAGAGTAGCCATAGCCTTAGAAAGGAGTCAGTAAGGCAGTAGAAAGAAGATTCCCCTGTCTAGAGACCCACATGCTGCATTTATAGACAACTCCAGGTAGCTGGGCCTCCTGAGTGACCTAGGGCCCGTGAAGTCCACGGTCGATCCAGAACCTATGGCCGCGACCAACTTCCTGTCCAAATGCTGCCGACCCAGAAAACCCACCAAGGCAACTCGAAGTAAATCCCCTTTTAACTCGAAGTAACCCGAAGACTTGGTGCTGCCGAACCATACATTGATGCCGACCCATGTTATCATGTAGCTGACCCGAAGTCACGAGCCGAACGACACGAAGTGACCTAACTATAATATAGCCGTCCCAGCTACATTTCCTACCATTCCACATCCTAAGAGCCGAACCATAAAACTCGAAGCAGGGACCCCAAAAACCCAAAGTGGCCATGCCATAAGCCACTACTGACCCTTAACTTGACCGAGCCACCTTGTTACCTTATCCACGACCGAGCCACCATGATGCCGAAATACTCCACATCGTCCTACTTCAGCCGATCCCAACGAGGCCAAATGACTCCATCCTGACCAAACCATGCCTCCCAGACCGAACGATATCACCAAGGCCGAACCACACCATTATGCCGATCCAAACTATGCCGATCCACCTTGACCAAACCATGTCCATCACACCGTCCCACACTATCCAGATCGAACCATAAAACTGAGGCCGAACCACACCACCGAGGCCGAACCACACCGCTACACTGGGCCACACCATCCTAACCATACCACCACACCGAGCCACATCTTCCCGACCGAACCATACCACCGAGGCCGAACGACCTCTCCTGGCTGAACCACACCGCTACACCATGCCACACTAGCATAGCCAAACCACCTTCCAAATGTGATGCATTACCTACCCATCCAGTCGACTCAAACTTATCACATTCCATCATCGATAACTGAGAGGTCAACTTAGTTAAATTCGCCTGCTTATGGCCTCGCCAAGAAGCGGGTTAACAGGCTTTAATTACCGTCTTTAACATTGAGTGTTAAAAGTTCGATGTAATTTTAAATTTGCTTATGCTTGTAATTATTTTTGTTGTTAACAAAGAAAGCATTTTCTCTGTATTGATTTCTTTTTATTCATCTTTATTTGGGAAAAACAATCAATACTTACACTTAGTGGTCCAAATCTCCTTTCCTGATTGGACAATATCATTGCCAAGATAAGGTCAGTCAACTGGGAGAAATGTCCATTCCAAGATGCCTCAATTTTGTTGTTTTCGAATAACCCAAATGCACAAAAATGACATAAAAAGTATTATCAATTGAAATCTACATTAAGTACTATGCAGGAGATGGTTCTAACTTAGAGGAGAAAGGTAAAAAGAAGGATAGAGAAATTCTAGAGCTGAAAGGGAACGTCAGTGCGGTTAACTAGTCTGAACTTTTAGTCTAAACAATTGACGCTGATGCAGAAATTGCTCATCTTCATCGAAGGATTGTGGATCTTGAAGTAGACTTACTAAAAAGCCAAGTATTCTATCAACCCTCGGAACCATTGCAAGCGAGGGCGAATCTAGCCTTTCTACTCCTACCCTATCTCTTGGTAAAGAAAATTTTTCTACTTTGTTGAACCCTCCCTCAAGTTTAGTAATGACAAAATCACCAGATGGAGTCAAAGAGTTAGATATGAGTGTGTTCAATTTTTGAACAAGCATAGGATGACAAAGTCTCTAAAACGATCCTAATATTGACTAACATTATTTAATTAGTTAAATTAAATGAAATGGTTAAGGGATTGAGATTCGTGTTAATAGGGGTAGCTCCACCAAATTAAACTAATGAACTAAGGGAAAATGAAATATAACAAGTTAGGGTAGTTGATAAGGGAAAAATAGGAATAGATACATTCTTATACCCTAAACCCTTATGCACTTTATTTTACATGTTCAGAATTAAAAATAAAACTAGTGAGGTCGGCCACCATTAAATGAAAACAAGAAGAAGATAAGAGGAAGAAGCTTAAGTAACTTAATCCAGGATCAAATCTCAACTCCCTAATCACAAAGCTAAAGGTGAATAATAGGCCACATCCAATATTTTTATTATTTTCTATTTTAGATTGAAATCTAGATTATTCTGCAAATGGTTGGCCATTTTTTGATTGTTAAAATGGGTATATATGCTCGCTGATGATTTATGCTATTTCATATGGATTTTATGATAAGTTTTATTGTAAAAACCCTATTAGATGACATCCAAATGCCTTGCGATTTTTATATAAGGTTAGAAATAATATTTTAGAGGCGATTTTCAATTTTTATAATTTTCTGAATTAATGTGGATTTATTATAAACTTTCTAATGAAGAAAATGTTTAAATTGGGTCTAAATTAAATTCGGCTATTATATGATTAAGTTTGGGTCAAAAATTTAAATATATTAGAAAATATATTAAAAGTATATTATATGAATTTTCGGACAATTTTTCTAAGTATTTTATTAAGTACATAAAATTTAAATTGTTAGTTCTGAAATTTAGCAACACTTTTATAAAAGAATTTGAAAAAGAAATTAGTATGTAAACAAACAACATAGACTAGTTGAAATGAAATTACCTTTTAAAGTTAAAAATCAGTTTTAGTATGATTTTGTTGTTTCGCCACTTTCAGCACCAACCTTTCAACTAGGTACTTCCGCTTCCATCTCCATCGAAATAAATGCACATGGTATCAAAAACTTAGTACATAGTGAATTGGACATAGACAAAAGGTATTAAGTCGAAACAAGGGGTTCCAAAGGGGTTGAAGCCTTGTTTTGCCTTTAAAATGAAACGCGACTAATTTGCTTTCGAAAGGAATGCTTTCGACTAAGATATCTTTCAACTTGGTCAAATGGTTTTAAAGAAAGGTTTTGCAAGAGGTTGCGTCTTTTGTTTTATAGAGAAGCTTTCAAAGGGGTCGAAACTACTTGTTGCCGCCTTCAACCTTTCAAAGCAATGCCTTCGAAAGAGTGCATTTGCTTTAAACCCTTAGCCGCTTCTCCAATGCTTTTGAAGGGATTGGTTTTGACACCATCCACTTCTTTTACTTAGGAAATTGCTTTCGAAAGAGTGCTTTCGACTTAGTTGTTTTATGACCCTTTGTTATATTAAAGTTCAAACCCAAAAGTTTCGAAAGGAATAGCTTAAAATGGTTTCGAAAGGTTGTTCCACATGTTTTACTTGTACCTAAATGCTTTTAAAGTTTTGATTTATGTAAAGAACTTAATGCTTTCGAAAGGTTTAAGATAAAGGTTTCGAAGGGGTGGTTCCTCAATATTTTGAAAGGTTTTAACGGAAGGTTTCAATGGTTTCGAAAGGCATGTTTGAAGTGTTTCGAAAAAAGAATGTCTAAGGTTTTATAAAGCTTTCGAAAGGGATGTTTTTAATGTTTTTGAAATGATGATTGTGAATGTTTTCGAAATGAATGTTTTGGCCTTTCGGCCTAAGGTTATAAAGCAAAGTATTTTACTGGTTTCGAAAGGAGTACTTTCAACGGTTTCAAAAGGGTGACTTTCAATGGTTTCGAAAAGAGGACTTTCAAAGGTTTCGAATGTTTTCATCAACAATGTTTTTGTAAAGCATATATAGTATGGCATAGTGATTTGAGTAAAACATAGAATATTTTCCTTGTTTAAGTATGATTTAAAAGGGTTAAATCATTTTGAAAGAAATTTTTTCAAGGAAAATTTAAAGGATTGTTGACCCTAAGTAAATTGGCTCAAATATTAGAGTATCAATTGGGACTGGTATAAGGTCGCACCCTATACTTTAGCTAGTAACCTCCAGCTAATATAAGTCCAAACTTTCTATGTGTAGGGCTTTGTCACAGGTAAAACTAAAATGATGTTACAAACAGAAAGGAATATACAGAGTAAAGATAGGTTATTGGTGAGCCCGCAAAACCATTAGGATTAGTTGACCCTGGGAGAACTAAGATAGGGACAGACCGTCCAAAAGAGGAGTATCTAACAGATGTTAGATTATTTGTTTATTTTGTCTGGTAGGCTCGGTTCAGCCAAAGGTTAGTATGTAACCAAAAAAACTATAGTGTTCAGACAGATGGTCCATTTATTACCTGATTTGTATGCATGCATGATATCGCTTTATTGTTTTAACCAGTTTGGTTGCAGGATTTTGATTTGCAAAAAGGTATGTTTTAAAAGGGATATTAGTGAGTGGAAACCCGTTCTGCTAAGCGGCATGGTCTCACTTAATATTATATATCTAAGATGTATAGTATTATTCACACTAGGCTTTATGTCTGACCCAAAGTTTATGTTTTCCCCTTAAACTCTCAAGTGCTCAAAATTAACACTACTACAAAACAGGCCATTTGCATCGGTTGTTTACCCCCCTTTTGCATCAGTTCAACAACCGATGCATATGCAACCGATGCAATAGGCTTAACACTTTTGCATCAGTTCTGAAACCGATGCAAAAATGTCCTTTTTGCCATGATATGTTACTAACAACTGATGCAAAATATCATGGTTGATTGCTTGGACACCGCACCCATGTTGCATCCGTTGTAATGAAAACCGATGCAACAAAGGAACTTGTTGCATAGGTTGTTG
Source organism: Allium cepa (assembly GCA_030765085.1). Taxonomy (NCBI): domain Eukaryota; kingdom Viridiplantae; phylum Streptophyta; class Magnoliopsida; order Asparagales; family Amaryllidaceae; genus Allium; species Allium cepa. The sequence goes on along the minus strand of CM060944.1, from coordinate 105,664,424 downwards.
TTGAAAACTGATGCAAACTAATCTCTCTATTGCATCGGTTTTTTATAACAACCGACGCAAACTAATCCCTCTATTGCATCAGCTATTCAAACCTGATGCAAAAAAGCCATTCTTAGAAACCATTATTACAGTACTCAAATAGACTATATATATATTATTGATTATAACAAACAATTATTGCATGCAATATTACAATCATTCAAAATTAAATTTGATGGCAAATACATAATCAGATTTAATAAATAGCATAAGTGCACGGGTTAATACATAATCTGATTTAATAAATACAGTACTCTTAGATTTAATAAGTAGTATATTCAGAACTCTTCTCAAAATGTCTGAAGATGAATACGGGTTAGAAGGAAATAGGCCTATTATAGTTCCATGCGATGCAGTTTTTATGGACTGCATCTTGGCTTTGCTTCAGTGTCGAGTTCCGAAAGACCTTAAGTTAACTTTCTTCAGTTCTTTATTCCCTAATCAGTGTTCCATGGCTTCTTCATCATTTCATGGATCTGAAAATTGCTGCTGCCAGAAATGAATATTTTTCTTTGTTATTCAGTTACTCTTCAGATAAATTTTTTAAGTAAGCCATAAGCAATACTTGCCTCAACTCCAGCAGGCTTGATTTGTCCAATTGCTTTTGCAGCCCCAAGTGTTGCAGCAGAGCCACCCATATCGAATTTCATGATATCAATAGATGTTCCTGCACCAACCTTGATGTTGTAGCCACCACTGTTATAAACAAGAAGTAAAAATATAATAAAACGAATTTCACTTTATCTGTTACTATTTATCATTAATAAAAATCAAGTTTATCGAGTGGTAGTGAAACATACAGTCCAGCGAAAACATAAATGGCGTATTAAGATCCCTATGTCATTGATCTAGATTAAAATAAGACTTGACAAGTGAAATTAATTAAACTAATACCGTGTAGCGAAATTACAACTGAAGCATTACCCAAAAAAGTAACTTTTTGCCGAATAAACGAGACACATGCATCGATTTATCATAGAATATGGATATATTTTGTCTACTGTCTTCCAAACAGAGTTTGGAATAATACACAATCATCATATATGTCAAAGTAGCTAAGGCGCAAACCATGAGCCTTGGGCTTTTTGGAGCCTAGGGCCTTTTTGCGTGTCTATACCAGCTTGATATACTATTGTACTAATTACAAATTAAACTTTACACACACACATATAAGTTGATATGGTACGCACAGACGCACGCGTGTGCACACACAAAAGTTTGATAAGCTATTTTACTTTCAAATTTGGACTTGGAGCATGGGTGTTCTCTGTAAGGCCGGGTTTCTCTTGAATGCACAAAAATACTGGAAAAAGGAAAAAATACAGTATTGCATTCTACAGGGTTCATGGTAAAACAATTTTCCCTATCAAAGGTCAATCCTTTTTCGACAATTGCCAGTTTTCTTTTCACATCACCGTTGTTGGGAGGTTTATAGCATAAATGAATGAAATGGGGAGGATTAGAAGATGCAGCTCCAACGGCCAAGTATGAGCCCATTTTCAATCCTTCGCACTGTTTTACATCTAAAATCTTTGCAGTTAAAACATCACCATACATAGAAGCTATGTTTGTATCCTCTTCAGCCAGCACCCCTGCAAGTATTGTACTCAACAGATAAATAATCAACTATGATATGATAGGAAAGAGTTGTTATGCTTCTGTAAATAGATATTACTACTATTTTTGGAGATGTGTCTACATGAGGACAATCTATGTTTGGAGGATGTTGTTAAAAGTTGAAAACATGTATAGAAAAATATATAGAACCGCTACATATGAATCTTCCATTCTTATTTACCAGGTGTTAGTACATTAGCTGGTACATTAACCAACTCTCTTCCGAAAATGATACCATAGCAAACATCACTTGCATACTTGATTTTTCGCTCCAGTTCTGTACCAGTACCCAGACCTATCAACAAAACCTAGAGTTGTCTTCTTGGCTTCAGATTTGAATCTGTTGTCTTCAAATACTCCAAGCAGAGTACCTAAGCATGGATATTTAAGGTATTTAACAGGTAGAAAAATGAACACCATAACTGCCGATATCATAACACCATTTGAATAGGCAATCTTGCTAATTAACATAACATATCCACAGAAAATCACTTCGATCTGGAATTTTTTAGGAGTGATAAATAAGATAATATTTATAACCTGGGGGTTAAGGGTCAAATTATGATAGGAAAACAATGTAACTTGAGCCTTTTGAATTGGAAATTCTTGAGGTTTGGGCTACATAATTTATATGTTAATATTCTGACATGTACCTAATGCAATAGCTGAAGCAGCATTAAGCTTGAACTGTTCTGATATTGCACTAGCAAGAACAACAGCAGCGTTGCTAGCATGCACGGCCTTTGCAACTAAAGCAATAATCTCCCCGAGTCCTTTATACAGAGCAGACATGGATGATGACTTAGATGAACCAAGCCCAACCAGACCAACTCTTTTGAAACTATAACCTGGTAGTCTGAGCATTTTTGACTGTCCCAGTTTCCCAGTAAAATCTGTTTCTGTTGAATTTTCAGCTAAAAGACCACCGAGCTGTTCATCAAGCTTTCTCAAGATTGGATTCTTAAATTTGGAATTTGAATCCTTTGATAAGTCTTTATCGGTTACAGCAATTGCAAGTATATCTCCTTTCCATTCAGTTACATCAGTATCCTTTGGAGAAAATGTGATCTAATAAAATGAAGTAGATGATTGAGTCTTTGACTGAGTGGATATATGCAAGTTTTGTTCCAAGCTATATGATGCATGACTGATTTTTCTACGATTTACTGCTTCATTTTGGACTTAACATGTATCATTGCCTTATAAGTGTAGAAAAACTAAGTTAATCAAATGAATAAGCTAAGAACATCAAAGAGAAACATAACTAAAATATTATTTAGTTATTTTAAAATTTTGTACCAGATTACCAGTTCAATGAATTTGTATCATGTATGAAAGAAATGTCACACAGGTATGCAACAAGATAACAATGCTGAATTGCTAATAAGAAATTATCAAAAGAATCTTAAGTCCTTACCAAAATATTGCGAAGCATACAACTCAAACAAGGCAGCTAAAGATTCTATGCATTCTGATTATTGACATGATATATAAAAAAATGACTCTCATTGTTAACCATCTGGAATGATGGTTGAAAATATATGAATAAAGTTAAAGTTAAATCAAAGGTCATATGTCTATTGAGTATTGACTATTTTAATTCTCTCAAGCTCATTTAGGACAAAATACTTAAATTTTTATTATGGTATTTAATATGCAAGTAGTGATTTTGGGGTAGTAATAGTTTTTTGTTGGAAATGGAGTTGATGAACTAGGTGGTTTATAACAGTGGAGGGTGATAGTGGGAGGTTGATGTTAGGTTTGTAGAGTGTTTGTGGTTTAAAGGCAATGGAGGAGGAACTATTATGGTATTTGACAGGGAGTGTTGTAGCAGAGGAAAGATGCAGTGGTGATGGTAGATTGGGAATAAAGGCGGTGTAAGGCAGGGAGATGGATGGTTAATGCAGGCTTGTACACTTGGGCGAAGTTGCAGTTGGGTGAAGTTGCACTTGGGTGAAGTTGTAGTGCACTTGGTTGAAGTTGAACTTGGATGGTTTATGGAAACATATGGTAGCTTGTACCAGTTTGAGTTGAAGTTGCAGTGATTTAGGAAAGTAGAGGAATGTGCTAACTGGTAGCTTGTAGCAGTTTTGGTTGGCAGTAAGGAGGTTTAGGGTGATGGCAGCGGTTTCGGGTGGTGGAGGTGGCAGTGCAGATTGAGATGAGTGGCAGTGGTTTTGGGATGAAATTTAATCAGAGAATGAAATAACAAAAATGACAGATATATTTTAAAATAGAATGCAACCAGTGAATGTAAAAACAAAATCAGTGGCAGTGGTAGTCGTTTTGGTTGAGATGAAATGTAATCAGGGAATGCAAAAATAAAATTGCAATGCAAATTTTTTTAATGTCCGAGTATATCTGAACAGAGAATGTAAAATATACAACAACTTGTAGTGCAAAATTAGCAAAGACCGGAGAATGTAAGAGAATTCAAATAAAAACTAAAAGCTAAAACAAAACATATCTGAATATATCTTTTTTTTTCCATTTTCTTTATATATATTAGTATGGAACTTTTGTTGAGATTAAGTAATAAAGCCAAGGACTGTACCTGAATTTTGGGTTTAGTTTCGACCATGCATAGTTTACTGTCAGTCTGCGACCAGTAACCGAAAACTTGGAACATTTGTTTCTTGATGGAAACATAAGAGTGAGAACTGAGAATCGAGTAGGCCTCGACATGAAGAATGTTAGCAGCATTTGTTTCTGATTTGTAATAGGGCATGAATGTTAACTTTGATTCTTGGACTCGATCTTTTCCTTTGCTAAAACCGTAGATATATGGTAATTCTACGGAATCAGGAGGAAGACGCCTTGTGTCATTAAGTGGTTTCTGAACAATGGAAGAGCACTTACTTTCATAAGAGGCTGAAACCGCTGAGAAAATGAAGCAACATATGAATATTCTAGAGAAAATTTTGGAAGACATTTTTGCAGAATTTCTAAAACTATGAAAAATAGAAATGAATATCGTTTCTTACATTGAATAATTGTTTATTGACACACATACATCTGCTCAACGACCATCTTCTCCATTTACTTCACCGCAACTTCCCACTGCAACTTCCCACCGACCAAAAAAAACCAATTGTTGCAACTGAACCTCTAAAAAAACTTTGAGCATCGTTCAATCTCCCCCTGAAACCTCACAATCAACCAAGGAACTAATTTCCAAGCAATTTTTCTCACACATATATTAATCTACAACTATTAATTTCCAAGCAATTAATCCACTTACCATACATTAATAACCACTAACCACTGGTGAACCAATCAGACAGCAAGTATAAATTACAATTGCTTTTAAGCTACTTTTTCAAGCAGCCCAGTCCTCCTCGAAAAAATATGGTACATTAAACGATCAAAATCACCTTTACTATTACATAAGAATACAAAAAAGAAAAGGGCTACTATTGTATACCATTTATCCTTGTCTTTTTCACAAATAATTGAGATTGGATTTGGATAACCTGCTCTAGTAATTACCCAAGCAAGTTACTCTTAATAAAGTGAATACCACCACCCTTGTATTTAAATATACCACACTTGTTAATTCAACAAAGCAGGTGACTGAAATCCAGTGAGATTAGCCACATAACCATTGTTTTCCCTTAATTCGGCTGTACAAAAGATAGAGAGGCAACATTACTGTTACCGATTTAAATTAATCTACTATCTATCCAGAGTCCAGACCCACAACTAAAATAGTGCAATCAACACAAGTAGCAATGTTAGCGAATCAAAATTCATTGCATTTTTTTGAAACTCATTTTGATTTTCTTCATTTCCTTTAGTAAGAGCACCCTTGTCCTTCACGCGTGATATTTGCTTCAATCATAGCCTGCTTAAAGAAATTTCAAACTTTGTTGTCGTGCATCACACAACTCTAAAACAGATAGTAAGCGGAGTAGGAATGCAGTTGAACATCAATAAAAACACAATTCTAAAATAGAAACTTGAACAAATAATAACAAACAATTAACAAATGATTTGTTTAAGAATTAACTGACATTGGATTAACTACAGTGATATGGCATTTGTGGAAAGAATGAAACAATCAATTATTTGAAGCAAGAACAACTCCAAATAAAAATTATATTAATAATCTACAATTGCAAGATACTTCTACCTAAATCTACATATTACGATAAAGAGCTAGACTCATGAATACTTATTCATGCTGCTCTTGATAAACTTGCCAAAGCTTAAATCGGAGACTCAACGTTTGGCTCCAACTTCAAACCACCTTAATCAATACGACAATTAAGAACTAATGGATGCTACCAAGCTACATGAAGCAAAATATGTATTTGTAGCAGTTCGGTTACAGATCCAAGGTTTCAGTTGGATCGATTTTGATTTAGCATTTTACGGTAAAATTTGGATTTGGAAGCATGTGAATCTAGAGGTGAAGTATGAGGAGTTGCGTTTATGGATTAGCTTTTGGATTTGGAATTTAGGCTTAAGGAAAGATGGGAAGCGGGAAATGAAAATAAGAGGGCGACAAACAGCCATTAGCATCGGCTATAAAAAAAATTAATGCAAATAAAGGTAGTTGCACCGGTTGTAAAGAAAACTGATGCAACTAACACTATTTGCATCGGTGTATTTTCTTCGGTTGTTGACGATAACCGATGCAAATTGTATTTTTGTGCTATCTGTTGCTTTCCACATACCAAATTCATCGATTGTTAAAACGTAATCGATGCAAATACTTCTATTTGCATCGGTTGTGGTAACAACCGATGCAAATGAGGCGAAGCAACATGCGTATCTTGTAGTAATGTGATTTGAGTTGACTGAGGGATGAGGTTTTTAGGTTTTAGCAGGAGGACTAATAAAGCTTCCAAAGACGTGCTTGAGGCATGGATAGCTATTTAGAAGTTGTTATATTTTTATTTCCACTATGTTGTATTAAGTCTGATATGACTATTTAGTACTCTGTTCATCCAAGGGGCATCTTCATATATCGCTCTTGGCATATTTATTTATTAATCATATTTGATCTGAACCTATGAAATGATTGGATTATGTAACTGGATATGTAACATGTTTTTAAAATGTAATCAAAAATGTTGTTTTCTTGAAATTTGTGATTTTGTTTCATATTCATGTGTCTTTGATATTATGGATACCAATAACGTTACCGTATTCTGTAGAAGTTAATACTATAGATGACTGTAGCATCTATAGCGCTTAGCTTTTGGACTTGAGATAGTGAATGTTACAACTTAGTATCAGAGCATAGGTTTATGAAAAAAAATTAAATTAAAATGATTTGTGGGGACATAATCCTAAGGAATTAGAGAAAAGATCGAGGTATGTGGTAACGCTATAGTTACGTACTGGTATTTTCTATATATAAGTATATGCTTTATCTCTATTCCCCTATCTCTATATAAGTATACACTTTATCTCTATTCTTCCGTATCTTACGCGGACTCAAATGCAGATGTGGATGCAAGAAGTGGAAGAGTTAACCCTGGTGGAGGAAGCGCCACAACCAATGGAAATGCAAGCCATATACCAGGAGGAACCCCGGTCAGGCACAAGCTACAAATATAGGTGTTGGAGTCCCGCCATTGGACATGGGAGTGACGTATCAGTTCTTTGTTAATATGATGCAAGCGGGGGTTGCTACTGGAGTAGTGGGAGGAAATCCAGGAGCTTCATTAGTAAATAACTATGCTATTTTGAGTAGAGACTATGCTCGGTTGGAAGGAAAGCTGTTTATTAGTACTGAAGATGTGATTGAAGTAGTGAATTGGTTACTTCACTATGAGAACAAATTTCGTTGAGTTGGCACTCAATGACAAGCAGAAGAGAAGGCTCACTTCTAGACAGCTTCAAGAAGCAGCCGTATTGGTGGAATAGTGTTATGATCGGAGTGAACGAGAGGATGATGACATGAGCAGAATTCAAGAGGAGGTCCGAAGAAAGGTTTATGTCTAAGATTATTAAGTTCACTTAGAAAGTTTGCTGAGTTGGAGCAAGGGGATATGACTGTACTGGAGTATGCAACAAGATTTAAGGAGTTAGCTAGATATGGATATGCTACAGTTGATACTGTTATTAAAAGGAATGAGAAGTTCATTAGAGTGTTGAAACCTGAGCTTGCTAAGGCCACATTACCTCATATGAGGGATCCATTTGATGTTGTAGTTGAGATGGCATTGAGGCACGAAGAGATGCTTGCTTTTCTGGAAAGAAATAAGGAAATGGAAGTCCAAGTGGGGTAGGGTCAGAAGAGAAAGTTTTCCATGAGAAGGGAGCTTAGAAGGGTGAAGTTGTCAAGAAGGGAAATTCGGACGTTGTTTGCTATAAATGTCACAAGAAAGGGCATTTTACAAATGAATGTCGTTCAAGTGATGGAAAGAAAGTGATCAGGAAGAAGAAGATTAGATGCTTCAACTGCGATCAAATTGGACATTATAAGAACCGTTACAAGGAGCCAACCAAGGATGAAAAGGGCAAAGTGTTTGCATTGGAGTCGGCTACCTCGAGGCCAATAGCAGAGGAGGAAGGAAAAGTTGTGTTGGAAGATACGCTTGTGATTCATTGTATGTCAGTTACTGTTCCGTTTGATACCAGTGCATCGCATTCTTTTATAGCTCATTGTTTGGTAGCTAAGCTTAACCTAGAACCCTTATACTTTGTTACTTACTTAAGGGTTGCAAATCCGATAGGAGGATATGCGACACTTGGGATGAAGTGTGACCAGTTAGAGTTTGAGTAGTTAGGTCATACCTTTATTTGCAGTTTGCATGTATTTGATTTTATTGGGTTCGAAATTATTTTGGATATGAATTGGTTAAGTAAATAAAATGCTTGGATATTTTACCATGATAAGAAAATATCACACTTACACACCTTAATTGTAGGTATCAAATTACATACTCTGTAGTAAACCCTAGTTATGAGGTAAATGCTTTGTTGGGTGTTATGGAGGTAGAAGGTGAATTGAACTGAGTTTTCATTATCAGAGAAGTCGCATATTCCTTTGAACCTATAATGGTATTAACGCTGAAGCGAGCTATTGAGTTTCAGATAGATTTAGTTCTGAGAGCAGAACCAGTGAGTAGACCGCCAAACAGAATGACACCTACCAAGAAGAGGGAGCTCAAGGTGTAGTTGGTGGATTTGGAAAGTAAGAATTTTATCAGACCAAGCAGTCCGTCTTGGGGATAAGCCATTGTATTTGTAAAGAAACCATACGAATTGTTGAGGTTATGTAACGATTATCATAAGGTGAATGAGAAGACGATAAAGAACCAATACCCGTTACCTAGAATTGATGATTCACTCAACAGTTGAGTGGGAACAAAGTATTTTCCCAATTGAATTTGGTGTCAAGATTCCATCAGCTTAGGGTGGAAGAAGATAGTATTCCTTTGACAGCGTTTAGGACCAGATATGGATCGTATGAATGGTTAGTAATATTGTTCGGACTAACTAATGCGCCAACATTCTTTCTGGATTTGATGAACCGAGTTTTCTGAGAGCACTTTGATAGGTTCAAATTAGTTTTCATATATGATATACTGATGTACTCTAAGGCTGAAAGAGAGCATGAAGTTCAATTAGAGTGGTGCTGGAGATGTTGAGGCAGCATCAGCTGAAAGCGAAGAGTTTTCGAAGTTGAAGTTTCTTGTTCATGTCGTCTAACAGAGAAGGTTGGGAGTAGATCCGACTAAGATAGAAGCGGTGAATAATTGAAAGAGACGCGAGACGGTGACTTAGATAAGAAGTTTTCTTGGATTAGCTTGTTATTATTGGAGATTCATAATGGACTTTTCGCGGATAGCGGCATCGATGACCAAGCTAAGCAAAGGACATGAATTTCATTTGGACCGATAAGTGTGAGGAAGCATTCCGGAGATTGAACCAATTATTAACTGACGCACCTGTGTTTGTTGTTCCAGAAGGGAATCAGGATTTAGTAGTGTATATAATTGCATGTGGAACAGGATTAGGAGCTATGCTAATGCAAAAAAGTAAAGTGATTGCATATGCTTCTTGATAGCTTAAATCGCATTAGGTTAGGCATCCAACACATGATTTGGAATTAGTACTGTAATTTTTGCGCTGAAGGTTTGGAGACATTACCTTTTGGGAGAGAGACTTGAGTTGTACACGAATCATAAGTCTCTGAAGTATTTATTCTCTCAAAAGGAGTTGAATATGAGATTGTAGAGGTGGTTAGAATTTTGGTTGCTTATGACTTTGGTATTGAGTACACACCAAGGAAATACAACAAGGTTGCTAACATACTTTGCAGAAAACATCAGAATGCAGTATTGACGATGATAACTGAGTAGAAAGATTTAGAAGCATTGACTACATACAGAGTACAGTGGAAATCTAAGGGTAGTTCTAGTACAGAAACTGTCATGTTGTCATGTTTAAAAGTTCAACCGGTAATGATCGAGAAGATTGCTTCTAAGAAAATAGAGAGTCCTTTATTAGCAGAGCGGATCAGGAAGTTAAGGGATGGAACGGCGAGCCATGACGTGAAAATTTCAGTTTTGACCAAAATATGTGGTTAAGGAAGAAAGGAAGATTATGTGTTTCGAATGTAGGAAGCATTAGGAAGGAAGTTCTTGAAGAACGCCATCGTTCACTATTCATCCGCGAGGAACTATGACGTATCGGGATATGAAAAGAAGTTTCATCTGGAAAGGTATAAAGAGAGATGTAGGCTTATGGGTGAAGCAGCGTTTGAACTGTAAACGGATAAAAGCCGAACATCATAAACCAAGTGGGTTACTTCAGCCTATAGATGTTCCAGTATGGAAATGGGATTCGATTTCAATGGATTTTATAGACGGGTTGCCAAGATCAAGTCGAGGAAATGAAAGCATATGGTAATTGTGGAAAGACTGACCAAAAGTGCCCATTTCATTTCAGTTAAGTCAACCAGGACGACACTAGCTTTAGCTAAGTTGTTTATGAAAAATGCAGTTACACTGCATGGAATTCCTAGTAGCATAGTAAGTGATAGGGATTCCTTATTCACTAGCTTGTTCTGAAAGAGTCTACTGGAGACTTTAGACACCAAGTCCAAGATGAGTACCACTTACCGTCCGTAGATAGATGGGCTAACGAAAAGAGTTAACAAAGTCTTGGAGGATTTGTTAAGAGCTTGTATGTTAGATTTTGGGGGATCATGGGAAGACCATCTACATTTAGTCGAGTTTTCATATAACAACAGTTATCATTCTATTATAGCAATGGAACCATTTGAAGATTTGTATGGAAAGCCATGCTATCTTCATTTTGTTGGTTAGAGAGTGGGGATAGGTTGGTTCTTGGTCCAGATTTAATTAGAGAAGCTGCAGAAAAGATTGAGTTAATTTGAGCCAGAATGAAGGAAGCTCATTCTAGGCAGTAGAGATTGCTGATAGAAGATGGAAAGACTTAGAGTTCTCAGTTAGAGATTGGGTTTTCATCAAAGTATTACTGATTAAACGTGTAATTAGATTCGAGAAATCAGGAAAATTGGCACTGATATTTGTATGACCATTTCCTATTGTCGAAAGGATGGGAAACTCGCATATATAGTAGAGTTATGGAGTAGCTTGGCAGGCATGAGGTTTCTCATGTCTCTCATCTAAGGAAATGTATTCGAGATCTAGAGACTATTATAACACCGACTGTGTAAGAGGACCTAGTAGTGGAACTGAACTTGACAATAGTTAGAAAGCAAATTCGTACAAAGCCAAGTCGTACAGTCGCAAGAGATGAGAAGAGGCTAAGGAACAAGACAGTCAGATTAGTTAAAGTCCAGTGGAGCAACGATGAGAGAGACTATACTTGGAAGACTGAGAGTAGTATTAGAGACGCTTATTATGATTTGTTTGAATATTTTACCTTTATGATTGATATGTTGTGTGCTTTATCGTAATTTTGACGACGAAATTCTTTAAGGAGGGAAGCTATAACAACGCTAATTTTGAGTAACATTGTTTAGTATATTTAATTAGTTACATTAAATGAAATAACGAAATGGCTACGGGATTGAGATTTATTTTAATAGAGGTAGCTATGCCAAATTAATCTATGAACTAAGGGAAAATAAAATAAAATAAGTTTGGGTAGTTGATAATGGCAAAATAGGAATAGATACATTCTTATACCCTAAGCCCTTATGCACTTCACTTTACAGGTTCACAATATAAAAAAACTAGAGAGGCTGGCCACCATTAAAGGAAAAACAAGAAGAAGATAAGAGGAAGAAGCTTAAGTAACTTAATCCAAAATCAAATCTTAACTCTTTAATCACAAAGCTAAAAGTGAGTAATTGGCTACATCTCATGTTTTTATTATTTTCGATTTTAGATTGAAATCCAAATTACTTTGCAAACGGTTTGCCATGTTTTGATTACTAAAATGGACATATATGGTCGTTGATGATTTATGCTATTTCATACGAATTTTATGATAAGTTTTAATGTGAAAACCCTATTAAATGACTTCCAAAGTTCTTGCAATTTTTATTAAGGTTAGAAATAATATTTTAGAGATGGGTTTCAAGTTTCATATTTTTCTGAATTAATGTGGATTTATTATAAATTTTCTAGTGAAGAAAATGTTTAAATTGGGTTTAACTTAATTTCAGCTATTATATGATTAGCTTTGGTTCAGAAATTTTAATATGTTAGAGATCATATTAAAAGTAAATCATGTGAATTTTTGGAGAATTTTCCTAAGTGTTTTAATAAGTATATAAAATTATTTAAGGTATGAGACTTAAATGTTTTATGTGTTTATAAAAGGAGAAGGGGTAACTTGCAAACATTTTAATTGTTAGTTCTGAAATATGGCAACAATTTTATATAAGTATTTGGAAAAGGAATTAGCAACCAATCATACATAGACAAAAAAACAGGTTAGCTGAAAATGAATTACTTTTTAAAGTTAAAAATCAGTTTTACTACGATTTTGCTGTTTCGCCACTTTCGGCACCAACCTTTCGACTAAGTACTTCCACCTCCGTCTCCATCGAAATCAATGTGCATGGTATCAAAAAGTTGGTACGTAGTGAATTGGACATAGGGGAAATGTATCAAGTCAAAACAGGGGGTTCCGAAGTGGTCGAAGCCTTGTTTTGCTTTTAAAAGGAAATGCGCCTGCTTTGGTTCCAAAAGGAATGCTTTCGACTAAGATAGCATTCAACTTGGTTAAATGGTTTTAAAGAATGGTTTCCAAAGAGGTTACACCTTTTGTTTTATAAAGAAGCTTTCGAAGAGGGCGAAACCACTTGCTGTCGCTTTTAACCTTTCGAAGCAATTCCTTCGAAAGAGGGCTTTCGCTTTAAACCCTTAGCCGCTTCTCCAATGCTTTTGAAGGCATTGGTTTCAAAACCATCCACTTCGTTTACTTAGGAAATTTCTTTCAAAAGAGTACTTTCGACTTAGTTGTTTAACAACCCTTTTTTCTATAAAGGTTAAACCCAAAGGTTTTGAAAGGAATAGTTTTAAATGGTTTTGAAAGGTTGTTCCACACGTTTTACTTGAACCCAAATGCTTTCCAAAGGTTTGATTTATGTAAAGAACTTAATGCTTTCAAAAGATTTAAGATAAAGGTTTCGAAGGGGTGGTTCTCCAATGTTTTCGAAAGGTTTTAAACGGAAGGTTTCAATGGTTTCGAAAGGCATGTTTAAAGTGTTTTAAAAAAAGAATGTCTAAGGTTTTATAAAGCTTTTGAAAGGGTTGTTTTTAATGTTTTTGAAATGGTGATTGTGAATGGTTTCGAAAGGAATGTTTTGGCTTTTCGGCCTAAAGTTTAAAGCAAAGTAGTTTACTTGTTTCAAAAGGGGTACTTTTAATGGTTTTGAAAGGGAGACTTTCAATGGTTTCGAAAGGAGGACTTTCAAAGTAATCTAATGTTTTCATCAAAATGTTTTGTGTAAAGTATATATAATATGGCAAAGTGATTTGAGTAAAGCACAGAATATTTTCCTTGTTTAAGTATGGTTTAAAAGGTTAAAACTTTTTGAAAGAAATGTTTTTAAGGAAAATTTAAAGGATAGTTGACCCTAAGTAAAGTGTATCAGATATTAGAATACCTGTTGGGACTGGTATGAGGTCATGCCCTATACTTTAGCTAGTAGCCCCTAGCTAATATAAGTTCAAAATTCCATTGTGTAGAGCTTTGTCACGGGTAAAACTGAAATGATATTACACATAGAAAGGAATATATAGAGTAACGACAGATTATTAGTAAGCCCGCAAAACCATTAGGATCAGTTGACCCTAGGAGAACTAAGTTAGGGACAGGCCGTCCAGAAGAGGAGTATCTAATAGAAGTTAAATTATGTGTTTATTTTGTTTTGTTGGCCTGTGTCAGCCAAAGGTTAGTAGTTAGCTAAACAAAACTATAGCATTCGGACAGATAGTCCATTTATTCCTTGATTTGTATGCATGGATGATATTGCTTTATTGTTTTAACTAGTTTTGGTTGCAGAATTTTGATTATCAAAAAGGTATGTATTAAAAAGGATATTAGTGAGGAGAAACCCGTTTGGCTTAGTGGCATTGTCTCACTTAATATTAGGTAACCGAGATGTATAGTATTATTCATACCAGGCTTTATGTCTGACTCGAAGTTTATGTTTTCCCCTTAAACTCTCGAGTCCTCAAAATTGATTTGAGTGACCATGGGTTGAGGTTTTCTCGTTCTAGTAGGAGAACGAGTAAAGCTTTCGAAGACGTGCAGGAGACATGGATAGCTATTTAGAGTCGTTATGTTTTTATTTCCGCTGTGTTGTATTATGTCCGATATAACTATTTATTACTCTGGTCATCCAAGGAGGCATCTTCATATGTCGCTCTTAGCTTATTTATGTAATAATTATATTTGATATGAACTTGGGAAACGATAAGGATTATGTAATTGGATATGAAACATGTTTTTAAAATGTAATAGAAAATGTTGTTTTTTTAAATCTTTGATTTTGTTTCATATTCATGTGTCTCTGCTATTATGGATACCATTAAGTTGTCATCAGAAGTTAATACTATAGATGATTGTAGCATTTAGCTTTTGGCATCAAGATAGGGGATGTCATAGTCTCTCAATATCTCAATAATTATCAAGGTCAGGTGGAGAAACTTGAGTGTGAAAAATATGCTCCTGAACAGGAGGTCAAGAAATTAAAGAGTGAGATTAATATTTTAAAAGGAGCCAATAAGGTGCTTATCATGGCATTGGAAATTCAAGTTGGTTTGATTGATGCTGCGAATTTTTTTCAAAGGAAAGAAAAGAAACTTAAGCAACCTCTAGATGACATGATTTGTCACATAACTGATTCTTCTTCAGTCATCGAGAATTAAAAAAGGAGGTTTAGAAACTTGACACTTGATGAGTTTTTGGGAAGATTTCCCATTTGTCTACCTATAATTATAATATATAAAATAAACAAATTTGTACCTGAATGATTATTACTTTGAATGAACCTTACTTCTTTTTCTATATTTGATGACTTACTGGAGATACATAACTTGCTTTCCATAAATTTTTGACGCAATATAATGCATACCTTTGATTGAGCATTGACTTATCTTTTCAATGTAAACTTTGTCATTAAAACCAGAAATCCAATTTGATAAAAAGATTAGTAATTCATTTGATCATAAGTTTGGAATAATCTTTCTTTTTCTTAATAGGAAATCAAAAGCTCATCTAATAATGGAGATTATGTTGCTAGAAAATTTGAATTCCATTCTAGGAGAACTTGATTTAGCCCTTTGAGGAATGAAGCTTTTAATAATTTCATTCTTTGGCTTTATCACTTGGAGCATCGTAGTGTAACGTTATGAAGCTTTAGTCTCAAAAGAGTATATATCGGGAGATCCATCTAATAATCATCTACCGTGAAAGCCAGAAATCTTTTAGCAATAACGTCAGTTGGATAAAAAACTAAAAATCCATCCGTTAGTAATTTGAAAAAGAGACTAAAAAACGTCTAGCAATTCTAAAAAAAATTCTAATAATAATTCCATAATTTTGCCTGGTAAGAGACTAAAAATTAAACTATTAACGGAGATTCTTGTTATTTAGAAATCCGGTCATCAACGGAGGTTTCTGTTATTTAGAAATCTAATTATTAATGGAGATTCCTATTATTTGATACTTTGCATTCTCATGTTGATCATGGATGGAAAGTTGATCTAATATTTCAAAGAATGAAGCCCCAAGCTCGGGTTATAAGTCATAGTTTCTTAGATGTCCATTTGACATTAAAATTCTTCCTTATGCATGATTGATAGCGTTTTCTCCTTCTTTTGAAGGTTGCTTTAACTTTTTCTTGGTGTGGAAATAAAAATGTTTGACTGTTCTTCTTTTAGAAGATTGTCTTGATCCTTTTTAGGATAGAGTTTGATTCGCTTTTGCATCCGATTGATCTTCCTTTAGAAGACTATCTCTTACTACTATATGGGTAGTGATTTCGGTTTTGATTAAATTCCTTTGCCCCTTACTACTCCTTTTAGTAGTGATTTAGGCTTGAACCCTCTTGGTAATGATTTAGGCTAGAACCCCTTATTACCTTATGGGTAATAATTTAGGCTAGTCGATGCATTAGGTTGCTATCTTTAGTATAACCAAAGTCTCGCCCGTCCTTCCTCTAGGAGGCACTCTATTTAGGCCTTATAGGCAGAACCAAAGGCTAGTTCGATGCTCTGGCCAGGCCATCTTAGGCGGGACCAAAGGCTTACTCTGTTCACCTCTAGGAAGTGCTTCAGACAGGCGTTATAGGTGGGATGAAAAACTAATCAGTGATTTGGCCAGGCCATCTTAGACGAAACCAAAGGCTTACTCCATCCTGTCCCTAGGAGGCGCTTCAGTTAGGCCACGTAGGTGGGACTAAAGGCTTGTAGTCCCCTGGCCTAGCATTATTGGTAGGACCAGAGGCTTACTCTGACTTCCCTTTAGGAGGTGCTTTGACTAGGCCATCATGGGGGGATCAAAGGCTTTTCCCTTCATTTTATAGATTCTTCCTAGGAAACATCCCTATTTATTGAATACTTGATCCTTCTAGATACATTGATTAGAAATTTTAACAAAGTCTTGAAGCTCTCCTTTGGCCAAAAATTTATCAGCCATTCCTTTTAGAGCTCAGCATTGGTTGGTTTCTTGTCCAATTGCTCTATAATATTGGTAATAAGCACCTCCATGATTCCTTTCATTTAAGGTTGCTTCTTCTTAGATGGACAATAATTTAGTTTTCTCATAATGAGAAGGTAAATATTCTTATTGGAAGTGGTAAGGGAACAAGTTCTAGTGAATCGGGAGTTCATAGGAACCGTGACCTTGATTCCCTCTTGGCTTCCTTATAACATCTGCATTAATATCATCCCTAAACTTTCTTTTTGAAGATTCTTGAGTTTTAACCGAGGCAAGAGAATAATCAATTACTTTATTCCATTTTTGGGAAAACTTGTCGAAGTCCTTTGTTATTTCCTTTTCAAAGATAGTACCTTTGGATTGAAATTGAATGGCCCCCCTAATTTTTAAGAACAAACCATCTTTCTCTGGGATGTCTTTTCCCAAGGCAAAGATTGGGGTAGGTCCTATGTGGAATGAGTTTATACTCCATTTGTCCGAATTATATAGAACTGCTTGCTTCTTTTCTTCCATGATTTGCAAGGCTGATAATCTTAACACTTTTTCTTCATGAAACCGAGGATCATGAGTGACTTGATAAATTGGTTTGGCCAAAGGAGGCTTAGAAGACCGTTGTTCAAAAATAGTTATTATATTGTCCGAACAAGGTTGTGCAGGTTAGAAGAGTTTATGAAATATGGGGATTAGGGTAGATCCTTTATTCCTTATATATGATGGTCAAAGATCATCTAATATGATATATGTATGGAGACAGAGGCTCAAGCCTTCCTTTTAGTGCCAAAGTATTAAATAATTTCTTTGTTAACCCTACAACGTCCAAGAAGGACAGGTTTGTTCTTGGAATAGGCTTGGATGACCTAAAGTTAGCTTGTGAGAAGTATGCATATCCATGGTTTATTATAGTGTACATGTCCAAAGTATAAAGATCATTTGTTAGACATAGAGCATGTCATCATTCAAAAGTCTTTATTTGATAATATGATGTACAAGATTTTATAGTTGATAGTTCAATATGCTAATGTCAAAAGTTCTCAATATGCTAATGTAATCCCCAAATTGATTTAGAATTACAACTTAAAAAATGTAAGAAAAGTGGAGAGAAGGATTTGCCTCTTCCAAGTTGCTCTTGGGTACGTATTTATAGAAGTAGGATTGGGTGGCATGGCTGCTACATAGCTCTCGGAGTACTTCACATTCGACTCAATGCTCGCTCTAATGGTTTAAGGCATCCGTGTAACTGGCCTTTGGCATCTCATTTTTGGGTAAGCATTCGACATCCTTCCAAATTACTTAATATGCAACAGGCTTCTTGCATTGATGGAGTACGATATCTTAGTCATACTGTTGGTTCACGATATCTGCGTCATATTACATCTATTCGATATCCTTCGTATTCTCTTGAAGTTTGGCATCTATGCATTCATTGATATCTTACGACACCCTGCCAACCGTAACCATTCGATATCTTTTTTGGTAACATGATACTTTATTGGTAACATGTGATAAGTCTTGTTTATTATTGGTGTTCAACAACCTCTGATATGCTACTAATATAGACATCCTCTTCTATATCGATGGTACCCAACATCTACCCTTATTTTGATATCCATATCTTTGTCGTAGTGGTGGCAAATGACATCTCATGTTTACAATAGCCATCCCTTTAGTACCATTGGAATATGGCATCTTTATTTACCATGTTGACTTTCGACATCCTTGTACTACTGTAGTGGTCCGATATCCTCTGCCACTTGTAAAGGTTTGATGCCTTCTTTAAAGCCGACACCTCGGTTAAGTACATGACTTCCCTATGTTTAATGATTTCCTTTATTATAGATACTCGACACCCTTAACAATCTACAAATTCGATACTATCTTTTCGAAGTTGCTTTATGTTTATAGGCTCAACATCACCTCTTTCCTTTATGTACGACATCCCCTTCTATATCTAAATTGCGGTATCTTTTCTGCCTTCAGATACGGTATCCTCTATGCTTTCCTACTTTTGGCAGTCTTCCAGGTCCGTTGAAGTTTGACATCTTCTAAGATGTTTAGCATCCCTTCTTCTTTAGACTTTTGATATCACTATTTGAAGTAATAATGCGTCATTTTATGAATACACACACGCGCACACATAATATATTCAAATAAATAATAATATATATTAATTAATATGATTAGTTAAACAAAAAATAATGATTTTCAAATAATATATGATTTTATTTAAAATAGATATATTGGATCTAACGCTAGTTAATAGATTTCATAAACAAATTAAGATCCAAATAGAATTTTTTTTGAAATTTACCCACTTCACCCACTATAACGACACAGATTTTTCATCGTTTGATTTGGGATATTTAAATGGTTTTAAAGATTTAATTTGAACTATAGATTGATTTTGGATATGTAAATTCGAGTTTTTATTTATAAATAAATAGAAGATTTAAATATAGCAATTTATTGAATAATTTAATTTTTGAACTATATAATTGAACATTGGGTAAATTATTTTATGTTGAGTTTTAAGCTCAATAAAAATAGTCTAAAGGCTTGTAAAATTTACATTTATAACAATGAAGATAATAAAGGTTTCATAATTTGAATTTAATGGTGATCTGTTTGATTTTAAAAATAGCTTGTTTAAATTGACATTTAAAAATAGCCTTCCAAAGAACAGTCTCGGAATTCGACGAAACCATTTCCATTGGATTCGTAATATTGTATTATTATCAGATTTCAAATCTCGTGGTATTGGGAGTTACTGTTTGGTCGTACAGAATATAAATGCCTAGAAATATTTTAATCGAATTAATTTAAATAATCGATCCAAAAATCTATCTTCTCCATACGATCGAATTAGGATTCAAAACCTTTTACATTGCATTCAAAATAGGGTATAACATTATAAATTCCTAGTGACATGTCTCGATACGAGGTCAAGATTTCAAGCTACGAATTCGAGACGTTGTAAATTTGAATAACATATATCATCAAGGATTTGACAAATTCACATCATAACTTTTCCTTTCCTATCAAAAGCAAGTATGTTCAAAAACGCGCAAAAAAAAATTCTCGCAACCTTCCTTTTAATTCCTCCATTTTCTTAGATCGAGGACCACGAAAAAAAAAAAAAACTATACCGCGATCGAAATTGACCGCGATTTCAGATAGGCGCGGCGATCGAGGAGGGTCTCGGGTGGGTCGTTGAGCAGGTTGAATGGTGTGTGGCTCCAAGCTATGGTCGATCACGTGAATATCAAGGGAAGGAGGAGCGGCTGCGGCCGGTAAGCACGAGGAGGCTAGAGGCGGAAGGTGTAGTGATGTGTGTTTGGGCTCGGGTGGCTGCATGATGTCATGGGAGGCCGTGTCAATTGGTAAGGTAGGAGGCTAGCAGCGTGAGAGATCGGAGGTGGAGCTACTACGATGTCAAGTTGGAAGTGGTGATGTCTGGTCGGTGGCAAAGATTTTGGAAGTATGATGTAGACAGCGCTGTTATAGTTAGGAGGGGTGATAGTAGTTTCACTCGTGTTGTCGAGCCAGTGAGGAAGGTATAAAATGGTTCTGTTTTTAAATTTAACCTGATATATATATATATATATATATATATATATTAGAGAAAAAATGCATGCTTTAACTTACTGTCTAATTTTAAAAAAAAAATATATAATGGTAATTAGGATATATAGATCACATTATAAATCGAATATTTACGAATTCGTAAATTGTTTATGCGAGGTCAAAAATTATTTTAATCAAGTCGAGTTTGTAGTGGATCACAAACAAAAATAAAGGTGAGTTAATCTCACTCAAATTGGGATTTCTTGTTAATTTTAAAAAAAATTAAAATTAAAATTTGATTGATTGAATTGATAATTATTATCAGTCTGGATTTGTTATTGTATATATATACATACACACACATATACGTATTGGAGTGATTGATATGCCCGCATTTATATAGCGGATGAGACCCTGTGTGTCCCGCATAATAGTGGATGACCCTATATACCGTGATATTCCCCTCGAAGTGGGATTGGTATTTTATGTGTGTATTAACAACCGTGGATGCAGGGAAACAGGTTGGAGGGATCCAACTGGATTCCTCAAATTTATTGTTTATTTATTATATATAGTGATATATGATTTGTGTAGAATAATCTATTGTACATTATTGTAGTGAATGAATTTTTGGATGTTATTGTAGCTCTGGCCTGAATTTTGATAATTTAATACAATAAATATATTTTCAAAATTTAAGGAATTAAAGAGAATTTGAAATAAAAGTATATATACTGGAATTGGAGTTATTTTAAAGAAATTGAATATCTATATATATATATATTTGAGTTGATTATACTTAACTATTGTGAAGTAGTAAACGAAGATTTTTAAAATGGTTATAAGTGATATTCTGGAAATATATAAAAAGGAGCCAAAATCAATATTGAAAATAGATTGGAAGTGTTAATGGAGTTTATAAGAAATATATTTGTTTAATGGATTTTCATAAACAAAGTTGTTTTACAAACAAGTAAAACCAAAGGGGTTATAGAATCGATAATGATATTTATAAATAAAGAAATTCAATATCAGGTGATAATTAGAATATAAATTCATAGGATGACTTTACATTCGGATATGGAAACAAGATTGAGGAAAATAGTAGATTCTATTTTTGAAAAAAAGAATGGTTAGGAAATCGACAATGAATCGATGTGTTATGAAATCAAGAGGAAGTTATAAATTAAAATTGGTTATTGAGATTTTAAAAAAATATATATTTTAAATTTAATAAGTGAATTTGTTTTAAAAGGAAAATTTATTATTTTAAACTATGGAATTTTAAACTAGTTAAGATTTAAATACAAGGTAAGCAAATTTTAAATATGAAGTATTTATTTTAGTAAATTCTAAAAATCAGTTTTGAAGATTATTTATTTAACTAAAAATGAGTTATTAATGTTATAAAAGTGTTTTCAATATTTTATACAATTACTTGAACATATTTTTAAAAATAAATTATTAATTTTTTAAATAATTATTATATATGTATAGAGTTTTAAAGTAATTGGAAAGAAATTATTTCATGAATTGTCTCGAGATTTGAAAAAAGGCTTATAAAAGGATATGATTTTGAGGAGAGGAAATTAATTGTGATTTCCGGGAATTTTTGGATTAAGTTACGGAATAATCTCCTGCGGAGTAAATATTGAAAGATTTTGAAAAATAAGACGGGTGTTATTTTCCTAAGTATAGAAAATAGAAATTTGGAAATATTTCTAATTGTGGAGATGTTGGAAGTATTCTGTTACGGATTTGAGTATTTGAAAAATTATTTTCAAAAGATTGAAAGAAATTGATATGCCTTTAAAGATATTTTGAAAATAAATAATTTAGGAAAATTTATATTAAGGCTAGATGATTGCTTATGGATGTTGATTTGATAGTTAAATAACCGACTATCAATATTGGCCAAGTTCGAATGTTGTTTCGAAGAGACCGGGATGGGATAAGTTATCCGAAACCCACTTCGATCCAACGAGCACGTTTTCGATGTGAAAATAAGAGCATAGAGTCAAAGATGGAGCATTAAAGTGCAAGGGCTAATCACTATAATCCTGAGGGCGATTCGAAAATGAATGTTGTAGGAATAGTATCTTCGGTTCTGTTCGGACCGGGAATGAACTTGTATGGATGAATGCTATCAGTACATTGTTACTTGACGACAATGAGTATTCTAAGCGAATATTTATGAAAAGGTAATTGTATCCTCGAGCGTCATCAGCCGGGAATGACTAAAACAGGGGAGATGTAGCAAGGCTAAGTGGGTAGCACCTTAGTAGGGTAAGGTTACTCCTATCTAGAGCCCCTTTTATTCGGCTGTGTGGCGGTTGATGATCCCAACCATGGGGTAATCTTATTCGGACTATCCAATAAGGGGTAGTCCGGTCTTGTGTAACAGAGGATCGAACGTGGTCCTCGGTATGCTGTTCTAGAGGTGTACTATGACGGGCGGTGCCTCAATATCCCAGTCATTCGATGGAATCCATTCTCCAATAAGCCGTACGGTTTTGATTATGCCCAACTATGCTGGAAGGTGAGATGCAAGCATTTCAGCTATATTTTATTTACTTTCTATAGACATTATTATAGTATCAGATGATTTTGGTAAAAATTGTTTTGGTTTTCGTAAGGTAGAAACCCGTTGTATTTATTTGTGATGTGGTCTTACGAGATATCTTTGTTTTCAAACGGTTTTGAAAAGTTAATAATTCAATTTAAGTGTGATTTCTCACGCTGGTTTCTCAGAATGACTCGGGTGTTAGATTATTATAATACCCAGGTCAGACCGAGCATTACAGATTCAGGATATGACGCTATGGAGCTCAGAAGACGAGCTAGAGGGATTTAGACGTATATCACGTACTTGTTTATTTCCACTGTATGAGGACAAGTTGTTATAACTGTCTAGATTTGATGTAATGATTGTGTACTTTGATGATTGTAAGTATTAGACAGTTGTAGATTTTTGTATTAAAAATCTGTTATTATATATTGTACTTTTTTCCGCTGCGATTATGAGATTCTGTGTTGTTCTGTTCTTTCTTCTACCATTTTCTTCTTTATCCCTAACGAACTGGTATTTCCGACGCTCGACTGCTCGCTATCTTGTACAAGTGGACGTATTGATGTCAATTTTCGAGGTCGATAATCCCTATCTATTACCGTTGGTATCAGAGCTGAAGGTTAAGCGAGAACCTTGGCTCTGGTGGGGATTACTCATTGGAGAAAGAGTCAGTTATACTCTAGAATGGGTTGAGTGCAATAATAGATATGAGCGCGTATTAGTTAGTGAATATAAATGGTTTTATATTGTGTTGATTTATCTTTTGAGTGGCATACAAATTCTTTTCGAATAGTGGAACGCCACTAAAATCGATAGGAGTTTCTAAACACTTGAACACCATAAACTGACACGGTATTGTTGTGAAGTGGGTAAATGAAATAATTTAACCCAAATTATATTTTATACAAGGAATAATTTTCTAGGAATTATCATGGTGTATTGGAGTGTTTGGCTGATAATATTACAATCTAAATAAGATTATAAAATTTGAAATGGTTATATATATACACATATATTTTTAATCAAATGAAGATTGTATAAGTATGGATTATACAATTGAATTAAAAACAAAGATTTGATTAAAACCAGAGTTTTAAAAATATTACATCCCGAAGATTTTTAGGAAATTTTTCCAAAGAGTTTGAAAATAAACAGTAGTAATACTACTTTTGGAAAGGATTTTGAATTGAAAATGATTTTAAATGGATTTTGGGGTTATATAGAACTAAACTCACTATAGTTGCTAGAAAATTGTAACGATCCTAAGTTTCTATCAGCTTTTCGTTTATAACTTGATAAATTTGAAAATTTAAATTGAAATAAATTGGTGATAAGATATAAAGTTAAATAAATTGTATCGATAAAACAATATCGGTTAAAACCAAATTTGAAATTCTATCGTAATTTCTTATGAGCATCAAAGTCCGAAGAGGGATAAGTTGGTATATACTTTGGGATATTAC
This sequence comes from Allium cepa, assembly GCA_030765085.1. Lineage (NCBI taxonomy): Eukaryota > Viridiplantae > Streptophyta > Magnoliopsida > Asparagales > Amaryllidaceae > Allium > Allium cepa. Next base: position 105,640,046 of record CM060944.1, on the reverse strand, counting down.
AACCCGAATTTGGAATCCATATCTAGTGTTTGAGAATTATAGAAGATTAAATCCATTTATCTATCGTTTGGGTCCAGATATATTCTACGAGTGGTTAGTTATTCCTTCGAACAAATCAATGCCCTCGCATATTCGTAGACCGGTGGACCTAGATATCTTGTGAAATAATGGTATGAGTTTGTTCTCATATTATCGATATTCTTATTTAGTAAACCGAATACAGAATAAATATTTCGATCTAATTCGATCAATCATTTCTTTATCTATCATCTATTCTTTCTCGTCTCCCTTGCAAATTTCGAGAACGAAATTTTTTAAGGAGGGGAATCTGTAACATTCCTTGATTTTAGATAAAAATAAATTGATAACTGATTTAATATTTAGGATTTAATTTTGGAAAAATTTGTAATTAAATTTAATTCTGGATTTTAACGTGAATTTATTTAGAATTTATTGCCATTTGAAATATAAAAATAAAACTGAATTCATCAAATATAATAATATATATGTTCATACAAATGAATTATAATCGGGAAATTAAATTTCGAAATTTAATAAATATATTGACAATGAATATTTTTGATGTGAAAATACTAAAATGAATATATTTAAATATTAATATATAAAATAAAAAAATATGTTAGATAGACATGAATCATTTTTTCTTTTGGTTGTATAAATAGTTATAGAAGGAAAAATAAGTAGAAAATAATATAAGGTTATTTGGATGTAATGGATTTTAAAAGTTGTAAAAATAAAATAAATAAAAGTGCATGTAAATAACTTGTAAATAAGTTAATAAAAGGCTAAAAGCATAAAGCATGTTTTCATAAATTAAAATTTTAAATTACTGTTTTTTACTTGAAAATAAATATAATATAAAGTTATGTTTAAATACTATTTAAAGTTTTAAAAGATAAGACATAAGTATTTAACTTAAACAAAAGTTAAAACATAGAAATATGTTTACAAATTAAAAATAAAGTAAGGGCTGAAATATAAACTTATTTGAATTTAGACAAGTGGCAAGAAAATCTATTCTTTTGGATTTGATCTTTGGAAACATGAAAAAGAAGAAAAGACCAGTCAAGATACTTTCATCTTTCTCAAAAAAAATTTGCTCAGACCTGAGAAATCAAATTCAAAGCAACCACAAATCTGAAAACAAACATGGAAAACACCAACAAACCAGGTTGCATTCAAACATTAACTTGGAAATATAAAAATCAAAACAGATTCAAAGTTGAATCAAAAACATGTTCAAAAAAATTAGCAAGCTTCAAACTGGAAATTCCAAAAAAAAAAACAATGTAAATCAAAAATCTGGAAACAAGAATTAGAAAGCATGCAAGTTAATAATCAAAGCTTCAACAAGTTTCCAGATTCAAAGCAATCAAAACTGGATAAAATTTCCAGCCAGAAGAAAAGCAGTTAAAACTGGGAATCTTAAACCTAAAGCAATGATCAAGTTTTCAAGTTGTAGCCCAGGGTTTCCTCTGTTTCAAAAAGAAAAAAAATACAAAACTGTAAGTAAATACTTTCAAAAAAAAATGTTGAGCTAGATTTTTTGTTCTTTTTGTTGAGAGGTTTAAGCATGTACTTCATTTGGAAATCAATTCAAGGTCAGTTGCAACCTGGAATCAAACAGATTATCAAAATCTTGAATCAACAACAAACAAAGGTTTGTAATTCGAAAATTCAAACAGCTAAAGCAATGAAAAGGAAAAAAATTCAACAGCCGTACAGTTCTCTGTTCTTCAAAAACATGTGAGCAAACTCTTTGACCTGGCTGTTATCTTGATGTTTGAATTTATATTTGAAGCTATGATGTGAATAGGCTAGAATGGTCGTGTGGATATGACTGCATGTTGAAGATATTTGTGTGCATGTTTATATGTATAGAAATAAAATCACCTCTGTTCATACCTTACAGGTTTTACAACCGGATTTAAAATTTCAAATCACCACCTACAAACAATTTGGAAACTTGAACTCTAAATGAAACTTGGTTATAACTACCTGATTTAATTTTAGAAACAGTTCTAAGCATTTTTAGTAAATATTTAGGAAAAGAAAAATTTACAGTAAAATCCTTTCTAATCTGAAAATTCAATGCTTTTATTTTTAGATCTTGGTTATATAAATTGATTCGGGTTTAAAAACAATGATTTTTAGAATGAAAATCATGATTTTTCATGTAGTGTTGATTGAGAAATCCGGAGTTGGATGGAATTTGTATTTTGGTAAATTCACGATGGTCAAGGGGGTTAGTGATATCGGAATCTTGGTTAGAGGGGTGTTGTGGGACGACGAACATGGGAAAAATACGCGATGATTTTCTTGATGATTGTGGCGATCTAGCGACGCGATTTTAGGGTTTAATAACCCAGTTTATACGATGGAGTTTTGGGGGGAAATTAGTCAGCGTTAGGGCACGTGAGGCGATCGGTCCGGTGGCAAACGAAGGAGGGGAGTCTAACGTTACCTCGACCGGGGTGATAGGGTTTTCAGGTGATCGGCAGTCATCGTCGAAGCATTTGAGTTGTTCGAGTTTTAGTCCAGGAAGTGTGGGTATACTCAATTTTGGGTTCCGATTGGTTTGACTTCTGGGCGCTTGCCTGACGTGGGGTGGTCGGTGGCGATGTGCTGGGGGTCTTACTGGTGATTAGTTCGTCGGCGAGCAAATGTGCAAGTGCAAGCATGCATTGTTGTCCCTGGTCGATCAAACGATTGAGAAGAGGAAGAGAGCTCGAAGAAGGATCAGGGCAAAGGAGCTTGTGGCTCTGGATAGTACTCGATGCATTCGCGAGAGTAACCGATGTATAAGTTTAAAATAAAACATGGAAAAAAAAAGCAGGAGTGGGAAACAGGAATTGGCTCGGGTAAACGTGAATTGGTCTCGGGTCTGGGAATCTCATATAAAATAGTTGTTGTTTTTTTTTCTTTTTTTAACAAATAATAAAGTTTATCCAAGTTGTATTGATCAAAAGTTGTACAATGATTTAAAACTATACATACATTTTTATTTAAAAGTTATTTCAAATAAACTCAATTACATTAAAGGTTACTTAATTAATATAAAGAATGTTATAATGGTTAATTAACCTTTTAAAGTTAAGTTAAATTATTTAGAGGAAATTAATCACTTAAAGTTAATTACTGAATAAAAGTTATATAAATTAAATTTCCAAAAGAAAAGCATTAACAAAATTTTCAAAAACAAACCCAAATCTAAATTTAAATGATTTTAAAACTTGTTTATTTCTGAATAATCATGTTAAGTTAATCATTTAAATTACCCTAAGTGTCTTCAAATTTAATTTGATGTTGTAATTAAGTGATAGTCGAGATAAATGATTTATCTTAAATATTTGGGGTCTTATTAAAAAAAGTAATTAAAGATTAATTACTCAAAGAAAAATTACTTAATTAGGGGTTTAATTAAAGATTAATCAAAGATTTATTTGAAGATTGATTAAGGTTAATTAATTATATGATTTAAGTAATTAATTAATGATTAAAAGGTTAATTAATTTATATTTTAAGGGTAATTGATTTATGTGATTAATTAATTAAGGTGATTAATTTAAGGATAATTAATTAAAGGTTGATTAATTAATGAAATTTATTAGGGATAACTTCTTATTGTAATTAATTAGATATTAATTAATGGTTAATTAATCAATGTAATAAATTAAGGATAATTATTTAATGGTTAAAGGATAATTAAAAATTAATTAAGAATAATTAATCAAAGGATTAATTATAAATTAAAATTTAATTAATAAATGATTAAGAATTAATGAATCAAATTGATTTATAATTAATTAATATTAATTAACCAAGGTTAAAAAATTCATTCATAAGTAATTGATCTGATTTAATTTAAATCAGATAATTTAATTTATTTTACTTATGGGTGTTTGGATTCTTTTAGATTTTTGGATGGTTGATATTCCTCATATGTGATGCTTTGCGATATTTTGTATGTGAGTTGGTGTATTGATTTGTGATATCTGTGATATGCTTCTGTGTAAATACCCCTTGACCTGTAGAACAACATTTGGAATTCGATGCGATAGGGAGTCAGATTCTAATTGATAATGATGAATCTTTGTGATTGATAAATTTACTTTATCTATGAGTCTGTGTATATAGATAAGCGTTATTGGAATATACCGCTTATCGATATTGCTGTGTTTGAGATCTGTGAGGATTGATGTGGTTGCACTATTGTGTAAAGCCCCTGGACCACACCTTACACACACAAATATGGATTGCACGAGGAAATCAGTTAAGTCACAGATTTTTAATGATTTTAAAATTTGAATTTTGAACCCAAAATAGTTTTGGAATTGGAATTGAAAGCTTTTGAAAATGAGTTTCAAAATAAAAGTTATTTTGAATAACTTAATAAAGTTGTGAAGTTTAAATAATTTGGTTTAAATTTGAATTCAATATTTGAAATTGAATTCAAAATTTTTGGGAATTATGGTTTAAAAGATTATACAAGTTATAGAGATGTTTATATGGGTTTTAAACCATTTAAAAGCATTGTTTTGGGAGCCTAAATTCAAACCTAAGTTTTTACTTAAACGGCTTTAACTTATGTGAAAGATTATTAAACCTTGTTTTGAAATCGAAAAGAATTTTGAATGGTATATCTTCCATATAGAGATTTGAATTGGAAATGGTTTGAAAGTTATGAATTAAATCTTTAATTTAAAGATTGGAAAGTTAACCCAATTGGAAATGAGATTGTTTTGAAAGATATAATTGAACCTTTGTGGGAAATTGGTAAACTTTGTGTAGTGAATCTTTTTATTTAAAAAGGATTTGAAATGTTAATTTTTTTTAAACCATTTGAAAAGAAAGTTTTGGGTTTTAAGTTGTGACTTAATCGAAATCCTATATCTATATGTTTTTAAATATTGTGCTCATTATTCGGTTTAGCCGGGAGAAAACCTTATGTCATATAACCCATTCCGAATAATGATACGTCGGTATGGATAGCATTTGAAGACCGGTGGTGAAGGCCGGATATTTTCGAGAACGAAAGGGTAACCCATCGATCATCTCTGCACCGAGTCGCGCCGGTATAGAGATTTCCTAAGTGATGGGAAGTCCGATCGGGATTGTGGATATCCGGATTTGCAAGGGCTTCTTTGGAAGTGCCTTCGTACTGTTCGAGCCCGGAACAGACTTGTATGGTCGTGTGTCTGACACTACATTTTGATATATTAAGCCGATTTCTTTCAAATACATATCTGTTGGTGGCGGAGAATTTATTCTCTTAGCTTAACACCCTTCTCTAAGACGTACGAGCTCAGAGGTAATGTAGTTGAAGGTTATCAGCAATATACTCCCAATTTGGTAGTGTGACATGCTAAGTGCTGCTGTGTGTTGATGATCTTTTGTGATCAAAGCATGGCTTTTGTATAAAGCATAGCTTTGTGGACGAGACTACGTCGGGACCTCACACCCCGGAAATGGTCGAAACAGGAAATATGCGGTAAGGTTATGAGGGTCGCTCCCTTTTGGGTGTGTCATTCCCTTCTGGTAAAGGGTGGTATCATGGTATGGAGCCCAGATACGTACTCATGTGGATACTGCAGATCTATTACTTTGTGATTGCTTTGTGGTTTAGAGGCGCCTCGGATAAAGGTCCCAAAGGACCGGTGAATGGCATGCTCGAGTAGTAGTTACCTAGTTACAGAGGTTACCCGGCCTTGTGTTGGCAGAGATCCAGTTAGGTTCTCGGGACGTCCCGCCAGAGACGATCCCACGGATAGTAGGAAGTTCCTTAGCCTGACCATTTGTTGGAAATCCATTCATCCAATACACGCCTTGTACGGTTTTAGTTGTATTACCTTCCATCTACTTATGGTGGCGCCCTACTGTTTGGATAGTAGCTATAGTATGCATAGTTCGGAATGTCTATGCTGGCTGGGATTAATATTATACTTTCGAAATGGTTTTTCCACACTTTACACTTATAGTAATAATATCAAAGAACTTTTCTTGGATCAAGCATATTTGACTATCATAAGGAGAAATCTCCTCCAATTCTGCGTTTGCATTGTGTGTGTGGCGGAAGGCCTTATGGTAGTTTCATTTTCCAAAAGCATTGCGGATTTGAACTTTAAAAGCTTTTGTTGTTTGTTAAAAGATAAATGTTTTGTTTGCTCACACCAGTCCCATGACTGACCTGGTGTTTATTGTTCCTTTCCTAAACTCTGGATGCCCACTAATTTCCACACGGGCAGTCTAGAGTTGGGTTTTTCAAATAGTCTATAGTAGGAATTGATTCGATAGCCATCGAAGCTCTTTGGATTTGTTGATCGCAATTGCGACACTTCAGCATTCGCAACCAGACTTGCTTATCTTTGTGCAACTTGATGCGAGTTCGAGCTAGCTTTGGATTGAAGATGGAGTTCTTGGAGTTTGGCCTTGAAGACATTATCTTTCTGCTGCTATTTCTTGTATCTCTTATGGTATTGATCTCTATTGTATCATTCTGTTGTACCATTCTATTTTATCATCATTGAATCGGTTATTATATCAAATGTTGTACATCATATATATTATTTCATTTTCTTCCACTGTGTTGTACTTAATGTGTTATAAGCTTCGGCGAACCAGATTCGACGTTTGGATCTGCGGCATTTGCATACGAGTGTCGTGTTTGGTGCCGATTTTCGAAGGTCGGGTCAGAATCGTTACAAAAATAATCCTGGTGATGACCACGCAACATCATCAATATTTATTTTCGATTTTTTAAGTGACATATTGCTAACAATGTGGTTTGATATGGAGATTTTGGGGAGAATAAGTTTTGTTTTGGAAATTCTAGAGAGAATTTGTTTAGATAAAAACCATGATTGGTTTAGATTTAAAGGTATGATTTAGGATATTTATGAATTCAAAATGATATGAAATAAATACCAGGTGTTTAAAAAAATTCTAAAATCCTTATTTAAATAAATTAGAGATCATCGGGAGATAGGTTATAAACTTATAAATGGTGAATGATTTGAAGAAAAATATGGAGGTTGAGTTTTGTAATTAAAATTGAAAGTGAAAAGGTTAAAATAAAATTTAACTTAGATTGAGTTGAAGAAATTAAAAATTTTAAATTTAATTCACTGGGTTTGAACTAAATTAATGGGGTGCATTAATGAAATTGGAATTTAACTTAAGTGAGTCAAATAAAAATTGAATTAAACTTAAACTAAATGAAATTGAGTTGAATCTGGATTGGATAGGAATGAAATTGAATTAAGTTGTAGATGATATTAAAAGAAATTGAATTCTTACTTAGATAAATTAAAGAAAATGGTATGAAGTTAAATTTAGAGTAAGTTCAGTTAAATAAAAATGGAATTGGAATAAATAAATTTTGGTAGTTTATAGTAATTGAAGTTTATGGAATAATAATATGCTTGGGCTATAAATAAGTGTAAATCTCAAGTTAAATAAAATTGAACTCAAGTAAATTGGTTGAAGTGATTTTTGAAATAAAATCAGATATTGATTTATAAAGTGGAAGCGAACTAATTAGATAACTAATTAGTAAATGGAATATGGGAATAAAATTAAACTTGGTTAAATGAGATTGGGTTGTGTATTAAAAATGGATTTTTGAAAATGAAACTTGAGTTGTAAATAAAATTCAACTTGGATTGTAAGCGAATTAAAAATTTAGATGTTGGATTGAAATAGAAATAGTTTGAGTATAAATGGATTCAATTTAAGTGTAAATAAATTGAATATTGACTTAGAATATTAATTAAATGAATTTGAGTATGGAAATTAGAAGCTTGAAGTGAATTGAGTGAATGATTTAATTGAATTAATTTTTAAGTGGATGAAGTTTGAACTTAAGTCGTTGGTTAAATTACTGGTTAAAATGATTGAATTAAATAACTTAAATAAAAATTTTAAATAGAAGCTTGGCTTAAATAATTTGTGAAATGACCATTAAATAAAAATAGCATGGAATGTTTCTAAGCGAATTAAAATAGATTTTGAATGTAATGAAGGTAAATATGAATGGAATGTAATTGTACTGGTTGCAAACAAGTTAAAAGAAATGGAATAGAACTAAAACTAAATTGAGTTGGAATCAATTTAAAAATAATTATAAACTAAAGTGGATATTCCATTAATTGAATATCACCGAATTTTCGTAGATAAGTCGTCGTTTGACATAAACGGAAGTAAATAAAATTCTTGTGAATAGACGAAAAGTGGATAAATTGATTTTTAATCAATTTGGAATGAATATAAATTTGTTGAGTGCAAATGAGAGGTGAATGCAAGGAATTTCAGTTGTAAATCATTTAAATTAAATGAAAACGATATACTAATGGGTTGAAAGCAATTAAAATTTTGTGTCGGAATGTTATAATTGCTTATGAAAATTGTTTAGCATGCATTGCTTATGAAATTAAAATGTTATAGCTATTTAAATAAGAGAATAAATTCAAATGTTTGGTACTTACATGTTAAATTGAGTAAGTACAGGTACCAAAAGCTACTAAATGACTTTGATTGCGCATATTGTAAAAATAAAATAAGCGCTTGCCTAAAAATGCTAAAATAAGGTACATTTTCGGATTAATTATTGCAAAATATAAATATTGATGTATATATTTTATTTTTTGACAGTGAGGGTCGATGTATATATATTTATCTCTCTTGTCATTTTGCAAAAGCCCTCCGTACAAAGGAGACTCAGCTAAAATTTTCGAAAATTTAGGGTGTTCGAAAAATTTTGAAAATTTTTTGTTAACGACAAATAGATTTTGAATTGTAATTTGAAATAAAGGGTTTGGGAATTAGAATTGGAAACTAATTGTTTTGGTTGGAACAAAAGGATTTGAAAAGGGAATGTTAAGTTTAACTAAGTGGGGTTTGAAAAAAGTTAATGGGTTTGGAGTATTCTTCTGCCTTTGTAATTTTGGGGAAGAAATTCTTTTAAGTAAAGAGGAATGTAACAATCTGGATTTTCATTGTTTGATTTGGGATATTTAAATGGTTTTAAAGAATTAATTTTGGATATGTAAATTCGGTTTTTTATTTATAAAATAAATACAGGATTTGAACATAGCGATTTATTGAATAATTTAAATTTTGAATTATATAATTGAATATTATGTAAATTATTGTATCTTGAGCTTTAAGCTCAATAAAAATAGTTTAAAGGCTTGTAAAATTTACATTTATAATAATGAAGATAATAAAGGTTTCAAAATTTGAACTTAAAGGTGATCTGTTCGATTTTAAAAATAGCTTGTTTAAATTGACATTTAAAAATAGTCTTCTGAGGCACAGTCTCGGAATTCAACAAAACTAGTTCCATTGGATCAGTGATATTGTATTATTACTGGATTTCAAATTTCATAGTGTTGGGAGTTACCGTTTGGACATACGGAATATAAACGCCTAGAAATAATTTAATCCAATTAATTTAAATAGTCGATCCAAAAAGATATCTTTTCCATACCATCGAATTAGGACTCGAAACCATTTCCAGTGCGTTCGTAATAGGGTATAACATTATAAATGTCTAGAGGTATGCTTCAATAAGAGGTCAAGATTTCAAGCTACGAATTCGAGATGTTGTAAAATTGAATAATATATATCTTCAAGGATTTGACAAATTAATTCACATCAGAACTTTTCCTTTCCTATCAAATACTGTAGCAAGTATGTTCAAACATTCAAAAACATGTTTTCATGTAACCATCCTTTTAAAAGAAGCTGCTTCTCATCTTCTTCGAACAAAAAAAAAGGAAAACATCAGAAAGAAATAGCGTTCTAATCCTGTTCAAAATAAATTCTTTCCCCTCGAATCGTGTAACGACCGTGATTTTATTACCGTCGAAATAAATATTTAAACTAGAAATTTTAAATTAAGTTTTGAAAATAAAAATTATAATAATGATGCAAATTCATTTGCAAAATCAATTATAAAAATTAACTAAGCTATGTTGTATTATTTTTAACCTTCACGTGTAACAACAAATTGGTTCATTTATGCAAATTACACAAGTCTAAGTCTAAAGCAAAGTGGATCATTTTGGGTTGCTGTCACTTTTATTTGAAAGCAAATATTGAACAATTGCTGTCATCAATTAATGCGTGTGTACTTTCTTTTCTTTATGCACATCTCCTCTTCAATGCTAGTGTACCACAAACTTCTGCCAATATTATTTTATTTGACTTATACACAAATTTTGAAAAAAATAAAAGAAAGAGGCCATCATCTTTGCGTTTCACCATTTTATTCCAGTAGCCGCTATCACAGTCTTTTGCTCATTTTTAGCTCTGCAAACTTTAAATGGCAATTTCAAAAACTTTGCTTCACAACATTCCTTGTGCTTACTGATCTGAACCAAACTAGGTGAGTTCAACACTCACATTCTCTAATTTATCCTTTATTTCATATGTACATATAAGTATGGGCAATATTATATTTGCTCTGACTATTTTTGCGTGCATTAAATTTTTTGGCCAGACCCTTAATCGATTTCATGCAGCCACACTTTTGTTTCGTGCATTCTATACATAGTCAGGTGTTGTTTATGTACGTAAACGTTGCAGTTGAATGTCTAAGTTTCTTTATACTTTTGACTATTTCATTTTGAAAGGTAGTTTTAAAAAATTTTGTGTTATGTTATGCAAGTTGAAGTATAAATTAGATATGGCCAGGTCATTTACTTTGCACGCGTACAAATGAATGTGTGCACAAATTGAAAGTATGTGTTAACTTTGTTTGATTACTTCATTTTGCTTGAAAACGAAAGCGAACAAAAACATGCTCATGTTGCGTGCAAACGTTTTAAAATATCATACTTGCACGTTATAATCTTTTCAAGTGTGTTGTGTGGTTTCATTCAGAAAATTTATAGTTGTCGAAATGGCTTACCTGTATTCATGTACACACGAAAAGAAAATTTAGGTACCCAGATATCTAGTAGTTTCATCAAGTGCGTGCGTTATATCTGGTAGGCGAAATAGGGCTATCATGTTACGCGTGTGTATGTAAACTAGGTCCAGACCATTTCATAGTTAAATTATGCATATATCATTGAGAGTGCAAGTTTGTTAATTACTTTGAAAATTATGGCCATCACCTATTTTGTAAACTTCATTTTTTTTGCGTGCGTAGTGTAATATATATAAAAATTAGCCCAGGTCAGTAGTGCATTCACTAAAGATGTGTAAATATGTATCAAGTCATTTTAGTTTTGAATTCCAATTTATGCGTGCATATATAACCAAGTTACAGGTCATTTTATCTATATTTTCCAAGCAAAACTATTTGCACGCAGATGCAAGTGTGTTGTGTAGTATAATGTATACATTCATGTCCAGGCAAGTGTTTTATATTTTTTTCGTTCATTTTTAGCGTGAATAATTTTCAAACTGCCAGTAGCGTGCATGTGTTCAAGTTTTGAATGTGATTTCGTACCTAGCCATCTTTTTACACATAAATCATGAAATCATTGGACAAAATATTTTGAAACAGTGCAATCTTTTTGATGAAAATATAGTGGTGCAGTCCACTATATAATTTACGTTGAACAGGTGTTACGTTTTGAAACGTATTTTTGCGCCGTTATTTTTATAACGAAATTTTTACTCCGGTGCTATATTTTTGAAGCGTGTTGTTTTGATGACATTTTTGACGAATAAAAATTACTTTTGTTTTGACTTCAGTAACCGTCAATTTTAAAGTGAATTTTCAAGCGGTTATCCCGCAACGCTGATTTGATATCCGTTTTTACAGTGTTTTGTGAAACTGTAACAACCCCCATATTTATCGAGTTTATATTTAAATATTTTATTTAAATATTATATCGTTAATCAGATTTTGGTCCGAAAAGCTACTTTTTGCAAATGGTCAAATTAGGACACGAGACCACTTCCATTGAGTTCGAAATGCCGTTTACAACTTTTTAGGTATAAACATCGATAGGTTTGGAGTTAGTGAAATTTCACTAACTTTTCCCGCTTTGGACTTTGGGTTAGTTTAGCCTATTAAGCCCAAGTTCCAACCCCCTTCTCCTCACTCTTCATAAATTCCTAACTAACTTCAAGATTTGCATTAATGGTGAAGAGAATGGGAAATTAAAACTCCAAGCTCAAATTTAATTGCTAATCCAACATTCAACTCCAAATTCAAGTAGAAGATATTGGATTCAAGCTTTGGATTGCTTCTCCTTGCTTTCAAGATTCATCTTCATAAATTTTGGTGCAAAGGTGAGATTTTTATCCCACAAATCTAGTCTATATCTTCATTGGACTGTTGGGAATGATTCCCTATCACTTTAGTATGCACATTTGCATTTGGTTTGGATTGGATTGGCGAAAAACTCCAAATTTTAGTGATTTTGGTGAAAAACTACAACTAGGTTGTTCTGGCCATTTTTAGCTCGTTCGGAGTTAGATCGCTCGTCCATAGGTCGTAGGTCGCTTACGAGTTAACCCTAGGTCGTTCTGGCCATTTTTACCTCGTTCGGAGTTAGGTCGCTAACTCGTAGGTCGTGGAGAAGTTAGGTCGTAGGTCGTGGAGAAGTTAGGTCGTAGGTTGTGGGGAAGATAGGTCGTAGGTCGCTTGGCCATGCCTATTTCCTTAAGTCGCTCAACCCTGCTTAAGCCATTACGTCGTTGACCTTTTTAACTCGCTCGATATGTTCTGCCACTAGGTCGCGTACCTCGCCCTCTCTTAGGTCGCTAGGTCGCGACATTTTAGGTCGCTGCACCCTATGCCTCTATAGGTCGCTCGACCTCGTTTATGACCATAGGTCGCTCACCCCCCTCTTCGTTGAGTCGCTTGGGACGTTAGGTCGCATGGCCCTTACACCGTTGGGTTGTTTACACCGATAGGTCGCTCGGCCTTGCTAACATTTAGGTCGCGAGTTTTATAAGTCGCTCGCCTCCCTTAGGTCTTCACTAGGTCGAACCCCGTAGCAGGGGCGTTGCCCCCGCACCCCCACCTTGGGGGGTTGCCACCCCCTCCCCCCCCCCCCCCCCCCCCGGACCCCCTCTCGGTAGGGGATCTTATCTGAAAAACATTCAACAGAACTTGCTGAGTTGATTCCCTTGGATTTTTTATCACATCTTCAAATGTGATCTTTGTGATTGATTGTTTCTATAATCGCTTTTGTGATTTGTCACTTTAAATTATAAAGGTTTCAAAACTAATAGTAAATATCAAAACTCTTTCAATAAAAGGATTTCAACTCTATTTTTAGTAACAAAGCTCTTTTCTTAACCCGTTTTCCAATCTATTAGTATATACAAACCTTTACCTCACTCGAATGAGAAATCTAATTAAACGGCTTAGTAAAACAAGTGGTATGAAACGCTTGCATTTGCTTCGTCGGTTAATTCTTGGACTTGTTCGATTGAACCTCTAGTGACAATTTTATTAGTGAAGATTTACAGTTTGTTCGTAAATATTTAAGTTAAGCAAGTGGTTATGGGACACGAAGCTAAGCTTTTGTATTTACTAGTTTAGTGTAATTGATACTTCTCGTTGATCATGACGATCATTTTATGATTTAGACTAGCAATTGTGCAATGTCTCTTTGTTTGCTTGGTTAGACTAGACACCACTTGTGTGATTCCACTCACGCATACCTTTTTGCCCTCTTGGTTAGTCTAGACACCATTTGTGTGATTCCACTCACACATACCATTTTGTTGCGAGGTTAGGCTAGACACCATTTGTGTGATTCCACTCACACATACCTTTTTGCTTTTTGGTTAGCCTAGACCTCATTTGGGTGATTCCGACTCAACCATATAGGGTAGCTCCCCATGGTCTTCGGACCGTCATGTGATAGGCCTCTTTCCCTTTTTTGTGATTTCTGGATTTCTCGTGTTGATTTCTGGAATTTATGTCATTGACTTGTTATGAGTACAAGTTTAGGGTATGATGCCCTCTTTGGATCTTTGAGAAGATTCTTGTGATATCGATTTATCTCTTACTGATTGATCTTCTGTTGATCATCATTTGCATACTTATAGTAGTATGTCAGTATGGATATTTTATGTTTATGCCATATCTTTTATTTTATACCATGTCATCTGATATTTATAGCTAGACTGATCCGTTTATTATTTTCTTAAATAATACTCGGGTCAGACCGAGATGTTACAGGTGCATCTGCTTGACTTCTTCCCGGAATTTGCTACTCTGACTTTTGGCTAACTATTTAGATTAGCAGTTTTTGTCGTATACAATTGAGACATAGACTCATAGTTGTATTCTTTTGTATAGCACGTATTGTTATTCTTTTGTATTATTGTGGATCTTTTTGACCACTACTCTAATGTACACTTTCATGTGCTAGTTATATATTCATATCTTCTTCCGCCTTTGTGATATGGATGTCTGTAACTGATTTGTGTTATGCTTATTTCTATGATTGTTTCCGAAGATTATTTATAGCCACCGTGTGATAAGTAATCACATGGATGGTCGCTCCTCAACAGCCTTATTCTCCGTGCTAGTTGACAGCACTACACCGTAGTGTTCTTGGCTAGTGTGGGTATTGAGGTGGGGCATCAAGAAACGCAATTCCTTGGTCGAAATTGCTACAGATGTTGCTGTTTTAATCATGTGTTTTCAAATCGTTTTAAAATAAAATTGTTTCCAAAAAATTTACAAGTTTACGCTTTCAAAAGAATGAGGAATCTATTTAAATGCTTCAGCAAAATTAAGGACTATGAACCCTTACTTTTACTGATTCGGTTAATTTCGGACTTGTCCGTTTGAGAACGTAAAATGTCATTGATATAAAATACACAAGTTTGCACTTTCAAGAAAACGATGAAGAGATTTAAACGATTTAGCAAAAGTGCGGAGTATGGAACCACACATTTTCTATTTCGGTTTATTTTGGACTCGTTAATTGAAATATTTGTTGTTTGATGATTTTGTTAGGCTTTCGAGCCACTCTACTGGACCTTCAGGCCATTCGTTGGACCTTCGGATCATATGATGGACCTTCGGCTCAATTACCTGTACTAGACCTTCGGGTCATTTGTTGGGCGCCAAAAATTATAGTACTTGGTAGGCTTCGGCCATATGAGATGCACGTGCGGCGTAGCTAAAACTCACCATCTGCTGGGATTGATCCATCTTTTATGTTGATTTTCTAGTTATCTTATTTTGATTTCTAGATTCTGCGTATTGTTGTTTTGAATTCAATTGTGAATTTGGAAGTTGATTTTGATGATGTTTAATGGGATTTCTTCCTTTAAACTATGCAGATTACTATGTTGTATAGTCTCAACCTGAGACTATAACTTTGTGTATATTCTCATCCGAGATTATAATTTTGTGTATAGTCTCATCCGAGATTATAAATTTGCGTATTGCTGTTTTGAATTCAATTGGGAATTTAAAAGCTGATTTTGATGGAGTTTAAATTGAGATTTCTTTATTTAAACTATGATTATTATTTATGATGAATAGTCTCATTCGAGATTATTGATTTTGATGGAGTTTAAATTGCGATTTCTTTATTTGAACTTTGTTGATTATCTATGTTGTATAATCTCATTTGAGATTATGATTATTTGCTTAAGTGTTGTTTATCATACACTTATTTCTGAAGTTTAAATTAGACTGGTCCGTTTATTATTTTCTTTTAAATAATACTCGGGTCAAACCGAGTTATTTCAGGAGAGTCGCTATCTCTGATTCTATTGCCGCTTCAGCTTTTGGGATTTCACTTCATCTTTTGTTTAGGCTTCGAGGTTTTGCTTTTGGTGTTGACTATCGTCGCAAGTATGCTGATGTCTTTGTATATGTATATTTGGTTCGTGTGAACTACCGATTGTTGTAGCATGTATCCAGACTTGTCTTCTGCTATATATCTGATATTTCTGTTCTGATGTGATTATACTTATCAGTGTTGTTGTTATTATGAGTTGTTTTGAATTTTTCTTTAGCCACCGTAGTTTCGTTCTAGATTTGGATTGAATATATACCTTTGGGAGTAATTTACACAACTCCGATCGATGTAATCAATACTCGTCTAAGGCATAACTTACGGATGGTCGCTTCTAACAAGCCTTATTCTTCGCAATAGCAGATGTTATTCCTTATAATAACCTTTGTTATTGTGAGCATAGAGGTGGGGCGTCAAAAATTGCGTTTCTATAAAATCAATTCGTTCAAATCCTATTCACAGCCAAATGTATTTCGAAATTCAAAACCGTGAATCCCTTTCCTTATATAAACATTAGTCCCCTCCTTCGTTTTCTTAGATCGGGGATCATGAAAAAAATATAATAAACTATATCGCGATCAAAATCGATTGCGATTTTAGGTAGGCGCGTGATCGTGGAGGGTCTCGGGGTGGATCGTTAGGCAGATCGAGTGGCGTATGGCTCAAAACTGTGGTTGGTCGTGCGAACATCAAGGGAATGAGGAGCGGCAGCGACAGGTAAGCACGAGGAGGCCAAAGGAAGAAGGTGTCGCTATGTGTGTTTGAGCTCGAATGGCTGCAAGATGTCAAGGGAGGCCGCATCAATTGGCGAAGTAGGAGGCTAGCAGCGTGAGAGATCGAAGGTGGAGCTGCTATGATGCCAGGTTGGAAGTGGTGACGGCAGGTCGGTGGCAAAGATGTTGGAAGCTGCAATTTAGGCAACGCTGTCTTATTTAGAAGGGTTGAAGGCAGTTTTGGTTGTGTTGTCAAGCCGTGAGGAAGGTATAAAATGGTTTTGTTTTTAAATTTAATCAAATACACAAACACACACACACACACTCTTATATATATACACACATACATATATATATACATACATATATACATACATACATATATACATACATACATATATACATACATACATACATACATATATATTTACACATACATACATACATATATATACATACATACATACATATATATATATATATATATATTAGAGAAAAATATACATGCTTTAACTTACTGTCTAATTTTGAAATATATATATATATATAATGGTAATTAGGATATATAGATCATATTATAAATTGAATATTTACATATTCGTAAATTGTTTATGCGAGGTCAACAATATGATAATCAAGTCGATATTGAAGTGGATTGCAAACAAAATTAAAGGTGAGTTAATCTCACTCAAATTGAGATTTCTGGTTAATTTTTAGAAAAAAAATCAAAATTAATTATTGGTTGATTGATTGAATTGATAATTATTATCAGTCTAGATGTGTTATTGTATATAGTATAATTATACACACACACACACACATAAGTATTGGAGTGATTGATATACCCGCATTTATATAGCGGATGAGACCCTACGTGCCCCGCATAATAGCGGATGACCCTATTTACCGCAATGTCCCCCTCGAAGTGAGACTGGTATTTTATATGTGTATTAACATCTGTGGATGCAAAGAAACGGGTTGGAGGGATCCAACTTGATTCCTCAAATTTATTGTTTATTATTTATATATAGTGATATATGATTGTGTAGAATAATCTATTATGGATTGTTGTAGTGATTGAATTATTGGATGCTATTGTAGCTCTGGCCTGAATTTTGATAATTTAAATACTACAAATATATTTTTAAAATTTAGGGAATTAAAGGGAATTTGAAATAAAAATATATATATTGGAATTGGAGTTATTTTAAATAAATTAATATATATACACACATGCACACATTTATATTTGAGTTGGTTATACTTAACTATTGTGAAGTAGTAAATGAATATTTTTAAAATGGGTTATAAGTGATATTTTGGAAATATATAAAAAGGAGTCAAAATCAATATTGAAAATAGATTTGAAGTGTTAATGGAGTTTATAAGAAATAAATTTATATAATGGACTTTCATAAACAAGGTTGTTTTCTAAACAAGTAAAACCAAAAGAGTTGTAAACATTAGGATATGGAAATAGGTTTGAGGAAAATAGTATATTCTATTTTTGAAAAAAAGAGTGGTTAGAAAATCGACAATGAATCAATGTGTTGTGAAATCGAGAGGAAGTTATAAATTAAAATTGGTTATTGAGATTTTAGAAAAAATATTTTTTTAAATTATGAAGTGAATTTGTTTTAGAAGGAAATTTTATTATTTTAAACTATGGAATTTTAAACTAGTTAAGTTTTAAATACTGGGTAAGCAGATTTTAAATATGAAGTATTTATTTTAGTAAATTCTAATTTTTAAAAATAAATTTTAAAGATTATTTATTTAACTAAAGATGAGTTATTTATGTTCTAAAAGTGTTTTCGATATTTTAAATAATTGCTTGAACATATTTTTAGGAATAAATTATTAGCCTTTTAAATAATTATTATATATATAGAGTTTTAAAGTAATTAAAAAAAAATATTTTATGAATTCTCTCGAGATTGAAAAAGGGCTTATAAATGATATGATTTTGAAGAGAGGAAATTAATATAGATTTTCGGGAATTTTTGGATTAAGTTATAGAATAATCTCCTTGGGAGTAAATATTGAAAGATTTTGGAAAATAAGACTAGTAACATTTTCCTAAGTATAGAAAATAGAAATTTGGAAATATTTCTAAGCGTAGAAATGTTGGAAGTATTCTGTTAAGGATTTGAGTATTTGAAAAATTATTTTAAAATGATTGAAAGAATTTGATATGTCTTCAAAGATATTTTGAAAATAAATAATTTGTGAAAATTTATATTGAGGTCAGATGATTGCTTATGGATGTTGATTTGATAGTTAAATAACTGACTATCAATATTGGCCGATTTCGAATATTGTTTCGAAGAGACCGAGATCGGATAAGTAATCCGAAAAACACTTCGATCCAATAAGCATGTTTTCGATGTGAAAACAAGAGCATGGAGTCAAAGATGTAGCATTTAAGTGCAAGAGCTAATCGCTACTAATCCTGAGGGTGATTCCAAAATGAATGTAGTAGGAATAGTGCCTTCGGTTCCGTTCGGACTGGGAACGGACTTGTATGGATGAATGCTATTAATATATTATTATTGGAGAACAATGAGCATTCTATGTGATTATTTCTAAAAAGGTAATCGTAGCCTCGAGCCTCATTAACCGGGAATGACTAAAACAGGGGAGATGCAGTAAGGCTAAGTGGATAGCACAATTAAGGTAAGGTTACCCCTATCTAGAGTCCCTTTTATTCGGCTGTGTGGCGGTTGCTGAACCCAACCGCGGGATAATCTTATTCGGGATATTCAGTAAGGAGTAGTCCAGTCTTGTGTAGTAGGGGATCGGGAGTGGTCCTCAGTACGTTGTTCTAGAAGTGTACTGTGACAGGCGGTACCCCAGTTGCCCAGTCATTCGATGGAATCTATTCTCCAGTAAGCGCCGTGCGGTTTTGATTGTGCCCAACTATGCTGGAACGTGAGATGCAAGCATTCATCTATATTCTATTTGCTTTCTATAGACGCTATTATAATATCTGATGATTTTGATAAAAATTGTTTTGGTTTTCGTAAGGTAGAAACCCGTTGTATTTATTTATGACATGATCTTACGAGATATCTTTGTTTTCAAAAGGCTTTGAAAATTTAATAATTCAATTTAAGTGTGATTTCTCGTGTTGGTTTCTCAGAATGACTCGGGTGTTATATTGTTATAATACTCGGGTCAGACCGAGTATTACAAATTCAGGATATGATGCTATGAAGCTCAGAAGACGAGCTGGAAGGATTCAGACGTATATCACGTACTTGGATATTTCCACTGTATGAGGAAAATTTGTTAAAACTGTCCAGATTTGATGTAATGATTGTGTACTCTAATGATTGTAAGTATTAGACAGTTGCAGATTTTTGTATTTCAAATATTTTATTATATGTTATAATTTATTCCGTTGCGTTTGTGAGAATCTGTGTTGTTCTGTTCTTTCTTCTACCTTTTTCTTCTTCACCCCTAATGAACTGGCATTTCCAGCACTTGATTGCTCGGTATCTTATACAAGTGGACGTATTGATGTCGATTTTCGAGGTTGAAAATCCCCGTTCGTTACACCCACTGCGAAACAGACCGAATTCCTACATATTGCTTCATTAGTTAACATGTTTGTGTTTGTTCAGTCAACATTCATTAATCCAACCTCGAAGATAATAGTATATCACATTTATTGTTGCTTAATTATTACTCTAGTTAATTTTGATTTCATATAAAATTGGACATAATCGTGGGGTGTGGATGGTGGGTGACATGAGCTCAATACATTAGGTTGAGTCATGCTCACTAGATTTGAAGGTTAGGTAAAGTTTTTATATTTATACCATTTGCCATATCATATGCGTGCAATGTTTAATTATATCATATTTTGAAGTAGTATTTACATGTACCGAACTATCTTTTGGCTCGATTTTTTACAACCCTTAAGTACTATCATGAGTAGGTTGAGAGTTGGGGCTAGACAAAGTAGCCCTTGGTAGTTATCTGGAGATGTGCAAAATATTAGAGTATCCTATTTTATATGGCATTAGTAGTTATTTTTAGCTGCAAAGTTCTATCATCTTTATGTTAAACTTTATCATTTCATAAATATAACATTTCATATATTCTCTTATTTATGTTCAAGCATTAACTAATACATATTATGATCAATGTACTAGATATTTGGCAGAGTATGGGGTATGCACTTGTGTGCTTTGATCATATTTGTGACGAGCAGAATTTTTGAAATTTGAAATTAGAATATTTGATTTAATTTAAATATTTGAATATTTGTTTAACTTGAATTTCAAATATCACTGTTTATTTGGCAATTAAATTTTAATAATATGAAATTGGGTAAAAAAAAATTGAATCTTCAGTTTCAAGCTAAATAAAAATATTTCAAAGGCTTGGAAAATCTATTTTGATAATCCTGGAGATAATAGAACTTTTAAAAGTTTAATTTAAAACTGTTTTGTTTAGTTTTGAATTTATATCGTTTAAATCGATATTTAAAAATAGCCTTCGAGGCACAGTCTCGGAACTCGATGAAACTAGTTCCATTGGACCCGTAATAGTGTATCATTATCAGATTTCCATTTTCGTAGTGTTTGGAGTGATCATTTGGCCATACGGTTAATAAATGCGCAGAAATTTATATCGAAATTTAATTTAATAACTGGTCTAAAAAGCTATCTTCTTCATACGATCGAATTTGGACTCGGAACCTATTCCATTGCATTCGGAAAAGGGATATAACCTTATGAACGTCTGGCGGCATGCCCCGATGGGGGTTCAAAATTTTAAGTTGAAATTTCTAGACGATTTAAAATTTGAATTTAGAATTGATTTATATTTTTATATTTTAAATAATGCTTCACGATTGAACACGTTTCAGCACTTGGAAGACATGTTCACTCAGAAGACACATTTCTTACATCGTCAAATACGTGTTCGTTTTAAATTAATAAAAGAAATTAATGAGCTTTTTCATTTTCTCGTTATCAAATTCAGTTCAAATGCCAGCTTCAAAATAAAGAAAATCAATGGCCGAATCTTCGACATTAAATCCCTCTCCCCTTCAAATTTTCACAATCGAAAATTTTAGTCTATGGCCACCATTCGAAAAAGGAAAAAAATAATAACGAAATCGATGTTTCGTTCAAATGGGAGAATCGCGATTTCATCACGGTTGATGGCCTTTCAGATGAAGAAGCAAAGGAAACATACGAGAAAACCCATTGGATTTGTATTCAGTTGGATTCCATTTCGTTGTGATAATTTACTCATCGATTTAGATTTAGCGGCAGATCCCGGTCCAAATTCAAATGCGAGTGGGAGGAGCAACCCAGGTTCGAGGCGGTAAGGGTCGCGGCTTGATCGCGTACTTTTCGAAATGATGGTTCGAGGAATGTAATCCCCAATCGATCGTGATCGTGCGATGCTCGAGCTAGGGCATGAGAGATTATGGTCCAGCGCAGTCGTGAGTCGTTCAATGGTCGCGATTTTCTACAGTAAGGTACTCTTTTATAATTTTATTTATTAAATTTATATATTTATATATAAACACTTTACAGAAAAAAATATAACAATAATATATATTACAGTAAAGGTATATGCAGTTTGCTTATTTTACTTTTAAATTTATTTTTCACAGGCATATATACATACATACATATATATATACCTATTATACAGAGAAAGGAATTTTTGGTTTTATAAACATTCAGAAAGAAACTAACAGTTATACTAAAAAGTTTTTCCATAATGATTTTATTTTTAGTGTATGTGGTTTCAGAAATGAAATAAAAATATAAAGGGATATGCATATATGCAGTTTAAATTTACTAGTTATTTTAGAACAATGTATTATAATGATTTACTTGTTTAAATTAACTTATTTAATTATTTTAGTTCTAAAAATGATGCATGATAGGGAAATTTAGTTTAAAAAAACTAAATTGTTAGTCTAAATTAAAATTAAAAAAATGGTAATTCATTTGTTCAATTAGTTAAAATATTAATAAAACCCATAATTATGTATATAAGGACTAAAACAGTGAAGAAGACAAGTCGGGATTGGATCGGGTTTGCGAAATAAAAGAAAAGGTGAGATCTTCTCACTCAATTGAAATAATTAGAATTTAAATTATTAATTGATTGTTTTGATGTGATAGTATATATGATAGTGTGTGTGTGTATTAGAGTGATTGATTTCCCACATTATATAGCTGATGAGACCCTATGCGCCGCATAATAGCGGATGATATAATATAATCCCGTATACCGCGATATTCCACCTCAAAGTGGAATTGGTATTTTATATTGTTTTAATATCTGTGGATGCAGGGAAATAGGTTGGAGGGATCCAACTGGATTCCTCAAGTTGTTGAATTTATTTTTATATGTTGTGATGTGATTATTGATAATCTATTGATGATTATATTGGTGATTGAAATTTATTGAAGGTTGTGGTTTGGCCGAATATATTCTAGTATTTTAAAATACCAGGATATATAATTGGATTTTTGGAAATTAAAGTACAAGATTTTAAGTGAATTAATTTTTAAAGAATTGGATAAATTTAAAAAAAGAAATTTGAAAAGGGAAAAGGTTGATTTTTGAAATCCTATTGAATAAATTATCAAGTATGGGGAAAAGATTTTAGTAAACAAATTTTGAGAGATGAAGTAATATTGTTCAAAAGTTGAAGAATTTATTTTAAAATTCGAATTTTACAATCTAAATGAAGGCGTGAATATTGGATTAAGGGTTTTTGAAATAAATTTGGATAAGTAAAGGAATAATTTTTAAATGGAATTAAATTTTGAAAATCAATTTGGAAATTGATTTGGTGTTTGAAAATAAATTTTTGAAAATCAATTCGGAAATTGATTTGGAGTTTGAAAGTAAATTTTGGAAATCGATCTGAAAATTGTATATCAGTGGATATTTGGAAATATAAATTCCCAAATGGAATTTACAAAGGAATGAGTGATTCGTTTAAAAAAAATTGGTTTATTTTTTTTAAAAGTGTGGAAAGAAAATTTACAAATTTAGGATATAAATTTAGATAAATCAAGAAGGATTTATTAATTGATTTAAATGGACTATTTTGAAAAGGAAAGTGTATTTTCCCTGGAAAGTCGAGTATGTTTTCAAAAGTAGCTTTCAAATATAAATTAAAAGTTCTAAGTTGGTTTTAAAGAAAATGTTTTTGGAAGAATTATTTTCTTAAACTGTTTTTAAAATTTTGAAGTGTATATTTATTAAGTAAATTATAGAAGTGATTTTTATAAAAATTTAATTGGTATTTGATTTAGAAAATGGTTATTTAAATAATTACTGTTCGCGCCAAAAATGGCCACAAACACCCGATAGTCGTTGAAAGCACCCTTTTATGAACACAAATCAGCAATATTCAACCCAAATCTTGTGTCTAAGCAATATCAAACACAGCAATTCAGAAATAACAATCACAAATACAGGATTTATAGTGGTTTGGCGATCTTGCCTACGTACACTTTGAAGTTTATGACTTTATTGATTCACTTGATGATTTCAATCAATTACAACGGATTACAGTTGATAATAGCTCTGAAATCTTATTACGACAGCGGTAATGAAGAGTAGAATTGAATCCGGCAGAGTCTGTATGTTGAATGGCCAAAAAGATCCCCTTTCCGTAGGCTTCAGGGTGCTATTTATAGGCGTAGGAGGCTCAGATCTCGCTCAAACTTCGGGAAACTTTTTCTGGCACGTGAATGGGCCCACTTGACCGACCTCACCAAGTTTTGACTCAATCTGAGATCGATACGAAGTGATTTCGTATCCATCTAAAAATGACCTAATCGAGCTGAAACTTGGTAGGAACATTCTTTACCTTGTATGGAAGCTTCTTTGAAAATTTCGTTGCATTTGGATCAGCGGTTTGGGAGATATGATCGATACGAGTTAGTATGTTTCGGTTGGCTGTTTATTTCGAATCCATCAATTCGAAACGATCTCTTCGACTCGATCACCTCACGTGGTCTCGTGATGATGCGGCACGCATGCTTCGCCTCGATCTGGTTTTTACTCCGAGTTGACCGTATCGACTCCATAAATTTCGCTTTGTTCGTATCGAGGGATGACACGTCACCCAGGCTCGTTGACCTGATGGATACGAACAAGTCTCAACTCATGGATTCGAACGTGGTCTCGTGACGGAGACGAAGCAGCGAAACTCTGATGGATGCGAAGCTGACGTTAGGTGATTGTTACGAAGTAAACTGCATACTGATGGATTCGATTAAGACACTCTAGCCGAATTTCGTTCGATACGAAGTCCATCAATGCGAAGACCTGGCCATTCCGATTGATACGAAGCCGATGGATACGAACCGAGGTATGGTGATGGATACGAGTATCGATACGAAGTGCGACCTACTGATGGATACGAAATAGTGCTTTAGTATGGATACGAACATGCTGAGGCGATACCTATTTGATCGATTCGAAACCGATCGATTCGAACTGACAGAAATCATGTTAATGATCGATTCGAACTCGATCAATTTGAAGTATGAGGAACCTGATGGATTTGAACAAAACAAATATTGATGGATTCGAATCCGATGGATTCAAAATGGGCATTTACTCAACAATTCGATGGATACGAACAACGTACTTTGGCTTACTTGCATTGATCATATCTCGTCATACGAATTCCGATTAACCTGAAATTTGAAACGCTGGCTTTTATGGCTTCGCTTGTCATGTCTTATCAATTGTGGCCCGATCTGGACTCGGACAAAATTCATCGATATCTATAGTGAAACAGCGTATAACTAATCTTTGAGATGAACTATCTTTGGTTTTTCGATCAATCTCTTGGTATCACTTCCTTGCCAAAGGGCGGGATAACATTTGCCCCCCAAAACATGCCTTGCGATAGGAAGGTGTATTTTGTAATGCCATAAGCTGGATGTTCATATCCTGTCAACAACCTGTGAAGAACTTGATAATTTCATATGTCCTCGAATGACGATCTTTCGGGATCTTATGCCATTTGAGGTGAAACGGGACCATTCGCGGTCGAATGCCGTTCGTGGCGAATTGTGACCGTTCGAGGTCGGGCGCCGTTTGAGGCGAATGGTGACCGTTCGGGGTCGGGTGCCGTTCGAGGCGAATTGTGACCGTTCGAGGTCGGGAGCCGTTTGAGGCGAATTGTGACCGTTCGAGGTCGGGTGCCGTTCGAGGCGAATTATGACCGTTAGGGACTTAGTATTATCGATACTAGGTTCACGTTTGAGTGAGTTTCTGGATCGTTTGTCAGAGCGGTTTATTGCCATCTCAGAGCATGCCTAAGGACCGTTCGCGACCCCGTACATGTGTAAGTAGCTTAGCCATTTCTGAATTATCAAAACCAAATATCCATTCAACTGATGAGTTTTAAAATAGAAACGTCTGACAAACAAAGTCTAAATGTCCAAATCAAAACGAAACAAAAGCAAAGCAAGGATGTCAAAGTGTAAATTCCCACTATGAGATGGTCAACAATCATTCAGAGCATGCCTGGGGACCGTTCGTGATCTCATACATGTGTAAATGATTTAAGTGTCTTAGTGAGAGGTTTATGACTTGTTCATTGTTATTACAATCAATTGATAATCATTCGGTGTCCCGGTTCAGGGTCACCCCTAGCTGATGTAGACGGTGGTCGCTCTGGCTCCACCGTTGGGGCTCGCCTCCTCACGTATTGAAGTAGCATACCGTTTCTGATATGCCCTTCCACCTCATCTTTCAGGTGTCTACAGTCATTTGTGCTATGACCATTCAACTCATGGAATAAACAGTATTTGTCCGACCTTCTGTCGTTGCTAGTCGGATCTCTCCTTGTTGGCTTTCGATAAGGGACCTGTCCCCTAGTGTCCTGGTAGATATGTTCCAAAGTCTCGTTCAATTTGGAGTATGTGGTGAATCTTAGCTCCCTCCGCGGCGCATTGATATGTTATCGTTATCCTCAGCCTTTCGTTTTCCCTTGCTAGTTTCTACACCTTTCTCATGAAGATTTTGTAACGACCCACCTTTCATTCGATAAAAAGACGCATCATTAAGAATAAAGAAAGGGATAGAAAAGAGAAAAGAAAGAAAAGAAAGAAACAGACAACATCAGAATCTCACAGTGGAACGAATAAATTATATTATATCACATAAAACATTACATAGTGTCATATACATCAGAGTTTACAGCCAATACAACACAAACTAGACAGTTATAAACATCCGTCTAGCAATTACAATTCGAGTACATCAGAGATAAACAGATACAACTCAAAACACAGCGGAATCACTATATATATTTACACGTCGAAGCCTCCTGCTCCATATCTCTTCCAGAACTCGTCAAAGCAATCCCGAATCACTTGACTACTCATACATAATATGAGTACCTAAGAGTTTAATAAAGCAGAAAATAAACACTCGGGTCAGACATGGGTCTGGTGTGAGTAAACGGGGTTTAGAAGTTGCTTATCTTTAGAAAATCCTTTGAAAAGAAAAGGTATCACGTAAGACTTCCCATACATAAACATGGAAAAGTTTTTACCTTACGCTAACCAAAACATTTGATAGGAAATCCAGTGATATTATAATAGTGTCTAGGGTTTTCAAATAAATAAGAAATAGCCGAAATTGTTACATGATTAAATTCCAGCTACTAGCCACAAAAGTGGGTAACACAATCAAAACCGTAGGGTCCCGTAGGAAGAATGGGTTTCCATTAATGGCAGGGCTACTGGGTACCGCACGTCACAGTACGTGGCCTAGATCACCGTACCGAGGAGCCAGCCTAACTCCCCTGCAACACAAGCCCGGAACCATTCCTTACTGAATAGTTCCGAACAAGACCACCCCGCAGATTGGCCGTCGCCAGCTTCCACACAGCCGAAATATTAAGGGACCTCTAACAGGGGTAAATCTTGCTCTCCAGTGGGAGCTACCCACGAAGCCTTGCTGCACCTCCCCTATTTTAGCCATTCCCGGTTGATGAGGCTAGAGGCTACGATCACCTTTATAGGACAAATCAATCTTAGAATGCTCATCGTCCACCTGACGATGTTCTGAAAGCATTTAATCCATACGAGTTCGTTCCGGGTGCGAACGAAACCGAAGGCATTATCTCGTTACACTCGTTTTGGAATCACCCTCAGAGTTAACGACGATAACCCTTGCACTCTGAATCACCATCTCGAACCTGAAAGTACTATTCCGTCAAACTCATTACGGAATCACCCACAGAGTTATACTGACGTATAATTCTTACACCTCGAGTCTTCACTTGCTCCACTTGGATTAAAGACCTAACGTGTAATTGGAATCGATGTGGTTTTCAAATATCCAAATATGGAAACCCGATTCCGGTCTCATTGAAACCAAATGCCATTTTAATATCCAAGTTGTACTTAAAGGTTTTAAACAATTAACTCATTTCATTATTATCTATTTCACACAGCTAGATAAACTACATATCACAATAGATAAATCACATTCTCATCATAAATAGATAATATGTATCATCACCACAAAAGATAACTATCACAACCAAATAATCCATATTATCATACTTTATCTAAGCATCCATATCATACAGATACTACTCATCTCATTACTGAGATCACATCTATCCAATCAATATCATCCATAAGCAATGATTTATAAACCTCCATCTATAATTAATTTAGAATGAATTAAATTAATTACAAACATCTCTAATTAATTTAAAATAAATTAAATTAATTAACACATCAATAAATCCTCCTTATATACCCACTAATTAGTTAACCAAGTTAATTAATCATTTTCTAAATATTCAACTTGATTAAACATCTCTGATTAATCATTCTCTAATACAATAAGTAATTAGTCTTTAATTAATTTCACAAATTAATTAACCTTAATCATAAGTAAATAACATTTAATCACTTCATTTATTAATTAACTATAATTAATTACATTTATCCTTAACTAATTACAATTAATTAATCACTTAATTAATTGATTATTACTTAATTAAACCCTTCTTAATTACATCATTAATTATAATAATTAATGATCTCTAATTTTTATTTAAATAAATTACTTTATTTAAAATTAATTACATTTAGTAATTAATCTAAAATTATTAATCACCTTGATTAATATTAATCCGGTAATTAATTACCCTTAATTACTCATAACAAATTAATTATTCCCACAATAAATTCTTCATTAATTAATTCCTTGATTAATAACAAAAGTAATTATCCAAATTACTCATCTTCACTAATTACATTCCAGTAATTATCAATTATTATTTCTCTAAGTAATCCTGCTCCATTAACTACATTAAGTAATTACACTCATTTAATCATCAAATGATTTACTTAAATTAATAAAACTAAATTAATTAACTTAAACAAATCACATTATTTCAATTAATTACCATAAGTAATTAATTTCTTAATTACTTTTATCAAGTAATTGTGCTTAACAAAATATAATTGATTATCTTCAATTAACTAATCTAATTAATTACCAAAATTTATCATATTAATTAATTACATAATTATCCTTAGATAATTATTTTTATTAATTAACAACATTTCCATTAAATTACTTCTTAAGGAATTTATCTTAAATTAATTATCGATTAATCATCTCTAATTAAAAATTTATCCAAATCATTATTTAAAATCAATAAACAAGTAAATTCTTAATTATTTCCAAAATAATTCATTTACTTATAAATGACTTTATTTACATTCAAATGTATTTAAAACAACACATTTCTAATTCAAATTACATTTAAAAATTTAAGATTTCAAAATTTTTAACTATTTAAAACATTTTCCACGTTTTAAATAAATTTATAAACCTTGAAATAATAATAAATGTTAAAGAACATTCATTACTTAAATATATAAGAAAAGTTTAAAAACCAAATTACTTAAATTTATTAAAGAAATAAGTTTTAAATGATTATTTAACTTTTCAAATTAAAGTTAAACACTTCATATCTTAAATTCAAATATAATGGAAAGAATTCTTTCAAGTTTAAAACTTATTTGAAAACAAATTATTTTTAAATCTACTTTTAAAACATTTGAATCTATCCATTATTTAAAAATTTGCAAAACTGTTTTGAATTCAAATCTGGTTTTCAAAGTAAACCTGAAAACTATATTTAACTTGATTTCAAAACTAAATTTAAACCTTACCTAAATTTAAATTCTTCATTTTTAAAACTTGAATTCAAATGCTCACTTGAATTCAAATTCATCCTAACTTGGAATTTAAATCCTTGTCAAAATCCTGTTTTAAAATTTTAAATTCTTCCAAGTTTTAAAAAACTGCACACTTTCAGGTTTTAAACCTGTAACATCACTAACCCGAGAACAACCCCACATCTACTTCGAGTTCCCAACCCAGCTGCTTCGAGACAGAATCATGAAAACCCGAGACCATCTTCGAGTCATCTCCCTACATTAACCCCACAAGTAGTTCACCAGAACCAAATGTGCACGGTGCGTATGCACTCCGGCGATCTTCAGCAATATATTCCCCTCCACCAAGTCACCGACTAACCCCCAAGCATGATCACGATTACCAAACTCCCCACAACAGCTTGAATCAAAATCGAGTTAACCCAGCAAACCTGGAACTCGACACTGCAATAAAAACCCCAATCCTGTCATCACCGCGCAAACTCACCTCCGACCATCTTATCACCTACGGCACCGGCCATATGTCCATCTTCAACCCCTCTCCCGATTCCCAAAGTATTTCATCACTCGATGCAACAGAGAACATGTGATGAATCCAAAACTTCAACACTCAAAGACTAGGGTTTGAAGCCTGTAAACAACTATTGCCGTCACCTCCTACCTCTGATCATCTACTACCCAATTTTCCCCAACTCTCACATCAATTCTCCCCCTCCAGGCAGAACCACATCACCCCAGTATCAATAGGAAATTAGATAAACCCAGATTTCCAAATTTTGTTCAATTTAGAAATGCCTCCCCCAACAGTTTATTTAAAACTGTAATATTTGTTTTTAAAAATTCCTGATTTCAACATATATTCTAGTTATAAACTTGGTCTAATAATTTAAGATGTTTGATCCTTTTTTTAAAGAAAAAACAAATACTGTATTTTCTTGTTTATTGAAATATTTACTGTTGTATTTATTTCAGAGGTAACAGATTTTTCAATATAACTAAATTATGATTTAAGAACATAATTTCTTACTAAACAAACATCATTTGTTTACACATTAATTTCTAACTGAGTTAACTAAATGGAAATGAATTGTTCACTAAAAATCTGAGCTTCAAAACAGAGGCAGGTACCCAGATCCCTATAAACACATATTTATATGTGTATATAAATGTACACAGAATATCTACCAAATCAAAGGCATACAAAACCAACTTATTCCATTTATTCACAAGCAACATATAGATTAAAGCTTTTGAATATTATGAGGTTATTTACCTAAAAGAAAATGAAGTACTGAAGTTTAAACCATAACAGTTTCTATATTATATTTTTTAAAAGACAGATTGCTTTGAACTTGAGTTATAGTACAGTACTTAAGTATAAATTTTAAAAGAAAGATCTGTTTTTAAAATATAAGTTTACTCACTTTTTAATTGAAGATGCAGAAAATACTCAGACGCATCACATATTCTAGGAATCTAATTTGAAATGCATGCAGAAATCTAGGATTACTTCCATTTTGATTTCTGAAGTTGCTTTTTATTTGATGATGTAAATTTTTGAACTTGCATGCAGACCCTTATCTACATTGCTCACATTTGAAGTTGAACTACATATTGATGTTGTAACTTTGCTTTTAGATATGCAGATTTGGGTTTTGCCTATTTGATTTTGCAGATTTATGAACATGGATTGTTTGGGTTTTGCAGATATGAATTTGGGTTGTAGATTTGGGTTTTGAATTTCTTATCTAAATCTGATTTTCAGTTTTCAATTTGAAGAAAATGGTTTTTAACAAAATGCATTGCTAAGTTTCTTAATATATTTTTAAATAAAATGTTTTTAAAACAATGCCACTTGTTATCGTATTAATGATAAATGTTTACAAGTGTCTTTTC
The DNA here is from genome assembly GCA_030765085.1 of Allium cepa. Classification (NCBI taxonomy): domain Eukaryota; kingdom Viridiplantae; phylum Streptophyta; class Magnoliopsida; order Asparagales; family Amaryllidaceae; genus Allium; species Allium cepa. The sequence continues at coordinate 105,608,456 of CM060944.1, read as the reverse complement.
TTGTGTTAAGAGCTTAACACATGTTCATTTCAATATTAAAAGAAATTTTTAATTCATAAATGTACTTAAATTTTACTGAACCAATTTTCTAATTTAATTTAACATGTTTTAAATGTTTAATTACATTTAGCCTTTAAAATGATTACATGTTTACATATAAACTTCTTTATTAAATTATACACAATTTAAATGTTTATTTGAATGTTTTTAAAATAATATTTTTAAAGCTAATTTTCAAAAGAGAAAATTTTAAAAAGAATAAGAATGTTAAATTCAATTTTATTCAAAAGTTTCAAACCAAAATACTATACTCTAATTTTAATGAACTAAATCTTATTCCAAAAGAAAAACAATTTTTAAAATAAAACAAAATAAACTTTTATTATAATTCACAATTTAAACTATTATATTTATGAACAAAGTAGATTTTTACTTATTTCTCTTTATAAAAAATAATTTTTTTTTTAAAATTCACTTTTGAAAAGTATCAATACTAATTTTAAATCAATCTAACCAATTCATAATTTAAACATATTATATATATATATAAATTGGAAAATTTTCTTTATTAATATTTAAATTTAAATAAAGATCAAATCCCTATTTACAATGTATACACATATATACATTATAAATAAAATATCTTTAAATCAGCTTAGAACGATAATTTTATTATTTAAATATTTTCAACTTTTGAAAACAATAAGATTCTCAAATTAAATTATCATTATTATAAATTTTGAAAAGAATATCATTTGACAAATTAAATAATAATTAATTTTCAAAAGAGAATTTTTGTTTGAATTAGATTATTAAATCAATATTTCATATTTTAAAATAATTATTAATGAAATTATTAAATAAATATTGCTCAAATTTCCGGGACATCACATTCCCCCTCCTTAAAAGAATTTCGTCCCCGAAATTCAAAAGCAAAGGTAATTTAATAATCCCATACAGATTTAAATTTTAAAATAGCAAACATATGCTATCAACCAAATACTAGCATTCACAGCAACCAATTCAAACAAACAATTCTAACTATCCAGACAAAATTATGGATAATATTCTCTAGAGTTTCCTAGGTACAAACACCGGGACACACACCCTACAGAATTAAACTAGCTATACCACTCAGATCTAGAGCTTCTATATATCTAAATCTATAAATCTAAACAGAGAACCGGACCACAGACAAGTCCTGATCAACTTCCAAATCTCTCAGAACTACTGATCCTAAAACCAGTGATAAACCATACACATACTCCCTCAGAGATACGTGAAAAACATAACGAATTCCAGCCATCCAAACTGGCAACTCAATCCTGTAGATCCAACACTTAACCCTTAAGAGAACACAGAAAGATCCAATACTCTTATCCACAAATCTTTCTTGTCGATCCTGGGCTGCCTTCAACCTTCTAGATCAATCAAATCTTCGCAGATGCTTCACAGAACAAATCTGGACAAAGAAATAAACGATCTCCAGATTCTACTCAACAAAATGATTCTCCCAAAATCCATCACAAAATCTACTACACAAATCAAAAGACTCCAAACATACTACTCCTATTCTGAAACAGAACAGAAGCACAAAACATCTAAGCCTCCAGATTAAAATGAATTTCCTGTAGAAATCCTCTGATCCAAGACAAAACTCAAATTCCCAATGAATCGGGTGTTGCTTCTATTTGGAATAGCTGCCACCATGCTTCCACTGCGTAACTCTGATTCGAGAATGTTGTTGATGAACACAAGTACAAACTTGATCAACTTGTCTCGGAATATTGTTCATCAAATTCCATAAAATCTCAGTGACCTATCCGATTCAGTCACAAACACCACAGCAAAAATTCAACCAGAAATCTAGATCCGATCAATCCTGCCAGCTTAAACAGATCTTTCTCAAAGAACCTCTACTATGCTGTACCACCGGTAAAACTCCAAGAACCAAGTCGATACAGAACTCAATCTCTTGATGCGGATGCAAATCTTAACCCTTCGAAGATATCTAGAAAATACCACTTCGATAACCCTAACATCCTCAAAAGATGCTTCAATCAAATCAAAGATTACTCAAAGAACTTCCGAACCATCGCAAATTACTTTTGCGATTCCACTCAGTTCAGATTCCAAGAAATCGTTCTCACTTCAACAATCAGAACAGCTAAATCCTTCTAACGAAAAGGAGAAACTAGTGGTCCACCTCTTAACCACTAACATCACACCCAGTTGAGCTTCCAGAAGAAATGGACAAGCTTCACCATCCGCCCGACCTACTGACAGAAGAATCATAGAGACTTCTGAACCATCGAAGAAACAGGCCACTCACTGCTGCTACTTCTGCCAATGTCTTCCTTATCCAAAAGCACATCGAACCCCAAAGCTACACCAGCCACTTCCACAATAGATCCTTCAAAAGACAGATATCCCTCAGGAAACTCAACCCCAAACCAAACACAAAACACTCTGCCAAACCGAGTCTCAAATTCAAATTCAGACAGAACTCCTTCCTGAGGTTGCCAAAATACCATTGTTGGCTTCAACACTTCCTACTGATCCAATTTCAAGAAAAACCACTCGCACGAGTGAAACTAAGCTTACATCCCAAAGATAAACTCTATATCTTAAAAAGATTTCCTTCAGAGATCAGTGAAATCCTTCACACCAAACTGCAAAAATACTCAAGATGCCCAAAACTGCCCTAGCAGATCACTTCCAACCTCAATCATTTGGACTCCAACCATTGGTAGTTGTGTTACACACACCACTACCCTATCTACCTTTAGAACTTATGTTGGAAAACCCGAATAGGTAACCCAATCAAATAGGTAGAAAGAAGTGTATATATATATACATACAAAATTACAAATATGTTGTCTCAAGATAAACACCACTCCAGAGTATAGGTATTCGCTCAACCTAAAGCTCTGATACCACAATGTAACGACCCGCCTTTCATTCCATAGAAAGACGCATCATTAAGAAGAAAGAAAGGGACAGGAAAGAGAAAAGAAAGAAAAGAAAGAAACCGACAACATCAGAATCTCATAGCGGAACGAACAAATTATATTATATCACATAAAACATTATATAGTATCATATACATAAGAATTTACAGCCAATAAAACACAAACTAGATAGTTATAAACATATGTCTAGCAATTACAATTCGAGTACATCAGAGATAAACAGATACAACTCAAAACACAACAGAATCACTATATATATCTACATGTCAAAGCCTCCTGCTCTATATCTCCTCCAGAACTCGTCAAAGCAATCCTGAATCACTTGACTACTCATACATAATATGAGTACCCAAGAGTTTAATAAAACAGAAAATAAACACTCGGGTCAGACATGGGTATGTGAGTAAACGGGGTTTAAAAGTTGCTTATCTTTAGAAAATTCTATGAAAAAAAAAGTATCACGTAAGACTTCCCACACATAAACATGGAAACGTTTTTACCTTACGCTAACCAAAACATTTGATAGGAAATCCAGTGATATTATAATAGTGTGTAGGGTTTTCAAATAAATAAGAAATAGCCGAAATTGTTACATGATTAAATTCCAGCTGCAAGCCACAAAAGTGGGTAATACAATCTAAACCGTAGGGTCTCGTAGGAGGAATGGTTTTCCATCAATGGCAGGGCTACTAGGGTACCGCCCGTCACAGTACGTGGCCTAAATCACCATACCGAGGAGCCACCCTAACTCCCCTGCAACACAAGGTCGGAACCATCCCTTACTGAATAGTTTCGAACAAGACCACCCCGTAGGTTGGCCGTCGCCAACTGCCACACAACCGAAATATAAAGGGACCTCTAGACAGGGGTAAATGTTGCTCTCCAATAGGAGCTACCCACGAAGCATTGTTGTACCTCCCCTGTTTTAGCCATTCCCGGTTGATGAGGCTTGAGGCTACGATTACCTTTATAGGACAAATCAATCTCAGAATGCACATCGTCCACCTGACGATGTTCTGAAAGCATTCAATCCATACAAATTCGTTCCAGGTTCGAGCGAAACCGAAGGCATTATCTCGTTACACTCATTTTGGAATCACCCTCAGAGTTAACGACGATAACCCTTGCACTCTGAATCACCATCTCGAACCTGAAAGTACTATTCCATCAAACTCATTACGGAATCACCCACAAAGTTATACTGACGTATAGTTCTTACACCTTGAGTCTTCACTTGTTCCACTTGGATTAACGACCTAACGTTTAATTGGAATCGATGTGGTTTTCGAATATCCAAATATGGAAACCCGATTCCGGTCTCATTGAAACCAAACGCCATTTTAATGTCCAATTTGTACTTAAAGGTATTAAACAATTAACTCATTTCATTTTCTAGTTCGCACAGCTAGATAAACTACATATCACAATAGATAAATCACATTCTCATCATAAACATATTATCTATATCATCACCACAACAGATAACTACCACAGCCAGATAATCCATATTATCATACTTTATCTAAGCATCCATATCATACAGATACTACTCATCTCATTACTAAGATCACATCCATCCATTCAATATCATCCATAAGCAATGATTTATAAACCTCCATCTATAATTAATTTAAAATGAATTAAATTAATAACAAACATCTCTAATTAATTTAAAATAAATTAAATTAATTAACACATCAATAAATCCTACTTATATGCCCACTAATTAATTAACCTAGTTAATTAATCATTTTCTAAATATTCAACTTGATTAAACATCTCTGATTAATCGTTCTCTAATCACAGTAAGTAATTAGTCTTTAATTAATTTCACAAATTAATTAACCTTAATCAAAAGTAAATAACATTTAATTACTTCATTTATTAATTAACTATAAGTAATTACATTTATCCTTAACTAATTACAATTAATTAATCACTTAATTAATTGATTATTACTTAATTAAACCCTTCTTAATTACATCATTAATTATAATAATTAATGATCTCTAATTTTTATTTAAATAAATTACTTTATTTAAAATTAATTACATTTAGTAATTAATCTAAAATTATTAATCACCTTGATTAATATTAATCCAGTAATTAATTACCCTTAATTACTCATAATTATTCCCACAACAAATTATCTTTATTAATTAATTCCTTGATTAATTACAAAAGTACTTATCCAAATTACTCATCTTCACTAATTACATTCCAGTAATTATCAATTATTATTTCTCTAAGTAATCCTGCTCCATTAACTACATTAAGTAATTACACTCATTTAATCACCAAATGATTTACTTAAATTAATTAAACTAAATTAATTAACTTAAACAAATCACATTATTTCAATTAATTACCATAAGTAATTAATTTCTTAATTACTTTTATCAAGTAATTGTGCTTAACATAATATAATTGATTATCTTCAATTAATTAATCTAATTAATTACAAAAATTAATCATATTAATTAATTACTTAATTATCCTTAGATAATTATTTTTATTAATTAACAACATTTCCATTAAATTACTTCTTAAGGAATTTATCTAAAATTAATTATCAATTAATCATCTCTAATTAAAATTTTATCCAAATCATTATTTAAAATCAATAAATAAGTAAATTCTTAATTATTTCCAAAATAATTAATTTACTTATAAATGACTTTATTTACATTCAAATGTATTTAAAACAACACATTTCTACATATAAAAATTTATGATTTCCAAATGTTTAACTATTTAAAACATTTTCCAAATTTTAAATAAATTTATAAACCTTGAAATAATAATAAATGTTAAAGAACATTCATTACTTAAATGTATAAGAAAAGTTTAAAAACCAAATTACTTAAATTTATTAAAGAAACAAGTTTTAAATGATTATTTAACTTTTCAAATTAAAGTTAAACACTTCATATCTTTAATTCAAATATAAAGGAAAGAATTCTTTCAAGTTTAAAACTTATTTGAAAACAAAATCATTTTTAAACCTACTTTTAAAACATTTGAATCTATCCATTATTTAAAAATTTGTAAAACTGTTTTGAATTCAAATCTAGTTTCCAAAGTAAACCTGAAAACTATATTTAACTTGATTTCAAAACTAAATTTAAACCTTACCTGAATTTAAATTCTTCATTTTTAAAACTTGAGTTCAAAAGCTCACTTGAATTCAAATTCAACCTAACTTGGAATTTAAATCCTTGTCAAAATCCTGTTTTAAAATTTTAAATTCTTCCAAGTTTTAAAAAACTGCACACTTTCAGGTTTTAAACATGTAACATTACTAACCCGGGAACCCCCCCATATCTACTTCGAGTTCCCAACCCAGCTACTTCGAGACAGAATCACGAAAACCCAAGACCATTTTCGAGTCATCTCCCTGCATAAACCCCACAAGTAGTTCACCAGAACCAAATGTGCACGATGCATATGCATCGGTACTCCGGCGATCTTCAGCCGTCATATTCCCCTCCACCAAGTCACCGACTAACCCCCAAGCATGATCACGATCACCAAACTCCCCACAGCTGCTCGAATCAAAATCGAGTTAACCCAGCAAATCTGGAACTCGACACAGCAATAAAAACCCCAATCCTGTCATCACCGCGCAAACTCACCTCTGACCATCTTATCACCTACAACACCAGCCATATGTCCATCTTCAACCCCTCTCCCGATCCCTAAAGTATTTCATCACTCGATGCAACAGAGAACATGTGATGAATCCAAAACTTCAACACTCAAAGACTAGGGTTTGAAACCTGTAAACAACTATTGCCGTCACCTCCTACCTCTGATCATCTACTACCCAATTTTCCCCCACTTTCGCATCAATTCTCCCCATCCAGGCAGAACCACATCGCCCCAATATCACTAGGAAATTAGAGAAACCAGGATTTCCCAATTTTGTTCAATTCAGAAATGCCTCCCCCAACAGTTTATTTAAAACTGTAATATTTTTTTTAAAAATTCCTGATTTCAACATATATTCTAGTTATAAACTTGTTCTAATAATTTAAGATGTTTGATACTTTTTTTTCTAAAGAAAAAACAAATACTGTATTTTCTTGTTTATTGAAATATTTACTGTTGTATTTGTTTCAGAGGTAACATATTTTTCAATATAACTAAATTATGATTTAAGAACATAATTTCTTACTAAACAAACATCATTTTTTACACATTAATTTCTAACAGAGATAACTAAATGGAAATGACTTTTCCACTAAAAATATGAGCTTCAAAACATAGTCAGGTACCCAGATCCCTGTAAACACATATATATGTGTGTGTATAAATGTACACAGAATATCTACCAAAACAAAGTCATACAAAATCAACTTATTCCATTTATTCACGCGCAACATATAGATTAAAGTTTTTTAATATTATGAGGTTATTTACCTAAAAGAAAATGAAGTACTGCAGTTTAAACATAACAGTTTTTATACTATATTTTTTTAAAGACAGTTTGCTTTGAACTTGAGTTATAGTATAGTGCTTAAGTATAAATTTTAAAAGGAAGATCTGTTTTTAAAATAGAAGTTTACTCACTTTTTAATTGAAGATGCAGAAAATACGCAGATGCATCTCATATTCCAGGAACCTGATTTGAAATGCATGCAGAAATCTGGGATTACTTCCATTTTGATTTCTGAAGTTGCTTTTTATTTGATGATGTAAATTTTTGAACTTGCATGCAGACCCTTATCTTCATTGCTCAGATTTGAAGTTGAACTTCATATTGATGTTGTATCTTTGCTTTCAGATATTCAGATTTGGGTTTTGCCTATTTGATTTTGCAGATTTATAAACATGCATTGTTTGGGTTTTGCAGATATGAATTTGGGTTGTAGATTTGGATTTTGAATTTCTTATCTAAATCTGATTTTCAGTTTTCAATTTGAAGAAAATGGTTTTTAACAAAATGCATTGCTAAGTTTCTTAATATATTTTTAAATAAAATGTTTTTAAAACAATGCCACTTGTTATCTTATTAATGATAAATGTTTACAAGTGTCTTTTCTTGTGTTAAGAGCTTAACACATGTTCATTTCAATATTAAAAGTAATTTCTTAATTCATAAATGTATTTAAATTTTACTAATCCAATTTTCTAATTTAATTTAACATGTTTTAAATGTTTAATTACATTTAGCCTTTAAAATGATTACATGTTTACATATAAAATTCTTTATAAAATTATACACAATTTAAATGTTTATTTGAATGTTTTTAAAATAATATTTTTAAAGCTAATTTTCAAAAGAGAAAATTTTAAAAAGAATAAGAACGTTAAATTCAATTTTATTCAAAAGTTTCAAATCAAAATACTATACTCTAATATTAATGAACTAAATCTTATTTCAAAAGAAAAATAATTTTTATAATAAAACAAAATAAACTTTTATTGTAATTCACAATTTAAACTATTATATTTATAATCAAAATAGATTTTTACTTATTTCTGTTTTTAAAAAAAAATAGATTTTTTTTTCAAAATTCACTTTTGAAAAGTTTCAATACTAATTTTAAATCAATCTAACCAATTCATGATTTATACATCTTATATGTATATATATATATATAAATTGGAAAATTTTCTTTATTAATATTTAAATTTAAATAAAGATCAAATCCCTATTTACAATGTATACACATATATACATTATAAATAAAATATCTTTAAATCAGCTTAGAAAGATAATTTTATTATTTAAATATTTTCAACTTTTGAAAACAATAAGATTCTCAAATTAAATTATCATTATTACAAATTTTGAAAAGAATATCATTTGACAAATTAAATAATAATTAATTTTCAAAAGAGAATTTTTGTTTGAATTAGATTATTAAATCAATATTTCACATTTTAAAATAATTATTAATGAAATTATTAAATAAATATTGCCCAAATTTCCGAGACATCACAGATTTCCACCTTTGACCGCATAAACATTAATTCCTTCTCCTTCCTCTCTTTCGGCGTTTGCATCCTCCAACCGTAGAAATCCTTTATCCTCATGGTAAAATTCCCCTAGATCCATAGGGGGATCCTTTGTCAGTGAATCCTTGAATTCTGTATCGTCAGCTACGCCCGACACAGCTGCCATCAAGACCATGGATGGATCCGGTCGATCCACCGATGCTGCAGCTGCGTTGAATCGTGTCAAAAAGCTTCGCAAAGATTCCCCAGCTCTTTGTGTCAGTGCTGCCAAACTCATCACATTTTTGGGTCTCAAAATGTGAACCATGAATTGCCTCATAAACCTTTCAGTCAGATCACTCCATGTTCCGATTGATCCACTTTCCAGTTGTCTAAACCATAATGATGCAATATCAGCTAAGTACAGTGGAAAGCACCGGGCCATAACTTCCTCTGATGCCCCCAGCACCTCCATATGCCTCATATACTTTGTCAGATGAACTGTAGGGTTTGTCCTTCCATTATACATATCCAATGATGGTAAATTAAAATCTGGTGGGTTCCTAGCTCGTCTGATTGACGTGGTAAAAGGGCTGCTATTAACATCCTCTAAATCTTTGTTTACTAATCCGCCTCTCATGGCTGACCTGATCATCTCCGCCAACCTGTCATTGTCTCCTAGCTGTCATCCTCTTCCATTGCCATCGACTTGCCCCCCGAGTTCACGAGGGAATTCCGGAATCTGTCCTCGAGGCTGAGCTTATGTTCCTCTGCCAATGCTGTGCTGTTCGAATCCACCTGGCGTTCTCCCTGGTGTTGGGACTGCGTGCTCTAGATGAGTGCCCTCTAGCTCTGGCGCTGCCTCAGAAGGTCCTGCTCAGTTCTGAACTCCAGTTGCTCCTTGATTCTGCGCTCCAAGTTGTCCAATTTGTTGAAACAAATTCTGGATCATTTCTTCCTGTCTTCTCATCATTGTCACCATCTCGTCCCTGGTGATGAAGACTGAAGCTTGGTTCACTCCTGAGGAAGCCTCTTGACTTCCTTCATGCTGACTCCTTTCTGGTCTCTGCCTTCTACTTGATTGCCTCATCATAACTCTTCGAATCTGAATCTCCAAACTCTCGGATTCAACTCTTAATTGATAGAACTCCTGATTTCAAATTCTCAGTGAAAGCACCAAAATGTTCGCACCAAAAATGGCCACATACACCCGATAGTCGTTGAAAGCACCCGTTTATGAACACAAATCAGCAATATTCAATGCAAATCTCAGATCTAAGCAATATCAAACACAGCAATTCAGAAATAACAATCACAAACACAGGATTTATAGTGGTTCGGTGATCTTGCCTACGTCCACTTTGAAGTTTATGCCTTTATTAATTCACTTGATGATTTCAATCAAGTACAGTGGATTACAGTTGATAATAGCTTTGAAATCTAATTACAACAGTGGTAATGAAGAGTAGAATTGAATCCGGCAGAGTTTGGACATTGAATGGCCAAAAAGATCCCCTTTTCCGTAGGCTTCAGGGTGCTATTTATAGGCGTAGGAGGCTCAGATCTCGTTCAAACTTCAAGAAACTTTTTCTGGCACGTGAGTGGGCCCACTCGACCGACCCCACCAAGTTTTGACTCGATCTGAGATCGAAACGAAGTGATTTCGTATCCATCAAAAAATGACCCAATCGAGCTGAAACTTGGCAGGAACATTCTTTACCTTGTATGGAAGTTTCTGTGAAAATTTCGTTGCATTTGGATCAGCGTTTGGGAGATTTGATCGATACGAGTTGGTATGTTTCGGTTGGCTGTTTATTTCGAATCCATCAATTCGAAACGATCTCTTCGACTCGATCACCTCACGTGGTCTCGTGATGATGTGGTACGCATGCTTCGCCTCGATCCGGTTTTTACTCCGAGTTGACCGTATCGACTCCATAAATTTAGCCTTGTTCGTATCGAGGGATGACACTCACCCAGGCTCGTTGACCTGATGGATACGAACAAGTCTCGGCTCATGGATTCGAACGTGGTCTCGTGATGGAGACGAAGCAGGGAATCTATGATGGATGCGAAGCAGACGTTAGGTGATCGTTGCGAAGTAAATTGCATATTGATGGATTCGATTAAGACACTCTAGCTGAAGTTCGTTCGATAGAAGTTCATCGATGCGAAGACCTGGCCATTCCGATCGATACGAAGCTGATGGATACGAACCGAGGTATGATGATGGATACGAGTATTGATACGAAGCACTGCCAACTGATGGATACGAGACAGTGCTTTAGTATGGATACGAACATGCCGAGGCGATACCTATTGGATCGATTCGAAACCGATCAATTCGAACTGATCGAAATCATGTTAATGATCGATTCGAACTCAATCGATTCGAAGTATGAGGAACCTGATGGATTCTAACAAAACAAATATTGATGGATTCGAATCTGATGGATTCGAAATGGGCATCTACTCAGCAATTCGATGGATAGAACAACATACTTTGGCTTACTTGCATCGATCATATCTCGTTCATACGAACTCCGATTAACCTGAAATTTGAAATGCTGGCTTTTATGGCTTTGCTTGTCATGTCTTATCAATTATGGCCCGATCAGGACTCGGAAAAAATTCATCGATATCCATAGTGAAACAGGGTAAACCAATCTTTGAGACGAACTATCTTTGGTGTTTTGATCAATCTCTTGGTATCACGGCCTTGCCAAAGGGCGGGATAACAATTACACTCTATCCAATAATTCTATTTTTAAATTTATTTTGGGGTTAAGTTTTATATGAGATATTAGTATAAAAATCTTATAATTAATATTTTAAATAAAGTGTTTAAAGTAGTTTTTATTTAAGTATTCCCAAGTATATATTCTGGATAAGTGTTTTAAATTATTTTAAAGTATTTGGACTCGGCAAATTTTCAGTGAAGATAAATTGTATTTGGAAATTTTTTCCGCAAAAGGAAAGTGATTTGAAAATTTGGTTTTAAAGGGTTGATGTGTGAAAATATATCTTGCGAAGATATTTTGAAAATAAATAATTTGGGGAAAATTATTTAAATCTGGTGATTGTTGTGAATATTGATTGATAGTTAAATAACCGACTATCAATATTGGCCTTTAAACGGCATTTGAATTTCGATGCAACCGGGGGTTGGATTCCAAATGTTTATCTGAAAACCACATCGAATCTTAGTGATGAATCTTTTGTTTAAAAGATCAAAGTGGAAATTTGTTGTGACTTACTTTAAATCTGAATGTAACCACTTATTTTTAAAATAAGCGCTCATTATTCGGATTAGCCGGGAGAGGACGTTATGTCATAAAACCCATCCGAATAATGATACAACGAAATGGGATTGCATTTGAAGATAGTGTTGAAGACAGGGTATTTTCGAAAACAAAAGGATTACCTATCGAATATCTCTGCACCAAGTTGCTCCGGTATAGAGATTTATATCACCTTATGTGATGGGGAGTCCGGACGTGATTAGTGGATATCTAGATTTGCAAGGGCTTCTTTCCCTAATTGGAAGAAGTGCCTTTGGCTCCGTTCGAACCCGGAATGGCCTTGTATGGATGTATGTCTGACATTACACTTTGAGATATAAAGCTGGTTTCTATTAAATACATTTCTATTAGTGGCAGAGAATTTATTTTCTTAGCTTAACACCCTTCTCTGAGACATACGAGCTCAGAGGTTATGTAGTTGATGGTCACTAGTTATATATTCCCAATTTGGTAATGTAGCATGCTAAGTGTTGATCATTGTTGATCGAAGCATGGATTTTGTGAAAAGCGTAGCATTGTGGACGAGACTTTGTCGGACCTCACACCTCGAAAATGGTTGAAACATGAAAAGATGCAGCAAGGTTATGGGGGTCGCGCCCCTCAGGGTATGTAAATTTCTTTCTGGATAAAAAGTGGTTTTGGTATGAAGCCTTGATATTTAACTTGTGTGGATAAAAAGTGGTATTCTGGTATAGAGCCCAGATTATTTACTTATGTGGTTGTTGGTTGTTGAGGCGCCTCGGAAAAGGTCAGTCTAGATCGGCGGTTGGTATACTCGTGACAGTTAGTTACCTAGTTACAGAGGTGACCCGGCCTTGTGTTGGCAGAGAGCCGGTTAACTTTTCGGGGCGTCCCTCCAGAGGCGTACCCATTCGGTGAACGAAGTTCCTTAGCCTTGACCATTTGTTGAAAATCCAAACAAAACAATACGAGCCCTTTACGATTGCAGTTGTATAACTTGCCACCTCAGGTGGTAATTATAACAGGCATATTATAATGGTACCTATGCTGGTTAAGGTTAATATTATACTTTGGAAATGTTTTCCACACTACGCACTAATGATAATGTCAAAAAGATTTTGCGTATTAAGAATGTTTGACTATCATAAGAAGAAATCTCCTCCAAGTGTGCGATTGCATTGTGTGTGTGGCAGGAGGCCTTATGGTAGTTTCATTTTCTAAAAGCATTAACGATTTCTTTTCCGTTCATTTTGTGCAAATAACTGTTTTAAGATCTCACACTAGTCCCATGACTGACCTGGAGTTTATTGTTCCCTTTCTAAACTCTTGGTGCCCATAATTTTCCACACGGGCAGCCTAGAGTTAGGTTATCAGTTGTTCTGGAGCGAAGTCAGAAAAGTATGCTGTGGAAATCATAAGACAAGCTGGATGGCGAGACGTATCACTTATATTATATAGTATCTACTGCGTACGGGTTGCTGCAAGTTTAGTTTTCATATGGACAAGTCATCAAAAATGCCTAGTGTCGTGTTTTATTGTTGTAATACTTTAATGATGTATGTATAAACAAATATAGTTCTTTTGTTTAAAGATTATTCATTTATCTATTATATATTGTTCCGCTGTGAATGTGAGATTCTAATATTGTTTCTGTTTCTTCTTCTATCTTCTTTTTCTTTAACCCTAACGGTTAAATTTTCTGGCATTCGATTGTTCGGCATTTGACACAGTGGACGTATTGATATCGATTTTTGGGCGTCGAAAAATTGGGTGGTTAGAATGTGGTATCAGAGCAATTGGTTAAGCGATAACCTTGGCTCTGGTGGGGATTACTCATTAGAGATAGAGTCAGTAGTACTCTAGAATGAGTTTGAGTGTATTAATAGATATGAGCGCGTAATTATTAGTGAATATAAAATTGTTTTAATTTGTATTTATGGGTTTGTTGAGTGGTATATGGATTCTGGTCAACACGAGTAATTAACGTTATTGATAGGGATCTCTAAACACTTGTACAGAACAACTCGAAATGATATTGTTTTAAAAATAAGGTAAATGAAATAATTTTACCCAAATTATTTTTGTATGTAAAAGAAATAATTTTCCGTAAATTATTATCGTAATATATGGCTGCTTGATTGTTAGGTAGTGATAATATTAAATTAATACCATTGATTATTAAATAAGAAATTGAAATCATAAATTCATATACAAATAGGATTTGTAAATGTAAATTGTAAATGTGATTTATAAAATGAAATAGAATTCCAAGGAAATATTTGAAAAGAAATTGAAAGGAGATGAAATTTTGAGATCGGGGAAATTTAAATCCCTTTTACGTTTGAAAATGATTTTTCAAAGCTTTGGAAAAATAATGGTTATATTATTTGGGGAAAATATTTTGAATTGGATTTGAAATCTGTTGGAGTTTGGAATTAAAAAAATTTGAAAATATTTTGAAGGGATAAAAGCACTAAATTCTTTCCGATGATGATCGCGACATCATCGGTATTCATTTTCGAGTTTCAAGGGAGGTATGGTTACCCGAATGTTTTGAATTGGGAATATTTGTGAAACTAAGTTTGATTTTGAAATAGTTTGATTTTGGATATAATTAATTTCAAAGATGATTTTGAAATGTTGAATAATTGTTTGAAACGACTCTGGAATCTTATTTAAAATGTTACAGAATATAAATAAGTTTTATAACTTATAAAAATTTGAATTTTTTTGGAATAGGATTCGACTTGAAAGGAGTTAAATTAAATTAAGTGTGAAATGTAAATAAGTTGGGAAACTTATATAGAAATTTAAAAAATAATTGAATATAATTGGAAGACAATTGAATTATGTTAAAAAAGGAATTGAAATCCAAGCTGAATATTGGAAACTGAATTTGATTTGTGATAAACAAAGTAAGTGGAAATTTTGTCAAGTTGGACCAAATGAAGCGAAGTATTGAAATGAAATTAGTAAGTGAAACTAACTAAAGATAAAAATTGAATTAATGCGGAATTAGAGATCCAGTTTAAATATAAGTAGATATAAATCAAAGTAGTGAATTAAAAATAAATATAAGCAGTATATAGAATATTTGTATTGAATTTAAAGAGAAATGGTAAAATTTAAGTAAATTTGGAATTGAGAAAATACTCTAAATTAATAAGTGAATGAAGATTAAACTGGAAATTGTGAAATAGTGATTGCGAATAAGTGGCTAGAAATCAAAATAAGTGTGAATGAAAGAAAAGAGAATGGACATAGCTAATAATCAATTGATAAATACGTGGGATGTACGTATATTACTTTATTCGCATAGCAATTTAATCCAGATTCAAGCATAGAATTTCAAAGATAATTATATCGATCCGAGTTGGAATTTTTCACTCGATTTTCGACGGCGAACCTGGAAATGGATTTTTGGTTGATTCTGGAAATTCTCTATCATAGTTTACGACTATGCATGAAGATGACGGTTTTTGATCAAGAAACAAGATCTGAGTCCGCACTAGGAAGTCGGGTGGATAATACTAGTTCGGAAATGAAATTGTGTGATCGGGTGAGCGATCGAATTTGATATTGTGTACGAATGATATGTGTGTATCGTATAGACTTAAATGTTATGAATATTGAAACTATGGTAAAGAAATGTGAATGTTGTAATTGGACATTATTGTTAAATAGAATATACAGGTGCTATAAAGGAAAAGGGAAATTGGGATATTGATTTCAAAGATAAATAAAATTGCTCGATAAAAAGGTATGTATTTAAATTTCTATATGAAATTGGATGATTTTCTCATCTAGCCACTTGGCCTTTTATTTTCTTTTGAAATCTGGGAGCACGTTGTACCGAGCTAGCCATGCAAAGGAGACGTTGGAGAAATTTTTCGAAAATTTCGGAAGTTAGAAAATTTTTGAGAAGATTTTGATAATTTAAAATTTAAATTTAAATTTGAATTGTTGAGAAAACAATATTGTTTGGAACATATGGTTGAGGTTGGAAAGATAGTTGAAGTGATAATGGATATTTAATAAAAAGATTTATTTTGGCAAGTTACTTAAATTGTTTGGTTTGGGGAAAATAGCAAATGGGTTATGGATCTTTCATCTTAACTAGTAATTTCGGGATGAAATTCTTTTAAGCGGAAAGAATGTGGCGACCTAGAATTCTTGACATTTGAAATTAGAATATTTGATTTAATTTAAATATTTTAATATTTGTTTAACTTGAATTTAAAATATCATTGTTTATTTGGCAATTAAATTATTGAATTTAATAATAGGAAATTGGGTAAAAAAAATTGAATCTTCTGTTTTAAGCTGATTAAAATATTTCAAAGGCCTGTAAAATCTATTTTGATAATACCGGAGATAATAGAACTTTTAAACGTTGAATTTAAAATTGTTTTGTTTAGTTTTAAATTTATATCGTTTAAATCGATATTTAAAAATAGCCTTTCGAGGCACAGTCTCGGAATTCGATGAAACCATTTCCATTGGATCCGTAATAGTATATTATTATCGGATTTCAATTTTTGTAGTGTTTGGAGTGATCGTTTGGCCGCACGATTAATAAACGCGTTGAAATTTATATCGAAACTTAATTTAATAACTGGTCTAAAAAGCTATCTACTTCATACGATCGAATTTGGAGTTGGAAACTTTTGCATTGTGTTCAGAATAGGGGTATAACCTTATGAACGCCTGGCGGCACGAATAGGGGTTTAAAATGTTGGGTTGAAATTTCTAGACGATTTAAAATTTGAATTTAAAATTGATTTATATTTTTATATTCTAAATAATGCTTCACGATTGAACACGTTTCAGCACTTGGACCATGTGTCCACTCAGAAGACACGTTTCTTACATCGTCAAATACGTGTTCGTTTCAAATTAATAAAAGAAAATTACTGAGCTTTTTTATTTTTTCGTTGGCAAATTCAATTCAAATGCCAGCTTCAAAATAAAGAAAATCAATGGCCGAAACATCGATATTAAATCCCTCTCCCCTTCAAATATTCACAATCGAAAATTTTTAGTAAATGGCCATCACTCGGAAAAGAAAAAAAATTAATGAAATCGATGTTTCATTCAAATGGGAGAATCGTGATTTCATCATGGCTGATGGCCTTTCAGACGAAGAAGCAAAGGAAACATAAGGAAAAACTCATTAGATTTGTATTCAGTTCAATTCCATTTTGTTGTGATCATTTGCTCGTCGATTTGGATTTAGCAGTAGATCCCGGTCCAAATTCAAACGCGAGCAGGAGGAGCGACCCAGGTTCGAGGCAGTAAGGGTCACGACTTGATCGCGTGCTGATCGAAATGATGGTTCGAGGAATGCAATCCCCAATCCATCGTGGTTGTGCAATGCTCGAGCTAGGGCATGAGAGATTGAGGGCCGGTGCAGTCGTGGTTCGTTCGATGGTCATGATTTTCTACAGTAAGGTACTCTTTTATAATTTTATTTATTAAATTTATATATTTATATATAAACATTTTAAAGAAAAAAATATATAACAGTAATATATATATATATATATATTACAGTAAAGGTATATGAAGTTTGCTTATTTTATTTTAAAAAAAATTCACAAACATATATATACATATTATGCAGAGAAAGGAATTTTTGGTTTTATAAACATTCAGAAAGAAACTAACAGTTATATTAAACATTTTTTCCATAAAGATTTTATTTTTAGTGTATGTGGTTTCAGAAATGAAATAAAAATATAAAGGGATATACATATACGCAGTTTAAATTTACTAGTAATTTTAGAACAATGTAATTATAATGATTTTCTTGTTTAAATCAACTTATTTAATTATTTTAGTTCAAAAATGATGTGTAATAGGGAAATTAGTTTAAAAAAGTAAATTATTAGTTTAAATTAAAATTAATAAAATGGTAATTTATTTGTTCGATTAGTTCAAATATTAATAAAACCCATAATTGTGTATACAAGGACTAAAACTGTGAAGAAGACAAGTCGTGATTGGATCTGCTTTGCGAAATAAAAGCAAAGGTGAGATCTTCTCACTCAATTGAAATAATTAGAATTTAAATTATTGATTGATTGTTTGGATGTGACAGTATATATGATAGTGTGCGTGTATATATATTGGAGTTATTGATTTCTCGCATTATATAGCGGACGAGACCCTATGCGCTGCATAATAACGGATGATATAATATAATCCCATATATCGCAATATTCCACCTCGAAGTGGAATTGGTATTTTATAGTGTGCTAACAGCTGTAGATGCAGGGAAATAGGTTGGAGGGATCCAATTAGATTCCTGGAATTGTTGAATTCATTTTTATATGTTGTGATGTGATTATTGATAATCAGTGAATGATTATATTTGTAACAACCCGATATTCGTGTCGAATTATAATCGACAATTTAAACGATTAATATTGACACAAATTTCCAATTGAATTTTTTAAATTTGGATTTAAAATTCTTTTACAAATTTTAAGTAAAATTTTATCGGGCTTTAAAATAAATTCTCGGCCCACATTTAAATGTTTGAAGCCGTGGAAAATAATTTGCAAAAAAATAAAAGAAACCCGTTCCCCTTTCCCCTTTTTATTTTCACTTTTCATTCCTTCGGCCCGTCCCCTTTTCTTTTGCTTGTGAAAAATGGCGGCCTCTCTTTGTCGAATTAGGGCTTCGGCTTCTTTCTGGAATTAGGGTTTCGATTCCGATGGTTGCTCGTCTCGCGTGGCTGCTGCGGTGTGCTTGGCCTCAATTCGTCGACTAGGTGAGTACTTCTCACATCTAATTCATCCTCAAGTCCGTGATTAGGTCGTTCGACTTTATTTTTGATGTTACTGATTTTTCTTGCCTTGATTCGATGTTGTTTTATCTTGGCAATTTTGTATTCGTTCGATGATGGTAATCGATGTTGTATGTGAATTTCTTTGTGCCTGTGTCGTTCGACTTCGATGTTGTCGATGATAATTTTAGTGTTTTCGGTAGTTTGATTTTCACGACACTGTTTAATTTTTGGTGTAAAGTAAAACTTGGGGAATTTTGGTTTGTTGAGATTTTTGGTGTAAGCAGAGTAATTTCTGATCTCTCAACAAAATTTGCCTTCAACAATAAATGGTTGTCAGACAATCCTACTTGTTGAACCTGCTTTCGACACAATTATTTCTTTCCTTTTCTTATTCTTCTTCGTCTCTCTTTCATGTTTCCTTGGGAATTTCCACCAGCTGCCTCGCAGTTTTAGTTATTCAATGGCTGCACTTGGTACCTGCTATTCAGCAGGTTTCCATACTACCACACCATTGACGTGGGCCAGAAAGTATTTTCAGAAAAGTATAAGGCCTTGTTTGGTTTGCGGTTTTCAGTTTTGGATTTTGTAACAACCGCAATGTATTCAGTTAATTATTTCTGAAAGTTTTGAAGCTTGTTTGGTTTTGACCTTTATGGGCTTGGTGCATTGGTTAATTGCTAAGTTCGAACTCGTTTTGGTTGACTTATCTGTATATATATGCATACATACATTCGTATGTGTGTATGCATATATTGTTGACCATGGTTCGGGTTTTGTGTTGTATTTGCACTTGTATATATATGCAGATACTTGAGCATAATTTATTGTTTCACTGCCACATTTTTGTGTTGTATTTGCACTGGTATATATATGCAGATACTTGAGCATATTTCATTGTTTCACTGCCATGCTTATACTTCTGGTTCATATCTTCCAGTGTTGCCACTGTGTTTCATTTGCATAGCTGAACTTGTGTTGTCTTTGATGTTCTTCTTATTGCATATAAACTTGGTCTACTTGATGCTGTAGCTTTCAAGTATTTTTGCATGTGCATTACTTGTCTTCATATGTGTTCATACATACCTTTGTATGTGTGTATGCATGTGTTGTTAAATTGCACTGCAGTTATTTTTTTGGGACTTGGTTTGCATACTTGATTCAGTAGTATGCTTCATTTTGCATCACTGTATGTAATTCTCTGAGGTGCCTGCATTGTCATGATGTATACTCTCTGTATACATACTTGAGGCTTGATCCATGCATTACTGTATATTCATACTGTTGGCATTTATATGTTTACAAGTACATTTCATATACTTGTAGCCATTCATGCAAAATTCTGTTGCCTCCTTCTGGTTCATTTCATTTTGGAACCATTGCTTTGGGACTCTCTTTCAACTATTGTCCCCTGTTGCATTTCTGTGCATCGTTTCTGTGCATCCTTCCTGTTGCACCCCTGTGCATTCATTTGATTATGCTGGTTGACGTTCTGATGCCTTTGGTTGTTGCAGTATGTTACTGCATTTGGTCTGAGTCACTGTGTATCATGCTTGATCTCTGTTACATGCTTGCTGTTGCATGCTTGTAATATTCAAGTTCTTGCAGTCTTCATTTTCGACATGTTTCACTGCACCTTGTCTTGTATGAACTTGTTTCAGTAGTTAGCTAGAATTGTTGCTGTTCCCTGGACATGAACTTGATTGTTACACATCTTCAAATCGACACTTGGTCTTGTGATATTCACGGCGACGCTTGTGAATATTCATTGGGTACATCATTACTGTCGTGGCAAGGCAGTGCACGCAAGCGTGAACTGCAGCCACACGGTATTGAGTTTTTGGGCACGACATCACTAAAGTGGAAAGGCAGTGCACGCAAGCGTGAACTGCAGCCACACGGTATGGCGTGTATGATATTCTTTTTGTTTTGACTTATGGATCTTTTTGCGTATTCCATATTCTGTAGTGGCGAGGCAGTGCACGCGTGCGTGTACTGCAGCCCTACTTGAATTAATATTTTAATTGATATTTCAATGGTTTGAACTGTTTGTTCATTTCAATTCAATATTCTGAATTGCATTCTGATTTGGTTTAATTACTGTCGTCTATTCATTATTTAATTATTATTGCTTCTGTGCACTAATAACTGAGTTTGAATTAGATGACCCGAGTATTATTTTCTTTTGAATCTAATACTCGGGTCAGACCGAGTATTTACAGGTTGTAGATATTCTGCTTTGGGTTGCTGCTAGAGCTATGAAGTTCTTTCATATCTTTTGGAGTAGTCGTCTTTTGTAGTAGTCTATATTATTGTATAGGAAGATATGTATTCATGTATAATATATACGTTAATGTGACGACCGCCCATGACTCCCGCACCAAAACAAGAGAATAGTGCGCTGAAAGGCGTGCCAGGCAGCCATGAACGACAGTCAGGGAAAAACAAAAAAAAAACAAAAGAATCTCTATCGCATAACTCACAGCGCATGGATAAAATACAATAGAGAAATATAATATAGTGAAGCTCCATAGAACAGAACATCATCATATAAGCATCACAGTAGTTTTGTACAACCACCTACTCAAATCCATACATGAAAGCCTCACTACAAATCACTCAACCAAATACAGCAGCGGATACCCAGTACATATAGTAAGAAAACTAATATGCAAAGCCTCCTGCTCGTCTTCGTCATCTTCAGCGTAGAACTCCTAGCACAGCACCTGTCACCTGCTACCTAGTCTGCCCATCCCAAACATGGATGAACAGCCCAAGGTAATAAGAGGAGACATAAAACCTTGAGTCAGACAAAGTCTTAGTGAGCAGTAAATTAACTATCAAACATACCAAAAGAGCATAAGGAATAAAAGGAATAGGAACTAAACCATCCCACTCCACCTCTTCTCACAGTGATAGCCCCCAGACACACACTAAGGAGAAGCAATCATAGCATAGCAGGTAATTAAAATAAAGCAATAATCACTCGAGTCAAGGACGATGTTTTCCAAATACAAACCCCCAAGGCCTAAACCAAGATCAGATAAGCACCCAGAAAACACCGCACTTGAGACCGAATGATAGTACAACCAAACATCCATGACTCTGGCTATCACTGTATCATTGCCTTGATATCACCGTTAGTTGAATGACCACCTGTCAAGGGCTAATGGTAACCCCGGTTCTAGCCATAACTCCGCACGTCGTCGCAGCCCGTGCCTAGGAATTTTCGCAACTACCCAGAGTACTAGCACGTCGTCGCAGCCCGTGCCTGGAACGTCGTCGCAGCCCGTCCCAACGTACCCTTGCTTTGAGCATGCTAGAACCTTCAACAACGATAAGATCTCAGCCTCCTAGTCATCCTCCTCGACGACTATTTCCATACTAGCTCAAGCGCCTCTCAAGCTAACCATTATCACCAACTCGGATCGCATCACCGAGTAATCAACATAACTTTGCACGTCGTCGCAGCCCGTGCTTGGGACGTCATCGTGACCCGTCCCATCACAAAATATGTCTTGCCTCATCACATCATAGCAAAGTCTCTCTTCTTGGAACGTCATCATGACCCGTCCCATTTCAACATCACACCTTGCTTTATCGCATCATAGCAAAGTCCCGTCTCAATCATGCTTTGCCTTCTCGCATCATGGCAAAGTCCCATCTCAATCTCATACTTCGCCTCTTCGCATCATGGCAAAGTCCCTCATCATCGAATCCATCCACATGAGCTTCCATATCCGCTTCATATGCCATCGGCAGCTTTCAACATTCAAGAGCCTTTCCATTTAGCTTTTGAATCATCTTCAAACATCTTGTTCCAAATCAACCACAAGCTAACTTGGAGCAATCACATCTAACATACATTCAAACATTCAAGCATTCAAACAAGATCTATCAAACAATATCATTCATAATGGCAATTTCGTAATTAAGTGAGCAAAAGTCCAACATATGTGAAATCATGATTTTTAACATAGATCTATCAAATCTAAAACATGGGTTTTGTCTCTAATACTTTATAAATAGCTTCTATAGATAAACATCTTCAAATATGATGGATCTACATGCAGACTTAAGGAAAATGCGAGAAAACGCTAACTTTAACACCCAAACATATCACCAATCCCGTATACTCCTTTGGATCCGCGTGAGAGATAACTACCACTCACCAAATCACCCAAACACCTCAAAATCACAACACTTCAGATCTGGACAGCAAGGACTTGGGCTTGATCCGGAGAAATTTCACTTGAAACGGTGAAATCTAGCCTCTTCGGATGAAAATCTTCAACTTTGGCTCTTGATCTTTGATCTTGATCTTCAATCTTCAATGGATGTTAGCACTTGATAGAAATAGAGAAAGAAGTGAAGAAAATACTGTAGTCGAGTCTTCAAAATGGCAGCACTTCGTCGCTTCAAAAACCGGTGCCAAAAAGTGAGCCAAACCCCTCTATTTATAGGCTGGAATCCCCCTTAGCTCGGCCGTCTTCTTAACTCGGAGCTCGCTATTAGGTCGTTGCCGACCTAAAAGACTCCGACCTAACATAGGTCGCATACGACCTTATCCCTCGACCGACCTAAATCCTACCGACTCACGACCTAAACAACTCAAGAACCCAAGGCCGACTTACGACTTAACCCAGACGCGACCTAAAACACAGGCCGACCTAACGACTCAACGCACTGCCGCATTTCCTAAGTCCTAGGTCGCCTGACGACTTAACTAGCATGCCGACCTACGACCTAAGACCCTGCCGACTCAACTCCTTGCCGACCTAACACAAAGTCGGTCACGACCTAAAAAGCCTCCGACCTAAAATACTGCCGCGTTCCCCAAGTCTTAAGTCGTATGACGACTTAACTATGACACACACGACTCAAGACCCCACGACCTAACTCACTGCCGACTCACTACCTAACTTAGGTCGTTTACGACCTAAGTCTGAACAGTACTCACGCGACCTAACAAACCAGACCGACTCAACGACCTAACAACAACACGGGCCATACGATCTAACTAGCTGCCGACCTAACAAGAACACGGCATAGCCTAGTGCCGACCTAAGTCCTAGCCGACTCAACAATGCCAAACGACCTAACTATGCTACGGCCTAGCGACCTAACAAAACCATAAGTCGTTCACGACTTATCTCCCATACGACCTAACCCCTTAGGTCGTTCCACAGGCCTAAACCACCATCCTATGAGTCGTTCACCACTGAGTCGGCCCAAACCTTAACTCGGCAACCTTTTAGGTCGTTAGCTCCTAAATCAAACACTCCTATGACCCGTTCACTCCTTAAGTCGGTCATTCCTATAGGTCGCTCTACCGACCTATCTACCTTAGGTCGCTCTCCCGACCTATCTACCTTAGGTCGCTCCACACTAAACTCGGCCAGTTCCTAAGGTCGTCTACGACTTACTATAGGTCGGTCACCATCACTAAGTCGCCTAACTTTTAGGTCGTTGAATTTCTTAACCCGGCTAAGCCTACTAACTCGGCAACACCTATAGGTCGGTCCTCTATGAGTCGGTCACGACTCATCACTTGCACCCGGGTTAACTTCTAAACGACTCAAGCTAGAGACAACACAAACAACACTAACGACCTGCAAATTCTACGATCTATCGACACGTAAAATACGGGTCGTTACATTCTCTCCCCCTTAGGAATTTCGCCCCCGAAATTCCAAGCAAACAACAGAAATCAAAGATATTCCGCATGCCTACCATCCATAGCAATCAACAAACCATGCATCCAATTCTAGCCTAGCATGCAGAATTCTAAGACTTAGAACAAGCTACAAATTCATGAGATGTCACGACACTTTAGGGCCATACCTCGAAGAGTCCGGGATGAGCTGCCTTCATCCTCTCTTCCTCCTCCCATGTACAGTCGTTAACATCATCACTCCATTGTACCTTGAGCAACGTAATCGTCTTCCTCCTAAGCTGTTTCGTATCGGTTTCAACAATACGAAGCGGCTTACGAGGTCTCGAAACAACTGGATAAACCTCCAAGTCTTCACAGCTATCAGCAGAAACCACAGTAGTTGGGTCGTGCACATACTTCCGTAGATAAGATACATGAAAAACATTGTGCACACCCGCCATCTTTTCCGGTAACTCCAATCTATAAGCGAGCTTTCCAATACGCTCGATAATCGGGAATGGTCCAACAAATCTCGGAGTTAACTTTCCTTTCTTCCCGAATCTAATGACACTCTTCAGAGGAGAAATCTTCACAAAAACCATATCACCTACGTCGAATTCCAAATCCTTTCGACGATTATCTGCATAACTCTTCTGACGATCCTGGGCTGCCCTCATTCGTTGCCGAATGATCTCTATACAATCCGTAGTTTGACGAATCATCTCTGGCCCAAGCATCAGCTTTTCTCCAGTTTCCAACCAACATGTCGGAGAGTTACACGGTCTTCCATATAATGCCTCATATGGTGCCATACCAATACTCGACTGATAACTGTTATTATAAGCAAACTCCACCAAATGAAGGTGATCTTCCCATGATCCTCCAAAGTCCAAAACACATGCTCTAAGGAGATCTTCCAAAACTCGGTTGACTCTCTCAGTCTGACCATCTGTTTGAGGGTGATAAGCTGTACTCAAACACAACTCAGTTCCCAAAACTTCCTGGAAGCTCTTCCAAAATCCACTAGTGAACAACGGATCTCGATCGCTCACTATACTCTTCGGAACACCATGGAATCGAACAATCCACTTCACATACAACTCAGCCAACTTCGATGCAGTCCTAGTCGATCGAACAGGAATGAACCTTGCACTTTTAGTCAAACGATCTACGATGACCCAAATCCCTTCATTCCCTGTCCTGGTTCTAGGTAGACCATCAATAAAATCCATCGACACTTGCTCCCACTTCCATGTAGGAACTTCTAATGGCTGAAGTAATCCACTGGGCTTCTTCTGCTCAGCTTTCACTAACTGGCAATTCATACACTTGGAAATAAAACTTCCAACATCCTTCTTCATACCTTCCCAGTAGTAAGCTCTCTTCATATCCCGATACATCTTATTACCACCTGGATGAATTGTCAACTTCGAGTGATGACTTTCCCTTAGAACTTCATCTCTCAATCCATCCACATCGGGAACAACCAATCTTCCTTGCTTTCGAAGCCAACCCTCTCGATCGACCTCGAATCCCTTATCCTTCTCTGGAGTTAATCCAGCTTCCAAATCTCGGATAATCCTGACAAGCTTATCATCTCTCTTTTGGCTCTCACCAATCCTTTCCACCAGAGTAGGCCTTATCGATAAGTTTGCCAACATCTCAGGTTCCAACTCGCATCTAGGCCTGAAATCAAACTCAGCCAAATACTCGAGACTCCTCCACTCTGAAAACATGGCTCCCAAACCTGCATGTCTTCGACTTAACGCATCAGCCACTGCGTTACCTTTTCCCGGAGTATAGGCTATACCAAAATCATAAGATGCTAGAAACTCTAACCACCTTTGCTGTCGAAGATTCAAATCCTTTTGGGAGAACAGATACTTCAACGACTTATGATCTGTAAACAACTCAAATCTAACCCCCAAT
The DNA here is from genome assembly GCA_030765085.1 of Allium cepa. NCBI lineage: Eukaryota > Viridiplantae > Streptophyta > Magnoliopsida > Asparagales > Amaryllidaceae > Allium > Allium cepa. The sequence continues at coordinate 105,581,903 of CM060944.1, read as the reverse complement.
AGGTAGTGTCTCCACATCTTCAAAGCAAACACAATCGCCGCTAACTCCAAATCATGAGTTGGATAGTTCCTTTCATGCGGCTTCAGTTGTCGACTAGCATACGCAACAACTTTATCCTTCTGCATTAGCACTGCTCCAAGTCCAGTACCACATGCATCGGTGTAAACCACCATCTCATCATTCCCACTTGGAATAGTCAAAACAGGAGCACTCGTCAGTCGCTCTTTTAGGATTTCAAAAGCTTGCTCACACTTAGCATCCCATCTGAACACTTGGTTCTTTTTCGTCAATCCTGTTAACGGTGCAGCTATCTTGGAAAAGTCTTTGATAAACCGACGATAATATCCTGCTAATCCAAGAAAACTTCTCACATCAGATGCATTCTTAGGCCTAACCCAATCCTGGATCGCTGCCACCTTAGCGGGATCAACCGCTATTCCATTTCCAGAAATAACATGACCTAAGAACCTCACTTCATTCTTCCAGAAGTGACACTTCGAAAACTTAGCCTTCAGCTGATGTTTCCGCAAGATTTCCAAAACAATCCTCAAGTGCGTCTTGTGCTCTTCCTCAGTTCTGGAATAAACCAAAATATCATCCACGAACACAAGCACGAACTTATTCAACTGATCTCTGAACACTCTATTCATAAGATCCACAAAATATGCTGGCGCGTTAGTCAACCCAAACGGCATTACCAGCCACTCATAAAATCCGGATGGTGTCCTGAAAGCAGTCTTCGGCACACTATCCTTCGCCACTCTCAACTGGTGAAATCCCGTTGCCAAATCCATCTGAGAAAACACCTTAGCCTCGTGAAGCTGATCAAACAAGTCATCTATTCTCGGCAATGGATACTTGTTCTTCTTAGTCACCTTATTCAGCTCACGATAATCCACACACAACCTCAACGATCCATCCGCTTTGGTTGCGAACACAACTGGCGCACCCCATTCGGACACACTTCTCCGAATGAATCCTTTCCGTAAAAGGTCATCAACTTGCACCTTCAGCTCTTGCTGCTCCCTCGGTGCCATCCGCCTAAGAGGCATCACAACAGGTCTGGCTCCCTCAACTAGATCGATACGAAACTCGATCTCCCTATGCGGCGGCAACCCTTTGACTTCCTCAAAGACATCACCAAACTCATTCACAATAGGCACTGATGACAGTCCATCCCGTGGAACAACTAGCGAATACATGAAGCTCATGAAGACGCCTTCTTCATGCTTACATCGTATCACAACCTTTCGCCCTTCCACATTCCCGATTGTCACCTCAAGCCTCTCACAATCAATCCTAGCCGCATACTTCCTAAGCCAGTCCATACCCAAAATAATTCCGAACCCCGCAAAGTTCAGAACAAAGCAATCACAAACAAACGAGCAATCATGACTCGATACAACCAGACCACGGCATATCATACACAAACATGACGAACCCCCAACTGGATTAGTCACAACCAATGGCCTATCAACAATATCCGGTTTCAAACCTAACCGGCCTACCAAATCATCACAAACAAAAGAATGCGACGCTCCAGTATCAAACAACACTCTAACTGGAACACCACAAATAGAAAGAGTACCTTGAACCACCACACTCTTCCCCTTCTCCTCAGCAGTAGGAGCTCTTGAAGACGACGGCACAACTCCCAAAGCATAAGCTTGCACAACTTGCCTGTCCTTCCTCGGTTCTGGACAATCCTTCCTGAAATGCCCTGGCTTATCACAGTTATGGCACTTCGCCGGCGCCTTTGGATTCCTACAATCCTTGGAGAGATGGCCCTTCTTCTGACAATTATAGCAGGTCACTTCGCCCTTTGGCTTCTTCTGGCCATCCTTACTCTTCTGCTGCTGCTGCTTCCTCTTCCTATTCCCACTCTGCTGTGGTTTAGATCCTTCCCTGGTTACAGCAACAACAGAATTTTCCTTAGGGAACAAACTCTCATGCCTAAGGGCTTTCTCCACCAGCTTCTCAAATGGATCGTCCAAGTGATCCACTAACTGCCTCCCAAGATAAGCATCCAGACCAGTCACAAACTTCTCGTTCTTCTGGTAGGGAGAATCAATATACGATCTGGCATACTTAGACAAAGCTTCGAACTCGGAAATATACTCAAGAACTGGTCTCCCACCTTGCTTGAGCTCTACAAACCTCTTGAACAAAACAGACTTCTGAGCCGTAGAGATGAACTTAGCTTCAAATCTAACTCGGAATTGCTCCCAAGTAATCTCTTCTTCTGGTGTATCTATAGTGATAGAATTCCACCAATCAGCAGCTCTTCCCTGAAGCTGTCTCGATGCAAGCTTCCTCTTAGTTGCATCCTCAATCCCTAGATCACCAAAAATCCTTCGGCAAGCATCCATCCATCTCTGCACTTCAATAGTAGACTCCGTCCCTAAGAAAGCTTTTCCTCCAAGAGAAGTATAATCCTTACAAAGCTTGGCAAAATCCACCGGTCTCGGAGTTTGGACTTGAACTCCAACATCAACAGTAGGCCCTGGAACGGGCATCCTCCTCATAATCGAAGTCATCATCGCTTCGAACATAGCCCCATAATCTGCAGCTCCTTCTGTAGCATGGCCTTCCCTAGCAGCTGGTCTTCCTCTACGACTCATTCTTAATATCTGTAAAAAGAATGATTAGAACACCTTAAGAAACAACTGCATAAGGAGTTCAAATCCTTCTAAGCTACTATATTATATATAGTAATCATCCATCAAAATACAATTACGTCTCTCTTACGTAATTACGTCAGCGAGCGTTGGCTGAAATCGATTAACCAAAGCTCTGATACCAAATGTGACGACCGCCCATGACTCCCGCACCAAAACAAGAGAATAGTGCGCTGAAAGGCGTGCCAGGCAGCCATGAACGACAGTCAGGGAAAAACAAAAAAAAACAAAAGAATCTCTATCGCATAACTCACAGCGCATGGATAAAATACAATAGAGAAATATAATATAGTGAAGCTCCATAGAACAGAACATCATCATATAAGCATCACAGTAGTTTTGTACAACCACCTACTCAAATCCATACATGAAAGCCTCACTACAAATCACTCAACCAAATACAGCAGCGGATACCCAGTACATATAGTAAGAAAACTAATATGCAAAGCCTCCTGCTCGTCTTCGTCATCTTCAGCGTAGAACTCCTAGCACAGCACCTGTCACCTGCTACCTAGTCTGCCCATCCCAAACATGGATGAACAGCCCAAGGTAATAAGAGGAGACATAAAACCTTGAGTCAGACAAAGTCTTAGTGAGCAGTAAATTAACTATCAAACATACCAAAAGAGCATAAGGAATAAAAGGAATAGGAACTAAACCATCCCACTCCACCTCTTCTCACAGTGATAGCCCCCAGACACACACTAAGGAGAAGCAATCATAGCATAGCAGGTAATTAAAATAAAGCAATAATCACTCGAGTCAAGGACGATGTTTTCCAAATACAAACCCCCAAGGCCTAAACCAAGATCAGATAAGCACCCAGAAAACACCGCACTTGAGACCGAATGATAGTACAACCAAACATCCATGACTCTGGCTATCACTGTATCATTGCCTTGATATCACCGTTAGTTGAATGACCACCTGTCAAGGGCTAATGGTAACCCCGGTTCTAGCCATAACTCCGCACGTCGTCGCAGCCCGTGCCTAGGAATTTTCGCAACTACCCAGAGTACTAGCACGTCGTCGCAGCCCGTGCCTGGAACGTCGTCGCAGCCCGTCCCAACGTACCCTTGCTTTGAGCATGCTAGAACCTTCAACAACGATAAGATCTCAGCCTCCTAGTCATCCTCCTCGACGACTATTTCCATACTAGCTCAAGCGCCTCTCAAGCTAACCATTATCACCAACTCGGATCGCATCACCGAGTAATCAACATAACTTTGCACGTCGTCGCAGCCCGTGCTTGGGACGTCATCGTGACCCGTCCCATCACAAAATATGTCTTGCCTCATCACATCATAGCAAAGTCTCTCTTCTTGGAACGTCATCATGACCCGTCCCATTTCAACATCACACCTTGCTTTATCGCATCATAGCAAAGTCCCGTCTCAATCATGCTTTGCCTTCTCGCATCATGGCAAAGTCCCATCTCAATCTCATACTTCGCCTCTTCGCATCATGGCAAAGTCCCTCATCATCGAATCCATCCACATGAGCTTCCATATCCGCTTCATATGCCATCGGCAGCTTTCAACATTCAAGAGCCTTTCCATTTAGCTTTTGAATCATCTTCAAACATCTTGTTCCAAATCAACCACAAGCTAACTTGGAGCAATCACATCTAACATACATTCAAACATTCAAGCATTCAAACAAGATCTATCAAACAATATCATTCATAATGGCAATTTCGTAATTAAGTGAGCAAAAGTCCAACATATGTGAAATCATGATTTTTAACATAGATCTATCAAATCTAAAACATGGGTTTTGTCTCTAATACTTTATAAATAGCTTCTATAGATAAACATCTTCAAATATGATGGATCTACATGCAGACTTAAGGAAAATGCGAGAAAACGCTAACTTTAACACCCAAACATATCACCAATCCCGTATACTCCTTTGGATCCGCGTGAGAGATAACTACCACTCACCAAATCACCCAAACACCTCAAAATCACAACACTTCAGATCTGGACAGCAAGGACTTGGGCTTGATCCGGAGAAATTTCACTTGAAACGGTGAAATCTAGCCTCTTCGGATGAAAATCTTCAACTTTGGCTCTTGATCTTTGATCTTGATCTTCAATCTTCAATGGATGTTAGCACTTGATAGAAATAGAGAAAGAAGTGAAGAAAATACTGTAGTCGAGTCTTCAAAATGGCAGCACTTCGTCGCTTCAAAAACCGGTGCCAAAAAGTGAGCCAAACCCCTCTATTTATAGGCTGGAATCCCCCTTAGCTCGGCCGTCTTCTTAACTCGGAGCTCGCTATTAGGTCGTTGCCGACCTAAAAGACTCCGACCTAACATAGGTCGCATACGACCTTATCCCTCGACCGACCTAAATCCTACCGACTCACGACCTAAACAACTCAAGAACCCAAGGCCGACTTACGACTTAACCCAGACGCGACCTAAAACACAGGCCGACCTAACGACTCAACGCACTGCCGCATTTCCTAAGTCCTAGGTCGCCTGACGACTTAACTAGCATGCCGACCTACGACCTAAGACCCTGCCGACTCAACTCCTTGCCGACCTAACACAAAGTCGGTCACGACCTAAAAAGCCTCCGACCTAAAATACTGCCGCGTTCCCCAAGTCTTAAGTCGTATGACGACTTAACTATGACACACACGACTCAAGACCCCACGACCTAACTCACTGCCGACTCACTACCTAACTTAGGTCGTTTACGACCTAAGTCTGAACAGTACTCACGCGACCTAACAAACCAGACCGACTCAACGACCTAACAACAACACGGGCCATACGATCTAACTAGCTGCCGACCTAACAAGAACACGGCATAGCCTAGTGCCGACCTAAGTCCTAGCCGACTCAACAATGCCAAACGACCTAACTATGCTACGGCCTAGCGACCTAACAAAACCATAAGTCGTTCACGACTTATCTCCCATACGACCTAACCCCTTAGGTCGTTCCACAGGCCTAAACCACCATCCTATGAGTCGTTCACCACTGAGTCGGCCCAAACCTTAACTCGGCAACCTTTTAGGTCGTTAGCTCCTAAATCAAACACTCCTATGACCCGTTCACTCCTTAAGTCGGTCATTCCTATAGGTCGCTCTACCGACCTATCTACCTTAGGTCGCTCTCCCGACCTATCTACCTTAGGTCGCTCCACACTAAACTCGGCCAGTTCCTAAGGTCGTCTACGACTTACTATAGGTCGGTCACCATCACTAAGTCGCCTAACTTTTAGGTCGTTGAATTTCTTAACCCGGCTAAGCCTACTAACTCGGCAACACCTATAGGTCGGTCCTCTATGAGTCGGTCACGACTCATCACTTGCACCCGGGTTAACTTCTAAACGACTCAAGCTAGAGACAACACAAACAACACTAACGACCTGCAAATTCTACGATCTATCGACACGTAAAATACGGGTCGTTACAGTTAATGTACTTGTATATGTAACTTCCTGAGTTGACTATTGCAGTTGTATCACATGTACCGTGTAAATGTATTGTAACTGACATCAGTTATTATATATGTATATGAGATTTTCTGTTTTTATCTGTGTTCCGCCTTTATATTTATCTGTGTTATTAGTTTATATTTGTCCTAGACTATTATAGCCACCGCGTGGTAGCTTTGAGTTTGCATCGGCATGTCGGATTTCCTCCTAAAATAGATTGCACGTTTTTACTATCTGACATATCGGTGTTCGCACAAAGCAATTACACGGATGGTCGCTCTTCAACAGCCTTATTCTCCGTGCTAGTTGACAGCACTACACCGTAGTGTTCTTGGCTAGCGTGGGTATAGAGGTGGGGCGTCACAGCTTGGTATCAGAGCCTGGGGTTTAGAACAAATATAAAACATAACTTAGATAGTACATGTGTTACAACTATTTGTCGATGTTTTATTTCACATCTTTGTCTTAAGATCATCTTTGATTGTTAGGAATGAATTCCTAACGCTTATTCGTGAGCATTGCTGCTATTCTCTATCGCACTTGCTCACTTGAGTTTACACTTCTAAGTATCAGTGTATATATGCTCTACCAAGTTGCATATTGCTGCAACTAGTACCCACTTCGATTTGAACTCGCATTGTTTATTCGAACTGCTATATATATGCATTCTTATCTCTGATTCGTGTACTTAATGCAGTTTCCATACAATTGGGTTTTGGGTATCAATCTTTGAGACAAATTGCATTCCAATTGTCGACTCTGTCTGTTTATCCATGGTTTGTTGGTTTTCATGTGCCTTTCTCTGATAGTTTTAAAATTTCTTTGGTATAAAAGAAATTGTCTTGGTCTTTGCCTTGTCGATATCGACGTTGACTTGACTTTTACTTTTGCTAAAGTCATTCAAGCATTTATACTCGTTCTGCTTTGTTTTTCCAATTGTTGATCGGTTCTTCTTTTCCGGTTAGTTGTTATCACCTTTGTCGACTTTGATAACTTCTATTTCAGGAATTTTGGGTATTCCTACTTTGATGGATTTGGAATCGAATTCTTTGTATTTTATTCACGTCTTCGAATGTGAATCTTAGTGAATTGATTTGGTTTTCGAATTTAATCGATTCTTGATTATTTCCCGATTTGTTGCTATCATTTATTAGCAACTTTGATGACCTTTTCTTCGGGATTTTTGTGAACATACCTTTCGATGAATTCGGTATCGATTTCTTTGGATTCTATTCACGTCTTCGTATGTGAATTCTTGTGATTGATTGTTTCTACAATCATTTTTGTGATTTGTCACTTTAAAAATATAAAGGTTTCAATACTAGTAGTAAATATCAAAAACTCTTTTATCAAAATGTTTTCAACTCTATTTTCAATACCAAACTCGTTTTTGAAACTGTTTTCCAATCTATTAGTATATACAAATCTTTATTTCACTCGTATGAGAAATCTAATTAAACGGCTTAGTAAAACAAGTGGTATGAAACGCTTGCGTTTACTTCGTCGGTTAATTGTTGGACTTGTTCGATTGAACCTCTAGTGACAAATTTTATTAGTGAAGATTTACAGTTTGTTCGTAAATATTTAAGTTAAGTAAGTGGTTATGGGACATGATGCTAAACTTTTACATTTACTGACTTAGTGTAATTGACACTTCTCGTTGATCATGACGATCATTTTTACGGTTAGACTAGGCCTCATCGGTGTGATTTCGTCTCACACATGTGGGGTAGCGCCCCACGGTCTTCGGGCCATTCGTGTGTCAAAATTAATGGCTTGCAACCATGAGATAGCGTCTCGTTATGCGTTGCACGTGTTGATGATTTTTCATGCTCGCGGGTAGGTGAGATTCCGTGCTCCCGTTCTCGCTTTGCGTTGCACGTGTTGATGATTTTTCATGCTCGCGTGTAGGTGAGATTCCGTGCTCCCGTTCTCGCTTTGCGTTGCCCGTGTTGGTGATTTTCATGCTCACGTGTAGGTGAGATTCCGTGCTCCCGTTCTCGCTTTGCGTTGCACGTGTTGATGATTTTTCATGCTCGCGGGTAGGTGAGATTCCGTGCTCCCGTTCTCGCTTTGCGTTGCACGTGTTGATGATTTTTCATGCTCGCGTGTAGGTGAGATTCCGTGCTCCCGTTCTCGCTTTGCGTTGCCCGTGTTGGTGATTTTCATGCTCACGTGTAGGTGAGATTCTGTGCTCCCGTTCTCGCTTTGCATTGCACGTGTTGGTGAGTTTTCATGCTCGCATGTAGGTGAGTTTTCGTGCTCCCGTTCTCGTTATGCGTTACATGTGTTGATGAATTTTCATGCTCGCGTGTTGGTGAGTTTCCATACTCTCCTTTGAGTTTTCATACTCTGTTCGAGTTTTCATACTCCGTTCGAGTTTTCATACTCCGTTTGAGTTTTCATACTCTGTTCGAGTTTTCATACTCCGTTTGAGTTTTCATACTCTGTTCGAGTTTTCATACTCCGTTTGAGTTTTCATACTCCGTTCGAGTTTTCATACTCCGTTCGAGTTTTCATACTCCGTTCGAGTTTTCATACTCCGTTTGAGTTTCCATACTCTCCTTCGAGTTTTCATACTCCGTTCGAGTTTTCATACTCGCGTTCGAGTTTTCATACTCCGGTTCGAGTTTTCATACTCGCGTTCGAGTTTTCATACTCCGGTTCGAGTTTTCATACTCGCGTTCGAGTTCTCATACTCTTAGCTTGTGTTTTCTGGATTTCTTGTGAGGATTTCTAGAATTTGTGCTTCACCAATTTTCGTGATTTCTATTGATAAGTTTTATCAATTCTTGTGCATTGGTGAATTCGTGTGTTATTGACTTGTTATGAATACAAGTTTAGGGTATGATACCCCTTTCTATCTTTGAGAAGATTCTTGTGACTCTTTGGATGAATGAAAATCCACTTATCGAAGTTGCTTCTGATGTCGTTGTTTTAATCACATATTTTAAAAATTGTTTCAAAATATAAATCAAAATTGTTTTCAAAAATTTTACGATTTGCGCTTTCAAAAGAATGAGGAAGCGAATTAAACGTTTCAGTAAAATCGAGGACTATGATCCCTTTCTTTTGCTGACTCGCTTAATTCCGGACTTGTTCGTTTGAGAGTGTAAATTGTAATTTTATAAATAAAAATGGTTTTCAAAATTTTTTTTTACACTTTACGCTTTCAAAAGAATGTGGAAGCGATGTAAACGTTTCAGAAAAATCGAGGACTACGACCCCTTTCTTTTACTGATTCGCTTAATTTCGGACTTGTCCGTTTGAGAACGTAAAATGTTATTTATTTAAAATACACAATTTAACACTTTCAAGGAAACGATGAAGTGAATTAAACGATTTAGTAAAACTCGTGGTTATGAGTCATGTGCGTTTGCTATTTCGGTTAATTTCGGACTCGTTAATTGAAAAATTTGTAATTTGAAATTTGATTACCGTTGTGGTAATTTCTGATTATCGTTTTGATAATTGGATGTTTATGATTTCTGATTTATCGTTTTTGATAATCAGATATTTATTGTTTCTGATTATCGCTTGTGATAATCAGATATTTGAGATCTAATTATCGTTTGTGATAATTAGATATTTGTGATTTGATTATCAATTGTGATAATTAAATAATCGTTGATTCGTGATTTCTGATTTATCGTTTTTGATAATCAGATATTTATTGTTTCTAATTATCTATTGATAATTAGATATTTGAGATTTAATTGTCGTTTGTGATAATTAAATATTTGTGATTTAAGATTGATTTTCGATTTTGATAATCGAATACTTGTTGATTTGATTATCGTTTTTGATAATCGAATATTTGTGATTTGAGATCTCTGAATTATCTATTGATAATTAGATTTTGTTGATAATTTGTGAATTTCCTTTATGAAATTAAAAGATTTCTTTGGCGTTTATATTGTACTACGCCAGTGTACCGGCTCAATTTTCTGCTATTCATGACGTTTTCCACGTCTTCCAATTACGGAAATGCCTTTGGGATTTCCGATCTTTATTCTTGAGCCCGGTATTATTGAAGAAATTGAAGTTTCACTAGATTTGACTTTGAGCAAACACGTTCTGGCTTGCTCCTTCATGCTCTTTATGGTGAACTTCATATTTCGAATTTCTTCATCTTGTGATGATATGCTCTTTTGGTTGTTACCTTTTGTCCATATATTCCTTAAGATTGCGAGGACGCAATTTCTTTAAGGAGGGGAGTCTGTAACAACCCGATATTCGTGTCGAATTATAATCGACAATTTAAACGATTAATATTGACACAAATTTCCAATTGAAGTTTTTAAATTTGGATTTAAAATTCTTTTACAAATTTTAAGTAAAATTTTATCGGGCTTTAAAATAAATTCTCGGCCCACATTTAAATGTTTGAAGCCGTGGAAAATAATTTGCAAAAAAATAAAAGAAACCCGTTCCCCTTTCCCCTTTTTATTTTCACTTTTCATTCCTTCGGCCCGTCCCCTTTTCTTTTGCTTGTGAAAAATGGCGGCCTCTCTTTGTCGAATTAGGGCTTCGGCTTCTTTCTGGAATTAGGGTTTCGATTCCGATGGTTGCTCGTCTCGCGTGGCTGCTGCGGTGTGCTTGGCCTCAATTCGTCGACTAGGTGAGTACTTCTCACATCTAATTCATCCTCAAGTCCGTGATTAGGTCGTTCGACTTTATTTTTGATGTTACTGATTTTTCTTGCCTTGATTCGATGTTGTTTTATCTTGGCAATTTTGTATTCGTTCGATGATGGTAATCGATGTTGTATGTGAATTTCTTTGTGCCTGTGTCGTTCGACTTCGATGTTGTCGATGATAATTTTAGTGTTTTCGGTAGTTTGATTTTCACGACACTGTTTAATTTTTGGTGTAAAGTAAAACTTGGGGAATTTTGATTTGTTGAGATTTTTGGTGTAAGCAGAGTAATTTCTGATCTCTCAACAAAATTTGCCTTCAACAATAAATGGTTGTCAGACAATCCTACTTGTTGAACCTGCTTTCGACACAATTATTTCTTTCCTTTTCTTATTCTTCTTCGTCTCTCTTTCATGTTTCCTTGGGAATTTCCACCAGCTGCCTCGCAGTTTTAGTTATTCAATGGCTGCACTTGGTACCTGCTATTCAGCAGGTTTCCATACTACCACACCATTGACGTGGGCCAGAAAGTATTTTCAGAAAAGTATAAGGCCTTGTTTGGTTTGCGGTTTTCAGTTTTGGATTTTGTAACAACCGCAATGTATTCAGTTAATTATTTCTGAAAGTTTTGAAGCTTGTTTGGTTTTGACCTTTATGGGCTTGGTGCATTGGTTAATTGCTAAGTTCGAACTCGTTTTGGTTGACTTATCTGTATATATATGCATACATACATTCGTATGTGTGTATGCATATATTGTTGACCATGGTTCGGGTTTTGTGTTGTATTTGCACTTGTATATATATGCAGATACTTGAGCATAATTTATTGTTTCACTGCCACATTTTTGTGTTGTATTTGCACTGGTATATATATGCAGATACTTGAGCATATTTCATTGTTTCACTGCCATGCTTATACTTCTGGTTCATATCTTCCAGTGTTGCCACTGTGTTTCATTTGCATAGCTGAACTTGTGTTGTCTTTGATGTTCTTCTTATTGCATATAAACTTGGTCTACTTGATGCTGTAGCTTTCAAGTATTTTTGCATGTGCATTACTTGTCTTCATATGTGTTCATACATACCTTTGTATGTGTGTATGCATGTGTTGTTAAATTGCACTGCAGTTATTTTTTTGGGACTTGGTTTGCATACTTGATTCAGTAGTATGCTTCATTTTGCATCACTGTATGTAATTCTCTGAGGTGCCTGCATTGTCATGATGTATACTCTCTGTATACATACTTGAGGCTTGATCCATGCATTACTGTATATTCATACTGTTGGCATTTATATGTTTACAAGTACATTTCATATACTTGTAGCCATTCATGCAAAATTCTGTTGCCTCCTTCTGGTTCATTTCATTTTGGAACCATTGCTTTGGGACTCTCTTTCAACTATTGTCCCCTGTTGCATTTCTGTGCATCGTTTCTGTGCATCCTTCCTGTTGCACCCCTGTGCATTCATTTGATTATGCTGGTTGACGTTCTGATGCCTTTGGTTGTTGCAGTATGTTACTGCATTTGGTCTGAGTCACTGTGTATCATGCTTGATCTCTGTTACATGCTTGCTGTTTCATGCTTGTAATATTCAAGTTCTTGCAGTCTTCATTTTCGACATGTTTCACTGCACCTTGTCTTGTATGAACTTGTTTCAGTAGTTAGCTAGAATTGTTGCTGTTCCCTGGACATGAACTTGATTGTTACACATCTTCAAATCGACACTTGGTCTTGTGATATTCACGGCGACGCTTGTGAATATTCATTGGGTACATCATTACTGTCGTGGCAAGGCAGTGCACGCAAGCGTGAACTGCAGCCACACGGTATTGAGTTTTTGGGCACGACATCACTAAAGTGGCAAGGCAGTGCACGCAAGCGTGAACTGCAGCCACACGGTATGGCGTGTATGATATTCTTTTTGTTTTGACTTATGGATCTTTTTGCGTATTCCATATTCTGTAGTGGCGAGGCAGTGCACGCGTGCGTGTACTGCAGCCCTACTTGAATTAATATTTTAATTGATATTTCAATGGTTTGAACTGTTTGTTCATTTCAATTCAATATTCTGAATTGCATTCTGATTTGGTTTAATTACTGTCGTCTATTCATTATTTAATTATTATTGCTTCTGTGCACTAATAACTGAGTTTGAATTAGACTGACCCGAGTATTATTTTCTTTTGAATCTAATACTCGGGTCAGACCGAGTATTTACAGGTTGTAGATATTCTGCTTTGGGTTGCTGCTAGAGCTATGAAGTTCTTTCATATCTTTTGGAGTAGTCGTCTTTTGTAGTAGTCTATATTATTGTATAGGAAGATATGTATTCATGTATAATATATACGTTAATGTACTTGTATATGTAACTTCCTGAGTTGACTATTGCAGTTGTATCACATGTACCGTGTAAATGTATTGTAACTGACATCAGTTATTATATATGTATATGAGATTTTCTGTTTTTATCTGTGTTCCGCCTTTATATTTATCTGTGTTATTAGTTTATATTTGTCCTAGACTATTATAGCCACCGCGTGGTAGCTTTGAGTTTGCATCGGCATGTCGGATTTCCTCCTAAAATAGATTGCACGTTTTTACTATCTGACATATCGGTGTTCGCACAAAGCAATTACACGGATGGTCGCTCCTCAACAGCCTTATTCTCCGTGCTAGTTGACAGCACTACACCGTAGTGTTCTTGGCTAGCGTGGGTATAGAGGTGGGGCGTCACAATATTGGTGATTGAAATTTATTGTAGGCTATGGTTTGGCTGAATACATTCTGGTATTTTAAAATACCAGGATATATAATTGGAATGTTGGAAATTAAAGTACAAGATTTTAAGTGAATTAATTTTCAGAGAATTGGATAAATTTAAAAGAAGAAATTTGAAAAGGGAAAAGGTTGATTTTTGAAATCCTATTGAATAAATTTTCAAATATAGGGAAAAGATTTTAATAAATGAAAATAAATGAATTTTGAAAGATGAAGTAATATTATTTAAAAGTTAAAGAATTTATTTTAAAATTCGGATTTTAAAATCTAAATGATGGTGTGCATGTTAGATTAAGGGTTTTTGAAATAAATTGGATAAGCAAAGGAATAATTTTTAAATGGAATAAAATTTTGAAAATCAATTTGGAAATTGATTTAGAGTTTGAAAATAAATTTTTGGAAATCAATTCGGAGTTTGATTTGGAGTTTGAATGTAAATTTTGGAAATCGATTTGAAAATTGTATATCAGTGGATAGTTGGAAATACAAATTCACAAATGGAATTTATAAAGGAATGGATGATTTGTTTAAAATTAAATATTGGTTTATTTTATTAAAAAGCATGGAAAGAAAATTTATGAATTTGGGATATAAATTGAGATAAATAAAGAAGGATTTATTAATTGATTTAAATGGGCTATTTTGAAAAGGAAAGTGTATTTTCCCTGGAAAGCCGAGTATGTTTACAAAAGTAGCTTTCAAATATAAATTAAAAGTTCTAAGTTAGTTTTAAAGAGATTGTTTTTGGAAAAATTATTTTCTGAAATTGTTTTTAAATTTTGAAGTAAATATTTATTAAGTAAATTATGGAAGTGATTATTTTAAAGATTTAATTGCTATTTGATTTAGAAAATGGTTATTTAAATAAATACACTCTATCTAATAATTCTATTTTTAAAATTAGGTTTGGGCTTAATTTTTATATGAGATATTAGTATAAAAATCTCATAACTAATATTTTAAATAAAGTGTTTAAAGTAGTTTTTATTTAAGTATTCCCAAGTATATATTCTGGATAAGTGTTTTAAATTATTTTAAAGTATTCGGACTCGGCAAATTTTCAGTGGAGATAAATAAAATTCGGATATTTTTTCCGCAAAAGGAAAGTGATTTGAAAATTTGTTTTCAAAGGGTTGAAGTGTGAAAATATATCTTGTGAATATATTTTGAAAATATATAATTTGGGGAAATTATTTAAATATGGGGATTGTTGTGAATATTGGTTGATAGTTAAATAACCGACTATCAATATTCGCCTTTAAATGGCATTTGAATTTCGATGCGACCGGAGGTAGGATTCCAAATGGTTCTTCGAAAACCACATTGAATCTTAGTGCTGGATATTTTTTTTAAAAGATCAAAGTGGAAATTTGTTGCGATTTACTTTAAAACTAAATGTAAGCACTTATTTTTAAAATAAGCGCTCATTGTTCGGATTATCCGGGAGAGGACTTTATGTCATAAAGCCCATTTCAAATAATGATACGACGAAATGGGATTGCATTTGAAGGTGTTGTTGAAGGTCGGGTATTTTCAATAACGAAAGAGTTACCCGTCGAATGTCTCTGAACCGAGTTGCTATGGTATGGAGATTTATATCGCCCTACGTGATGGGGTGTCTGGATGTGATTAGTGGATATCCAGATTTGCAAGGGCTTCTTTTCTTAATTGGAGGAAGTTCCTTCGGTTCCATTCGAACCCAGAACGGACTTGTATGGATGTATGTCTGACATTACACTTTGAGATATAAAGCTGGTTTCTATCAAATACATTTCTGTTGGTGGCGGAGAACTACTCTCTTAGCTTAACACCCTTCTCTGAGACGTATGAGCTCAGAGGTTATGTAGTTGATGGTTACTTGAGATATATTCCCAGTTTGGTAATGTGGCATGCTAAGTGTTGATCATTTGTTGATCAAAGCATGGATTTTATGAAAAGCGTAGCTTTGTGGACGAAGCTTCGTCGGACCGCGCACCCCGAAAATAGTTGAAACAGGAAAAGATGCAGCAAATTTATGGGGTCGCGCCCCTCAGGGTATGTACATTTCCTTCTGGATAAATAGTGATATCTGGTATGGAGCCTAGACATTTAACTTGTGTGGATAAAAAGTGGTATTCTGGTATGGTGCCCAGATTATTTACTTATGTGGTCGTTGGTTGTTGAGGCGCCTTAGAAAAGGTCGGTCTAGACCGGGGGGTGGCATACTCGTGACAGTTGGTTGCCTAGTTACAGAGGTAACACGGCCTTATGTTGGTAGAGAGCTGGTTAAGTTCTTGGGGCGTCCCGCCAGAGGCGTACCTATTTGGTGAAGGATGTTCCTTAGCCTTGACCATTTGTTGGAAATCTAAACAAAACAATACGAGCCCTATATGATTGCAGTTGTATAACCTGCCACCTCTGGTGGTAGCTATAATAGGCATAATATAATGGTACCTATAATGGCTAAGATTAATATTATACTTTCGAAATGTTTTCCACACTATACACTAATAATAATATCAAAAATATTCTACATATCAAGCATGTTTGACTATCATAAGGAGAAATCTCCTCCAAGTGTGCGATTGCATTATGTGTATGGCGGGAGGCCTTATGGTAGATTCATTTTCTGAAAGCATCAACGGATTTCTTTTCCTTTCCTTTTGTGCAAATAACTGTTTTAAGATCTCACACTAGTCCCATGGTTGACCTGGAGATTATTATTCCCTTTCTAAACTCTGGGTACCCACAATTTTCCATACAGACAGCCTAGAGTTATGTTATCAGTTGTTCTAGAGCGAAGTCAGAAAAGTATGTTGTGGAAATCAGAAGACAAGCTGGATGGCGAGACGTATCACTTATATTATATAGTATCTGCTACATATGGGTTGTTGCAAGTTCGGTTTTCAAATGGACAAGTTATCAAAAATGCCTAGTGTCGTGTTTTGTTGTTGTAATACTCTGATGATGTATGTACAAATTGATATAGTTCTTTTGTTTAAAGATTATTCATTTATCTATTATATACGGTTCCACTGCGAATGTGAGATTCTAATATTGTTTCCATTTCTTCTTCTATCTTCTTCTTCTTTAACCCTAACGGTTCGGTTTTCTGGCATTCGATTGTTCGGCATTTGATACAGTGGACGTATTGATGTCGATTTTCGAACGTCGAAAAATGGGTTGTTGGAATGTGGTATCAGAGCAATTGTTCAAGCGATAACCTTGGCTCTGGTAGGGATTACTCATTAGAGATAGAGTCAGTAGTACTCTAGAATGAGTTTGGGTGTATTATAGATATGAGCACGTATTTGTTAGTGAATATAAATCGTTTTATATTATGTTGATTGGTTTGTTGAGTGGTATATGGATTCTATTCAATACGAGTAATTAACGTTATTGATAAAGATCTCTAAACACTTTTATAGAACAATTCAAAACGATATTGTTTTAAAAATAAGGTAAATGAAATAATTTTACCCAAATTATTTTTGTATATAAAAGCAATAATTTTCTATAAATTATTATATTAATGTATAGCTGCTTGATTGTTAGGTAGTGATAATATTAAATTATCATCATTGATTATCAAATAAGAAATTGAAATCATAAATTCATATACAAATGGGATGTGTAAATGTAAATTGTAAATGTGATTTATAAAATGAAATAGAATTCCAGAGAAAAATTTGAAAAAAAATTAAAAGGGTTTGAAATTTTGAGATTTGGGAAATTTAAATCCCTATTGGGTTTGAAAATGATTTTTCAAAGGTTTGGAAAAATAATGTTGATTTATTTGGGGAAAATATTTTGAATTGGATTTGAAATCTGGTGGATTATGGAATCAAAAATATTTGAAAATGTTTTGAAGGGATAAAAGCACTAAACTCTTTTCGGTCATCGAAAAATAATTCCAACGATGATCGCGTCATCATCTGTGTTCATTTTCGAGTTTCCAAGGGAGGTATTGCTACCCGAATGTTTTGAATCGGGAATATTTGTGAAATTGAGTTTGATTCTGAAATAGTTTGATTTTGGATATAATTAATTTCAAAGATGATTTTGAAATGTTGAATGATTGTTTAAAATGACTCTGGAGTCTTATTTAAAATGTTATGGAATATATATAAGTTTGATAACTTATAAAAATTTGTAATTTGTTGGAACAGGATTCAACTTGAAAGGAGTTAAATTAAATTAAGTGTGAAATGTAAATAAGTTGGGAACTTGTATAGAAATTTAAAAAAAATTGAATTTAATTGGAAGACAATTGAATTATGTTAAATAAAGGAAATGAAATTCAAGCTGAATATTGGAAATTGAATTTGATTTGTGATAAACAAAGTAAAGTGGAAATTTTGTCAAGTTGGACCAAATGAAGCGAAGTATTGAAATGAAGTTAGTAAGTGAAACTAATTAAAGATAAAAATTGAATTCATACGGAATTGGAGATCTAGTTTAAATATAAGTAGATATAAACCAAAGTGGTGAATTAAAAATAAATATAAGAAGTATATAGAATATTTATATTGAACTTAAGGAGAAATGGTAAAATTCTTAAGTAAAATTTGGAATTGAGAAAATATTTTAAATTAATAAGTGAATGAAGATTAAACTGGAAATTATGAAATGGTGATTATGAATAAGTGGATAGAAATCAAAATAAGTGTGAATGAAAGAAAAGAGAATGGATGTAACGACCCGCTATTTTGGACCATTCATATCGACAATAAAACCATACATGTACGACTTGAATAATTCAAAATACCGAATTGTTAATTAAAATTTAGCAAAACTCAGCATATACAGTAAATAAGTCAACCACAGAATCACAGACACAGAGTAATATAAAATAATGCAGCGGAATAGATAAATAGTAGGTCATGAAGCTACTATATAAATACCAGAGTTAGAAATAAAAATACAACAGAATATCTCAAATACAGTGACGTCTCCAGTACGAACAGATGACCTCTCCGAACGAATCAATTGAAAGAGCTGAAAGCTGAATCAATATTTGGATCCTCAAACGAATCTCCAAACTCCAAAGGCGAATCTCAAATGCTGTATCGCTTAGTCTGACCCGAGCGTAAAGCAAAAACACAAAACACTCGAGTCAGGATTAACACTCTTATATCAATAAATCCAACTCAAGTGAAATATCAACTGAAATACAAATAACTTAAGGATGTTTGGGATAACCATCCTCTAAGGTTCCATGAAACTATCTACAAGGTAGAAATATACACCATAACACCGTGGTCATTCAATTTTATTTAGACTTCAAAATCAAAACATCATTTCCCTTTCAAATATATCTATTTTCCAAGATAGTGTGTGTGTATATATATATATACATATATTAAATAATTTATAAAGTATTTGAAATTTCCTCAACTACACAAATTGATTCTAATCAACACAAGTTCCAAATTCCCATTTATTCAAAGCTCAATTCATTAATTCAATTCAGCTCCCAATAACTATTTAAACTTTCGTTATATTCAAAACTTTAATATTCAATATTTTAAAGTTAAATCTAACAGTTTCATATAAATCTTGATTTAGCTTCATCATTGTTATTTAGTCAGGAAATATCCACTTAACAAGTTCAATATCATTTAAATAGCCTTAGATTTCAATTTACAGAATATTTCCTTAAATTTATTTAAACTTAAAATATCCATTTAATCCTTTTACCAAAACCAAGTTATAAAATCATATCTTAAATCCCGAATTCAATAGTTTCAAATCGATTTAATTGAATATAATTCTTAATTAAATACCATTTCCAATTAATTCAACTTTATCTTCTCAACTCTAGCTTATTCAAAATTTTACCAAATCTAATTTGAAATATAAATTTAAACGAATCCTTAAACATATTATATGTATTAAATCAATCTCAATTAGGCTAAATATTATTATTAGGTCTATACATAAAATTTTCTTTTTATACATATAATATTCTAAGAATCAGTCTTTATTAAAACAATATTTTTCTTTCCTAAACCATAGAAATTATTTTCAAAACATTTATATATATATGGACCAACGATGTCTGTATATAATTTCCTACGCTATGGTCAAGGGATACGGATATTTATCATTTCAATCCGAAATTTAAATATACGGGTAGATATCACTTCGACCCGCAATCCCAAATTCAATTTAATTGAAAATCGCTTGGGTTTATCATTTCAACCCATAACGAAACTCTCCTATCCAAAAGTCCATTCGGGTATGTATCATTTTAACCCATAGTGAATTCTAAACTACAGGGAACTTGTAGTTTAATAACAGATAATACAATAAAATAACAGGCATATATCATCAATAAAAATATAATATAAACAACAGGATATGGTGTCATATCCCACAGGTGAACAGTTACAGAAAATAGCATATATATAACAATTTAAATGACTACAGCATCATCTTTCAATTGTCGTTTCAATTGAAATCAAATTTAATAAAATACAAGAACGTTAATCGTGAGTGATTGCTCACCTGACGAGGCTAGAGACGAACGATAATGAGGTCAGATATGGATCCCAATACGAACTTTGAAGCAAAGTAAAATTGGCACGAATTTGATAACAAAGCTGATAGATAGAAATCGATGAAAAAAATCAATCGATTTGATATAAACAAAGTATATATTATATTTGTTATTTAAATTTCCTTAAAATCTCAATAAATTTAATTTAAGACGGATATTCAAATAAAATATTCACATTGTTTGAAACTGATATTAAATTTAAAATACATATTAAAACAAAACATCATCATATTATTGAAAAATCAATACTTAAATTTAAACACATAAACGTTTTTCCTCTTAAATCAATATTACATTTAAACACACACACAAAATAAAATATAGGCATAATATATATAAAAATCATCACTTATTTAAAACATACATTTTAAAATAACATATTTATATATAGTTTACCCAAAATTCAAAGCATGTACTGAGAAAATCAATCTATATATATAGACCATACATTATGAATGCACTATAGAAAAGAGAAAAAAACAAAACATACTTTATATACATACACTAGAATCGAGATGAAAATTATAAATTTAAATTTTTAGTTTTACAACATAAATCACTAATGCTTTTACAACATTCAGCTGCTATACTAATATATGTTATGTTCGAACAGGAATAAAAATCTAATTATATTTTCAAAATATGTATATTACTAATATAAGATATAAGACTAACGTATATATACGTCTCTGAAAAGCTTGGCTTAAAATTCACATAAGCATTAAACATAAAAAAAATATAGATATAGTTTTATGCTAAAATATCAATTAAATGAAGACTGTTATAATGTGAAAATTTGTGACTGCGAGTTGAAATATAAAGATGGATTTGTCAAATATATTGGAAGCAGAGGACAGCGAGGGGAGAAGCAAAGAATGGAAGAAAAATATAAAACAAAAAGAAAAAAATGAAGGCCATACCTTCAGAGCTCACGCACGCAAGAAGAAATGAAGAAAATGTTGAGATGCAATTGAAAACTATTTGTGTACGAGGCTTATATTTATACATGATTGCATTGATTGAAGTGAGAGAATATAGGCAAGAAATAAATTTAAATCAATTATACACGATTGCATTGATTGATGTTGTAACGACCCGAAATTTCCAAACCCGAAAATTTCAGATAGTTATGAAAAAGAAGAAAGAGATAGAAGAAGAAGAACAGAAAACACCAAACATCTCACATTCACAGCGGATAAAATATAATAATAAATAATAACAGTTTACAAAAGAATACTATATCTGTCGATTACATTTAATATACATCAGAGTTTTCACATATATACAGTCACTGAATATGTACAATTATCATGTCTCACATACTCAACAATATAATACAGCGGAAATATTTTATACGCTATAGCCATCCAGCTCGTCTCCTGAGCTCCAGAACGTACCTACCTGAAAACCTGTAATACTCGGTCTGACCCAAGCATTACACCAAAGTAACACCCGGGTCAGGTTGGAAACCAGCGTGAGTAAACCCAACTAACATGGAATACCAAGCAATCAACTTATATAAACCCGGGGTAACTTATATCAATTTAACCAATCACAATTTGCTATAGAAAATGCTTATTTCACATGTAAATTTCTAAGTACCAAACTTAGATAAAATAATCCAATTTACTTAAACCATTTCATTCCAGCCTATTGATTTCATAAATCAATTTATAAAAATTCGAAGTGATTTCGGGCATTTCCCAATACCCGACCCCGGTCTCTTCGAAACTCATATTACCCCATCCCAAATTATTCAAATGAAATACACAACATTTCATATCAGAGATGTCAACACATTCAAACATCCAATACCATTCATATCCATAACAAAACTTAATCGCATACAAATCAATTCAATTGATTCAAATTGAAATTTCAAACCTCAATCACTTAGATTCCTCCATCTAACGTTAATTAGTTCCAAATCAATTAGTTTAACAACCCATCATTATTCATCTTAATTAACCACCCTGGATTAATTATCTTTCAATTGCATTCAAGTAATTATCTTTGATTAACTTCACAATGTTAATTATTCTTAACCAAAATCAATAAGTGATCTTAATTACTTAATGAATTAATTCACTATTTAATTACATTAATCCTTAATCACTTATGTTAATAAATTTCTTACAAGTCATTTGTTATGGATAAATCAATCTTAATTAACCGGGCTTTGATTACATCATTACGCATCTAATTTAATTATATTAATTAAACTCACAATATTCATCTTTCAAATCTTGCTTACTTACTAATAATTAGTTACACTCCCGTAACTTATCATTTCCTAAATATCCATCTTAAATTTATCACCTGTGTACTTGTTTTTAAGGATAGTTAAATTTCTCTAATTAGCCTCCTAATAAATTTTCCTTCAAGTGCTTCTACTAAGAACTTACCCTTCTCATCAATTTCACCAAGTAATTTAAATCTGAATTACTTCCATTTATTATCCATCCATTTATTTATTACATCCAGTAATTTTCAAGTATCACTAATTACCGTATTAAGTAACCTTACTTTATAAATTACATTAAGTAATTATACCTTTCAAATTTCACAATTGATTATCCTTAATTAATTAATAAAAACCATTACCTTAAATTAATCACATCAATGAATCATTTAATAACCTTTAATCATTGATCTTTCATTAGCTATATTCTTTAACCAATCCTTAAAGTACCTTTCTAAGTTCTTAACTTAAATTAAACACTTAGTTACAAGTTAATTCGTCAATTCATTTCTTCATTACAAACTATTTAACTTCTAATTATATCATTGATTTCACAAACCTTAACTAAATTTATCTTAAATTACTCGAATAACAAATTCTTACTCATCAGTTATCAATTTAACTTATTTAATTACAATTCATATCAATAACTGATTTACTGATCATTCCTAAGCACTTTTAAAGTGTTTTTTCCCAATTCATTTAAACTTAAACTTGTTTTCTTTCAAATTCTAACAGCAAATTAATTATATGGATCAGAGATTACTCACCTTAGTTTTCTGATTTGCAATCCACTTCCAAACCGCCACGCTTCTTTCAGTTTATGACTATATCGACTAGTGGAAACTATCAAATTAGCATTTTCCATTGACATATGAGATTCGGCTTCCACTTCATGCATACTTCAATAGCTCACACTTCAAAACCTTTACCGTTCTAGCCTCCACACTCCATTTCATTGCTACTGCCAAACCATAGCCCTAAGTCGACTCAGCTCCAAGTAATGCAGCTAGTAAAAACCTTAGCTGCTCATTATCACTAATTGCCCTTGACCTAACATCAACATCGATTCATTACTTCGCTAGCCAGGTTGTGCAACCATGCCGTCTGTAATCGCAGCCTTACTCCATCACCGTCGAGCTTCAATGTTGGCTACCGTCACTGCCAACACATGCAACCTCCATCGTTTACTTCTCAACCAAGTCGGCCTCTTCAGTTGATGAACACGGTTGCTCCTCCAGAAATCGCGCTGCCCTTAAGCAGCGATCGAGGCCCAAAAATCCCTAACCCTAGATGGAGCTGTGCGAAAACCACGGTCGAGCTCACTCCTTCTAGATGCCGTGCAATCAATACAAAAGCAACAGAAACGTGGTCGAAAAGAATAAGAAACTGGCTCGATTTTGAAGAGAGAGAGAGAGAGAGCGGTGGGCTTGGATTTGAATTGGGAGAGGAGGTGTGGCCATAGATTTAAAAGCTTATCCCCTTTTTTTTTTTTAACGTTCCACTCTATTCTGTAGATTAGAGCGAGGAAGAAGAATAAATATCGGTTGGAATATAGCTTCTTGGGTACGCTAGATACTATATAATTAAATATTAAAAATCTCGAGTTGTAAGCGAAACCCCAAACCCTGAATTAGACATGTCAACAGACCCCTATAAGGTTTTACCCGCGTTCCGAAAACCATGGGACGTGTTTCGGAAGCTAATTTGAACGTATATGCGAGTTACGGAATTAAACGATCTATATTAAATTATATCGATTAAAATAAATCTAAGCGTTTCGAGCTGCCATGGTCAAACGACAACTCCGATTGCTACGAAAATTAAAATCCGATAATAACTAACTATTTCGGATCAAACGGAACCGGTTTCATCGAATTCCGAGACTGTGCCTTGGAAAGCTATTTTTAAATTCAAATTAAACAATATATTTTTAAAATTGAATAAATTACATTTAAATTGAATTTCAACCATTCTATTATCTTTCGTATTATCATTATAAATTTTATAAGCCTTCAAGTTATTTAAACAGGCTTAGAATCACAGATTCGATAATTTACCCAATTTCAATTATTAAATTCAATGATTTAAACAATATAATTCAATGATTAATTGTCAAGTAAATATTAATATTTCGAATTCAAGTTAAAATTAACTTTTAACTATTTTAAAAACAATTAATTATTCCAATTTAATTCGTTAAAATTTTCGGGTCGTCACAGATGTGAGAGAATATAGGCAAGAAAGATTTGAGCGAATATTTACAGTGGTATTGATTGCGTGAATTTAGCAAAAGGAAACTGCAAGAAATCTTTAGCAAACATTTTATACACGTTTAAAATTTATTAGCAAGTAAATGCATTGATTAAAACGCAAGAAATATTTACAAAATGGGAAGGTGGTGAAAATTATTTGCGTACAAGCTTGAGTACTTAAATGAAACTAGTATTAATTGCTTGGAGAAACGGCAGGAAATAATTCCTGTCAGGAGGAATTTGCGCGTGATATTTGATTTAGGAGATAATTGCATTGCATAGATTAAATAAAGAAACGTAGTAAATAATGGTATAGGAACATTAAGTAAATAAAAGAATTTCGTTTGAATGGTAAGGAAAATCAAAGATTTTGTTCCTATTAATTGCAAAGGAGTAAATGGAGAAGAAGAGACACTTATACACGTGAATTTCAAACAATCTTGAAATGGATTTTGAAATTCTAAAGAGAAATAAATTTGCTTGAAACTGCCACGCGAATTTTTATCCCTATTATAAAAATGAGGAAAAAGGGAAGCATAGAAATTTACAAGTAACTTATCAAAACTAGATTTAAATGAAACCGAACGCCTAGAGAAATGATTTCTTTCCCACTGGGAATGCATGGCTACAGATAAATTTATTATTTAACGTCAAAATAAATATTATTCCCAATTGAAACCATATTAACTTTTAAATCATTAAATTAACATATAAAATAACAACAACTATCTACTGCTTTATAGTAAAAAAAATTGTAAATTCACAAAATACAACCTGTTACTTTTATTTCAAAATATCTTTCTTATAATAATTATTATATTTTGAAAACATTTTGAAATAATTTTCTCTTTTAAAACTTATAAATAAAATATTATTATGTTAACTAGCAAATTAAATGTTCATTTTAACACATTCTCTTTCCTTAATGGAAAGATTTCAACAAATACAAATATTAATTTCGTATTAAAATCAAATAAAAATCTAATTCAACTACTTCTTTTTATTAACAATAAATCAAACATTATTTAATTATTTCACATAACTCAACATATCCATTAATTACAAATTTTAGTTCATTTGTTAGAGGTTACTTATTTGAATTACAACAATACAATTAAATCATTGTTTCCTCTTTAATTTTATTCAATAAATCAATATTTACAATTAACAACTATTATTAAATTCTTAACATTTGTTGCTTTTAATTCAAATTGTAAATCTCATATAAACTATATTTATTCCCGTCATTTTTGTTTCTACTAAATTTTATTCAATATTTTAAAAAAAATTAGAATTTCAAATTAGTCTAAAATTTCAGATCGTTACCCATTACCCTTTTTTTTCCAGATCTGAACTGCGTTGCAAAAATGAAGATGGGAAGAGATTTTGAAACGGTCAGGAAATCAAAGATTTTTATTCCTATTAAATACGGAGATGAAAATGAAAGTGGAAAGTTTTACACGTGAATTGGAGGCAGGGTTTTAATTCTTTTTTTTAAATGCACGTGCTGATTTGATTTTTAACAGCTAAGATATAAAATCAAAGAGTGCGTACAATAGATGCAATAATTAAAACGAACGTACGCCAAAATTAATTAACAAGTAACGTAATCTAAATTTATATGTTTTCTTATTTATTCACTACTTATATTTAATTATACGTAATCCAAACATTATATTTTTATTTCAAAATATTATTATTTAAAATTTCTCAAAAATTCAATTAAATACGTTATTAAAAACCGTTAAAAAATTTATGGGTTGTTACACTCTCCCCCACTCAAAACTTTTCTTCCCCGAAAAGGAAGGAGGTATGGGAATAGCAACAAACAGAAAGAAAAAATAGATTGAAGTACAAGATAAACAATTAGTTTAAAACTATACAAATTTTACTTGAAATATTCATTTAAAAACTTCATTTGAAATTTAATTTTCTTTAATACTTTTCAAAAGTTCTTTGAAAACATTTATTTACATTATTACTTATATTTACAAAGAAGCTATTGAAAATATTAAATCCAAAAATTATAAAAAAAATTATTTATCTCAAGATACTTCCAACATTATAGATAAATTAATAATCATTCTCTTTAAATATGTTATAATTAATTAACAACTTCTGAAACACTAAAATTTTCTATTATACCATGTAGTATATAAATAAACATTATTTAAAAAGGATATAGCCAACAAGGAAAGAAGGTAGATTCGGAAAACAGAATCAAGGTGAATAACTAAAGCTAAGTAGATAGGGTATATTCAAAAGAATAGTATCGGGCACGAATAGTTAATTTCAAACCAAAAGAATTTCAATTTCAAAGATTAATACAAAATTTCTTATTGGAAATAATTTTATAATAAAATACCTTTCAAAAAAAATACTTTTATGTTGAAACCAATTTTCCTTTCGAAAATACTTCTATAACTCGATGTTTCAACAAGTTTATCATCGTTCTTACAGACTCTGGCCATGCATTGATCAGGCGCAAAGCTAGAATTCTTCAAGTACTTAGTTGATCTGTTTCAACAACTAGTGAAAATGCTTGAAAACCCTTTAAAAACAGATATGGAAAGTACAATCCAAACAAAATAACCAAACCAAAACCTTTGTCTAACCATGGTTCACAGATACACAATGGTTACGCCTGGATCCCCCAGGAAACAATCTGTATCCGTATGCTTTCTCAGCCCTGCGAGTTACGCCATGATGACTAGTAGGGTGCAGGATACACAATGATTACGCCTGGATCCCCCAGGAAATAATCCGTACCCCATGGCTGTCTCAGCCAGGCAGTTTCGCTATTAATGCGACCTACATAGATTGCAGGATACACAATGGTTATGCCTAGATCCCCAAGGAAACAATCCGTACCCCTAGGCCGTCTCAGTCAGGCAGTTGCGCTATGCAGTCGCGAGAAAATAAAACCATGGGTTACGCCACGGCGGGACACTCGAGTATCACATCCGGAAAACCAAAAATCAGAGAGAATAATATCAATAGAATGAATCCACAATGTGGCCACAAAGCGGATATCAAGCAGAAGGCACTTTCCATATCTTTACTTCAAAAATATGTATCATATAGTACCTTTTCAAATCACTTTCAAATACCATACTTATATAATGTCCATTATATATAGGATTCCATTTTCAATCGAATACTTTCCCAATCTATAGTATATCAAATCACACTTATATAGACTTCGATTATATAAAATTTCTCTTTCCAAATTGAGTACCTTTCAAATCAATAGGTTTCAAATCAATTTCGTACTATACAAATCAGTTTTATATAAGTTCGATAACTCCCAAATCAAGTATTTAGTAAATCATGGTTCTCAAATTTTTTCGTGTTTTAATGACATTTCAGTTTCAAGACCATATATGATTTCACCAAATTTTCTTCCAAATTAAATATATTCAGTTTCAAAGTTTCTTAAACAATAGGTTTAGAAAATAATCCAAATTTCCAAATCAACAAAATTTAGATCAAACAAATTCATTTCCAAAATCACCATATAAGTACTGGTTTTAATTCCAATCTAATTTCAAAACCAAGTATTCTTCTTAAAATCAATTATACTCAAAATGGTTTCTAAATTTATAATTATCCCTTTAAAACCTTTAAACTATTTATTTTTATATGGAAATCCAATTTTCTTTTTTTAAATTATTTGTTTAACAAAAGTTTCAAATTTACTTCAGTCATACTCTTCATACTTTAAACATGCTAAACTTATATTCTTTATCAAATATTTTATACTCTTCGAAATTTCTTAGTTTTAAAATTTTAAACCTTGATTTGAAAGTGCTCGAACCTTCAAAATAGTCGGTGAAATCAAATTTAAAAACCAAGAGTTGGAAATCTGCAACAAATTGGTAAAACAATTTTTTTTATATAAATAGAGTTATACTAAATCAACTCGAAAACTCGAGGATTGAACACCGGCTTACTTTAAATTATTTCAAATATATATATGTATAAATTTTGAATATCAAATCATACTTCGCAATTTGAAATCAAAATTGGTTTCACAAAGTCACTCGCATAGCAAAGCTATTAAAGTGGCCTCTCTCCACTCTAAAACTCGAAAATCAATGTCGATGATGCGTGCACTCATCCTCGAAATTATTTTCCAGCGACATAAGTGAGTTCTGGACTTCTATTTTTTTGAAAACTTCTTTGAATTTTTTTCGAAATCCTTGGAACTCATTTGAAGTCATTTGAAACATTTCTTATTCAGAAAATACTTTCATATCTTATTATTGTATATTTCAAAATCTTAAACCAATTTTCAAAATACCGGAGTCCAATCTCTCGAATTTAAAATTCAAAACCTTTCAGTTATAAATCATTTTTATATAAATAAATTTTCTTATAATATTTTCAAATTTTCAAATCTTTTCGAAACTTCAAATTATCGTTTTTTTTAAAGGTATATAATCCTTATCGAAAACATTTTCTCTTTTATATATAGAATAAAATCATGGTTACCCAAATAAAAATTTCGGCATATAAAACAATTTTAAAATACAAACAAAACCCGATTTTCAAAGGATGATTCAAGAATGGATTTTAAAACAAAGATAGAGATTTAATTTAAAGGAGCTCCAATCAATAGAATCCTGATTCGAAGATAGACTCGATCGAAGATGAGATAATTAAATTACAAAATAGAAGATGGATATACTTCTATAAATCGCGGGCGACCTTTACCGGTCAACCGTGATTCCAAAATTAGATCGGTGCAGAATTCTGAGGCAATTCGACATTTGATCACCAGAGATATAATTCGTAATAACAAGAGATAGTAACATCTAAACCGAGGGATACATAAATCTCCGGTGAATCAATGTCAATTGTAAAGGAGTTTCACCCCCTTTACAAATCATTCAGTGGAGTCATTAGGTACTCCAGAATCAAAAGAATATAAATTGAGAGAGACTAGAATGAATTTCTGAACCACAGGGAAAGTTCCAAAGTTCAAAGGAAATCGAGTCAAAAGGAAGAGATTCAACTCGAACGAAAGTGATTCTGTAAATAAATTTACCATACATGCTAAGTTTTGCCTAGAGCCAAAGCTCTGATACCAACTGTAACGACCCGCTATTTTGGACCATTCAAATCGACAATAAAACCATACATGTCCGACTTGAATAATTCAAAATACTGAATTATTAATTAAAATTTGGCAAAACTCAGCATATACATTAAATAAATCAACCACAGAATCATAGACACAGAGTAATAAAAAATAATGCAGCGGAATAGATAAATAGCAGTTCATGAAGAAACTATATAAATACCAGAGTTAGAAATAAAAATACAACAGAATATCTCAAATACAGTGAAGTCTCCAGTACGAACAGATGACCTCTCCGAATAAATCAACTGAAAGAGCTGAAAGCTGAATCAATAGTTGGATCCTCAAACGAAGCTCTAAACTCCAATGGCGAGTCTGAAATGCTGTACCGCTTAGTCTGACCCGAGCGTAAAGCAAAAACGCAAAACACTCGAGTCAGGATTAACATTCTTATATCAATAAATCCAACTCAAGTGAAATATCAACTGAAATACAAATAATTTAAGGATGTTTGGGGTAACTATCCTCTAAGGGTCCATGGAACTATCTACAAGGTAGAAATATACACTATAACACCGTGGTCATTCAATTTCATTTAGACTTCAAAATCAAAAAATCATTTCCCTTTCAAATATATCTATTTTCTGAAATTTCCTCAACTACACAAATTGATTCTAATCAACTCAAATTCCAAATTCCCATTTATCAAAAGCTCAATTCATTAATTCAATTCAGCTCCCAATAACCATTTAAACTTTCGTTATATTCAAAGCTTTAGTATTCAATATTTTAAAGTTAAATCTAACAGTTTCGTATAGATCTTGATTTAGCTTCATCATTATTATTTAGTCAGGAAATATCCACTAAACAAGTTCTATATCATTTAAATAACCTTAGATTTCAATTTACAGAATATTTCCTTAAATTTTTTTAAACTTAAAATATCCATTTAATCCCTTTTACCAAAACCAAGTTATAAAATCATATCTTAAATTCCGAATTCAATAGTTTCAAATCGATTTAATTGAATATAATTCTTAATTAAATACCATTTCCAATTAATTCAACTTTATCTTTACAACTCTAGCTTATTCAAAATTTTACCAAATCAAATTTGAAATATAAATTTAAGCGAACCCTTAAACATATTATATGTATTAAATCAATCTTAATTAGATTAAATATTATTATTAGGTCTATACATAAAATTTTCATATTTATACATATAATATTCTAAGAATCAGTCTTTATTAAAACTATATTTTTCTTTCCCAAACCATAGAAATTATTTTCAAAACATTTATATATATATGGACCAACGATGTCTGTATATAATTTCCTATGCTATGGTCAAGGGATACGGATATTTATCATTTCAATCCGAAATTTAAATATACGGGTAGATATCACTTCGACCCGCAATCCCAAATTCAATTTAATTGAAAATCGCTTGGGTTTATCATTTCAACCCATAACGAAATTCTCCTATCCAAAAGTCCGTTCGGGTATGTATCATTTCAACCCATAGTGAATTCTAAACTACAGGGAACTTGCAGAGTGATATCAGATAATACAATAAAATAACAGGCATATATCATCAATAAAAATATAATATAAACAACAGGATATGGTGTCATATCCTACAGGTGAACAGTTACTAGAAAATAGCATATATATAACAATTTAAATGACTACAACATCATATTTCAATTGTCGTTTCAATTGAAATCAAATTTAATAAAATACAAAAACGTTAATCGTGAGTGATTGTTCACCTGACGAGGCTAGAGAAGAATGATAATGAGGTCAGTTATGAATCCCAATACGAACTTTGAAGCAAAGCAAAATTGGCATGAATTTGATGACAAAGCTGACAGATAGAAATCGATGAAAAAAAACAATCGGTTTGATATAAACAGAGTATATATTATATGTGTTATTTAAATTTCCTTCAAATCTCAATAAATTTAATTTAAGACGGATATTCAAATAAAATATTCACATTGTTTGAAACTGATATTAAATTTAAAATACATATTAAAACAAAACGTCGTCATATTGTTGAAAATTCAATACTTAGATTTAAACACATAAACGTTTTTCCTCTTAAATCAATATTACATTTAAACACACACACAAAATAAAATATAGGCATAATATATATAAAAATCATCACTTACTTAAAACATGCATTTTAAAATAACATATTTATATATAGTTTACTCAAAATTCAAAACATATACTAATAAAATATATATATATATATAGACCATACATTATGAAAGCACTACAGAAAAGAGAAAAAAACAAAACATACTTTATATATACACACTAGAATCGAGATGAAAATTATACATTTAAATTTTTAGTTTTACAACATAAATCACTAATGCTTTTACAACACTCAGCTGTCATACTAATATATGTCATATTCGAACAGGAATAAAAATCTAATTATATTTTCAAAATATGTATATTACTAATATTTTATAATAACAAATAAGATATAAGACTAACGTATATATACGTCTCTGAAAAGCTTGGCATAAAATTCACATAAGCATTAAACATAAAAAATAATAATATAGTTTTATGCTAAAATATCAATTAAATGGAGAGTGTTATAATGTGAAAATTTGTGAACGTGAGTTGAAATATAAAGATGGATTTGTCAAATATATTGGAAGCAGAGGATAGGGAGGGGAGAAGCAAAGCATGGGAAAAAATATAAAAGAAAAAGAAAAAAATGGAGGCCATACCTTCAAAGCTCACGCACGCAATAAGAAATGAAGAAAATGTTGAGATGCAATTGAAAACTATTTGTCTATGAGGCTTATATTTATACACGATTGCATTGACTGAAGTGAGAGAATATAGGAAAGAAATAAATTTAAATCAATTATACACGATTGCATTGTTTGAGGTTAGAGAATATAGGCAAGAAAGATTTGAGCGAATATTTACAGTGATATTGATTGCGTGAATTTAGCAAAAGGAAACTGCAAAAAATCTTTGGCAAACATTTTATACACGTTTAAAATTTATTAGGAAGTAAATGCATTGATTAAAATGCAAGAAATA
The DNA here is from genome assembly GCA_030765085.1 of Allium cepa. NCBI lineage: Eukaryota > Viridiplantae > Streptophyta > Magnoliopsida > Asparagales > Amaryllidaceae > Allium > Allium cepa. The sequence continues at coordinate 105,549,154 of CM060944.1, read as the reverse complement.
TTTATAAAATGGGAAGGTGGTGAAAATTATTTGCGTACAAGTTTGAGTATTTAAATGAAACTAGTATTGATTGCTTGGAGAAACGGTAGGAAATAATTCCTGTCAGGAGGAATTTGCGCGTGATATTTGATTTAGGAGATAATTGTGTTGGATAGATTAAATAAAGAAACGTACTAATTAATGGTATATGAACATTAAGGAAATAAAAGAATTTCGTTTGAATGGTAAGGAAAATCAAAGATTTTGTTCCTATTAATTGCAAAGGAGTAAATGGAAAAGAAGAGACACTTATACAAGTGAATTTCAAACAATCTTGAAACGGATTTTGAACTTCTAAAAAGAAATAAATTTTCTTGAAGCTGCTACGTGAATTTTTATTCCTATTATAAAAATGAGGAAAAAGGGAAGCGTAGAAATTTACACGTAACTTATCAAAACTAGATTTAAAAGAAATTGAACGCCCAGAGAACCGATTTCTTTCCCACTTGGAATGCAAGGCTGCAGATAAATTTATTATTTAACGTCAAAATAAATATTATTCCCAATTGAAACAATATTAACTTTTAAAACATTAAATTAACATTTAAAATAATAACAACTATCTACTGCTTTATAGTAAAAAAATTGTAAATTCACAGAATACAACCTGTTACTTTTATTTCAAAATATCTTTCTAATAATAATTATCATATTTTGAAAACATTTTGAAATAATTTTCTCTTTTAAAACTTATAAATAAAATATTATTATGTTAACTACCAAATTAAATGTTCATTTTAACACATTCTCTTTCCTTAATGGAAAGATTTCAACAAATACAAATATTAATTTCGTATTAAAATCAAATAAAAATCTAATTCAACTACTTCTTTTTATTAACAATAAATCAAACATTATTTAATAATTTCACATAACTCAACATATTCATTAGTTACCAATTTTAGTTCATTTGTTAGAGATTAACTTATTTGAATTACAACAACACAATTAAACTATTGTTTCCTCTTTAATTTTATTCAATAGATCAATATTTACAATTAACAACTATTATTAAATTCTTAACATTTGTTGTTTTTAATTCAAATTTTAAATCTCATATAAACTATTATTATTCCCATCATTTTTGTTTCTACCAAATTTTATTCAATATTTAAAAAAAATTAGAATTTTAAATTATTCTAAAATTTCGGATCGTTACCCATTACCCTTTTTTTCCAGATCTGAACTGCTTTGCAAAAATGAAGATGGGAAGAGATTTTGAAACGGTTAGGAAATCAAAGATTTTTATTCCTATTAAATACGAAGACGCAGGTGAAAGTGGAAAGTTTTACACGTGAATTGGAGGCAGGGTTTTAATTCTTTTTTTTTAAATGCACGTGCTGATTTGATTTTTAACAGCTAAGATATGAAATCAAAGAGTGCGTACAATAGATGCAATAATTAAAACGAACGTACGTCCAAATTAATTAACAAGTAACGTAATCTAAATTTATATGTTTTCTTATTTATTCACTACAAATATTTAAATATACGTAATCCAAACATTAAATTTTTATTTCAAAATATTATTATTTAAAATTTCTCAGAAATTCAATTAAATACGTTATTAAAAACCGTTAAAAAATTTATGGGTTGTTACAACGGATATAGCTAATAATCAATTGATAAATATGTGGGATGTACGTATATTGCTTTATTCGCATTGCAATTTTATCCAGACTCAAGCACAGAATTTCAAAGATAATTATATCGATCCGAGTTGGAATTTTCCACTCGATTTTCGACGGCGAACCTAGATATGGATTTTTGGTTGATTCTGGAAATTCTCAATCATAGTGTATGGCCATGCAAGGAGAATGACGGTTTTTGATCAAGAAACCAGATCTGTGTCCGCACTAAGAAGTCTGGTGGACAATACTAGTGTGGAAATTAAATTGTATGATCGAGTGAGCGATCGAATTTGATATTGTGTACGAATGATATGTGTGTATCATACGGACTTAAATGGAATGAATATTGAAACTTTTGTAAAGAAATATATAAAATGAATTTGAATGTTGTAATTGGACATTATTGTTAAATAGAATATACTGGTGTTATAAAGGAAAAGGGAAATTGGGATACTGATTTCAAAGATAAATAAAATTGCTCGACAAAATGGTATGTATTTAAATTTCTATATGAAATTTGATGATTTTCTTGTCTAGCAACTTGGCTTTTGGTTTTCTTTTGAAATCTGGGGGCCCGTTGTGGCATTTTGTATTCGTACGGGACTAGCCGTGCAAAGCAGACGCTGGCGAAATTTTTCGAAAATTTTGAAAGTTGGAAATATTTTGATAATTTAAATTTTGTATTTAAATTTAAATTTGAATTGTTAAGAAAATAATATTGTTTGGAACTTATGGTTGAGGTTGGAAAGATAGTTGAAATGATAATGGAACTTTAATAAAAAGATTTATTTTGGCAAGTTACTTAAACTGTTTGGTTTTGGGAAAATAGTAAATGGGTTATGGATCTTTCTTCTTAACTAGTAATTTCGGGACGAAATTATTTTAAGGGCGGAAGAATGTGATGACCCAGAATTTTGACATTTGAAATTAGAATATTTGATTTAATTTAAATATTTGAATATTTGTTTAACTTGAATTTCAAATATCACTATTTATTTGGCAATTAAATTATTGAATTTAATAATATGAAATTGGGTAAAAAAAAATTTGAATCTTCAGTTTTAAGCTGATTAAAAATATTTCAAAGGCTTGGTAAATCTATTTTGATAATACTGGAGATAATAGAACTTTTAATAGTTGAATTTAAAACTGTTTAGTTCAGTTTTCAATTTATATCATTTAAGTCGATATTTAAAAATAGCCTTCCGAGGCACAGTCTTGAAATTCGACGAAACCAGTTCCATTGGATCCGTAATAGTGTATTATTATCGAATTTCAATCTTCGTAGCGTTTGGAGTGATCGTTGGCCGTGCGGTTAATAAACGCGCTAAAATTTATACAGAAATTTAATTTAATAACTGGTCTAAAAAGCTATCTTCTTCATACGATCGAATTTAGACTCGGAACCTTTTCCATTGCGTTTGGAATAGGGGTATAACCTTATGAACGACCGTTGACATGAATGAGGTTTCAAAATTTTGAGTTGAAATTTCTAGACGATTTAAAATTTGAATTTAAAATTGATTTATATTTTTAAATTCTAAATAATGCTTCACGATTGAACATGTTTCAGCACTTGGAACACGTGTCCACTCAGATGCCACGTTTCTTACATCGTCAAACACATGTTCGTTTCAAATTAATAAAAGAAAATTACCGAGCCTTTTCATTTTCTCATTGTCAAATTCAATTCAAATGCCAGCTTCAAAACAAAGAAAATCAATGGCCGAAACTTCGATATTAAATCCCTCCCCCTTCAAATATTCACAACCGAAAAATTTAGTCCATGGCTGTCCCTCGAAAAAGAAAAATAATAATAACGAAATCTCTGTTTCATTCAAATGGGAGAATCGCGATTTCATCATGGTTGATGGCATTTCAGACAAAGAAACAAAGGAAACATATGGGAAAATTCATTGAATTTGTATTCAATTCGATTCCATTTCGTTGTAATAATTTGCTCGTCGATTTGGATTTAGCAACAGATCCCGGTCCAAATTCAAATGCGAGTGGGAGGAGCGACCTATTTTCAAGGCAGTAAGGGTCGCGACTAGATCGCGTGCTGTTTGAAATGATGGTTTGGGGAATGCAATCCCCAATCGATCGTGGTCGTGCGATGCTCGAGCTAGGGCATGATAGATTAAGGGCCAGCGCAGTCGTAAGTCGTTCGATGGTCGCGATTTTCTACAGTAAGGTATTCTTTTATAATTTTATTTATTAAATTTATATATAAACATTTTACATAAAACATATAACTGTAATATATATATTACAGTAAAGGTATATGCAGTTTGCTTATTTTATTTTTAATTTTTTTTTTCACAGATATATATATATACACACACAGATATTATCTAGAGAAAGGAATTTTTGGTTTTATAAGCATTCAGAAAGAAACTAACAGTTATATTAAATAGTGTTTCCACAAAGATTTTATTTTTAGTGTATGTGGTTTCAGAAATGAAATAAATACATAAAGGGATATACATATACACAGGTTAAATTTACTAGTTATTATAGAACAATGTATTATAATGATTTACTTGTTTAAATCAACTTATTTAATTATTTTAGTTATAAAAATGATGTATAATAGGGAATTTGTTTAAAAAAACTAAATTATCAGTTTAAATTAAAACTAATAAAATGGTAATTTATTTATTCGATTAGTTCAAATATCAATAAAACCCATAATTGTATATACATGGACTAAAACTGTGAAGAAGACAAGTCGGGATTGGATCGGGTTTGCGGAATAAAAGCAAAGGTGTGATCTTCTCACTCAATTGAAATAATTAGAATTTGAATTATTGATTGATTGTTTGGATGTGATAGTATATATGATAATGTGTGTGTGTGTATATATATTGGAGTGATTGATTTTTCGCATTACATAGCGGATAAGACCCTATGCGCCGCATAATAGTGGTTGATATAATACATTTCCATAAACCGCGATATTCCTCCTCGAAGTGGAATTGATATTCTATATTGTGCTAACATCTGTGGATGCAGAGAAATAGGTTAGAGGGATCCAACTGGATTCCTCAAATTGTTGAATTTATTTTTATATATTGTGATGTGAGTATTTATAATCTGTGAATGATTATATTGGTGATTGAAATTTATTGAAGGCTATGGTTTGGCCGAATATATTCTGGTATTTTAAAATACCAAGATATATAATTAGATTTTTGGAAATTAAAGTACAAGATTTTAAGTGAATTAATTTTTAGAGAATTGGATAAATTTAAAAGAAGAAATTTGAAAAGGGAAAAGTTTGATTTTTGAAATCCTATTGAATAAATTTTCAAGTATGGGGAAACGATTTTAATAAATGAAAATAAATGAATTTTGAGAGATGAAGTAATATTGTTTAAAAGTTGAAGAATTTATTTTAAAATTCGGATTTTAAAATCTAAACGAAGGTGCAAATATTGGATTAAGGGTTTTTGAAATAAATTTGGATAAGTAAAGGAATAATTTTTAAATGGAATAAAATTTTGAAAATCAATTTGGAAATTGATTTGGTGTTTGAAAATAAATTTTTGGAAATCAATTCGGAAATTGATTTGGAGTTTGAAAGTAAATTTTGGAAATCGAATTGAAAATTGTATATCAGTGGATATTTGGTAATTTAAATTCACAAATGGAAGTTATAAAGGAATGGGTGATTTGTTAAAAATTAAATATTGGTTTAATTTTTTAAAAAGCATGGATAAAAAATTTACGAATTTTGGATATAAATTGAGATAAATCAAGAAGGATTTATTAATTGATTTAAATGGACTATTTTGAAAAGGAAAGTGTATTTTCACTAGAAAGCCGAGTATGTTTTCAAAAATACCTTTCAAATATAAATTAAAAGTTCTAAGTTGGTTTCAAAGAGAATGTTTTTGGAAAAATTATTTCTTAAATTGTTTTTAAATTTTTGAAGTAAATATTTATTAAGTAAATTATAGAAGTGATTATTTTAAAGATTTAATTGGTATTTGATTTAGAAAATGGTTATTTAAATAATTACACTCTATCTAATAATTCTATTTTTAAAATTTGTTTTGGGCTTAAGTTTTATATGAGATATTAGTATAAAAATCTCATAACTAATATTTTAAATAAAGTGTTTAAAATAGTTTTTATTTAAGTATTCCCAAATATTTATTTTGGATAAGTATTTTAAATTCTTTTAAAGCATTCGAACTCGGCAAATTTTCAGTGGAGATAAATAATATTTGGATATTTTTTCCACAAAAGGAAAGTGATTTGAAAATTTGGTTTCAAAGGGTTGAAGTGTAAAAATATATCTTGTGAAGATATTTTGAAAATAAATAATTTGGGGAAAATTATTTAAATTTGGCGATTGTTGTGAATATTGATTGATATTAAATAACCGACTATCAATATTGGCCTCTAAAGGGCATTTTAATTCCGATGCGACCGGGGGTCGGATTTCAAATGGTTATCTGAAAACCACATCGTATCTTAGTGATGGATCTTTTGTTTAAAAGATCAAAGTGGAAATTTTTTGTGACTTACTTTAAATCTGAATGTAACCACTTATTTTTAAAATAAGCGCTCTTAATTCGGATTAGCCGGGAGAGGACTTTATGTCATAAAACCCATTTTGAATAATGATACGACGAAATGGGATTGCATTTGAAGGTGGTGTTGAAGACCGGGTATTTTCGAAAACGAAAGGATTACCTGTCGAATGTCTCCGCACCGAGTTGCTCCGTATAGAGATTTGTATCACCGTGTGTGATGGGGAGCCCGGACGTGATTAGTGGATATCCGAATTTGCAAGGGCTTCTTTCCTTAATTGGCGAAAGTGCCTTCAGTTCTGTTCGAACCCGGAATGGACTTGTATGGATGTATGTCTGACATTACACTTTGAGATATAAAGCTGGTTTCTATCAAATACATTTCTGTTGGTGGCGGAGAATTTATTCTCTTAGCTTAACACCCTTCTCTAAGACATACGAGCTCAGAGGTTATGTAGTTGATGGTTACTAGTGATATATTCCTAATTTGGTAATGTGGCATGCTAAGTGTTGATCATTTGTTGATCGAAGAATGGCTTTTGTGAAAAGCATAGTTTTGTGGACGAGACTTCGTCGGACCTCGTACCCCATAAATGGTTGAAACAGGAAAAGATGCAGCAAGGTGATGGGGGTCGCGCCCCTCAGGGTATGTATATTTCCTTCTAGATAAAAAGTGGCATCTGGTATGGAGCCTAGATATTTAGCTTGTGTGGATAAAAAGTGGTATTCTGGTATGGAGCCCAGATTATTTAATTATGTGGTTGTTGGTTGTTGAGGCGCCTTGGAAAAGGTTGGTCTAGACCGGGGGGTGACATACTCGTGATAGTTAGTTACCTAGATATAGAGGTAACCCGGCCTTGTGTTGGCAAAGAGCTGGTTAAGTTCTCGGGGCATCCCTCCAGAGGCATACCCATTCAGTGAAGGAAGTTCCTTAGCCTTGACCATCGTTGGAAATCCAAACAAAACAATACGAACCCTTTACGATCGCAGTTGTATAACTTGCCACCTCAGGTGGTAGCTATAGCAGGCATAATATAATGGTACCTATGCTGGCTAAGATTAATATTATACTTTCGAAATATTTTCCACACTATGCACTAATGATAATATCAAAAAGATTTTGCGTATCAAGCATGTTTGACTATCATAAGGAGAAATTTTCTTCTAGTGTGCGATTTCATTGTGTGTGTGACGGGAGGCCTTATGGTAGTTTCATTTTCCAAAAGCATCAACGGATTTCTTTTCCTTTCCTTTTGTGCAAATAACTATTTTAAGATCTCATACATGTCCCATGACTAACCTAGAGTTTATTATTCCCTTTCTAAGCTCTGGGTGCCCATAATTTTCCACACGGGCAGCCTAGAGTCAGGTTATCAGTTGTTCTGAAGTGAAATCAGAAAAGTATGCTATGGAAATTAGAAGAAATACCGGATGGCGTGATGTATCACTTATATTATATAGTTTCTTCTGCGTATGGATTGCTGCAAGTTCAGTTTTCAAATGGACAAGTTATCAAAAAGCGCCTATGTCGTGTTTTGTTGTTGTAATACTCTGATGATATATGTATAAACTGATATAGTTCTTTTGTTTAAAGATTAATCATTTATATATTATATATCGTTCCGCTGCGAATGTGAGATTCTAATAGTGTTTCTGTTTCTTCTTCTATCTTCTTCTTATTTAACCCTAACGGTTCGATTTTCTGGCATTCGATTGTTCAGTATTTGATATAGTGGACATATTGATGTCGATTTTCGGGCATCGAAAAATCGGGTCGTTAGAATATTACCGTCTTGTTTTTATTACTATGCTTACTTATTATATTTTCTTATGCATTATGATATTATATATGTTATATGTGATAAAACTTTTATGTTATTTATTCAGAGGACCACCACTGTTGGTGCTCGACTCATACACAGGCATGTGCAATTACTTGAGTTAGTTTTTAGGCATTGGTGGTGGAGGTTCATCACACCACTTCTCCATAATCTTCAAATATGTTGCCTTAGTTTTTTAGCTCATCAAAGGTATTTAGTTGCACTCTCAACGAACATTCATTTCATCTTTCAAATGAGAAATATTTGTAGTAAGGTCGAACAATCAGTTAGCAACTTTCTATTGTAGAGGTCTTCAAACTTGTTCTAAATTCCTTTAGGCATCATTTCACCACTAATATCAAAGATAACATTCTCCTCCATTGCAAGTTAATGTGCAGCGAAAGCCCATTGTTCCATCTTTTCTTTCTCAACATTTGGGATTTTCATAGGTAACAAATGAGTTTCAAATACCACACCTTATGAACCTAATGCCTTTTCAAAATTGCTCTCATCTTCCATTTACCACTTTTTAATTATCAGCACTCCACCTTTCTATTACAAGTTGTACCCAAGAAGTCATGTGTGTGTTAAAACAACTGATGTAGAATTATAATATGATGGACTATCTTTTGCCCTCATTTTCTCACCAAACCACTAGGAGGAACCAAATATACTAGATGTTATGGAAAAATAATAGTTCTAGTTAACGAGAATCTCCAAACAAACTATGTTGAACATAAGGAAGGATTGTCAAAGGTGTGAAGATACAAACTTGCAACACAATTGATAACTTCCAACAAACCCCAATTCATACCATAACACAATTCAATTAAAGGAAATTGTGGTAGTAAATGCTGGATAAGAAATCACGCAAAAGATTTATATCCATACACTATAAATGTGAAAATATACATGCACTTGGGGGAAGAGGCTTTTTTATTGAAGAAAGATTTCTAAAGATTAAGTACGCTCACTGTCTAAAATAACGACTATTATGATACTTGCATAGTGATTGAAGTAGAAAAAGTTTTGTATGTTTTTTATATTTTAAATCGGACCCACATATAATTGCATGTCCAATGGAAGAGCAAGTGCGTGTATAGTCACTTGAAAACGACTATGCCTAGCAATACCGGTGTGAAACGGTATGTTCATGTGATTAAAAACAATTTTTCCGTTGATCAGCATTCAGCGCATGTTCGATAATCAAGATTCTTGTTAACCATGACTTTCTAACTCCATGATAAGTATCGAAGTTCTCCTGGTGATAATCAAGATTCTTGTTAACCTCTTTGATGTCACCATAACTTTAAACTGGTCCCTCCGCCACCATTGCTTAACTGAAAATAAAATCTATTAACTGTTATAATATATGTAAATATAAAAGTGAATATGCTTTTGCATTTTTCTATTTATTCCCAAATCATGGGATATAATCAATCTCATGCTCTAAGGCCTATATATAAAGGAGCCTATGCAATTTAATTGAATCAATCAATCTCTATGTAACTGATACTAGTATGAATAACATTTTTTCCTCTCTCTTCATTTCTAATGGCTTTTGTCTTTTTTTAGTTTATAACACATTATCAGCACGAACTCTACAAAACAATTATAGATCTATAATTATGATAATATATGAGATTAGATTTATTCTTTTCCAAATCCAATTACAGATCTCAAAACGGTAAGTCATTTTTCTGATCTGATTAATCTATTCTTCCAAACCATTTTTTCTTTTTCTTTTTGTTGGATCTCATTCCATTCTAGATCTGCTTCTTCGGATCTAAACCTATTGTCTTATTTTTTTATATTTTTTATATTAATCTTATAATTTTAGATCTTATATAGATCTCAACTTTGAGATCTCATTCTTATTTTGTTTGTTATTATATTTCAGATCTATTTTTTTGTTGATATTCTTATTATTTTGTAGATCTCAATATCATGCTTATTTTTATGTCTTTGAGTTCATTTATTTTGGAATGGAAGTTTGAACTTGACAAAATTTGATATTGTTGATTCAAGCAAATTTATTGAATTTGACTGTATTTAGTTTGGACATGGATTTGACAAATCAAACATGGTTGGTAAATTGAGGTTTTAATTTGTAAACCTTTTGATTTGATTTAGATTTGAATGAAGGCTTTGAAAATTATTTTAATATATGATTTATATTTCCAGAAGAAATATTTTATTGTTTCTTACAGAAATAAATATAAAGGTAATACGTATCTAGAAGATCATATTAAGTTTAGATCTTACATTGATTTTGATTTAGCACATCTGAAGTGAACGGAAACATTAATAAAAGCTTACATGATAAGCTTAATATCATCCAATATTTCCTTAAAAAAAGAAAAGGGAAATAAGAATTGAGAACATGTAGTTCCTATAATGATAAAAGATTGAGTTTCCATAAATCAGTGAACTACAAGTTTCCTCAAAATAAAGAACTAGAAGTTCTAACTAAAAAACGAGGATTAGAAAATTTAATCGTCAAATGAAAATAGGTTTTGACAACAACCTGAAGTTGTGCTAAGAAATTACTTTAATATAATTAATATAACTCAAAGTCCAAGACCTGTAATCATGAATTATGAAAAGACCTTCTGACAAAGTTTACAAGTTTAGATTCTTATCAGTATTTTTTTAATTTATCAAAATGTAAAAGCTACCAAAAATATAGGAGAGGTTCACATAAAATTTGAGAACTTGAAGTTCATAACAAATTAATTAATGAACATGAAGTTCGTGAACTAAAAGCCCTAAACTCGATTGAAATTACGTAAATTGATAAGATTGTACATCTTGAAGAAGTTAAAGGAAATTAATAGATCATCGTAAGAGATAATGATGTTGCATTCAAGAGATTACAAAAATCTTTGAATGAGATATACCTTACCTTATATCTTCACATCAACATTATGTTAACCAAATATCCTGAAGACATTATGTTATATGATATTTCAAACATCGCCGAATTGAAAAAGTAACTATTAATTTAGCTTTGAAAGGGATATTTATTATTTGGTATGAAATCAAATAACATTTCAATTTATATGTTGTAGTCGCTTTAAATTATTTTTTCCAATTATTTACTTCCAATTATGGAAAAGTATACATGATCAATTAACAGGTTTTGCAAGTTTTATTTCATTTCAATGAGTAACTAAAATTTATTTATTCTCTTTGTGGCTTTCTCATTAATAAACCTATGATAATTCAAACTTGAAGTTTGATAAGTACTATAAAATAATTAGTAGGTCTGGTTTTTCTTTAATCATGAAAAAAAAATTTCCCGGTGTTTTGACAAATTACTTCTATGTACATATGGCTAGAGATTTAGTTATAGAAATACATTTTAACATTCTCTATGATAGATAATTTATATGCCATATTATTTATATACACGTATGTGTGTGTATATTAATCTCCGAAAAAGATGTTTTAGAGATTTATTTATATTTTTATTGCAAAATTAAAGAAGATGTTATAGAAATTTTATTTTTGTTACATTGCACTTCCTTAAAAGGAAACATTATATTCCTTGAAGGAATATCATATAAAAGTTTCGAAGTAATAACAATAATTTATCCCTGGAATAAAAGGGAATTATTGGTATTGTATACCAATATTACACTCCAAAAGTAGGGGTTTTATCTTCGCATCTTATTTTCACTTGGTGCATCTAATTTGTTACTGTATTTAAAGTTTGATATGTCATTTCAAAGATAGTTACAACAAAAATATTCAGTAGGGATGTTTTTTGTTATTGTAAAGGTGATAATTATGTAATTTCTACAAAAGAAATATTATACGCTGATATGGCATTCCAATAGTGCATATCTCAAGAAGGGATAAATTCACTCCAAAATTGATGATAATAAAATATCCCTAAAAGAGACAAATAAATTAGGAAATGATATCTCTAGAAGAGATTTGTTTATATATTTAGTAATTTTATTAAACCAAATAAATTCATAGAAATTTGATTATAAGGGATCCTAATTTAGTTTAGATTAGATCCTAAAAGTTTAAGAGCTATGCAACATGTATCATATATTTCATTATAATTACATCAAACCTCCCAAATAGGCAAGAAATTAAATTATCTCTAGAATATATTATTCTATGTTCATATGTCTAATTATATCATAAAGCTCGTGTTCCTATTTATTATTTCATAACAAATATTACATGCATAATCATTTCTTAAAGAAATATCTTTAAATATTCTTCCGAAGAGATAGTCAATATTTCATATCGTAATTTTCATGCAAGCTGTACATAAGGCCTTGAGGAGATCTATATCTAACATTTCAAGTATCCAGAAGATGCTCTTATTATTTTTGCTGCATTTTTTTGCAGAACTCTCAAAAGAGATGTGTAGAAATGTCTATGTGCAATTATAAATTATTCCTTGATATGTAATCATAATTAATGTTCAAAACTGATATTTGAGATATAATTGAGGAATAAAACTTAACAACTTGAAGTTGTGTATATTTTGTTCGATCCAGAAATTCGATATGGTTCCAAACCAAATGTTTTTAATATTATCATGCGGTTTTGACGGATGCACATTGAAATTAATTTATAAATAGAAATAAATATTTTGGGTCCTTGTAATAGTTTGTTCTAAAAAATCACTGATTCAAATGAGAAAGAATATGAAAATTTATAATGTATGTGTAATACGTAGACACACATATACATCCATATATGTAAATATTCAACTAACAACCTGAAGTTTGTTACAAGTTCATCTTATAGATTATGCATAGATATTATTTAGCGATTTAAAATTCAATCAACACAAATGTTAAATGACCTAAAGTCGTGTATGTATTCAATGATCTACACAATAAGTAAATTCCTCTAATTGGCTAGATCAATGAAAGAGAACAAACTCTAATAAGAAATATCAGTTGAATGCATTTTATCAAATGATAAAAGAATTATCCTACTATTACTAATATGTATGGTATATTTGCTAGTAGCAATATCATATTAGATCAAAATGAGAATTCAAAGATGATTATTATTTAATGTGACAATGTTTGTCAACATTGAGGAGGAGGATAAAGGGATATAAGCTCATTTTGATCACCCGTGTTAAATATTTGTTAAAATATACAGTGATGCAAAATATTAAGTAACTTGAATAAATTATCAATAATATCCCAGTAGACTTTCTTCAATATAGATTTGAATCTCCGAATGATCAAAATTTGTAAATTACATCTGAAATGTGGCTCAAAAGTCAGTTCAAAATATTTTTGGAGTAAGTAATAAAGATGCCAAATAAAGGAGGTGAGTGTTCTTGAAGAAATACTCAAGGGTGGTCTGAAAGAGATCCATGACATGATTGTCAAGTAACCCTAGAAGTGATTTAGGTACCTAAAATATGATAAATAAAGAGATCTCAATAAATCATATCTAGAACTGATAATAAATAATCACCGAATATAAATTTATAAATAATAAAGCGCTTATGTATAAATGGATTAAAGATCCTAGATTAGAGAAAAACATGATTGGCCATCATGAAATTCTCCTAAATAAGAAATGTGGACTTGTAGTCCACAAAATAAAATTTGAAACATGTATATAAAGTGGAAAAAGCACACTAAAATTATTAAAACATATATAGTATCAACAACATGTTAAGTGCCATCGGCATGTTGTTTTTAGAGATAGTTGAATTGATTGAAGCAGTGAAAGTGTTTGAAACACTTTAAATACCCAAAAGGTATAAATATTGATTAAATCATAACAAACAATGAAAGTACACAAATTTATGAATAATATAAATAACTTTGGTGGTTAAACAGAAGGTAAAGAACAAGGAGCGTGATTACAACTTCTTTTATGTATTGTTGTAATGAAAATCTTGATATAATTTATGATGAGTAGATTACTTTATATTTTTAAGTATTATTGTAATGAAACTCTTAATATCTATTAAAGTGGTAGTTACGATATGTAAATACTTATTAAAATATACAAATTCCTAAAGAATATATATGACTTCTGTAGTTATACAGAATGCAAAAGACATGAACTATAGATTCCAACCTTTTTCTAAGTATTGTTGTAATGAAAATCTTGATATACTTCAAGACGAGTAGATTATTTTCTTCTTTTTAGTAATGTTGTAATGAAATTTCTAATATTCATGAAAGATGTATAGTTGCAATACGCAAAACAGATTTGAGGCACAAAAATGAAAGCACATGACATGTTTTTCATAAAAGTAGCATACAAAATGTATAAAATGCAAATCATATTTGGAAGAAACAATCTTAAAAAATTTGATTGTATCGAATGAAACTATTAATAAATTGTATTATTACAGAGATTCATATTTATGAATCCAGAAGTATGTATAACCAATTTGAGTTATCGAAAGACGAATACGAATTTAGAGGAAAATTTTAAATCAGGGGGAGCATCCATAATTTTTTTATAATGCACTCTTTTTCCTTAACTAAGATTTTTTTTCACTAGGTTTTTATTAGTAAAGTTTTAATGAGACATTATCTTGATCCAGAAGTATCAACTCTCCGGTAACATTTGAAAATAAATTATAATGTATCCTTTTTCCTTATTTAAGATTTTTCCCATGGAATTTTGCTTAGTAAGGTTTTAATAAGGCATTTTCTTGATCTAAAAAAATCAAACATCTTTTTACGAATTAATATCTCAAATATGTTATTTAAGTTAAATTGTATTTTCATCTACTAAGATTTTTCCCATATTGTTTTTCTTAGTAAGGTTTTAACGAGACATCAGTTTGATCCAGAAGTATCAAGCCGCATTTGAAGAAATAAGAAAATAAAATATGTCATTGTACTCATTTTCTTTCACTAATATTTTTCCCATTTGATTTTTCTTAATAAGGTTTTAATGAGGCATTATTTTGATCCTGAAGTATCAAACTCTTTAAAAGAAATATCATTGTATGATATCTATGATTTCAAGTTGCACTCTTTTCCTCGTTCAAGGTTTTTCCATTAGGTTTTCTTAACATAGTTTTTTAATGAGACAACGGACAATATTTATAACGACTGAATGGATGCATGAAAGGTAGATAATAATGAAGGGGAGCAATAGTCATGGATGTTTCAAAAAGAACAATTTCTAGCTACCATATGAGCATTCAAGATTTTGAAAACGCATATTCAAGGGGGGGTGTAATAATATATGTAAATATAAAAGTGAATATGCTTTTGTGTTTTTCTATTTAGTCCCACATCATGGGATATGTTCAATCTCATGCTCCAAGGCCTACATATAAAGGAGCCTATGTAATTTAATTGAATCAACCAATCTCTACGTAACTGATACCAGTATGAATAACATTTTTTCCTCTCTCTTCTTTTCTAATGGCTTTTGTCTTTTATAGTTTATAACACATTATCAGCACGATCTCTACAAAAAATTTTTATAGATCTACAATTGTGATAATCTATGAGATTAGATTTATTCTTTTCCAAATCCAATTATAGATCTCAAAACAGTAAGTCATTTTTCTGATCTGATTAATCTAATCTTCCAAACCATTTTTTCTTTTTCTTTTTGTCGGATCTCATTCCATCCTAGATCTACTTCTTTCGATCTAAATCTATTGTCTTATTTTTTAGATTTTATTATATTAACCTTATGATTTTAGATCTTATATAGATCTAAACTTTGAGATCTCATTCTTATTCTGTTTGTTATTATATTTCAGATCTAATTTTTTTTGTTGCTATTCTTATTATATTGTAGATCTCAATATCATGCTCATTTTTATGTTTTTGAGTTCATTTATTTTGGAATGCAAGTTTGAACTTGACAAAATTTGATATTGTTGATTCAAGCAAATTTATTGAATTTGACTGTATTTAGTTTGGACATGGATTTGAGAAATCAAACATGGTTGGTAAATTGAGTTTTCATTTTGAAAACCTTTTGATTTGATTTAGATTTGAATGAAGGCTTTGGAAACTATTTTAATATGTGATTTTATTTCCACAAGAAATATTTTATTGCTTCTTAGAGAAACATATATGAAGGTAATATGTATCTAGAAGATCGTATTAAGTTTAGATCTTACATTGATTTTGATTTAGCACATCTGAAGTGAATGGAAATATTAATAAAAGCTTGCATGATATGCTTAATATCTTTTAATATTTTCTTAAAAAAAGAAAACGGAAATAAGAATTGAGAACATGTAGTTTCTATAATGATAAAAGGTTGAGTTTCCATAAATCAGTGAATTACAAGTTTGCTCAAAATAAAGAACTAGAAGTTCTAACTAAAAAGAAGAAGATTAGAAAATTTAATCGTCAAACGAAAATAGGTTTTTACAACAACATGAAGTTGTGCTAAGAAATTGTTTTAATAGAATTTATATAACTCAATGTCCAAGACCTGAAGTCATGAATTATGAAAAGACTTTCTAATAAAGTTTACAAGTTTAAATTCTTATCAGTATTTTTTTTTAATTTGTCAAAAGTACAAGCTTCCAAAAAAATAGGAGAGGTTTACATAAAATTTGAGAACTTGAAGTTCATGACAAATTAATGAACTTGAAGTTCATGAATTAGAAGCCCAAAAATCTATTGAAATTATGTAAAATGATAAGATTGTACTTCTTGAAGAAGCTAAAGGAAATTAATAAATCATTGTATGAGATAATGATGTTGCATTCAAGAGATTACAAAAATTTTTGAGTGAGTTATACCTTACTTTATATCTTCACATCTGCATTATATTAATCAAATATCCTGAAGACATTATGTTATATGATATTTTAAACATCAACGAATTGAAAAAATAACTATTAATTTGGCTTTGAAAGGGATATTTATTATTTGGTATGAAGTCAAATAACATTTCAATTTACATATTGTAGTCAGTTTAAATTATTTTTTCCAATTACAAAAAAGTATACATGATCGATTAACAGGTTTTGCGAGTCTAAAGTCATTTCAATGAGTAACAAAAAATTATTTATTCACTTTTTTGCTTTCTCATTGATAAATCTATGATGACTCAAACTTGAAGTTTGATAAGTACTATAAAATAATTAGTAGATCGGGTTTTTCTTTAATCATGAATAAAAAATCCCGATATTTTGATAAATTACTTCTGTGTACGTATGGCTACCTATTTAGTTATAGAAATACATTTTAACATTCTCTATGATAGATAATTTATATGCCATACTATTTATATACACGTATGTGTGTGTATATTAAACTCCTAAAAAGATGTTTTAGAGATTTATTTATATTTGTATTGCAAAATCCAATATCCTAGAGAAGATGTTATAGAAATTTTATTTTTGTTACATTGCACTTCCTTAAAAGGAAACACTATATTCCTTAAAGGAATATTGTATAAAAGTTTCGAAGTGATAACAATAATTTATCCCTAGAAAAAAGAAGGGAACTGTATACCAATATTACACTCCAAAAGTAGTGTTTTATCTTCGCATCATACTTTCATTTGATGCATCTAATTTTGTTGCTGTATTTACAGTTTGACATGTCATTTCAAAGATTGTTACAACAAAAATATTCAATAGGGATGTTTTTTGTTATTGTAAAGGTGGTAATTATGTAATTTAAAAAAAAATGTTGTACGTTGATATGGCATTCCAATAGTGCATATATATCTCTAGAAGAGATAAATTCACTGTTGAATATGCGCTTATATGATTTTTGTTTGATGATAATAAACATATATACATTCGTTTAAATGTATTTGATAATATACTATTTTATTTTTTCACAGATTAAATAAATATTTGCTGAATAAAATAAATAACACGGAATTTGAATTCAAACGAATATTTTATTCAAACAAATATTTATTACAATTTTGAATAGTATACAAATTCAAGCTCTCACTATTCACTATACAACTGTGATACAAACTCAATTACATCACTATTTTACATCAGCACCTCACTACATATCACTCACACTCATATTTATCTTCAACTGCATTCCAGTTTGAATTCAGCATCTGAGCAATCTGCAAAAATATAAACTAACGCAGTAAAATTGAAAAAAAAAATATTTTTGCAATTCAAAAATAAAAGATAATTTTTGAATATATGATTTGCCTCAGTTATTTGGGTTGTTCGTCATAATTTAAATTTGAATTCATCATACACGAACAACTTGTGACATACACAGTGTATTACTGTATATGCCACAAGGCCGTGCACGCCGATATATACACTTGATAATGCTACAGGGACAGGTGAGCACAAGGTCAAACCCAAATATACGGACAGTTTCAACTCAGGTGCAATAAATTCAAAAATACGACACGAGCACAAGGTCAAATCCGAGTTTTGAAACTGGATTCAACACAAGTGAACATGACAAGAAACAGTTCAATATGAAATGATGAACATGCAGTCAACAAGTGACAACATACTTCAATGAACAAAGCATGGCCAATGCAAAATGCAGATACAAACTACAAAGAACATCAACAACTACAAAACAATCAAACTGCATCAAGTCCAGCAGCATGAACAAGTATGGCAGCATGTGAATGCATCAAAGCAAGTAAACAACAATGTCGAGCTCAAGACAGTACAGCTACAACATGGTGCAGAACCAAAGCCAAGTATAATGTACAGTGAAGCCAAAGTAGTACACAAACAACATAGAAGTATGGATGTACTCAATGCAACCCAGATAAACATGCACGACTTATGGCAGTGAAACTCAAACAAAGTGCAGAGGTAAACAAATGCAACAATTCCAATTCAAGACAGCACCAAAGACTCAGCAGTCAGTGGCACATGACCACCTAGCAGTGACAGTTCAATTGAATCGAGTTCAAGTCAGACCAACACTGCAAGCAACATGAATGCAACATGGCCGAGCATTGATCAAGACCAATAACATGTGGACAGTAAAAATCAAACAACCAAACCAACATGAAGCAATGTACATGCATCAGGGATGAAAGCTACAAGAGAGGCACAGCAACTACAAAGTATCCAAACCAGTACAAACATGAACATGTGCAGATCACAGAACACAATGCCCAAGTATACAATAAAACAAGGCTCAAACCAAAAGTGCACAAGTATTTTCAAACATCAACAATGCTTGAAGACTGCAGCATCAATTAAACGACCAATATAAATGCACATAGCAAGCTACATGAAGACAGAGCTCAAAACTACAACTCAAAGATCAATGCAGATAGCATAATGATCCAAACATCAACAAAGTCGATGCAAACATACATGAACAGGCAGTACACAGTGAAACAGGGTGACTCAGGAAAATATACAAGAACAAGTCAACAATGTAAAAATGCCAGAAATCAAAGCCGTGGTTATCACGAAAATAAATTCAAAACCGTGTCAACCAAGGAACGCAAAAGATACGAAGTTGGCAAAGTCAGTTCGATCATCAATCGTTCAAGCATAATCAAACGGCCGATCAAAAGAATTTGACAAATTCAAATGATTTTATACGAACGCAAGAATAGGATTTACAAACCCTATATAAATCAAATTCACATCATCGGCAAGCGTATTGAGTTCGAGCAAGCCAAAATCAGAAAAGCAAAAGGATAAATTACATACCGAAGCAATCGAACTCGATCAAGGAGGAGAAGCCGCAAACAATTGAAGCAAATCAGAGAAACAGTGATTGCAATCAACCAACAAAGGCAGAGACTTCAAACCCTAATTTAAGAGCACGGCATCAAAGGGACGAAGCCCCAATTTGATCAAGGACGAAGCCCTAAAAAGGAACGGCCGCCATTACAAAACAGAGAAATAAAAGAGACGGGTCAAATAGCAAAGGAGGCCGGCCTACTTTCAAAGGGAGTTTTGTTTAAGGGGTTTTTTAATTTATAATTAGGGTTCAATTTTAATTTTAATTTTTTTTTTATTTTAAACTGTTTTATCTCTTTCTAGTCATGTGACTAGGGTACAAACTACGTGTTGTAGTTTGGGAATTCGCAACTCGGTAGTTGAGTTGTGGCAGGGTTTTGAGCGTAGAGTTAGATTAGTCAATAGCGGGTATAGCGAGTTTACGTGTGTAAGCGAGGGACTATCTAATTTCTAGTAGAAACCTTGGGGGCAGCACGTAGGCAGGGTTTTGCCGAAGCTGGGTAAATTCTGTGTTGTTCTGTTAATTATATTCTGCAATATTTGTGCTGCTATTCTGTGATCTGAATTGAAATTAATTCATAAGCTTCCGCGATTAATTTTTAATAATTTACACAATCACCCTATTCACCCCCCTCTAGGGTGAAATCGATCCTACAAGTGGTATCAGAGCTAGGAATAGAAGTCAACATTTGTTTTAAAAATTCTATTTTTTTGAAAAAATCAGTTTTTGTTTAAAAATTTGAATTTTTAAAATGGCTTCTTTTAATAATGCTTTTGCAGAAGGTCAATCCATAGTTAGACCACCAATGTTCAATGGTGAATATGCTTTTTGGAAAAATAGGATGAAATTTTTTTTGAAAACCATTGACGCTTGGGATATTGTTGAGACAGGTTATAGAATACCAACTATAACTGTAGATGATCAGGAAATAGAGAAACCAAAGGAACAATGGACAGAACTAGAAAATAAATTACAGAATACTAGTGCCAAAGCTATGAATTATATTATTTGTTCATTAGATCAATTTGAATTTAATCGTGTCTCACATTGTCTAACTGCGCAGGAAATTTGGCACATACTAGAAGTGACTCACGAAGGAACATCTCAAGTCAAAGAATCTCGCCTTGCCATGCTAAGCAGCGAATACGAGAACTTTACAACGGCAAAAGAAGAAAATGTCAAAGAGATGTATGGACGACTTTCCAATATCGTATACAAATCAAAAGCTCTCGGAAAAACATACACCGAATTGGAAATAGTCCGGAAAATCCTCAGAGTCCTTCCACGAAGCTTCGAAGCAAAAGTAACTGCCATTCAAGAATCGAAAGATTTAAAACAACTCAAAGTCGAAGAACTCATCGGAAATCTCACCACTTATGAGCTAGAAATGAAATTCAAGGAAGAGCGTGAAGGTGGAGATACTCAAAAGAAATCAATAGCTCTCAAAGGAACAACCGAAAGTGATGATGATAATGATGATGATGATGGAGCAGCAGAGCTGGCACTACTAATAAAGAAATTCAAAAGGTGGAATCGCAAATACGGAAATCCAGCTCGAAATCATGAATTGAAAACAGAATAGGCAAAGCACTAGGCAACCAAGAAGAACAGAAAATCATCTGTTACAAATGCAACAAACCCGGCCATATCAAGCCACAATGTCCTCAAAAACGATCAAATCAAGGAAAGAAACTAAAGAAGAAAAGCTTTGCGGCTACTTGGGATGAAACTGACGAAGATGAAAGTGATAACACCGAGAGTGAGAGTGAAAAAGCAAACATGTGCCTTCATGGTGAAGTTACAGACAGTGATGACGACGAGCCAAGCGAGGTATCAAAACTCACTCATTCTGAATTACTAATTTATTTCCATGAAGTAAATGGCTGTTATGAACGACTTAGGGAAAAATATGCTAAACTTGAATCTCAAAAGGATACTTTGATAGAATGCAATAAACAACTTGATCAATTAGTTAAGAACTATCAATGTAGAATCCCTAAGTGTGATAAGTGTCCAACATTCGAAGAAGAAATTAAAAAATCGAAAATCAATATAAAATCACTTGAAAATGAAATTCTGATTTTAAAAGAGAATGAAAATACTAGGAGAGAGATTTCTATTAAAAAGTGCACACAGTTGTTAAACGAAAATGAATCTGTCAAAACACAAGTCCAACAACTGTCAACGACCTTAGATAAATTTTCAAAAAGTGAAAAATCGTTGAATATGCTATTAGGAAAGCAAACTGTTAATATGGTTAGACAAGGACTTGGATATAATAATTCGAAAATTGTTGAAAGCAATATTAATCAAGTTAATTCTATGTGCACAATTTGTAAAAAATTTGGACACAATCACAATAATTGTTGGTATAGACCCAAACATATGAAAACTATACCGATTTGGGTTCCAAAAGGCACAAATATAAAATCTCTCAAAGTTAAACAAATTTGGGTGCCGAAGGGAACAATTATAAATAGTTTTGGGTATCCACAAAATTATTATTCTAAATATTTTGCCACTAACAATCATGGACCTATAAAAACAAATAGGTCACTAAACTCTCTTCTCATGTAGGTATGCTGGCAGGCTAAGGAACAACAGCAATGGTACTTGGATTCTGGCTGTTCCAGGCACATGACAGGCGATAAATCGAAGTTCCTTAGCCTAGAAAAGTACAAAGGTGGCAGAGTCACAATGGGGAACAATGACAAGTGTAAAATTGTCGGTAAAGGTAAAGTAGGTAACAATACATTTACCTTGAATGACGTACTATATGTTGAAAATCTGCACCACAATTTGATATCAATCAGCCAGCTATGTGATAAAGGTATGAATGTTATCTTTGACTCTGACTTGTGCAAAATTGTTGACAAATCATCAAAAGAAATCTTATTTTCAGGAAAAAGGAAAGGTAAATATATATTCTCTATCTTTTGATGATCTCATCCTCTCTAAATGTTTGGTAGCTAAGGATATAGAAGTGAATTTATGGCATAGACGTTTAGGGCATGCTAGTATGAACTTATTAAACAAATTAAAAAGGAAAAGTTTGGTAAGAGGGTTGCCATCACATGAGTTTGAAACTGAAAACATCTATAAAGCATGTACTTTGGGAAAACTTAAAAAATCATCGTTTCATGCCAAAAACAATGTAAGCACTTCTAGAGTTCTTGAACTAGTTCATATGGATCTATTTGGACCTAATGACATTGCTAGCTTAGGAGGTAAGAAATATTGCTTTGTGTTAGTTGATGATTACTCAAGATATACATGGGTATATTTCTTGGCTAAAAAATCAGAAACTTTTTCATACTTCACAAGATTCGCAAAATTTGTACAAAATGAAAAAGAAGTCTCTATTGTTTCGTTAAGAAGTGATCATGGTGGAGAATTTGAAAATTATGAATTTGAAACTTTCTGTGATGAAAACGGAATCAAACATGAGTTCTCTGCACCACGTACTCCACAACAAAATGGAGTAGTTGAGAGAAAGAATCGAACTTTACAAGAATTGGCTAGGTCTATGTTAAATGAATATGAACTACCTCTGCATCTCTGGGCAGAAGCAGTAAATACAGCATGTTATGTAATGAATAGAGTTATCATTAGACCGATTCTTAATAAAAACCCCTATGAGCTATGGTTCAACAAAAAACCAAACATCGCTTACTTCAAAGTGTTTGGATGTCCTTGCTATATTCTTAATACAGGTGATCAGTTAGGAAAATTTGAAGCAAAGGCTGATGATGGCATCTTCATGGGTTACTCTTCGAGAAGCAAAGCTTATAGAGTCTACAACAAGAAGACTAAAACAATCGTAGAGTCAATCAATGTGAAATTTGATGAAGGCATTGACGATCAGGATACATCCAAAAGCAACTTTGAAGAGGAGAAAGAAAAAGATGAGTTCGAAAAACCAAAAGAAACTGCTCATGCTAGAGAAACTACCACAACTCAAGAAGTCCGAAGAAATCTGGATCCAGAAAAGCTGAAATACAAAACAGACCATCCACCAGAATTGGTAATTGGAAACCCTATAGCAGGTATACAAACTCGTTCATCCTTTAAAAATCTATGTGATCTGTGCTTATATAGTGGATTTATTTCAGAAATAGAACCAAATAACATAGATTCAGCTCTTAATGATGAAAACTGGTTCATGGCCATGCAAGAAGAGCTAAATCAGTTTGAACGAAATAATGTTTGGAGTCTAGCACCTAGACCTAAGGATTATCCAGTTATAGGAACAAAATGGATTTTTAAAAATAAATATGATGAATCTGGAAATATAATTAGAAATAAAGCTAGATTAGTTGCAAAAGGATACAATCAAATTGAAGGAGTTGACTTTGATGAAACTTTTGCGCCTGTAGCTAGACTAGAATCAATTAGAATATTGTTAGCTTTTGCTTGTTACAAAGGATTTAAACTAAGACAAATGGACATTAAGAGTGCTTTTCTTAACGGAATTTTAAAAGAAGATGGGTTTGTTGAACAACCAGAAGGTTTTGAAAGTCATGAATACCCAAACCATGTATACAAACTAAAGAAGGCATTATATGGATTAAAACAAGCTCCCAGAGCTTGGTATGAATGTCTTACTTCTTATCTCCTTGAAAATGGGTTCAAAAAGGGATGTGTAGATACCACACTATTTCTGTTGCATGAAAACGATGATCTTTTGATTGTTCAAATATATGTTGATGACATCATTTATGGTGCTACTAACAAGTTATTGTATGAGAAATTTGTAAAAGTCATGCAGGTAAAATTTGAAATGAGCTTGGTTGGAGAGTTAAAATTCTTTTTAGGATTTCAAATCCAACAAAGCAATAAAGGCACATTCATTTCTCAAACAAAATATATTAGGGAACTTGTCAACAAATTTGGATTGAAAGATGCTAAACCAGCAAGAACTCCCATGAGTACAACACTTAAACTTGACAAGGATGAAAAGGGTAAGACAGTTGATCAAAAGCAGTACAGAGGTATGATTGGATCACTCCTTTATCTTACCGCCTCTAGACCTGACATCATGTTTTCTGTCTGCTTATGTGCGCGTTTTCAATCTAACCCAAAAGAATCTCATTTAAAAGCTGTTAAAAGAATTATAAGATATTTGTTGCACACCCCACGATTTGGTCTTTGGTATCCATCAAACGATAATTTTGAATTGAAAGGTTTTTCAGATGCTGATTATGCTGGAAATTTGGTTGATAGAAAAAGTACTAGTGGAGCATGTTTTATGTTAGGACATTCATTAGTTGCATGGTCGAGTAGAAAACAAAATTGTATTGCATTGTCCACAACAGAGGCAGAGTATATTGCTTTGAGCGGTTGCTCTGCTCAAATCTAATGGATGATACAAACTTTGCATGACTATGGCCTAAATTTTAAACGTGTACCACTAATGTGTGATAGCAAAAGCGCAATTGATCTCACAAATAATCCTGTACATCACTCGCGAACAAAACATATAGATGTTAGACATCATTTTATTAGAGATCATATTTCCAAAGAAAATATCTGCATAAATTTTATTTCAACTGATTCTCAATTGGCAGACATCTTTACAAAACCCCTACCAGAAAATAGTTTTTGTAAACTACGACTCAGTCTAGGTGTTTTAGAAATTTGCTGAATATTTAACATTTTTTTTTCTCCCTACAAATCATCGAAGAAATAAATAGTGATTGAAAAATTGATGAGTATTGATATTTATCATATATTATTACTCGAGACGGTATAATTAGTAAAAAAAATTTCAAATTAAACAAGAGTCATAATTTTTTTTGTTAGTAAAAAATTCCATGACCATCTCGATTTCTATCATATTTCTAACGACCATCACTCATCAAAATTCTATATAATTTGTCGATGTGTGGTATTTTAAACAGGAATCGTTCGTTTTTTTTTATTTTCACATTTTTTAAAAAAAAATAAAAAATAAATAAATAAATAAATACCAAAGTATTCACTCTCATTTAAAAGTCCTCACGGTTATGCATGGGTGAATTACTTGGAATTTGTTATGTGCTTCCATGCTCATTTAAAAGTCCTCACGGTTATGCATGTATGGAACGCATATCAAAAGTTGATTTTTTTTAAATAAACAAGTTGATTCTAATCCCATTTAAAAGTCCTCACGGTTATGCGTAGTTAAAAGATACTTGAATTCATTTTTTTTAAATAAAATTGGAATACTACTAATCTCATTTAAAAGTCCTAACGGTTATGCATGGTTAGTAGATATTCAAATTCCTGATATAAATATACCACAAATAGACACAACTGTATAGTTTTATATGATGATATCATTCCTATCATTCTAAAAGTGGAATATGCGCCTAACAAAATATTTATGATTTTTGTTTGATTTTTTTGAAATTTAATATTTATATTCAATTGAGTTTTAATGTTGGATTAATATCAATTACTTTATCTCTATTTTCCTAACACTATTATTCTTTTGCTGATAACAAAAGGGGGAGAGAAAAGTTAAGATTTTGTCAAATAAAATCAAGCAAGGGTCAAATAATTTTCTATTTGCATCTAGACTCATTTTTATTTGTATGCATATATGTAGGGGGAGTTTTGTGTAGAAAGGAAGCATTTAAATAGGGGGAGCAATTAGGATATATCAATGATCAAATACATTTAACATATTCAAAATCTTAAATATATGTTTGTTATCATCAAAAGGGGGAGATTGTTGAATATGCGCTTATATGATTTTTGTTTGATGATAATAAACATATATACATTCGTTTAAATGTATTTGATAATATACTATTTTATTTTTTCACAGATTAAATAAATATTTGCTGAATAAAATAAATAACACGGAATTTGAATTCAAACGAATATTTTATTCAAACAAATATTTATTACAATTTTGAATAGTATACAAATTCAAGCTCTCACTATTCACTATACAACTGTGATACAAACTCAATTACATCACTATTTTACATCAGCACCTCACTACATATCACTCATACTCGTATTTATCTTCAACTGCATTCCAGTTTGAATCCAGCATCTGAGCAATCTGCAAAAATATAAACTAACGCAGTAAAATTGAAAAAAAAAATATTTTTGCAATTCAAAAATAAAAGATAATTTTTGAATATATGATTTGCCTCAGTTATTTGGGTTGTTCGTCATAATTTAAATTTGAATTCATCATACACGAACAACTTGTGACATACACAGTGTATTACTGTATATGCCACAAGGCCGTGCACGCCGATATATACACTTGATAATGCTACAGGGACAGTTGAGCACAAGGTCAAACCCAAATATACGGACAGGTTCAACTCAGGTGCAATAAATTCAAAAATACGACACGAGCACAAGGTCAAATCCGAGTTTTGAAACTGGATTCAACACAAGTGAACATGACAAGAAACAGTTCAATATGAAATGATGAACATGCAGTCAACAAGTGACAACATACTTCAATGAACAAAGCATGGCCAATGCAAAATGCAGATACAAACTACAAAGAACATCAACAACTACAAAACAATCAAACTGCATCAAGTCCAGCAGCATGAACAAGTATGGCAGCATGTGAATGCATCAAAGCAAGTAAACAACAATGTCGAGCTCAAGACAGTACAGCTACAACATGGTGCAGAACCAAAGCCAAGTATAATGTACAGTGAAGCCAAAGTAGTATACAAACAACATAGAAGTATGGATGTACTCAATGCAACCCAGATAAACATGCACGACTTATGGCAGTGAAACTCAAACAAAGTGCAGAGGTAAACAAATGCAACAATTCCAATTCAAGACAGCACCAAAGACTCAGCAGTCAGTGGCACATGACCACCTAGCAGTGACAGTTCAATTGAATCGAGTTCAAGTCAGACCAACACTGCAAGCAACATGAATGCAACATGGCCGAGCATTGATCAAGACCAATAACATGTGGACAGTAAAAATCAAACAACCAAACCAACATGAAGCAATGTACATTCATCAGTGATGAAAGCTACAAGAGAGGCACAGCAACTACAAAGTATCCAAACCAGTACAAACATGAACATGTACAGATCACAGAACACAATGCCCAAGTATACAATAAAACAAGGCTCAAACCAAAAGTGCACAAGTATTTTCAAACATCAACAATGCTTGAAGACTGCAGCATCAATTAAACGACCAATATAAATGCACATAGCAAGCTACATGAAGACAGAGCTCAAAACTACAACTCAAAGATCAATGCAGACAGCATAATGATCCAAACATCAACAAAGTCGATGCAAACATACATGAACAGGCAGTACACAGTGAAACAGGGTGACTCAGGCAAATATACAAGAACAAGTCAACAATGTAAAAATGCCAGAAATCAAAGCCGTGGTTATCACGAAAATAAATTCAAAACCGTGTCAACCAAGGAACGCAAAAGATACGAAGTTGACAAAGTCAGTTCGATCATCAATCGTTCAAGCATAATCAAACGGCCAATCAAAAGAATTTGACAAATTCAAATGATTTTATACGAACGCAAGAATAGGATTTACAAACCCTATATAAATCAAATTCACATCATCGGCAAGCGTATTGAGTTCGAGCAAGCCAAAATCAGAAAAGAAAAAGGATAAATTACATACCGAAGCAATCGAACTCGATCAAGGAGGAGAAGCCGCAAACAATTGAAGCAAATCAGAGAAACAGTGATTGCAATAAACCAACAAAGGCAGCGACTTCAAACCCTAATTTAAGAGCACGACATCAAAGGGACGAAGCCCCAATTTGATCAAGGACGAAGCCCTAAAAAGGAACGACCACCATTACAAAACAGAGAAATAAAAGAGACGGGTCAAATAGCAAAGGAGGCCGGCCTACTTTCAAAGGGAGTTTTGTTTAAGGGGTTTTTTAATTTATAATTAGGGTTCAATTTTAATTTTAATTGTTTTTTATTTTAAACTGTTTTATCTCTTTCTAGTCGTGTGACTAGGGTACAAACTACGTGTTGTAGTTTGGGAATTCGCGACTCGGTAGTTGAGTTGTGGCAGGGTTTTGAGCGTAGAGTTAGATTAGTCAATAGCGGGTATAGCGAGTTTACATGTGTAAGCGAGGGACTATCTAATTTCTAGTAGAAACCTTAGGGGCAGCACGTAGGCAGGGTTTTGCCGAAGCTGGGTAAATTCTGTGTTGTTCTGTTATTTATATTCTGCAATATCTGTGCTGCTATCCTGTGATCTGAATTGAAATTAATTCATAAGCTTCCGCGATTAATTTTTAATAATTTACACAATCACCCTATTCACCCCCCCTCTAGGGTGAAATCGATCCTACATTCACTCCAAAATTGATGATAATAAAAAATCCCTAAAAGAGACCAATAAATTAGGAAATGATAACATATCTCTAGAAGAGATTTGTTTATATATTTAGTAATTTTATTAAACCAAATAAATGCATATGAAATTTGATTATGAAGGATCCTAATTTAGTTTAGATTAGATCCTAAAAGTTTAAGAGCTATGCAATGTGTATCATATATTTCATTATAATTATATCAAACCTTCCAAATAGGCAAGAAATTAAATTATCTCTAGAATATATTATTCTATGTTCATATGTCTAATTATATCATAAAAATCGTGTTCCTAGTTATTATTTCATAAGAAATATTACACGCATAATCATTTATTGAAGAAATATCTTTAAATATTCTTCCGAAGAGATAGTCAATATTTCATATCATAATTTTCATCCATGTTGTACATAAGGTCCTGAGGAGATCTGTATCTAACATTCCAAGTAACCAGAAGATGCTCTTATTATTTTTGATGTATTTTTTGTAGAACTCTCAAAAGAGATGTATAGAAATGTCTATGTGCAATTATAAATTATTCTTTGATAAGTAATCATAATTAATGTTCAAAGCTGATATTTGAGATATAATTGAGGAATAAAACTTAACAGCTTGAAGTTGTGTGTACATTTTGTTCGATCCATAGGTTCGATATGGCTCCAAACCAAATGTTTTGAACATTATCATGCGGTTTTGATGGATGCACACTGAAATTAATTTATAAATAGAAATTAATAGTTTGGATCCTTGTAATAGTTTGTTCTAAAAAATCACTAATTCAAATGAGAAAGAATATGAAAATTTATAATGTATGTGTAATACGCAGACGTACGTATACATCCACATGTGTAAATATTCAACTAACAACCTGAAGTTTGTTATAAGTTAATCTTATAAATTATGAATAGATATTATTTAGTGATTTAAAATTCAACCAACATAAATGTTAAATGACTTAAAGTCGTGTATATATTCAAATGATCTACACAATAAGTAAATTCCTCTAATTGGTTAGATCAATGAATGAGAGTAAGAAATATTAATTAAATGCATTTTATCAAATGATAAAAGAATTATCCTCCTATTACTAATATGTGTGGTTTATTTGCTAGTAGCAATATCATAATGGATCAAAATGAGAATTCAAAGATGATTATTATTTAATTTGATAATGTTTGTCAACATTGAGGGGGATGATAAAGGGATATAAGCTAATTTTGATCATCCGTGTTAAATGTTTGTTAAAATATACAATGATGCAAAATATTAAGTAACCTGAATAAATTATCAATAATATCCCTAGTAAACTTTCTTCAATATAGATTTGAATCTCCGAATGATCAAAATGTGTAAATTACATCTAAAATGTGGTTCAAAAGTTAGTTCAAAATATTTTTAGAGTAAGTAATAAAGATGCCAAATAAAGGAGGTGAGTGTTCTTGAAGAAATACTCATGGGTGCTCCGAAAGAGATCCATGACATGATTGTCAAGTAATCCTAGAAGTGGTTTAGATACCTAAAATATGATATATAAAGAGATCTCAATAAACCATATCTAGAACTGATAAAAATTAATCATCGATTATAAATTTATAAATAATAAAGCGCTTATGTTTATAAATGGATGAAAGATCCTGGTTTAGAGAAAAACATGATTGGCCATCATGAAATTCTCCTAAATAAGAAATGTGGACATGTAGTCCACAAAATAAAATTAGAAACATGTATATAAAGGGGAAAAAGCACACTAAAATTATTAAAGCATATATAATATCAACAACATGTTAAGTGCCATCGACATGTTTTTTCAGAGATAATTGAATTGATTGAAGAAGTGAAAGTGTTTGAAACACTTTAAAAAGCCAAAAGGTATAAATATTGATTAAATCATAACAAACAATGAAAGTACACAAATTCCTGAATAATATAAATAACTTTGGTGGTGATAAGAAGGTAAAGAGCAAGGAGCGTGATTACAACTTCTTTTAAGTATTGTCGTAATGAAAATCTTGATATAATTCATGATGAGCAGATTGATTTTTATTTTTAAGTGTTATTGTAATGAAACTCTTAATATCTATTGAAGTGGTAGTTACGGTATGCAAATACTTATTAAAATATACAAATTCCTGAAGAATATATATAACTTTTGTAGTTATAAAGAATGCAAAAGACATGAAGTGTAGATTTCAACCTTCTTCTAAGTATTGTTGTAATGAAAATCTTGATATACTTCAAGATGAGTAGATTATTTTCTGCTTTTTAGTATTGTTGTAATGAAATTTTTAATATTCATGAAAGATGTATAGTTGCAATACGCAAAACTGATTTGAAGCACAAAAATGAAAGCACATGACGTATTTCTCATAACAGTAGCATACAAAATGCATAAAATGCAAATCATATTTAGAAGAAACAATCTTAAAAAATTTGATTGTATCGAATGAAACTATTAATAAATTGTATTATTAAAGAGATTCATATTTATGAATCCAGAAGTATCCATAACCAATTTGAGTTATCGAAAGACGAATACGAACTTAAAGAAAAAATTTAAATCAAGGGGAGCATCCATGTAACGACGCGGATTTTGCCCGCTCGAAAATCGACATCCATACTACAAATCGTATTCGAATGCCATAGATTCGACCGTTAAAATCCGATTCGCCGAAGCTTATAACAACATTAAGTAAATAACACAGCGGAATAAAAGAATAATACATTGATAAGCAGCTTTGATACAATATCTGATACAATAGATGATCCAATAGATATCAATATACATCAGAGATATGATACAATAAAATAGCAGCGGAAAAGAAAAATAGATAACATCTAGCAGTGGAAAAATATAACTCTAAGATAGTCTTCAAAAGAGAACTCTGAGAACTGCAACTCCATCTCCAAGAAACAATCCAGCAATAGCTCGAACTCCCAATAACGATGCACAAAGATAAGCAAGACTGGTGTGGTCTAAAGACTGAACTAACTCCAGATAATTCACTGAACCTAACTATCTGTAAAACCCAACTCTAGACTGCTCGTGTAGAAAATAATGAGCACCCAGAGTTTAGGAAAGAAACAATAAACTCCGGATCAGTCATGGGACTGGTGTGAGTAACAAAGACAGTTTATCTTTAAAAACAAATAACGAAATATTTTAAAATCAATTCGCAATGCTTTTTAGAAATGAGACTACCATAAGATCTCCCGCACACACACACACAATGCAAACGCAGAATCGGAGGAGATTTCTCCTTATGATAGTCAAAGATGCTTGATACGCATTAAAAAGAAACATTTGATATTATTACTAGTGCATAGTGTAGTTAAAAATCATTTCGAAAGTAAAGATATAAATCTTAGCCAACATAGACATTTCGAACTATGCCTACTATAGCTACCATGTTCAATAGCAGGTTACCACCACATTCCATGGCAGGTTATACAACTAAAACCGTACAGGGTACGTATTTGAAGAATGGATTTCCAACAAATGGTCGGGCAAAGGAACTTCCCAAACCCCGAAATGGAACGCCTCTGGAAGGACGTCCCCGAGCATCCCAAATGGATCTCTGCCAAACAAGGCCGGCTACTCCTTTCCCAGGGAGTAAGAAACCTCAGATATAGCACCCCCGGTCCTTTTGGAC
This sequence comes from Allium cepa, assembly GCA_030765085.1. Classification (NCBI taxonomy): domain Eukaryota; kingdom Viridiplantae; phylum Streptophyta; class Magnoliopsida; order Asparagales; family Amaryllidaceae; genus Allium; species Allium cepa. Next base: position 105,516,476 of record CM060944.1, on the reverse strand, counting down.
CTTTATACGAGGCCTCGATTCCAACAACACCACACAGTAACAGATATAGTGTATCCACATGAGTAAGTATCTGGGCTCCATACCATGATACTACCCCTTTCCAGAAGGAATGGTCCTACCCTAGGGAAGCGATCCCTGAAACCTTGCCGCCACGATTCCTGTTTCGACCATTACCGGGTTGTGAGGCACGACGAAGTCTCGTCCACAAAGCCACGCTTTATACAAAAGCTGTGCTTTGGGTCAACAAATGATCATAGAAATGATCATAAAGATAAACGATCAAACAAATGATCATATCACAAATGATCAACACAATGATCATTTCACAGCAACACTCAGCATGTCACATTACCAAATTGGGAATATATCGCTGATAACCATCAACTACATAACCTCTGAGCTCGTACGTCTCAGAGAAGGGTGTTAAGCTAAGAGAATAAATTCTCCGCCACCAACAGAAATATATTTGAAAGAAATCAGCTTTATATCTCAAATTGTAATGTCAGACATAACAATCCATACAAGTCTGTTCTGGATTTAGAACAGAACCGAAGGCACTTCCAATGAAGCCCTTGCAATCCGGGTATTCACAATCCCGATTGGACTTCCTATCACTTAAGGAGTCTCTATACCGTTGCAACTCAGTGCAGAGACAATCGATAGGTCATACTATCGTTCTTGCAAATACCCGGTCTTCACCACCGGTCTTCAAATGCTATCCATAACGTCATATCACATATTCGGAATGGGTTATACGACCCAAAGGTCCTTTCCCGGCTAACCCGAATAGTAAGCGCAATATTTAAAACATATGGATAAGGAATTTCAATTAAGTCACAACTTAATAATCCAAAGTTTTTCTTTCAAATGGTTTAACAAATTACCATTTCCAATCTTTTAAAACAAAAAGATTTATTTCATAAAGTTCACCTAGTTTCTTAAAGATTCATTCCTGGATTTCAAAACAATTCCAATTCAATTGGATTAAGTCGTTAAATCTTTAAATCAAAGATTTAACTTATAACTTTCAAAATCATTTCCAAAGATTCATTCATAGCCTTTGAAAAACAATTTCAATTCAAGTTGGATTAACTCATTCGGTCTTTGAATCAAAGCTTTATTTCATAGCTTTCAAAACATTTCAATTCTATTTCAGCATGAAACTCTTTCAACATAATTGGGAGATCCTTTCTTTAAATGAAAGCTGTTATTATTTGAAAACAAGTAGTTTTCGTTTTGAAGAAATTCGATCTTATTTATACAAGTTAAATCTTTTGGGTTAATTCAAATTCCCAAAAACAACACTTCAAAAATGGTTTGACTCATATATAACTAGTATAATATTGTTAATCCCTAGTTTCAAATCATAGAATTCAATTTTAAGTATTGAATTCAAATTGAAATCAAAATATTTAAATTCCAAATCTTGATCAAGTTATTCAAAATAATTTTATCTTTGAAATTCTATTTCAATTGCTTTTCACTTTAAACCCAATCCATTTTCAAAACATTTGAATTCAAATATTCAATTTTATAAATCATTTCAAAATATGTGACTTAATCGATTTCCTCGTGAAATCCATAATTGTGTGTGTATGGTGTGGTCCATGGGTTTTACACAATAGTGCAACATCATCAATCATCACAGATTAAAACATAGAAATATAGTTGATAAGCGATATAACTATAAAGCATATCGCCCATTCACAGATTCACAGATAATATGCAGATGTAAATAAATGAATAAATCATACACGGCACAAACCACAGAATAAAATATCACAGATCAGACAGGACAATCAATTCAAGGTATCTCATACAATACAATCATTCGTAAGTATGGTCAGGTATTCAATAGTCATTTATAAGCAGGATTTATAAATTATTTATCCTAATTAATTCAATTTATTTCCAATAAACTACTTATGAGTTAATTAACCAATCCTGATTTATTAATCATTCGATATTAATTAATTTATCAAACACTTTAATTAATTAAATTATCCTTAATTGATCATAATATGTAATTATTTCTAATTGCTTTCATTATGTAATTTACAATTTACAATCTATAATTGATTATCTAAATTAATTTATCTAATTGATTATCAAAATTAATCATATTACGTAATACTTAATTATCTTTAATTAATCATCTTCATTAACTAATAACATTTCTTAATTACTTTTAATTAATGTCTAATTATAAATAGATCTAAATCATTAATTTATAAATTTAATAAATTATCCCTATTTATAATATTAGTTAAATTACTTAATTATCACATTATCTTTAAGGTAATTCATTTCTTTGTTAATGACTTCAATAATATTAAAGTGTAAAACAAATTATTTAACTTTCATTTAAAGACCTTTTATAAAGGAAGTTTATCAAAAATAAAGTTTAAATAATTGTTTGAAAACAATTTTTTTTAAAAAAAAAACTATTTGATTTTAAACTTGTTTAAAACACAGTCATATTTGAAAACTGATTCAAATTTCCAGGATTCAAAATGAATTTGAATCCTCTAATTTAACTTTGATTTAAACTTGCTTTAAATTCTTGATTTTAAATTCTTTATTTAAAATCCAACTTTATTTTAAAACTTAAAGATTTAAGAGTTTATTTGAAAACTGAACTTAACTTTAAAATTTTGAACCACTGTTTAAATCTTGTTTCCAGTTTCAAATTCATTTGAATTGCCTTAAAGTTTCAATTTGCAGACAGGTTTCTGTTTTTTTTTTTAATTTAAAAACCTGGAAACCCATCTACTCGAGCCACTACTATGCTTTCTTCGAGTCCAACGCGCAGAAACTCGAGCAAAGTTTCGAGTCAACACACGAGAGTTTACCCAGCTTCTTCTTCAACAACGCAACCCACAGCCAACCCAAATCTCAAACGTGCACGTGCACGTGTACCAGCACCATAGCCACTTCCGACCTCCGACGAACCCTCTGACAAGTCACAAATCGACACCGCAGCCGATGCAAGCCATCAATTCGACAAAACCCAAGCCAAAACGAGAACGAGTATCCCAGTTCAAAACTGGAAATCGACATCACCTGGAAATCTATCACGCAACCACAATTCCGACCACCTGGACACGAACCACCAAGAAGAAATCTTTGTCACATCGCAATGCCTCGAACCGCCTCCACGTGATCCATTCCGATCACCCATCGACACCTGAAATGCCCCGAGAAGCACCACGATAAATGTTGGGTATAAAACCCTATTTCACTTCAATCCACTTCTCCAATCATAAAAAAAATTTATAATCAATTTTCCTACAATCTATCCTATATCATCCCCCTCCAGATTAAATCTGGAAGCTTGATTTTTCCTCGATCGATGGGAATTGACCTTTTTGTCAATTTCGTTCAACTTGAAAATCCAAACAATTCTTGAATCTGAAAATCTTGAAACTATATCCTAAAATCATGATTTTCTGTTATGAATCGTTTCCTGAGATCCAAACGAGAAATCGTAATCAATGATTTTTATCTTGAGTTAACTTATTGCCGTCATATTCAAATTTTACATAAATTACTTAATGATCTTACTTGTTTTTATTTTTAGAATTGGTATTACCTCATTACAATCAATTTCCTTTTAGACATCACATTTCCTAATGATTTAGACGAGGAGTTAAAAATTATTCTTGAAAAATCTTAAACCTGTTAAACAACAGAACATGCATATACAAGTACCCAGGCATGCATAACTTACCTGTGTTCCCAGATAAAATGCATATCTACCACCAAAAAAAAAACATTTCCCAATCATCATTTTCACTCATCATCACAGGCATTTTCAAGTAAAGAGGATCAAGTTTTGTGGGAAGTTTACTCACATTTTCCATAGGGAGAACAGAGCCTTAAATTTGAACAGGCTCTTGAATTTGAAATCTGAAGCAAACTGAAAACTCCTCTGGTAAATCCCTTGGTTTGCTAATTGTATTGATATGTATTGATTAAGTTGGATGATTGTTTAAGTTTTGAAATAGTTTACTTCAGATCTTTAGTTTGGCTTTCGAATTAAAATGAAAAGGCAGAGATATATAGCAGAGAGTTGCAGACAGGTTGATATAAAGAAAGAGGTGTACAGGTTGATTTCATTATCTAGTACAAGTAATATTATTTGTTCAACAGGTATGGCTGAGAAGAAAAAATGTGTGCTAGCATTTAATGCCAAGGTATGTGTCTCCATACTTACCTTACTTGCATGTTTTACAGTTCATACTTATTCATTTTCTTACCTGGCAGCCTTTTTGTATGTTAATATTTTCCCACATACTTTGTTTATTTGTATAAAGACATCTTATTTTACTTTGTTTTGTTAACCTTGCATATTTATCTTCAACTTTGTTTCATAGTTAAGTGTCGTTTCTTTTCTTTTCTTATGACTTACATATTAATTTTTCAACTTAAATACTTATCGTCTTGTATTTTTGTTTGTTCATGCTTATGTAAATTATTATTATCTTCTTTTGCTTTTTATTTATTCTATAACTTTGTTTGTACATAGATGTTTAATATGTTTGTTTGGTTCCATACTTAACTTTTATTTATCTCTATTCATAACTCAAATATTTATTTTACTTCTATTTTTAGTTTAAATATTTATCATGAATTTTACTTTAATAATTATTGTTTTATATTTTCTATATACACATACATATATAGTATTTAAATTCAAATCAAATATATATCTATATATATATATAATTTTAAATTTACTCATATATTCTCAAATACATATATATATATATATATTCTCATATATATACATATAAGCAAATTTTCAAATCAGTTTGACTTAAATATATTTTCTATTTGAATCGGGGAAACTCGCATCTCTTAAATCGATAAATTTTACAAATTTAATTCAAAATTAAACAAGTCATAAATTAAAATTAAATTAAATTCTAGGGTCGTTACAAACTTCCCCCCTTAAAAGAATTTCGTCCTCGAAATTCGCAGGCATGAAAACAACAAGGATAGAGAAATATCTTTTCAAATCAAACTGGATATCAATTCTGCATTTGGCTCACCAATATCTTTTCAAATCAGAATATCAACAATAGATACAAGAAATTATAATAGAATTTCAAATTCAGTTTTAAACGAAATCATTTTATCGATATAATTCAATTTATCCTTCATATTCTATTAATCAATTTTAACTCAATTTAAAATTTCTAATTCATTTAAAGTTTAAAATGAAGAACTGATAAGAAGTAAAAATTTCCTACAACGATACGTAGGTCCTTCATCACACCGAAACTTCTTTCTGGAGCTGTCACGAAGCAATCAAAAGAATTGAAATCGAATCAAAGGAGATTTGATAGAGAAAGATTGTTTCCACTGTTGCAGGGTATTGACCATTTATAGTCGTATTTCCCTGTCCCTATCTCGTTCTCTTCTTACACTCATACTTGCTATTAGTGGATAGTAAGAGAATTTACTAAGACATTTGAACAGATATCTTAGGGATATACTCATTCTAGGGTTCACTTCACCCTATCTCTAATGAGCTACTTAATGTGTTATACTCCTGAGCTAAAGTTTAACCTTAGCTCTGATACCAAATGTAACGACGCGGATTTTGCCCGCTCGAAAATCGACATCCATACTACAAATCGTATTCGAATGCCGTAGATTCGACCGTTAAAATCCGACTCGCCAGAGCTTATAACAACATTAAGTAAATAACACAGCGGAATAAAAGAATAATACATTGATAAGCAGCTTTGATACAATATCTGATACAATAGATGATCCAATAGATATCAATATACATCAGAGATATGATATAATAAAATAGCAGCGGAAAAGAAAAATAGATAACATCTAGCAGCGGAAAAATATAACTCTAAGATAGTCTTCAAAAGAGAACTCCGAGAACTGCAACTCCATCTCCAAGAACCAATCCAGCAATAGCTCGAACTCCCAATAACGATGCACAAAGATAAGCAAGACTGGTGTGGTCCAAAGACTGAACTAACTCCAGATAATTCACTGAACCTAACTATCTGTAAAACCCAACTCTAGACTGCTCGTGTAGAAAATAATGAGCACCCAGAGTTTAGGAAAGAAACAATAAACTCCGGATCAGTCATGGGACAGGTGTGAGTAACAAAGACAGTTTATCTTTAAAAACAAACAATGAAATATTTTAAAATCAATTCGCAATGCTTTTTAGAAATGAGACTACCATAAGGTCTCCCGCACACACACACAATGCAAACGCAGAATCGAAGGAGATTTCTCCTTATGATAGTCAAAGATGCTTGATACGCATTAAAAAGAAACATTTGATATTATTACTAGTGCATAGTGTAGTTAAAAATCATTTCGAAAGTAAAGATATAAATCTTAGCCAACATAGACATTTCGAACTATGCCTACTATAGCTACCATGTTCAATAGCAGGTTACCACCACATTCCATGGCAGGTTATACAACTAAAACCGTACAGGGTACGTATTTGAAGAATGGATTTCCAACAAATGGTCGGGCAAAGGAACTTCCCAAACCCCGAAATGGAACGCCTCTGGAAGGACGTCCCCGAGCATCCCAAATGGATCTCTGCCAAACAAGGCCGGCTACCCCTTTCCCAGGGAGTAAGAAACCTCAGATATACCACCCCCGGTCCTTTTGGACCTTTATACGAGGCCTCGATTCCAACAACACCACACAGTAATAGATATAGTGTATCCACATGAGTAAGTATCTGGGCTCCATACCATGATACTACCCCTTTCCAGAAGGAATGGTCCTACCCTAGGGAAGCGATCCCTGAAACCTTGCCGCCACGATTCCTGTTTCGACCATTACCGGGTTGCGAGGCTCGACGAAGTCTCGTCCACAAAGCCACGCTTTATACAAAAGCTGTGCTTTGGGTCAGCAAATGATCATAGAAATGATCACAAAGATAAACGATCAAACAAATGATCATATCACAAATGATCAACACAATGATCATTTCACAGCAACATTCAGCGTGTCACATTACCAAATTGGGAATATATCGCTGATAACCATCAACTACATAACATCTGAGCTCGTACGTCTCAGAGAAGGGTGTTAAGATAAGAGAATAAATTCTCCGCCACCAATAGAAATATATTTGAAAGAAATCAGCTTTATATCTCAAATTGTAATGTCAGACATAACAATCCATACAAGTCTGTTCTGGATTAAGAACAGAACCGAAGTCACTTCCAATGAAGCCCTTGCAATCCGGGTATTCACAATCCCGATTGGACTTCCCATCACTTAGGGAGTCTCTATACCGTTGCAACTCAGTGCAGAGACAATCGATAGGTCATACTATTGTTCTTGCAAATACCCGGTCTTCACCACTGGTCTTCAAATGCTATCCATAACGTCATATCACATATTCGGAATGGGTTATACGACCCAAAGGTCCTTTCCCGGCTAACCCGAATAGTAAGCGCAATATTTAAAACATATGGATAAGGAATTTCAATTAAGTCACAACTTAATAATCTAAAGTTTTTCTTTCAAATGGTTTAACAAATTACCATTTCCAATCTTTTAAAACAAAAAGATTTATTTCATAAAGTTCACCTAGTTTCTCAAAGATTCATTCCTGGATTTCAAAACAATTCCAATTCAGTTGGATTAACTCGTTAAATCTTTAAATCAAAGATTTAACTTATAACTTTCAAAATCATTTCCAAAGATTCATTCATAGCCTTTCAAAAACAATTTCAATTCAAGTTGGATTAACTCATTCGGTCTTTGAATCAAAGATTTATTTCATAGCTTTCAAAACATTTCAATTCTATTTCAGCTTGAAACCCTTTCAACATAATTGGGAGATCCTTTCTTTAAATGAAAGCTGTTATTATTTGAAAACAAGTAGTTTTCGTTTCGAAGAAATTCGATCTTATTTATACAAGTTAATTCTTTTGGGTTAATTCAAATTCCCAAAAACAACACTTCAAAAATGGTTTGACTCATATATAACTAGTATAATATCGTTAATCCCTAGTTTCAAATCATAGAATTCAATTTTAAGTATTGAATTCAAATTGAAATCAAAATATTTAAATTCCAAATCTTGATCAAGTTATTCAAAATAATTTTATCTTTGAAATTCTATTTCAATTGCTTTTCACTTTAAACCCAATCCATTTTCAAAACATTTGAATTCAAATATTCAATTTTATAAATCATTTCAAAATCTGTGACTTAATCGATTTCCTCGTGAAATCCATAATTGTGTGTGTATGGTGTGGTCCATGGGTTTTACACAATAGTGCAACATCATCAATCATCACAGATTTAAACATAGAAATATAGTTGATAAGCGATATAACTATAAAGCTTATCGCCCATTCACAGATTCACAGATAATATGCAGATGTAAATAAATGAATAAATCATACATGGCACAAACCACAGAATAAAATATCACAGATCAGACAGGACAATCAATTAAAGGTATCTCATACAATACAATCATTCGTAAGTATGGTCAAGTATTCAAAGTCATTTATAAGCAGGATTTATAAATTATTTATCCTAATTAATTCAATTTATTTCCAATAAACTACTTATGAGTTAATTAACCAATCCTGATTTATTAATCATTCGATATCAATTAATTTATCAAACACTTTAATTAATTAAATTATCCTTAATTAATCATAATAAGTAATTATTTCTAATTGCTTTCAATATGTAATTTACAATTTACAATCTATAATTGATTATCTAAATTAATTTATCTAATTGATTATCAAAATTAATCATATTACGTAATACTTAATTATCCTTAATTAATCATCTTCATTAACTAATAACATTTCTTAATTACTTTTAATTAATCTCTAATTATAAATAGATCTAAATCATTAATTTATAAATTTAATAAATTATCCCTATTTATAATATTAGTTAAATTACTTAATTATCACATTATCTTTAAGGTAATTCATTTCTTTGTTAATGACTTCAATAATATTAAAGTGTAAAACAAATTATTTAACTTTCATTTAAAGACCTTTTATAGAGGAAGTTTATCAAAAATCAAGTTTAAATAATTGTTTGAAAACAAATCTTTTTTTTTAAAAAAAAAACTATTTGATTTTAAACTTGTTTAAAACACAGTTAGATTTAAAAACTGATTCAACTTTCCAGGATTCAAAATGAATTTGAATCCTCTAATTTAACTTTGATTTAAACTTGCTTTAAATTTTTGATTTTAAATTCTTCATTTAAAATCTAACTTTATTTTAAAACTTAAAGATTTAAGAGTTTATTTGAAAACTGAACTTAACTTTAAAATTTTGAACCACTGTTTAAATCTTGTTGCCAGTTTCAAATTCATTTGAATTGCCTTAAAATTTCAATTTGCAGACAGGTTTCTGTTTTTTTTTAATTTAAAAACCTGGAAACCTATCTACTCGAGCCACTACTATGCTTTCTTCGAGTCCAACGCGCAGAAACTCGAGCAAAGTTTCGAGTCAACACACGAGAGTTTACCCAGCTTCTTCTTCAACAACGCAACCCACAGCCAACCCAAATCTCAAACGTGCACGTGTACCAGCACCATAGCCACTTTCGACCTCCGACGAACCCTCTGACAAGTCACAAATCGACACCGCGGCCGATGTAAGCCATCAATTCGACAAAACCCAACCCAAAACGAGAACGAGTATCCCAGTTCAAAACTGGAAATCGACATCACCTGGAAATCTATCACGCAACCACAATTCCGACCACCTGGACACGAACCACCAAGCAGAAATCTTTGTCACATCGCAGCGCCTTGAACCGCCTCCACGTGATCCATTCCGATCACCCATCGACACCTGAAATGCCCCGAGAAGCACCACGATAAATGTTGGGTATAAAACCCTATTTCACTTCAATCCACTTCTCCAATCATAAAAAAAATTTATAATCAATTTTCCTACAATCTATCCTATATCATCCCCCTCCAGATTAAATCTGGAAGCTTGATTTTTCCTCGATCGATGGGAATTGGCCTTTTTGTCAATTTCGTTCAACTTGAAAATCCAAACAATTCTTGAATCTGAAAATCTTGAAACTATATCCTAAAATCATGATTTTCTGTTACGAATCGTTTCCTGAGATCCAAACGAGAAATCGTAATCAATGATTTTTATCTTGAGTTAACTTATTGCCGTCATATTCAAATTTTACACAAATTACTTAATGATTTTACTTGTCTTTATTTTTAGAATCGGTATTACCTCATTAAAATCAATTTCCTTTTAGACATCACATTTCCTAATGATTTAGATGAGGAGTTAAAAATTATTCTTGAAAAATCTTAAACCTGTTAAACAACAGAACATGCATATACAAGTACCCAGGCATGCATAACTTACCTTTATGTTCCCAGATAAAATGCATATCTACCACCAAAAAAAAACATTTCCCAATCATCATTTTCACTCATCATCACAGGCATTTTCAAGTAAAGAGGATCAAGTTTTGAGGGGAAGTTTACTCACATTTTTCAGAGGGAGAACAGAGCCTTAAATTTGAACAGGCTCTTGAATTTGAAATCTGAAGCAAACTGAAAACTCCTCTGGTAAATCCCTTGGTTTGCTAATTGTATTGATATGTATTGGTTAAGTTGGATGATTGTTTAAGTTTTGAAATAGTTTACTTCAGATCTTTAGTTTGGCTTTCGAATTAAAATGAAAAGGCAGAGATATATAGCAGAGAGTTGCAGACAGGTTGATATAAAGAAAGAGGTGTACAGGTTGATTTCATTATCTAGTAAAAGTAATATTATTTGTTCAACAGGTATGGCTGAGAAGAAAAAATGTGTGCTAGCATTTAATGCCAAGGTATGTGTCTCCATACTTACCTTACTTGCATGTTTTACAGTTCATACTTATTCATTTTCTTACCTGGCAGCCTTTTTGTATGTTAATATTTTCCCACATACTTTGTTTATTTGTATAAAGACATCTTATTTTACTTTGTTTTGTTAACCTTGCATATTTATCTACAACTTTGTTTCATACTTAAGTGTCGTTTCTTTTCTTTTCTTATGACTTACATATTAATTTTTCAACTTAAATACTTATCGTCTTGTATTTTTGTTTGTTCATGCTTATGTAAATTATTATTATCTTCTTTTGCTTTTTATTTATTCTATAACTTTGTTTGTACATAGATGTTTAATATGTTTGTTTGGTTCCATACTTAACTTTTATTTATCTCTATTCATAACTCAAATATTTATTTTACTTCTATTTTTAGTTTAAATATTTATCATGAATTTTACTTTAATAATTATTGTTTTATATTTTTCTATATACACATACATATATAGTATTTAAATTCAAATCAAATATATATATCTATATATATATATAATTTTAAATTTACTCATATATGCTCAAATACATATACATACATATATATATATATATATATATTCTCATATATATACATATATGCAAATTTTCAAATCAATTTGACTTTAATATATTTTCTATTTGAATCGGGGAAACTCGCATCTCTTAAATCGATAAATTTTACAAATTTAATTCAAAAATTAAACAAGTCATAAATTAAAATTAAATTAAATTCTAGGGTCGTTACAATCCATAAGTATTTTATATTGCACTCTTTTTCCTTAACTAAGATTTTTTCCACTGAGTTTTATAAGTAAAGTTTTAATGAGACATTATCTTGATCTAGAAATATCAACTCCCCGGTTACATTTGAAAATAAATTGTAATGTATTTTTTTCCTCATTTAAGATTTTTCCCACGGGGTTTTGCTTGCTAAGCTTTCATTTTCTTGATCTAAGAAAATCAAACGTCTTTTTACGAAATAACATCTCAAATATGTTATTTAAGTTAAATTGTATTTTTATCCTTAACTAAGATTTTTCCCATATTGTTTTTCTTAGTAAGGTTTTAACGAGATATCAGTTTGATCCAGAAGTATCAAGCTTCATTTGAAGAAATAAGAAAATAAAATATGTCATTGTACTCATTTTTTTCACTAAGATTTTCCCATTTGATTTTTTTAATAAGTTTTTAATGAGGCATTATTTTGATCCCGAAGTATCAAACTCTTTAAAAGGAATATCATTGTATGATATCTACGATTTCAAGTTGCACTCTTTTCCTCGTTTAAGGTTTTTCCATTAGGTTTTCTTAGCAGAGGTTTTTAATGAGGCAATTGACAATATTCGTAACGACTGAGTGGATGCATGAACACAAGATAATAATGAGGTGGCGCAATTGTCATGGACGTTTCAAAAAGAACAGTTTCTAGCTACCACATCAGCTTTCAAGATTTTGAAACGCATATTTAAGGGGGAGGTTATAATATGTGTAAATATAAAAGTGAATATGCTTTTGTGTTTTTCTATTTAGTCACACATCATGCGATATGTTCAATCTCATGCTCTAAGGCCTATATATAAAGAAGTCTATGTAATTTAATTGAATCTATCAATCTCTATTTAACTGATACCAGTATATTTTTATTTTATTTTGTTTTTATTTTTTTGGAAAACCAGGGGAACTCGGCGGACCGGTAAACTCCTGAGGAGGGTATAGTAAAGCCGTCCGCTTATCCAAGCCCCCATACCGTCGGCTAAATTTATATAGGATAGATAAGCGCATTGTAGGAATCGAACCTAGGTCTTTTTAGCAGAATCGAAGTCTCCTTTTCACTGCGCCGCACATGCGGACAAACATACAAGTAACTATTTTAATGGCTTTTGTCCTTTTTAAGTTTATAACATTAACTATTTTAATTGGGTTAAAACAATTAGAGTTTAATGACCATGCCGTTGAAATAGCGCTATGGTAAAAGAAACATCCAAATTATACAAAGTACAGAAGTTCTTCTGATGTGTACGGATGACATATAGTCTTAATTTGTTGATCCGAAGTGTACAACAGGGCTCTATTAGGCATACGTACTCATGCCTGCCATTGCCTCAGAATGTTAGGCATACTTAGGGTGATTACGTTGATACGTAGTTTGTTATATACCACATGAATATAGTATTGTAGGATTCATACAGTTCATTAGGTTTAGTATTAAAATGTTAATGCGATTGTACAATGTAAGGTATAGGAAAAAAGCATGAGCTTGCAGAGTGATGTTTCTCCAGCACATTAACTGCAACCTCATTAAGATATGAAAACAGTTTCATGAAAAAGGTGCATATCCAATTTACAATAAAACCACATTTGTATTCGTTCATGTTTGACCACCATCACCTAGTATATAGACTATGATGCACCATGCGACAAGCCAAATAGCTATTATATACATTTACGAAAATACATACATACATACATACATACATATATATATACATACATATATATATATATATATATATATATATATATATATATATATATATCACACACCATAATCATATCGTGAAATAACCAAATAATTACAAGAATTAAATAGAAAAGAAAACATACAATGGCTTCAAAACCAGGACCCTTAACACAATGGCCATGGCAAAAGCTGGGAAACTTCAAGGTATTTTTAGCCAAGTTCATCAAAATATTCACTTTTATATTTTTTTCAAACATATTTAAGAATAAATATTTTTGGTTTAGTATGCTTCGTTGGTGCCTTGGGTGGCAAGGAGCATCTACAAGTTCACAAAGGCTAAATGTGAAGGAGAGGAGAATGATTATTTCAATCTCTCTATATTTCCTACTCTTTTGCTGAGATTGTTCCATGCTCAGCTATGGATCACAATATCCAGATTTTACACTGCAAGGAACAAGCATAAGATTGTGACCAAGAGCCTTGATTATGAACAAGTTGATAGAGAAAGAAACTGGTAATAAACTTCCATTCGTCTCTCTATTTGAGCAATTTGTTATAGTGTAATCTGATCATTAAACTTATTACTTGTGTGTTACAACATGAGAACATACAGTATATTTAAAGAGGGGCTAAATGGATAAATTTGGTTTTGCAGGGATGACCAAATAATTTTGACAGCTCTGCTGTTCTTCATGGTAAATGAAGTGATACCAGGAGCATCATATTCGCCATGGTGGAATACTAAAGGGGTTATTTTGTCCATATTTATGCATATGGGGCCTGTTGAATTCACATATTATTGGCTTCATAGGGCTTTGCACCATCATTTTCTCTACTCAAGATATCACTCGCATCATCATGCCTCTATTGTCACCGAACCTATTACATGTAAGCTTGATGCATATGTAGTATTATTTTTCTAGGAGTATATCGTATGTGTGAAAATCAGATTTGGACCACTAGGCTTGCGCATGTTAGCAAGCGTGCTGCATCTTAGCCTATACCACCTTAAGAGTATCTTGCTTTGATAATGTGCAAGAGCCTTCAATATGAGAAAGTGGTATTTGTTACATACTACCTGGCCATACGCAAAATGTTAGGTATTTTCTTTTTATGAAATGAGCTCACAAGTTCACAAAATCAAGGATACAATTAGAGACAAGCATCATTAAATCCAAGGCCTAACGGCCCTTGAAAATGTGGGACAATATCTTATGGGAATAAAAGTAGTACTTCATTCAGAATTAAACTAATGGGTTCTCAGTCTCGAATAGCTTATCACTTGCACATTAAACCAAGGTTCCAGATTCCGTCCGGCATGCCGGAACTCCGGCCATCTCGGCCCGGTTCCGATGGTGACTGAAACGGAATCCATCCAATAATCCGTTCCCTTACCTAGGCTAAAAAAACTATGGACGGTTTAAAAAAATCAAAACCAAATAACTTCAACTTGATTTAAAAAGAGAGAATCTCAACATGCTTACCCTACAAATTAGAGTTTGCAAAGAAATTCAAACAACAAAATCATGTTTTGAATTTCTGTCAATTCAATTATATGCAAAAGAATCAATCTTGTACTATAAAAACCATAACAATCATATAACAATACACAAAATAAAAGCTTACAAACTTAAAGCTTTTCAGGAATCCTAAATCTAAATTGCGGCTTAATCCAGCAATCGTTGCTTACTCCGTGCGATCGAATCAACGCGTGCGAGCTAGCGTGAAGCAGCTATCTGTTTTTTCCCTCTCTTTTTAATCTACGAATTTGAAACTGAAGTGAATTTTTTGAGCGACAGTGAAATTGATGAGCGGTAGTAAACTAGGGCACGGTAGGCAGAGAGACAATGAATTGAGTGTAATTGGATTAGGGGACTAAACTAGGCTGGGCTAATTAGTAATATGTTAGTTGGTTTAACACGTAATTGGATTATGTGTAACTTTTATCAGTAATTGGATTATGAGTAATTGATTTATCATTAATTAGATTAGGCTAAATCTGAAGTCAATTGTTTAGCACGTTAGTTGGTTTATAACTGTTATCAGTAATGGGTTGCATTAATTGGATTAGGCATAATTGTTGATCAGTAATTGGATTACGAGTAATTGTTTAATGGTTAAATGTTTTATTTAATTAACACTTGAAAGTTGTCAGTTAAACGTTCATTGTATTGGGACATAAAATGAAGACAACGATGAATACAGTTTGTATGATGCTCAAAAGAACAGTCTTTGGTATTAAATTTTTTATGATTTTGTATCATCTACATAATTTGAACAAATCAATGTAATTTAGTACTAGCATCGTATTTTTATTGGCATATTTACAAGAAAGTACCGGAATTTGCAAATCGGAATTAAAACGGAATTTTTTGAATTTCCAAAACGGAACCGAAATTCTAAAAAATTTCAATGACCGGAACGGAAACGGAAAACGAAATTTTGAACCTTGCATTAAACTAATGGTTCCTGACAAAATTTGAGGAATTTATCTGCTTGAATCAGTAATTTTATTTTTCATTTACTTTTTTTAGCCAATATGCCCATTATCCAACTTTTCTTTCCCTTCTTTACCAATCACCAAGTGTCGGTATACAGGATTCCTTGAACTAATGTTAGCTGTAATCAAACGGAATTTAAGTTTAGAAGGGCTGCTATGAGTCGGCTAAATTTGGATTATTGTTTTGTTCATCCTTTCAAAGAGGCAGTAAACATAATTTCACCATGTGATCAACTATCTGCCTTGATTTAAAGCGTTTTGATTGAATTAAATTAGCTATTTTTTGGCTTTTTGAAAGCCGAAATGTATTGATTTTGGTTTTCAAAAAATCAGAAAGTAAGTCATTTAAGTCAATTCAAACGTACCCTTGATGATGATGACAGTGATGATGATAATAGAACTCTTATTCAAAGATCTTCGAGATGCTAATATAACTGAAACGCAAAAACGGTAATGTGTTTTCTGATTTGGCATGGCAGCTGTTATTCATCCTTTTGCAGAGGTGGTTGCTTACTTTGTCCTTTTTGCATTGCCTATCCTATCAATGGTATTTACGAAAACTGTATCAGTGGTTGCAGCTGCATCATACCTAATATATATTGATTTCATGAATTATTTGGGTCACTGTAACTTTGAGCTGGTCCCAAAATGGCTCTTTGATGTCCTCCCTCATCTCAAATACTTGATGTATACGCCTTCGTAAGTTTCCTTTCCCTACAAATATTCAAATTTGCCTAACACTTATCATCGTTTTTCAAATAAGCTGAATGCATTTAGATCCTTTACAGTTTCCATTCACTTCACCATACACAATTCCGAACAAACTACTCATTATTTATGCCATTTTACGACTACATTTATGGAACGATGGACAAGTCTTCAGACCAACTTTACCAGCATTGCCTCAAGGGAAAGGAAGAAGATAAACCCAATGTTATACACTTGACGCATTTGATTACATTACAATCTATATATCATCTAAGGTTAGGGTTTGCATCCCTATCATCAAAACCTTATGAATCTAAGTGGTATATGTGGATTATGTCCCCTATAACATTTTTATCAATGATTGCAACCACGTTGTATGGAGCTACATTTATCGTGGAGCGAAATAGGATGGATAAGTTGAATATGGAAACATGGGCAATTCCAAGATACAGTTATCAAGTGAGATTTTAATTTTAATTATTTTTTCAATTATTTTTTACTTTTTATTTCTTGCTACATTGTAAAGATGAACATATGGCTTTGTGTAGTATATGATATTATCTCAGAGGGAGGAAATCAATAAGTTGATTAAAAAGGCAATTGTAGAGGCAGAAGAGAAGGGAGCCGAGGTGGTCAGTTTAGGACTTTTAAATCAGGTGATTTCTTAATCAAACGAATGATACCGACCAATATCATAAGTGAATACTAGAAATTATTCGCTAAACCATACAACTTCCAGGGAGAAGAACTGAATGCAAATGGAGGACTGTACTACAACAATAACCCAAAACTGAAGATAAAAATTGTCGATGGAACAGGCTTAGCTGCAGCAGTTGTTCTAAACAGTATTCCTCGTGATACTAGAAATGTTACTCTTGTAGGAAAAGTCTCTAAATTGGCTTGTGTGTTAACTTTAGCTTTGTGCCGTAATGGAACCAGGGTAAATATAATGTGTTTCTTCTTATATATCATTGCTTAGCACTCAAAGGATGATCAAATGATTGAACACCAGTTTAAGAAGAGAACGATCACACTATATGAGTGTTACGTTTTTGTGAAAATTTCATATATTTTTTTACAGGTAATTGTGTCAAGAAGAAGTATGTATGAGGTTCTAAAACTGAAGATGCCAAAAGAGTTGGTAGATTATGTGCTTTTGTCAGAAACATACACGAGCAAAGTAACTGTAAATACAAACTAAAACATTCAAATTGTTAAGTATGGTATTAATATGGTGCATCTGTACGAGAAATATTTTCAGGTATGGCTGATTGGGGATGGAATAACAGATAAAGAACAAAGAAAAGCAACAAAAGACACACATTTCATTCCATATTCTCAGTTTCCTCCAAGGAAAGTTCGCAAAGATTGCTTCTATTATAGCACTCCAGCATTGACAGCACCCAAAGAATACGAAAACATGCATACATGTGAAGTAAGAGCTACAGCAACCACTATCATTAATGTTATATTGTTTATGACTGAGATTCACATCCCCCCCCCCCCCCCCCCCCCACCACACACACACACACGTATTGATATTTTCATTGAACATGGTTATAATTATCAGAACTGGTTGCCAAGAAAAGTGATGAGTGCATGGAGAGTGTCTGGAGTAATACATGCTATGGAAGGATGGGATTCAAATGAATGTGGAGATATTGTGATGGATATGAACAAAGTTTGGAAAGCAGCTTTAAATCATGGATTTCTTCCAGTTGAAAATTTTATATGCAAGTGATATGTTATGTATGTCTTGGAAGTTCCAAGTTAATAAGTAAGATTGTAATTGCAAGTGATATGTCATATCTGTCTCCGCAACTATGCAGTTATTTGAAGTTTGCATAAATGATGTAATTATCAGTTTTATCTTTTATGTGGCCTATGTTATTATTAATGAAAAGACATTCAAATTTTTGATGGCAAAATTCAGATTCTTATTAATAATTATACCAGTGCCAAAGGTTGCTCTGGAATATGCATTGATCACTTTCTATTTGGACTGATGACATTTCAAAATTAAAACGTTCTTCTGTTCATTTTATATTTAAGGGATCATTTGTAAAACTTTTTTTAAGTTCAAAAATTTACAAAAAAAAAAGGAAAAGAAAATGCAAAATGGTCTCCATCTTCAGATATGAGGAAAACAATTGACGATTAGTATTAACGTTTCTCCCTAAATATGTCTTCACTTCAGAATTGTAAGTTTTTTTTCCTGTTATTTTATTTTGGATTTACGGATTCTGAATTGATTGTATTCCAACTGCAAAACATATTATGATCTTGTTAAATCTATTTCTTTTGGGATTAGAACAATCGTAAATTTATATAAGATGCAGTATTTTTTTACAAAGTTGATTTTCAATTTTTCCTATATAAGCCATACATATTCAACTAATTTATATATAAATATTTTCTTATAATTTTGGACGAAAGATTTAAAAGGAGAAATTTTTTTCCTACTATGTATGCGTATAGATGTCAATCAATGTATTTTCCACGGAGATATATGTTAGAACCTCAGTTCCTGATATTTTGATAATAACAATTATATGTGTTTATCTAACCAAGTTTTACAGAAAAATATTGATGACCAGATTCCAGATTGATCGACGTAATCGTATAGGTTATAGAGTCTATGTCTAGTTAGTAATATATGTTAAAATCTCTCCTAATTGGTATAGATGCACAAGCTTTTGAATATACGCACTCGTTTTCAAAAGAAATTTTAAAGATGTCTGAATTAGCAGAATTCAGACGTTTAAATCATAAATTCAGATGTCTGACTGCTGAAGCAAAGCACGTTTTAAATAGCGAATTCAGACGTCTGAACACAATATTCAGACGTCAGAATAAGGTCAAAAATGCACTTTTTCAACGCTGCCTTGTTAGTTCACTACACTCAGAACGATGAATTTTAATTCAGAAATCTGAATTAAAAATAACGGTTAGTTTTTTGAAAGGTTGCTTCTCTTCCCTGAACAGAAACAACGTTCATTTCAACAATTGCTTCTATTCTAATTCATGGTAAATCTTCACTAACCATTGCGACCTTTAACAACTGTAAATAGCCAGCAATTTCAACACTATTCTTAACCAAATTTTTATTTTGATTTCTAAACTCTATATTGTTGCTATTTACTTTCAAGTTTTACAAATCAAACAATTTGATCACCAAACACTCAAGCGTACTCTTGTGTGGTCAACTAGACTTCCTTTCTTCACAAATTACACTATATACCATAAAGGAGAAGATTATAGGAAGGGTGTACTTATATTGACTTATCAGTGCTATTTCAGAGCATGCTCAGTCAAAAACATTTCCATTTATATTTGAAGTCCTATTGTAGTATCCTCAGGCGGTAGAAGTCATATTCGGTTGTTTAGACGGTGTAATATCTGTTCCTCCGGGTCAAGTGAGAGTATTGATTACATTCAGAAGGAGTCTGGGACGGGACGTCGAATGGGAAGTTCGAACCAATATATGGTGTCTTTTACTACTCTGTTTTTACTTCTATAATTATTCCGCACAAGTAATTAATTTAGTTATAATTTCATATTACACGATCACATAGTAACTTTCATTTGGTATCAGAGCAAGTTATCTCTTAACCGTAACACAATTATTTGATATTTTAGTAATATGAAAAGTAACACCAACACAAGTTTTACTAAAGGTCAATCCACTGCACGATCACCCGTATTCAATGGTTAGAACTATAACTATATTGGGCTACTAGAATGAGAATCTATATGCAAGCTAATGGTTATGACACATGGAATATCACTCAAACTGAATATCACATACCAACTACTCAATTTTCTGAATGGCCTAACACACAAAAGCTAGATGCTACTGCAAATGCAAAAGCTATGAACATGTTAATTTGTGCTTTAGACAAAAATAAGTTTAATAGAGTTAGCATGTGTACTACTGCTTATGAAATATGACGCACATTGAAAATTACTCATGAGGGTACTGACAAAGTCAAACAAAGCAAGATCTCTATGCTTAAGAATCAATTTCATAATTTTAGTATGAAGCAAGATGAATTTATAAACGATATGTACTCTAAATTTCAAGATATATATCATTCACTTTTTGCACTAGGAGAAAATTTTACTGATTTTGATATCGTCTCAAAAATTGTAAATTCTCTAATGGATGAATGGGAACGAAAAGTCTTAGCAATTGAAAAAGCTAATGATATTTCAACCATCAAACCAGAAGAGTTGATAGAAAATCTAATGTCTTATGAAGTTAATCTCCAGGCTAAACAAGTACATACACAAGATAAAAAGACAATAGCTTTCAAGGCATAAAAAGAAGAATCTGATTCAGATGATGAAGATATGGCTCTTATCGCAAAGAATTTCAATAAGTTTTTGAAGTTCAAAAGGAACAATAGGTTTGGACATAACAAAAACAGCACCAAACCATCAAATTCTACTATAGAATGCTATGGATGTCACCACAAAGGTCACATGCAGAAAGATTGTCCTAATCAAAAGGAAGACAAGTTCAAACACAAAAAACAGAAAAATACAAAAAGATGCAGGCATTTTCAGTAACATGAGATGATTCAGAATCCTCTTCCTCATCAGATAGCGACAGCGACAGTGACTAACTTTTGATGATTTAACTGAGATAAATTCAGTTGTATTGGATAAAATGAAAAACATCAAAAGGAAATATAAAGAGGCTAGTGAAAAGTTAAATAGGACCAAACTTGAAGTTGAAATGCTAAGGGACGAAAAGAATATTTTAGAAGAAGAACTTCAAGCTTCTCAAGAATCTTTTTCTAATACAACTTCTCAAATTTCTATGCTGAGTTAAGAAATCGAAACTCAAAAAGTAAAGAATGGCTCTCTTCAAGTTGAAAATCATGATTTAAAATCAAATGTTAAAATATTAGAATTAGATATCTCTAGTCTTAAAACATAGTTAGAAGGAATTACCAAAAATGTTTCAAATTTTAATAAAGGAAGAGAAAATCTATCTAAAATTTGAAAAATTCTCAAACTGTGACAGATAAAAAGGGTTTTGGCTATAAGAAAGCTTCAAATAGTTTACCTAAGAAAATGAATTCTTTTGAAAATCATGTTCAGAAAAGAAATCATGGTATTATTGATAATATTTCAAAAAGTCCAAAACATTCTAAGAACGTTAAAATGTGGGTTCCTAAAGCTAACAATTTTTTGATGAGAAACAAATACATAAAATCATTTATGGAAAATGTTCATAAGAATAAAGATTTTATTTACGAAGGGAATGCTGAACCCATTTGGGTTTGGTTTCTTAAGATCTAACTCTTAGGACCCTAACAAAAAGTGGGTACCAATGTCATTTTCATATTTATTGCAGGTACCACTTAAGAAAAGAGGAAAACGGATATTAGACAGTGGTTGCTTAAAACATATGACAGGAAATAAGGACATGTTGACTAACATTATCTACTCATATGGAGGGTCTGTCACTTTTGGAGATAATTCCAAAGGATACATCATCGGCAAAGGTGATGTGAGCAATAACGGTACATCTAATTTACCTCTTATTACAAATGTTTTATTAGTTAAAAATTTGAAACATAATTTACTTAGTATCAGCCAACTTTGTGACAAAGGTTTTAATATCTCTTTTTCTAAAGATAAGTGTAGAATTTTGATAAAAATAAAAATCTTATTTTTGAAGGTAATAGAGACAGAAATATATATGTTTTAAATACGAAATTTATTCATGACTCAAATATATGCTTAATAGCCAAAGAAAATGATCCTTGGTTATGGCATAAAAGATTTTGTCACATAAATTTCAAAGAAATTAGTAAACTTTCTCAAAATGATTTGGTAAAAGGTTTACCTAAAATAAATTTTGAAGTAAAAAGAATTTGTGATGCTTGTCAATTAGGAAAATTATCAAAATCATCTTTTAAATCAAAAAAAACATTTCTACATTACAACCAATTGAATTATTGAATTTGGTTCTTTTTGGACCAACGCAAATTCAATCTATTAATCATAACAAATGTGTGCTTGTAATAGTAGATGATTTTTCAAGATATACTTGGACTATCTTCATAAAAAAATTTGATACTTTTGAAAATTTTAAAATATTTGTTGAAAGAATTCAAAACCTCAAAAGTTTGAAAATTAAGAACATTAGAAGTGATCATGGAGGTAAATTTGAAAATGAAAATTTTAAACATTTTTGTAATAAAAAGGGAATTTCACATAACTTTTCTTTTCCTAGAATACCATAGCAAAATGGAGTTTTAGAAATGAATAATAGAACTTTACAGGAATGTGCAAGAACTCTTTTAAATGGAAGCACTTTACCAAAGCATTTTTGGACAGAAGCTATAGCAATTGTTTGTTATGTTTTGAATCGTGTCTCCATTCGACCACTAACAAAACATACACCATATGAACTTTCTAATGGAAGAAAACCAAATATATCTTTTTTTAAAGTTTTTGATTTAAAATGTTTTATTCCTAATACAAAAGATCAACTTGGTAAATTCGATCCAAAATCCGATGAGGGAATATTCATAGGATATTCGGAACGGAGCAAAGCATATGGAATTTTCAATAAAAAACCTAAAATAATCGAAGAAACACTTCATGTTTCATTCGATGAGAATTTCAAAATTAATAATAAAATTGATGATGATGAGATAATTACTAAGACTGTCACAGATACTAATACTAAAAAATCTATTGATGATTCCATTATTCAAAATGAAAACATTACTAATCATGAAAATGAGTTAAGATCTCCTCCTAGGATATTAAAAGATCACCCTATTGAAAATGTTATTGGAGAAATTAATTCAAATGTTACGACTAGAAGTCAACTTAATCAAATGGGCCATGTAGCATTCCTTTCAAATATTGAACCTAAAAATGCTAAAGAAGCCTCTACTGATGACTATTGGATTATAGCTATGCAAGAAGACACTACACCAAAACAGCTATTTTGCAACGCTTATTTTTTTAAAATTCCTAACGGTTATTACTGTTACAAAATACCAACAATTATTTTCGTTGGTTGACGTTTTTCACATTTATGACCGTTGGTATATTTTTCCATGGTGTAAATTAGTTGAAGTCATGGGGGCAAAGTTGTAATTACCATATTAAAAAACATTCCTAATGCACGTGTTACTTTCCTTTTCCATCTTTTATTTTACGATTCCTAATCTAGGGTTTATCTTTGCTCTTCTCCACTTCAACTCCCAAAATCCGAGTTAATTTTTTTGTCATGTTGATCCCCTTCTTTCGCTGTATCGCCATAATCTCCTCTTTGTAGGCTTTACTCCAGGAAAAGAAGAGAAGTCTTACTCGGTTAGGTAAAGGAACTTTATTTCATGCATTTATGTGTTGATATTCAAGTATTTCTGATGGTTTTGTCCGTCAATTTTTTCGTTTAATGGATATAGTTATTAATTTCACTTGGCTTATTTTGCATTTGAGAAAAAGAAGACGGATTTGTTGTTTGAATTTATTGATTTTGTTCATGATCGAATGGAGCACTAACTTTGACTACTATTCCAACCGAGCACCAACTTTCACTTTACTGTCAATTTTATCTCATGATGGCTTTAGGGTACAAACATACAGTGACCAAAACGTAAGACTTTTTTTATGTATTAACAATTTTAAATAAATATTTAAATGCTAATTACTTTAATTTGTCTTAGAATAAGTACTATTGTAAACTTTTCATTTTTAGCCGCTTTTAGAATTTTAAGTTTAGACATATGTTGATCAATTAGTTAAACATACAGTAATCTTTTTTAGTTGCTTTCAAATTTTAAATTTTAGCTGCTTCATTTGTATTTGTTGTCTTATTACCTCTTTGTTTGCTTTCTGGAATAAAAAAGTTATAGCAACTTTGTAGAAACCCTACAGTTTAGTTTGGCTCAAGTTTATTTTATTTCTTTTTTGTTCTGATATGTGGGAATTTTTTTTTAGTAAAATAAGCTCAATTAAAACACACACACACACACACACACTCTCTCTCTCTCTCTCATTAAAGTACACCACTATTAATGGAAATGATAGAAAACCAAATGTGTACATTCAAATTTAGTAGGCACTTGTATATCAAAGGAAAGAAATAAACAAAAAACACAATTTTCCTAAAATTTTCTGGATTTCTATTTTGTGCAAAGGAGCTTAACTGACATATTCACCCGGTTTCGGTAATATTTATTGTCAAAGCCAGTTGCAGATTAGAGATCTAATGGTATCAGATTGTTATCCCTGAAGCTTGAACTACTTAGACAGTTAGGCTTTCATGTTTCGCTTCCAAAGCTTGTGCTCCTAGCTTTGCCAATGGTATCTGCACCTTATGTACATCAATTATTCATGTCAACTGTATTTTATATACAAGGAAAATGTAAACGCGAATAAACATAACAATTGAATGTAAACGGGTATAAACATAACAATTGAACACAAACGTTCTCTTTTAAAATTCAACGTAAAATACTCATGATTTAATGTGTCTACTTTCTACTTATAGAGGGTTTGAAAATAAATTTTAGCTACTATGGAAACAATGATTCATAAAACATTTCTGTGTTAAATCATAGTTACACACTTTTAGCTGAATCCCCCAGAACCAAAATTATCGTAATGGTTACAGAGACAAAAAAATACATGGATAGACGTTCCTTTAGCCTCTCTCATATAACCTTTCTCATTTCCATTATATATTTCCTACAAGCATAAAACAAATCATTGTTTGCACTTTCTGTGCTATAATAATGACTTTATGTGCATGATATTGCATGGTTTCAAATATCTGGTAACATATGAGTTATATCATTCGGATAGAAAAGAAAATATACGGTTGCTTTTAAATTCTAATGCAGGACTGATCTCAGAAGAATGATATTATGTTCAGTTTATTCTTACATTTTTGTAGCAACCATACCTAAAAAAAATTATGATACCTCAAATTCTAGGTAAATCCAATTTATTATTACTTGAGATGTATTTCACCAATTCCTTGCCTGTGTGAGTAATCAAAGATCGTAGAAATCTTCATGTAACTCGAATGGCACACTGCAGTAAGGCTACAAACACAGTTAGTGATTGTGTAGATCTAACATTCATATGAACATTGGCAGTCAGTTATCATTATGCATGACTAATGAACCTAAAATTTTCACACTTATGATATAGAAGCACTTTCTAATTTTGTAAATCCTTTCTAGGATGTTGCTTTTTCTTTGGTTTTTGATCCGAGGTAAGTTGTCGCTTGCTGGTTTTGCAACTCTTCCTATGTTTGTTGTGCTTGGATACATAATTGGATAAGATCATCTCATTTCTTATCGGGTACATTTTTCAGTTTTCTATTATTTTTGAAGTTATATTGTAATGTGTATGTATAAAAAGGGTTAACATTTTGATGAGATGTATTTTATTTAGTCATATGTGGAATTATTCAGCCTCAAATTAGGGAGTTTTTAGTTTGACATAGTTTTCTACTTGGTTTATTGGTAATGCATGTCCATATGTGAGTAAAGAAGTTGGGAGAACTTTAGGATTTAAAACCACAGAATCATCCTATCTTTCATGAATTGTACATGGGAAATGTATTCAGTTTTAAAAGGCTAGAGGATAGAATCGAGAAAAATAAAAATAAACATCTATGGCTTTGAAACAAGTAACATGAACGTTGTATTGTATGTCTTTTAACATTAATTAATAGAGAGTATTTCAAGTTGGTTTAATATTTTTAAACTTTTTTACTTACAATTTCAACAGTTTTTAAGATAATTAAATTTGTAGTTGATGGATGTTGTTTTATTTTTCAATAGTTATATAAGATGCTGTAGTTTAGCACCTCTTCAATGCTTCACTGGCATTTAGGTTGGAATCCATAATTTTTGTATCAAAAATTCTCAAATTGTAAATTTTCATTCTTATATCAATATGTTTGGTAATACCAATGACCAATATAAAGAAATATAATCATAAGAACATAACATCTTATTTCAAAGTTAGAACTTTAAAAATCATCAAAGTTAATAGTTATCAAGTTGTTAAGCCAAAGTAAGTAGTTTAATTAGTACCTTTAAAATGTTAAAGTCTCATAAATAAAACTAGGACTCGGGCTTTTTCTACTTAGCATTTAAAATTTATTAAATGTTCCTCCTCGACTTAAAAATACCCTTAAAATGTTATTTTAGTGTTTTGGTTTTTTTTTATTTTAACAATGGTAGTTTTTTATATGACAATGGTAGTTTTAGATGTTTTATTTAAATAACGTAGTTCAATAATATATGATTTATTTATTAGATCTGTACTCGCATTTTTCATCTTCTTAGAATATAATATTCAGAAATATTATGATATGTTTTGAGGTAATATGTGTTTGACTTTTATTTTTTTTTAAATCCAATAACGATTTAGAGCTACAAAGAAGCTCGAAATTAATAGTATGTTGATCCTTCTTTTATATGTGTGTGATTCATATCAATTAGACAGTCAAGTTTTTGTTGCCGCTCTGGATGTCACGTAACATCACCATATCATTCAATCAAAGTAAGGTTTGTTGGGTTTTTAATAATTTATTATGCACACTTTGTTGTTAAAGGTAGGTCATATTTTTCCATAATTAACCAAAATTATTCCTTTACTTTTAGAGATGAAGTTGCATCTCCAAGATGGTCAAAGAGCTTGGGCAAGAAGATATACAATCATAAGGTAAGTTCGAGTTATAGTTAATGCAATCTATAAAGTTTGTTTTAGAACTATAATGTAAGTTTTCATATGCCGAAATTACCAGAACTCTGGATTATACAAAGTTTTATAAGAGGCTTTTGAGGGACGCAACTGGAATGGAACCAGTACAGTAAATAGGAAAACTGATTATGTATGTTAAAGGGAGAAACAATTTGATGGTTAAAACTGTGAAAATCTGGGTGATCTATAAAATTGCAAACAAGGAGGATAAATGGTAACTGTAATTACTGTACAAATAGTGATATAATTTGGCTTGAATAAACTTGCGTGGATGCATAAACAGTGCATATTATTTACTGGCCTAGCTTACAACAAGAATGAATAGAAAAAGAAAAAATCATCTTCATGTAACATACCCAAATAGCTGCAAATCATTAATACAGAAATATTGGTATGGAATAAGTAGTTGTTGTATGCTGAAAGCTTATTATGTTACTTTACTATCAAAAATTACATGGATAAACTTACTGGGCTATAATTTTAGTTGCATATAAGGTTAGCTATGACAGGTATTATCGTTGATATGTTCATTACTGTCTGTTATAAATAAATAACCAAACTGCTTTCAAGGGTAAATGTTAATTAGCTGAAATTGCTTTCCAAATGACAACAGCTATAGCAATATAGGATGTTCGCTGGGTGGTCAAAAATCAAATATTACATCATTCAATGGTGAAGGTAAGACTAAATCCATATTTGATTGAGGTTATCTGCTATTTTTTGACTGCACATACTTTGCTGATGTTATTTTATTCCTTAAAATGCTTCTAATTGATATGTACTACTGTTTTTATGAGGTATCACACAGTTTTGATGCCATATTTACTCTTAGGGACGACTAATGTGTTGTTAGTAAAATGGTGTGGCTCATCCTTTATTTTATTTCCCTGTATACGAAATTTATACACATGTTGTACGATGTTTGAAGATTTTACTATGCTTGAAGATTTTGCTAACCATGTTGTACGATGATTTGGAAATATATAGACCTTCAAAGCGCTATTAATGGCAGCGCCAACCGACAAGCAACTTTCAGCATTGGGAGAGCTCATGTATCAGGTATTGGTTGTCTAGTCATCTTCTGCTAAAAGGGACATTTATTTTACTGTCATGTAGTCTTGTATTGTATGAACTCTATCATCAACGCTTATTACTTACCTTAATGGCATACAGTGCCATTATAGTTACAATAATTGCGGACTTGGGTCACACGGGACTGATAAACTGGTGGAGCTAGTTCAAGAAATGCAGCATCGGCTATTACCTCACACTGACAGTTCAAGCTTGTTTGGTGCAATAGGTGGCACAATTTGTGTCATTGGAAGAAACTGCATTCGAACCAGCAAAGAAATCCTAGAGGTAACAAACAATCCTCTTTAAAAACATAATTTTTTTACATTTTATTTTTTGATTTTTTATCCTTTGGGTTTTAAGGGGTGAAGGGATGACATGATCCATTTCTTATAATTTTCTTCTTCTTTTTATCAATAACTTCTTTTTTAAATTAGATGACAATTTGTAACAACATTGTTAAGCAGATTCAACAAAGATATCAAGCAGCGACATGGCACCTACCTTTTACCTTCGAGGGCTCCTCTCCAGGTGCAGCCCAGTTTGGGTACCTAAAATTAAGACGCAGACCCTTAGAAAATGCAGTATCAGTTCAGTAAGCTTCAAAATATTTTGTAGTAGTGAAATTTGAAGTTTTCACAATGAACTTTATAGAATTTGATATGAACTAATTAGTATGTTTGATTTTCTTTACAATTCGATAATATATTAATTTTGAAATTTAATTTCATGTTTGTTATTTCTATAAATTTGAATTTGTATAGTTGAATGAAATAATATGTGATTATACTATAAGATTCGGAATGAGATATGGTTGAATGAAATACTATTAGATGTAATT
This sequence comes from Allium cepa, assembly GCA_030765085.1. Lineage (NCBI taxonomy): Eukaryota > Viridiplantae > Streptophyta > Magnoliopsida > Asparagales > Amaryllidaceae > Allium > Allium cepa. Next base: position 105,487,260 of record CM060944.1, on the reverse strand, counting down.
TGCATATGTCACGGTTATAAGTGTTAGAGTTTCCTTTTTGGTAATGGTTATAAATGTTAGAAACTATTGTTCTGTCATGGTTATAAGTGTGATACTATCTAAATTTCCTACGGTTATAAGCGTTAGTAATAACCATTTTATCATGATTATAACCGTGAGTAAATACTGTTCTGTCACGGTCATAAGTGTGATAATATCTAAATTTATAACAGTTATAAGCGTGAGAAATTACTATTTTTATCACGGTTATAACCGCGAGCAAAAGCGTGACTGAATTTTCCCATGGTACCTATTTTAACGGTTATAACAGTAATAAATTAGTTTTCTCATGCTTGTAACTGTGAGGAAATTGCCTTTCTGGTGTTGTGAGAGCTAAACTAATTTGAACAAAATGAAGTTTGGGAGTTAGTTCCTAGACCAAGTAATCAAACTGTCATTAGTATGAAATGGGTTTTCAAAAATAAAGCTGATGAACAAGGTAATATAACTAGGAATAAAGCTAGATTAGTTGCACAAGGATATAATCATGAGGAGGGAATTGACTATGTAGAAACGTTTGCTCCAATCGCCCGAGTAGAAGCAGTACGAATCTTACTGGCCTTTGCATGTTTTCATAATCGTAAACTTTATCAAATGGATTTTAAAAGTGCATTTTTAAATGGCTATATTAAAGAAAATGTTTTTGTACCCCCTTATTTATACATGAGAAATTTCCAGACCATGTTTATAAACTTAAGAAAGCTTTATATGGTTTGAAATAAGCACCACATGCTTGGTACGAATGACTTAAATGCTATCTTATAAATTTTGGTTTTGAAATAGGGAAAGTTGACCAGACATTTTTTATTAAGAAAACTGAAAAGGATATTTTAATTGTTCAAATTTATGTTGATGATATTATTTTTGGTTCTACAAATAATAAATTATGTCAGGATTTTTCTAACATAATAACCAAAGAATTTGAAATGTCACATATGGGAAAATTATCATATTTCCTTGGATTATAGATTAAATAACTGGAAAATGGAATTTTTATTAACCAAGAAAAATATTATAGCAATCTAATTAAACGCTTTGGTATGGAAAATACTTCGGCCAAACCAACTCCAATGAGTACAACAATACATCTTGAATGGAATAAGGATGGCAAAATTGTTGACCAAAAGTTATATCGAGGTATGATTGGATCACTACTTTACTTAACTGCTATTAGACCTGACCTAATGATGAGTGTTTGTCTATGTGCTCGATTTCAAGAAAATGCTAAAGAATCACATATGCGAGCAGTGAAACGTATATTACGATATCTTAGCAAAACCAAAGATTTCGGACTATTTTATCTGAAAGAATGTCCTTTCGAATTAGTATCATACAGTGATGCTGATTTTGAAGGTTGTCGGATGGATAGAATAAGTACGGGTGGGACGTGTCATTTCATTAGACATTCCCTAGTATCTTGGTTTAGCAAAAAACAAAACCGTGTTTCACTCTCGACCTGTTAAGCAGAACATATTTCTGCTGCTTTAGCATGTGCTCAAGTCATATACATGCAACAAACACTTTAAGATTTAAGAATAAATTTATCTAAATGTACTATTTTCTATGATAATACTAGTGCTATAAACTTATCTAAAAACTAATCAATCATTCATGAACAAAACATATCGACATTCGTCATCATGTTCTTCATGATAATATTGAAAAGGATTTAATAAAATTAGAATTCGTTTCCCCTGAAAATCAATTGGCTTATATATTTACAAAACCTTTGAATGAAAATATTTTATTAAATTAAGAAGAGAACTAGGTATTATTTCTCAAAAAGATTTGTAGTTTTAATTAAAAAAATAAAAAAATTATTATAATTTTTTTACAATTGCTGGGATTCGATCTCTTTCCTATTTGTATCTCTTGTTTACAGATTATACTTCGGTTGATTTTATAGATTTTATTATTATCTATTTTTAGCAAGACGATTGTTATACCAAATTGTCTTTCAACCAGAAATTTCAATGGTTTTGAGTTTAATTGGTTATAATCATTTCTACCAGAAACACCTCTTTATTTTAAGCTATATATATTCACTATATATTTGGCTTCAGAAAATTTTTAAATTCATATTCAATTCTTCTTAGTTTCAAACCAAAATTTGTTTTATTCTCAAATATGTCCTCTTATGCAAACTCTGAATATTCTCCCGGCTATTCATCAATCAACTTTGGATCTCCTAGTTCGGGATCATTGACATTACCTACTCCTACTACTTATCATGAAAAGGCTCCGACTAACCATAGTGGTCACACTCTAGAACCAAAACGACCAAGGAAACTTCACTTTGATTCTCTATAAACCAAAGAAAAGATTAATGATATCCATCATTATCAACAAGAAACATTGAATATTCAGAGAGAACTTTACTACGAACAAAAAATTCAAGGACAAAAACTAAATTGGTTGGTGAAAATGGCCGTCAAATTCTGTGGTTCCACTCCGGTTCAAAATCAAACGATCGTTCATTCAGCTCAAGTCCTCATGTGTCACCAAACTCATTGGAACGTGGACAATTGGTTGGATCACTAGCTCATCAGAACTACTGGTCTCCTCTCAAACCACTGAAAGAAAACACTAAGGTCGAACCAAGGATTTTTGATGACTCTCCTTCCAACTATTAGTTTCTGTTTTATTCTCTTATTTTGCATGTTGAATTTTACATAAAATTTTGTTTGTTGTTTATTTTAATGGTCATGTTTTATAAAAAATTAAATGAAGTTTTCTTATTTTAAAAACGGAGCTGATATTAGCATCTTGTGCTAATTCAGACGTCTGAATTATCAAATCAGATGTTTGATTTGTCAATTTGGGCAAAAAATTCTACCTAGATTCATACGTCTATCTTTATATTTCAGACATCTGAATCAAGCCAGGAATACACTGTTTTCTTGATGCTTGCCAAAATTGATCGAAATAGAAGTCTGCTTTGAAAACAGACGTCCGTTCAAACCGGGCAAATTTTTTAAAATGGGACCGAGCTTACACCTTTTAATCCACCGACTTTTTCAATGTTGCTCTCTTATCTCCCCATTTTTTACCGCATCTCTTCATTATTTACTTCACCAAACCATTCTATAAACCCTAAAACACCATTAACATTCCAAAATCATCCTCCAAAAAAATCAAAACAAAATGCCTCCTAAGACCAAGAGATCAAGAGAATGAACAACTGGACCATCTGAAGCACAAATTAGAACTTGGCTTCACATTGAGACGGCTATTGCAAGATTCAACACCATGAAGAACTCCAAAATCTTTGAAGGAGCTTTTATGCAATTTTCGGAATTTAACGGCTATAGGATTAGACAAATGGCATAATCCAATCACTTCGATTCATTAATTAGGTATGATTTCAAGAACTGGAAAATCAATCATCTATTTATCAAGTTATTTTATGCAAATATGAATTTAGATCATCACAATCCCAAAATAGAGAAGATTGTGTTTGGACGATGGTATGTGACGTCAAAATCTTTCTCCCATTACAAAGATTAGGCTATATTTTAAGATGCCCTTACGAAGGAATAGACATTGACCATGTCGATGCGGATATGTATGAACGAGATGAAGTATCTCATAAATTTCTTTCCGATGATATGACAAATATGACATTATCTATGCTGCATCCACAAGCTAGGATAATCCACTGAACACTCATCCAGTCTCTACAACCAAGAACCGGTAGTTATGTGAAGATTTACAAAAGGGGTTTCCAAGCACTCTATGCTATTTATTCTAACCAACAAGTCAATTGGGGGAAAATTATATTGGACGAATTTCAAGATGCAACAATTCATCGAAAATACAAGACTTTACACTATGGCGCTTATATCATGAGAATTTTAATGCAATGTGGCATACCAATACCCGATTTGGAATGTTCGTCTGTTAGTGTGCTTGGCTCTAAAACTTTAGGGCTAATGCAATTGCCAAAGCAACTTCCATCTCATATTATCATTTCCTTTCAATAATGGATTGAAAACCGAAATCATGGTATTCATCAACTGTCTTATCCGAACAAAGCTTCGTCATCTTTATCTCAACCACATCAACACAAGAAGAAGACTATGATGACATTCAAGAGATCCGAGGAGATGTCGCACCAAAGCAAGCTTTTATTATAATCTCTCGAAACCAAAAGAAGCTTCAAAAACAAATGGTTCGCTTGGAAAGAAACACGAACTAGAAATTCGACTCCATCAAGGGTTCCTTAACAAAATTTGGGATAAGCTTTCGTGTGCATCTTCTTCATCTACCAACGTGCAACATACTTCGGCACCATTCGCTTGGTCTTCCGACCAAGAAGAGGAAGAAGAAGATGATGAACAAGCTGAGGATAGTGAGGAATTCTGAAGTGGTGGATGATTTTCTATCTTTTTGTATTGTTGTGTTATCTTATTTATGTTATGTTCTGTGATGTTGTCATTTGAAATGTTGTGTTCTATTTTAAATTATCTATATGTTTCTCTCCATTCATTCTCTGTGATGTTGTCATATTATGTATATTTCATTGCTACTTTAGTCACTAATTCCTTTTAGTAATGACAAAGGGGGAGAAAAAGGTAAAAATATTGATGCATGAATTCTTTTATTCAGGGCGAGAAATTTAATATTTTCATACTACCTAAGTTTTAATGACATGAGAAGTTATTATTTTCTAACAAATATTTTCATAGTTGTCATTATCAAAAAGGGAGAGTGTGTTAGAACCCCAGTTCTTGATATTTTGGTAATAACAATTATATGTGTTTATCTAACCAAATTTTACAGGAAAATTTTATTGACCAGATTCCAGATTGATGGATGTAATCGTTTACAGGTTATAGAGTCTATGTCTAGTCAGTAATATATGTTAAAATCTCTCCTAATTGGTATAGATGCACAAGCTATTGAGTACACGCACTTGTTTCAGAAGAAGTTCTAAAGATGTCTGAATTAGCAGAATTCAGACGTCTGAATCATCAATTTAGACGTCTAACTGCTGAAGTAAAGCACGTTTTAAATAGAAAATTCAGACGTCTGAACACAATATTCAGACGTCTGAATAAGGTCAAAAATGCGTTGTATTAGCACTGCCTTATTATTTCACTACACTCAGAAGGAAGAATTCTAATTCAGAAGTCTGAGTTAAAAATAACGACTAGTTTTTTTAAAGGTTGCTTCTCTTCCCTGAACAAAAACAACGTTCATTTCAACAGTTGCTTCTATTCTGATTCATGGCAACTCTCCACTATTTATTGTGACCTTTAACAACTATAAATAGCAAGCAATTTCAACAGTATTCTTAACCAAATTCTTATTTTGATTTCTATACTATATATTCTTGCTATTTACTTCCAAGTTTTACAAACCAAACTATTTCATCACCAAACACTCAAGCATACTCTTATGTGGTCAACTAGACTTCCTATCTTCACAAATTACACTACATACTATAAAGGAGAAGATTATAGGAAGGGTGTGCTTATATTGACTTATCAGGCTATTTCAGAGCATGCTCAGGAGGTAGAAGTCCTATTCGGTTTTCTAGGCGGTGTAATACCTATTCCTCTGGGTGAAGCAAGGGTATTGATTAAATTCAGAAGGAGTCTGGGACTGGACGTAGAACAGGAAGTTCAAACCAGTATAAAAGTCTCTGGTGTCTTTTACTACTCTGTTGTTACTTCTAGAATTATTCTGCGCAAGTATTTAATTTAGTTATAATTTCATATTACACGATCACATAGTAACTTTCAATACAATATTAAAGACATTTAACAAAGATGCAGCATGTCATGAATCACATGGATACTCTCCTTTTCATATGTTGGATTTAATACAACTAAGTTTGTGTGAAATTTTGGTCCAAAGAAGATCATGATCAAGAGTTTTGATATGTCTATATATGTTGCATTTTGAATCTGTTATTATTCTCTATGGTTTACTTTATATTTTTTATAAATATTTTAAACCATAACATTATTTTTTAATAATTGGTTGTTGCCAATTTCTATCAACTTAGAATTGTAATTGCCAGTTTATTAAAATAAATTTGTGATTTAAAGTCACATTTATGTTTTATATTTAATAAATTATGAACGTACCAACTTTAATTGCCATTATGATTTATTAAGTGAATTTATTTGTTTTAACTGTTCAATTTGTTTCTTCCCAGCGGTGATACAAATTGATTTCATGAAATTACGTTTTTACATTTAATAAATTGTGAACGGTAATTTTACCACCTTTAATTGCCATTATGATTTATTAAGTGAATTCATTTGTTTTAATAGTTCGGTTTGTTTCTCCCCAACATGATACAAATTGATTTTCATGAAATTACTTTTTTTTCATTTAATAAATTATGAACGGTAATTTTACCAACTTTAATTACCATTATGATTTATTAAATGAATTTATTTGTTTTATACTTCAGTTTATTTCTGCCCAACAGTGATAGAAATTAATTTTCATGAAATTACGATTTTACAATAGACTATGAATGGTAATTTTACCAGCTTTAATTGCCATTATGATTTAATAAGTAAATTTGTTTCTGTTAATAATTCAATTTGTTTCTGTTAAACGGTAATATGAATTGAATTTTATGCAAACTACTGTTATGGTAGAACTGAAATATAATTTGGCATTTTATTATTTATTTCAGTATAATTACTATTAATCCCTCTATATACAGCTGATTTAACATTGTTATACTATTTATGGATATATAGGTGATAATAGTAAGCATTTAAATTTTTTTGAATCGAATGAAGCATGGAATAACGTTCATACTCTAATCTCTAGAATAGTATCATTGAACGGAACTAATTTTTCCACTTGGAAAGAGCAATTTGAGATTTGTCTTGGTGTTCTAGATATTAACCAGGCATTACAAATGGAAATATCTACTATTATAGCGACAAATACTGCTAATGAAAAGGCGAATTTTGCAAAATGGGAGCAGTCAAACCGTATATCTCTCATGATTATAAAGAGTACTATCGCGGCTGCGATAAGTGGAGGTATTTTTGAGAAGGAAGATGAAAATAATATTTTCATTGAAAAACAATATTTGACTTCCATTGAAGAGCAATTTAAAAGTACTTCTAAGGTTAATGCAAACACTTTTATAATGAAAATGCTCACTACCAAGTATAATGGGACAAGTAGTGTACGTGAACATATCACGATGATGAATGATATGGCCATAAATTAAATGGCATGGATATGGCAATTTCTGGTGGTTTTTCAGTTCATTTCATTATAACTTCTCCTCTTGCAAAATTTAGTCCTTTCAAGATCAGTTGTAATACAAAGAAAGAAATGTTGAAAATGAGTGATTAATTGTCATGTGTGTTGAAGAAGAAGACATAATTAAGGTTGAAAAACCTAGCTATGAACACATTCCTATTTAAAGTCCAAAACCGATAAATAAGGACAATGGTAATGATAACAATAAAGCGAATATGGTTACTGGTATCAACAAATTAGTATATCTGGTACAAAACTCATGCATGCTCCTAAGTGTCATCACTTTAAGAAGCGTGGACATATGAGGAAGAACTATGTGAAGTTTAAAGGTTGGCTCGCTAAAAGGGTAAGGATTTAAATTTCATGATTTGTGAAACTTTTTTAGTTGATGTTCCCTTAAATACATAGTGGGTTGACACTGGTGCCTCTGTGCATATTACGAACTCATTGCTGGGATTCCATTTTATAAAGATGCTTCAAAGGAGAGAAAGGAAACATAAAGTTGCTAACGGATTAGAGGCTGAAGTCAAGGCTATTGGAACTCTTCGTTTGATTTTAAAGAGTGTCTTTATTCTTGATTTACATGGTGTAGTTAATATTCCTAGTGCGATTAAGAATTTAATTTCTATTTCTAGACTTGACACGTGTAGTTTTACATTTCAGTTTGGAAATAGTTAGTTGAAACTATATCAAAACTCTAAGTTTATTGTTTCTGGCTTATTATGTAACATTCAATATAAATTATGTTTGAATTCTTTCTTCTGTGAATCTATATTATCTATGATTATTACTAGTGTTAATCATAAATATGGAGTCAAGAGAACTCGTGATGTTGCAAATTCTTCCAAACTATGGCATCGTAGGTTAGGTCATATTTTAAGAAATAAAATACAACATCTCATCTAAAATGAAATTCTTCTAGCATTAAATTTCCTAACACTTAACAAAGCCTAAAATATTCAAATTTAAGGCTAAGGAAATATATGCATTCCTTATAATATAAAAATATAAAATTATTACAACGTGTATTTATTTCAAAAATATAAATTCTCCAAATTTTATAAGTTATCCACAATGCTTTATTTCATATTAATTTAGGATCTGTTATTATAAAAAAATTAATTTTCCATTAATAAAAATAAAATCCCCAATATTAACCGGATTTAAAATCCTCCTCCTCAAGGAATTCATAAATTTACACAAAAGAATTTAAACTAGAATCTCTCCTCAATTACTTGGAAATATATCATTATTTATTTTACTGAAATGACCTAAAAACCCAAGATTGTCATAGATTTTCTCCTTTAAACAAATTGCGTTCTTGCAATTTCACTACAGAGAAAAGTCTGTAATAACTATGTATAGTAATAATTTTGCCTCTATATTTATAAATCCTTCTATTTGTCTATCAAATAATTAAATATATAATACACACATTCTTCCCAAAATTAATTTCTTAAATATTTGTACTTCAAAAGTTGTACAATTATTCCCTTGTTTTAGGAAATTCTTTCGACACAAAATTTCATCATTTTGTTATTTATCCATCTTTACATATTCATTTTCAAAATTTTATCTTCCAAATCCTTCCTTTTTTCTTTAAATATTAAATGGACTATATTTATATAAAATATTAATTTAATTTAATATATCCATTTACAAAAATTGGCTTATCATTCTTCAATATTCAATAATTCAAAATTAAGTTCACATAAATATTTTGCATCCTTCAAATAATATAACACCTTGTATAGTTTAGAACACTAAATATTTTAGGGTATTTAAGAGGCATCCATTATATCTAATCTTTTAGAATAAGGGTGTGAAATAATTTAAAACTTCCTTTTACAATTATAAGGATTTAGTCTAGTATAATTCATGTCTTTATAAAACTTCATAACATCAGGTTAAATAATGCTCATTAATGGAAAACATCCAAAATCATAATAACAACCACATCAAATCATATTAATTCACAAGTATGAAGAGAGCAATAGACAAGCACTTCAGAAGTCAAAACTAAAGGCGAGCCTTCACTGGGCAACCTAATAGACAAACACATCGCAAGTCAAAATGATCATTTCTGATCAATAAGTGTAATGTTCTCACAATTAGTAATTAAATGAGTATCGTCCAATGTCCCATAACCACTTAGCGATACTTAAATATTTGCTAAAAGATTATATATTCCACTCCACTAAATTATTCAATCGAATGAGTTCATGAATTAACCGATAAAGTAATAAAGATGTTCCATACTACTTGAATTTCTAAATCTTTTAACTAGATTTCTCATTCAAGTGAAAGCAAAAGTTGTAAGAAGTAATAGTTCAAAAGCCATAAAGGGAATAAAAAAATGGCTTATGTAGCTAAAGAAAAAATCAAATATAATGACAAGAAAAGTTTATAGTTTTGGAAGTGATTACTTTGATTTTAACCTCATATGAAATGATTTCTAAAATGCTTTATGTGTGTGTGTATATATATACACACACATATTAAATGAACCGAATTGATTTGGAAACAAGTATGTAATCAATAATATAATAAACTTACTTTTGGAAATTGCTTGTACTCAAACCATATATATGTTATATATATACATATAACTCTAAAAAATCTTCAAAGAAAAGAGTCATTAAAAATTTCAAAACACACATATATAGATATATAACACTTTTCATAAAAGATAAAATTTTCTTCTTAGTTTATTTAACAAAAATATCTTTCTATACAATATTCTATTTTCTCAAATAACATTATTAAATTCCAAGTCAATCACTTAATATTATTATCAAAACTTCATATAATATCTTCTTTTCAAAATGAAACATATAACTCGCAATATTTCTTAAAAATATAATTCATTTTCAAGATACTTGCTTCTAAAATCATTACGTTTGTTGTGACGACCTGGATTTCTGACCACAGAAATCCGTTTCATCTTGAAGAAAGAAAGGGATGAGAAAATAGAAAAGATAGAGAAGAAAGAACGACAACATGAGAATCTCACAGCGGAACGAATAAATTATATTAATCACATAGGTATTTACATAATATACAACATCCATCAGAGTTACACAGGTAAAACATCACATACTAGACAGTTATAAACACCTATCTAGTTATACAATTCGATAAACAATACAACACAGAAATACCAACACAGCGGAACTATATATATCTACAACGTCGAAGTCTCCTGCTCCATTGCACCTCCAAAAGTCGTTAATTCTAACCTGAATCCCTTGGCTACTCGTAAAAATTTGAGTGCCCGAGAGTTTAGGAAAAACAGAAATAAACCCCGGGTCAGACATGGGTCTGGTATGAGTAACAGGTTAAAGTTGCTTAATTTTTGAAGATATTTGAAAACAAAAGGTATCACGTAAGACTTCCCATGAATAAATATGGTAAGTTTTAACCTTACGCTAACCAAATCATTTAATAGGAAATTCTGTGATATTATAATAGTGTCTAGGGTTTTCAAGTAAATATGAAATAGCCGAAATTGTTACATTATTAAATTCCAGCTACTAGCCACAAAAGTGGGTAATACAATCAAAACCGTTGGCATTTATTGGATTTTGGATTCCATACAATGGCAGGGCTGCTGGGGTACTGCCCGTCACAGTGCGTGGCCTAGATCAACGTACCGAGGAGTACGGCCGCTCCCCTGCAATACAAGGCCGGAACCATTCCTTACTGAACAGTCCCGAACAAGACAACCTTGACAATTGGAGCTCACAACTGTCCACACAGCCGAATAAAAAGGGACATCTAGACAGGGGAAAATCTTGTGCTGCTTGGGCATGACCCACCTAACCTTGCTGACCTCCCCTGTTTTAGCCATTCCCGGTTGATGAGGCTTGAGGCTGCGATCACCTTTAGAGAACATATCTCTTAGAATGCTCATCGCCCACCTGACGATGTTCTGAAAGCATTCAATCCATACAAGTTCGTTCTGGATTCGAATGAAACCGAAGACATTATCTCGTTATACTCATTTTGGGATCACCCTCAGAGTTAACGACGATAACCCTTGCATTCTGAATCTTCACTTGAGAATTCATGACCTAACGTTTAATTTCGATCGATGTGATTTTCGGACTTACAAATATGGAAAACCCGATTCCGGTCTCATCGAAATCCAAAACGCGTCTTTTAAGGCCAAGTTGTTTTAAAACAAATCAGTTCAATTATCCATATACACACAGATAGATAATTCACAATATCATAATAGATAATCAACATCAACAGATAATCTATCACAACAGATAATCCATATTATCATCATACTTAAATCAGAGCATACCTATCACATAGCATTCATTAATCTCATATTTGAGATCTCCATCTATTCAAAGTAACCAATATCATTAATCCATATATCAGCAATCATATCAGCTATAATTAATTTAAAATGAATTAAATTAATTATATCATCTCTAATTAATTTAAAGTAAATTAATTACTTTACCATTTTAAATCCTTCTTATATATCTATTAATTAATTGTCCATCAATTAATTTCTCATCATCCAATTATTCAATTTATTTAATCACTCTTACATTCTAGTAATTGTCCCTTTAATTTATTTTCACAAATTAATTAACCTTAACTAAATACAGAAATTAATCTCTAATTACTTATTAAATTGATTAACTATAATTAATTACTTAAATCTTTAATTACACTAATTAATTTCTCTTTAATTACTTATTATTGGTTAATTTATCTTAATTGATCAATTCTTAAATCCATCATTTAATTATATTTATAAATGATTTCTAATTCATCTTAATTAATTACCCTTTAAATCAATTAACTTAAGTAATTAATCTCAATTAAACCACATTTATTAATCACCCCTGATTAATACCATTCAGCAATTAACTTCCTTAAATTACTCCATCAAATAAATTAATTACTCCTTAATTAATTTGTTTTAAATTAATCCCTTGATTAATTATGCAAAGTAATTATATTTCAATTACTTTCATATTTAAATCACCCTCAGTTAATTACGTCCAGTAATTTATCTTTAATTACTTCCCTAAGTAATTATATTTATCACATCATCAATTAATTATATAAATTTAGTAAACTTGATTAATTAACTTAAACAATTCATATTAAACTGAATTAATTACCATGAGTAATTAATTCCTTAATACTTCCATTAAGTAATTACACTTAGACAACTTACAATTGATTACCTTTAAATTAATTAATCTAATTAATTATTAAAAATTAATCACATTAATCAATTATTAAATAATCCTTAGTTAATGACCTTCATTAACTATTAACAATTCTTTAATTACTTTTCTAAAGTAGATTACTAAGATTTATCATTATTAATTACAATTTAATTAATCTTTAATAACTCATTAATTGATCCAATATTATTTAATTAACTAAGTGTTAACTATAACTTAATTAATCCTTAATTACTAGATTAATTAATTACTAATAATTAATCTGAATATTAAAACCTTATTTAATTAATGATCCTTAATTATCAATTTATTTATCCTAAATTAATTATCTTAAATTTAATTAACTAATTTAAACTCTTAATTACTAAATTAATTAATCCAAATCATTAATTAATTGCATTGGTTAATTATTCATTTTAATTAACTTAATGATTATAAATCATTAAATCTTTATTTATTCAAGAATAAAAACATTTTTCTTATTAATAATCAATTTATCATTAGCAAGGTACTTAAGGACAATTTACTTTCAAATTTTACCTTTAAATTTCATTTTAAATTTAAGATTTAGAATGAAATCAAATTGACTTTTGCAAAGCTTAAAACCCATTTAAAACCTTTTATTTTACAAGTTAAAGAATTATTTATCCTATAATAGAGGTTTTGAAAGAATTTAAACCCCATTTCATTTTTAAATTCTTATTGATTTAACTTTTTACTTTATCAATAAAACTATTTAAACAATTTAAATTTAAAAAAAAAACTTCTTTTATTTCAAGACTAAGATTCAAATATGTATTTGAATCCAGATTTGAATTTAAGTTTAAATCTCTATTTTTATTTAAACTTTACCTTAAAGTTTAAACTATTTAAACCTTTTAAAAATTGTTACAAATAATTTAAAAAATTTAAAACTTAATTTATTTTTAACTGAGATCCAAACTTCATTTGAACCCAAACCTAGCTTTGATTTTAACTTAGTTTAATCATCTGCTTTACATTTTAAAAACCCAGGTTTAAGTTTAAAAACTTACAGGGTTACAACCTGTAAACAAAATCTACCCGAGCCCTAACCCATATTACTCTGAGTCCATCACTCGAATCTCTCAAGTTAAACTCGAGCAACTCCTCTCTGCTCCACAACCTACCCAACATTACCAGACACAACACTCCGTGCACATGCCCAGCAGCCTCGGTCGATTCTGACCATCGACGGCGAACTCCCCATGCCGACCAGCACCTCAACATATAAACACGACCATCAGTTCGCTCCAACCTAACTCGAAATGGAATTCAAACTCAAATTCCAAACCTGGGAACACAGGATCAGATATCACCTCAAACCTATCAACACCACGTCCACGAAGCTCCAACCATCAGAATTCGCACATCTTCGGCCTCGACTTCGTCACTCTCCAAACCACACTTTCCTAGAGTTTTGTACCACTCGGTCAATCAGAGGTGATGAAATCACCTCATCACAGACCACAACAAACCCCAGAACTAAACCCTATATCATCCTCGTACCATCATAGTTTGCAATAGCAAAAATATTCAACATTTTTCCTAGTTCCAATGATGTCTAAGCAAGCTTCAGACAAAATTTTAACATTCAAAAATTCTTGGATTATCGGAAATTGATCAAGATTTATTTTCCAGACAATTTCAAAATCTACATTCAATTCAATATTAAAAATTTGGATTTTCGTTTTGAAAATCATACTTTTCAAAGATGATTCGAGGCATATACTTGAATCAATATAATACGACATTTGATTTATCCCATTATTTAAGTTTCAACTGTATTTTCTTGCTTACAGGATATTTTCAAACTTAAACTACTTAAACTTGTTTTCAAAATCTAGATGGTGTTTAAACAAACATATCATGTTTAAAGTTTTACAACCTAACAATGATCTGTTAAGAAAATTTGAATTTTCTCTTATTTCTAAATCTCTATAGTTAGAATACAGAGAAGAGCAATCCATATACACAAGCACTGTCATAAACAACCCTATACCCAGATATAAACAAAGAAAAATATCTCAAAACAAACTAAATTCCAGAGAAGGAAAATAACATGCAACAGAACAATATATTTAACCATTTAATTGTGATGTTACTCACAGATTCGAAGAATGAAGGTAGAGCTTTGAAACTGTTTTGAACTTCTGAAACTGTAAAAAAAAATTGCTTTGATCTTCCTGTTTTAAAACTACTTGCTTTTGTTTAGTTGTATGGTGTTGTTTATGGATATGCTTTTCTTTTCTTGCTTTTTGGTTTTCGAACTTATGAAACAAAATGAAACAAAGAGTATTTCCTATATAGAGAAGACAGGCTTTTACAGGAACGTGTTATATGGTATAGGCTATTTTAGTTTGTTCAAAGATATTTCTTTACTTTTATTTTATTAGGCAAGATTTTTTTAATTTTGGAGGCTGAATTGATTTTTTTAGATTTCGAATTGACTCAATAGTTAGCTGAGATGATACAACATTTAATGCAAATGTACTTTATGTTTCCTACTTAGCTTACCTTATCTAATTAGTACATGTTGATACTTAACTTAGCAGCATAATCTAAACTTCCTATATAAGATTCTTGCCTGTTTTGATTTATATATTATATGTACATATATACTTACTGCCTGCATATTATTTTACATATATGTTACTTGCCTTGCTTGCTTTGTTTTATTTTACAGGTTACAAATATTTACAAGCCTGGTTTTACTTTATTTTTATATGAAGTTTTTTAAGTCATTTTTTTGGTTTGTTTCTTAATTTATATTCATATACTCTTTATGCTTAAACAATTTACAGATTTACTTTTCTTTTTATTTTAGACTTAAACTATCCGATACTTAATTCACTTATTGTTTTTTTACTTATGTTATTATCATACATGTGATTTATGTTTGTTTTTAATATATTTAAGATTTGTTTTATTTTAAACATATTTGAAAGATGTTATTTCAAATTTACAAATCATAGCTTTCCTATCAAAATACATACACACACACACAGATATATATATATATATATATATAAATTTAAGATAACAATTTTTATTTATATTAAAATTCCATTTGTAGAAAATATTACATTATCAATATAGGTTAAATACAACTCATTAATAATTCATAAAAGAATTTGTCTTCTTATTTAATAAATTACTTATTTTATCAGCTACATTAAAAAAAACAAAACAAACCTTTTTATTTAAATTTAAACTTAAGCTAGAATCATTTTTAAATAATTAAGTTTTTATCTTGAGTATTGAAATCATATGGTTATTTATTTAATAGCTTAATATCAAATTAAAACCAATTTTTAATTTATCAAAAATATTAGAATAAGAAAACATGCCTATATATATTAAATTTAAAACAAAGATTATCTATTTATAATACATACAAATATGTATACATTACAAATATAAAATAATTTATTAGCCTTCAAAGATAGATTATCAGTTTAAATATTTATTTTAAAGAAGATTATTAATTTTAATTCAAATTTATTATTAACATTATTGTCAAATCAATTAAATTTTGACATGAATTATTAAATTGTTATTGTCAAAATTTCCGGCATATCACATTCCTTCCCCATTAAAAGAATTTCGTCCCTGAATTTAAAACAAAGGTAATTTAATAATCTAATTACAGATTTAATTTTTAAACACAGGCATATATCAATCATATGCTAGCAACCATAGCAACCAATTCATCCAATCTACAAATCTAATTGTCCAGATAAAATTCTAAATAGAATTCTCTCGAGTTTCCCCAAGTATAAATACCGGGATACTCGCTCTACATAATTCAAACAACCAATACTACTACTAAGCTACAGAGTTCCCACTCATCTAGATGTACAAAACAAATCAAAATATCAGATCAAACTCAAGTCTGACTCAACAACCGAAATTCCCTAAACTGCTGGTTCTAAAATCAGAGATAGTTCATACACGTACTCTCTCAGAGATACGTGAAACACTCTGAATTCCAGTTATCCAAATTGGAAATCCACTCCTGAAGACCAAACACTAATCCTAAGAAGAACAACAGAAAAAGATCCAAATATCTCGGAGCTAGCTTCCCAATCTCATCCAATCTTATAGTTCCCATTGATCGAAGAAAACCCCAACAATAAAGTCTTTAACTACGAATCTCCATCTTTATTCACAATACTCTTCTGACGATCCTGGGCTGTCTACACCCATACTGATTAGCCCCAACACTTGCTGATGCTCCCTAGAAACAAACCGAACCAAAAACAATCCAACAAAATGATCTTTCCAAGATCAACCAATCTCAGAACACAACTCTATTCCAAATCAGAAAACAGATCTCACTTCTTCCATCTGGAAGAGATAAAAACAGATGCATTCCATATCGGGCCTCAGATCTTGAAAAATTTCCTGTAGAAACTCTCTAATCCAAACACTAAAAAATTCCAGTTATTTCCAAACTAAAACAGCTACCACCATGCTTCCATTGTGCAACTCTGACTGAGCAGATGAAAATAATAATGACGATCATGAGCACAAACTGGACAGCACATCCCAGAACTATGGTTCAATAGATCCATTAAAGAAACTCAGAAGTTTCCTTCAAAACCTGAGCTGCTTCACAAAACTCATTGTCCAAAAATCATCTTACTACTAAGCTGAACCATCGGTACCACTCCTGAAAATCCAGTCGATACCAAACTCAATCTTCAGACACAGACAAAACTCTGACTTCCTGAAGACGTCCAGAAAAATCAGATAACCCAAGAGAACACTCAGCTATCGCAAGTCACTTTTGCGATCAATCTAACCTCTTTTCCAAAGAAAAACTGCTCCCTTTTACCAAATAGAACAGCCTATGCTTAATTAACCAATCCATCGAAGAAATGGATCAACTCTGCTACTCTTGGAATTACCTCAAGAAAACTGGTAACCAGAAAACCTTCTCGACGGCTCACAGAACACTCTTAGATACAATGCTGACTTAGATGCCAAAGACTTCCTATCCAAAACTCTTCGAGAAACTCGGACCTCGAAACACCCTGCTGAACTTAGCCACAATACCGAAGCAGACACACTACCTTAACTTGTTCCAAAGAAACATCTTCAGAAACATCCATAGTCACTGTGTCTCATCACACAGCTACTACATCAAGATATATCAAGATATCATGACTTGCTTCCGTCCAATCGACAGATCCAAACTCTAGCTCATCCAAACTTACACTTCAAATATGAACTCCGAACCTTAACAGGTTTCCTTCAGAGATCGATGAAATCCTTACACCACCCAATGCTCACTCGAGACGGTATTAGGTCTACAGTCTCGACAGATAACTTCCAATCTCAAACATTCAAACTCCAACCATTGGTAGTTGTGTTACACACACCACTACTCTATCTACCTTTATAACCTATATTGGAAAACCTGAAAAGGTAACCCAATAAATAGGTAGAAATAAATATAAATATATTAATATATTAAAATTACAAATACGCTCTCTCCAGACAGAAATCACTCAAGAGCCTAGGTATTCACTCAACCTAGTGCTCTGATACCAACTGTGACGACCCGGATTTCTGACCACAGAAATCCGTTTCATCTTGAATGGTCAGAAATCCGATTCATCTTGAAGAAAGAAAGGGATGAGAAAATAGAAAAGATAGAGAAGAAAGAACAACAACATCAGAATCTCACAGCGGAACGAATAAATTATATTAATCACATAAGTATTTACATAATACACAACATCCATTAGAGTTACACAGGTAATGCATCACATACTAGACAGTTATAAACACCTATCTAGTTATACAATTCAATAAACAATACAACTGTGACGACCCAAATTTCGGACCCCAGAAATCTGGTTCATCTTGAAGAAAGAAAGGGATGAGATAATAGAAAAGATAGATAAGAAAGAACAACAACATCAGAATCTCACAGCGGAACGAATAAATTATAATAATCACTTAAGTATTTATATAATATACAACATCCATTAGAGTTATACAGATAATACATCGCATACAAGACAGTTATAAACACCTGTCTAGTTATACACCTCAATATACAATACAGATAAACAACACAGAGAAATAACTCAGAGATACTAACACAGCGGAACTATATTTATATCTATAACGCCGAAGACTCCTACTCCATTGCTCCTCCAGAATTCGTCAAAGCTAACCTGAATCCCTTGGCTACCGGTAAAAATTTGGATACCCGAGAGTTTATGAAAAAAACACAAAAATAAACTCCGGGTCAGACATGGGTCTGGTATGAGTAACAGGTTAAATTTGCTTAACTTTTGAAAATATTTTTGAAACAAAGGGTATCACGTAAGACTCCCCACAAATAAACATGGGTAAGTTTTTACCTTATGCTAACCAAAACATTTGATAGGAAATTCTGTGATATTATAATAGGTCTAGGGTTTTCAAGTAAATAGAAAATAGCCGAAATTGTTACATTCATTAAATTCCAGCTACTAGCCACAAAAGTGGGTAATACAATCAAAACCGTTGGCACTTATTGGATTTTGGATTCCATACAATGGCAGGGCTACTGGGGTACCGCCCGTCACAGTACATGGCCTAGATCAACGTACCGATGATCACTCCCCACCCCCTGCAATGCAAGGCCAGAACCATTCCTTACTGAACAGTCCCGAATAAGACAAACTCGATAGTTGGAGCTCACAACTGTCGACACAGCCGAAATAAAAGGGACATATACACAGGGGAAAATCTTGTCCTGCTTGGGCATGACCCACCTAACCTTGCTGCACCTCCCCTGTTTTAGCCATTCCCGGTTGATGAGGCTTGAGGCTACGATTACCTTTAGAGAACACATTTCTTAGAATGCTCATCGCCCACCTGACGATGTTTTGAAAGCATTCAATCCATACAAGTTCGTTTCGGGTTCGAACGAAACCGAAGGCATTATCTCGTTACACTTATTTTGGAATTAACCTCCGAGTTAACGACGATAACCCTTGCATTCTCAATCTTCACTTGAGAATTCACGACCTAATGTTTAATTTGGATCGATGTGGCTTTCGGACTTCCAAATATGGAAAACCCGATCCCGGTCTCATCGAAATCCAAAACGTGTCTTTTAAGGCCAAGTTGTTTAAAATTTAAAACAGTTCAGTTCAATTATCCATATACACACAGATAGATAATTCACAATATCACAATAGATAATCAACATTATCATCATAAACAGATAATCAAAATTATCACTACAAACAGATAATGCATATTATCATCATAACAGATGATTCATATTATCATCATACTTAAATCAAAGCATCCATATCACATAGCATCAATTTCTCATATCTGAGATCTTAAATCATTTAAGGTAAATGATATCATCATCCATACATAAGCAATCATATCAGCTATAATTAATTTAAAATGAATTAAATTAATTACTTGCATCTCTAATTAATTTAAAGTAAATTAAACTAATTGCTTCACCATCTTAAATCTTGCTTATATATCTATAATTAATTGTCATCAATGAATAAATCATTCACTAATTATTCGTTACAATTAATCACACTTGATTAATTAACATTTAATTATATACAAATAATCATTTTTAAATTATTTTCCCAAATTAATTATCTTATCCAAATATAGAAATTAACCTTAAATTACAAACATTACATTACTTCTTAATTACACTAATTAATTACTCTTTAATTACTTATTATTGTTTAATTAATCTAAATTGATCATCCCATCATTTATTATATCAATTAATGATTTCTAATTACATTTTAATTAATTCCCTGTTTAAAATTAATTACCTTAAGTAATTAATCTTCAATTAAACCACATTTATTAATCACCTCTGATTAATATCATTCAGTAATTAACTATCTTTAATTACTCCATCAAATAAATTAATTACTCCTTAATTAATTTCCTTTAAATTAATACCTTGATTAATTATACAAAGTAATTATATTCCAATTACTTTCATTATAAAATCACCCTCAGTTAATTACATCCAGTAATTATCATCAATTACTTCCCTAAGTAATTATACTTATCACATACTCAAATTGTTATTTAAATTAATTAATTTAATTAATTAACTTAAACAATTCATAGAATTAATTACAATGAGTAATTCATTTCTTAGTTACTTCCGTAAAGTAATTATACTTAACAATACACAATTTCTTATCTTAAATAAATAATTTAATTAATTTTTAAAAATAATCCCATTAATTGATTATTTCATAATCTTAGTTAATGACCTTCATTATCTATTTACAATTCTTCAATTACTTTTCCTAAAGTAATTAACTAAAATTTATTTTCAATTATATTTATATTAATCTTAATAACTCATTAATTATTCCTCACTTAATTCATTAATTGATTGCTAATCATTAATTTAAAAATTAAACCTTATTAAATCAATGATTTCTTAATTACCAATTGATTTACCTTAAATTAATTAACTTATATCTCTTTTATTTAAACTCTTAAGTTCTAAGTTAATTAATTCTATTCATTAATTATCCACTTGGTTAACTTAATAATTACAAACCCTTATGTCTTTAAAATCTTTTTCTATTTAATGATCAATTTATCATTAATAAGGTATTTTAAACAATTTAATTTAAATTTACTTTTAAACTTCATTTTAAATTTAAGATTTAAAATGAAATCAAATTAATCTTAACAATTCCAAATTCCTTTTTATTTTACAACTTAAAGAATAGTTATCTTAAAATAGAAGATTAAAAGAATTTAAACACAATTCCATTTTGAATTCAAATCAAATTTAAAAATTCACTTTATAAAAACAATTTAAAATCTCCTTTTTATTTCTAATTTAAGATTCAAATTTATATTGAATCTGAGATTTAAATCTTTAAATTTAAACTCAACCTACAATTTAAAGCTTCACTTTTAAATCCAACTACTCAAACTTTTCTTTTTATAAGTAGTTACAACAATTTAAATAAAAACTTTATTTGTTTTAATTAAAGTTCAAAGCTAACTTGGATCAGATTAAACTTGGATTTAATCTCTTTTTTTTAATCTTAAATTTTCATTTAAACTCGGCTTTTAGATTTTATTTTAAAATTTTAAAAAACAGAATACAGGTTTCCTGTAAAACCCGAAATCAAGCAATCAACCCGAGCCCAACTATTTTTGCTTCGAGCAAAACCCAAAATAACACGAGCCAATCATCACTATGCTTCGGGTAAATCATGAGACAAAATAATCCTACCTTACCAAACTAAACAGAACCAAAAAAATGCACCGTGCAAGTGCACAGAGCTGCCGACCGTCACAGATCATCGACGATCATCTTCTTATGTCGACAGCCATCCAAACACCCAAATACGATCATCAGTTCGTCTTCCACTTCTCGAAATCAAATTCGAGGCCTCCAACCCAAACCTGGAAATTGAGATCACCACACATCCAAACCTGGCAACACGCTGCTTCAAAATCGTGACCACCTGAAAGTTGACTGCTCCGGTCTCAACTTCGCAACCCTCCATACTACTCTTCCCCAGAATCACAGGCAACTCGGTCAACCATAGGAGGTGAAATCGCCTTGATTCCAGACCTCAGCAAAACCAAGTATTAAACCTAAATCTTACTCGTTTCTAACATTCTTGCAATATAAAATTTATTTAACAATTTTCCCATAAATTTGCTTTGTACAAAATTTCAACATTTTAAATATGCGCGATCACTGGAAATTGATATGAAAGCATTATCAGTTCAACAAGGAACTGTTCTTAACATGCTTAATGAAAAATCAATATTTTTGTTTTAAAGATCATACTTTTAACTGATGATTCCACTTGTATGCCCGATTCAACAATTTATCATATTTGATTTTATCATGATTATGCATGCTTATCTGTTCTAAGAATTTTCAGATTCATTCCACATTTATTTTGCTGGAATTAAGTTTTTAGCTTCCATTTATAATCAAATGAACATATTGTATTCACATCTTTCATCTTAACTAGGATCAAGATTTGATTTTTTTCTCCTCTGGGGTTTTGATCTGAACCAAGAACAAAAGTAATTTCAACATAACCAGGCAACACACATTCAAATACTTATAAACACAACGAAAAATTCACATATATGTATATGCATAACGAAGTAATCTTCCCTTTCAGATTTCACAAGCAACAAATATATATACACTTTAAATTTTAAATTGGTTACTCACATAAATATTTGGACAGAGAACACATCCAGGAGGCTATTGCTTAATCCTGTGTTAAATCTCCTTGCTTTTGATTAATGAAGTTGTTTAGGGATATGCTTTTATTTTCTTGCTGTCTGGTTTGTTAAGTTATGAAAGGAAATGGAACAAAAAGCATTGCATATAAATATAGAGGAGACAGGCTTGTACAGGAAGGTGTTTATTGGTATAGGCATTTTGGTTTGTTCAGATATTTCCTTACTTTTGTTTTATCAGGCAAGATTATTCAAAAAGAGGCTGAATTGATTTTTTTTTTTTTTTTTTTTTTTTACATTTCGGTTGACAAAAAGGTGTGCTAGTATTAATTGAAATAGTACTTTATGTTTACTCTTTATCTAATTAGTACATGTTGAAATTTAACTAAGCAGCATAATCTAAACTTCCTATATAAGATTCTTACATGTTTCTTACTTGTCTTATTCTTGCCTTGTATATTAGGTTGTAGGCAACAAATATTACAATGTCGGGTTTGTATCTTTTACTTGTACCTGCATATATACTAGATGTTTATTTTGATTTTGGTAGATTTTCTTTGGCTTATTTATTCTACAGGTTATATACTTATTTTATTTTTTCTCGTTGTACTTTATTTTCACATGAAGTTGTTTAAGTCATTTTTATTTATTACTTTGTTCTTGTCTAGCATCTATTCTACAGGCATATTTCACTTACCTGGCATCATTTATTTTATGTATGTATTATAAAGTTGTTTTAACCATTGTTACAAATTTTAACTTAAGTATTTAGTTCTATTTATTATTTTTGTTTTCTCTTTTATTTTTAAACTTTAACTATCAAATACTTAATTTGCTGATTATTAATTTATTTTCATACTTATGTTAATATCGTACATTTGATTTATGTTGCTGTTTAATACATTTAAGATTTGTTTTATTTTAAACATATTTGAAAGATGTTATTTCAAATTTACAAATCATAGCTTTCAAATCAAAATACACATATATAAATTTAAGATAACAATTTGTATTCATATTAAAAATCCATTTGTAAAAAATATTACATTATCAATATAGTTCAAATATAACCCATTATTAATTTAAAAATAAATTTCCAAAAGAATTTATCTCTTTATTAATCAATTGCTTATTTTATCAAGCTATATTAAAAAAACAAACCTTTTTATTTAAATTTAAACTTAAGCTAAAATCAATTTTAAATAATTAAGTTTTTATCTTGAGTATTAAAGTCATATGGTTATTTATTTAATAGCTTAATATCAAATTAAATCCAATTTTTAATTTATCAAAAATATTAGAATAAGAAAACATGCCTATATATATTAAATTTAAAACAAAGATTATCTATTTATAATATATACAGATATGAATACATTACAAATATAAAACAATTTATTAGCCTTTAAAGATAGATTATCAGTTTAAACATTTATTTTGAAGAAGATTATTAAATTTAATTCAACTTTATTATTAACAATATGGTCAAATCAATTAAATTTTGACATAAATTATTAAATTGTTATTGTCAAAATTTCCGGGATATCACATTCCTCCCTCTTAAAAGAATTTCGTCCCCGAAATTTAAAACAAAGGTAATTTAATATCTAGTTACAGATTTAATTTTTAAAATACAAGCATATCAATCATATGCTAACAACCATAGCAACCCATTCATCCAATCTACAAATCTAATTGTCTAGATAAAATTCTAAATGGAATTTTCTCGAGTTTCCCCAAATATAAATATTGGGATACTCGTTCTACAGAATCTAAACAATCAATATTACTAAGCTACCGAGTTTCTACTCATCTGGGTCTACAAAACAAAACAGGATATCAGACTACAGATAAGTTTGACTCAACAACCAAAACTCTCCGAACTGCTGACTCTACAATCAAAGATAGCTCATACACGTACCCTCTCAAAGATACGTGAAACACTCCAAATTCCAGTTATCCCATCTGACAATTCAATTCTAAAGATCAAACTCTTATCCAAAATCAAATCTCCGATTACGAAATCCAAATTCCTTCGTCTCTTATCTACAAAATTCTTCGGACGATCCTGGGCTGCTTACATCCTTCCTGATCAGCTCAACACTTGCTGACGTCCCTAGAAACAACTACACCAAAGACAATCCAACTAAATGATCTTTCCAAGATCTACCAAAACTCAGAACACAAACTCAATTCCAAAATCAAGAGATTGATCTTACTTCTTCTCATATGGAAAGATAATACAGATGCATTCCAATCTGGTCTTAAGATCCTGAAAAATTTCCAGTAGAAACCCTCTAATCCATAATACTGCAAATTCTAGTTGTTTCCACACCTAACAGCTGCCACCATGCTTCCACTGCGCTACTCTAATCAGAGCAGATGAAAATGTTAATGATAATCTCGAGGACAAATGGATAACACATCATAGAACTATGGTTCAACAGATCCTTAAAAGAAACTCAGAAGTTCCTCCAAATCTCGAGCTGCTTTACCAAACTCATTCTCAGAAAATCATCTTACTACTGAGCTGAACCATCGGTACCACTCCTGGAATCTAGTCGATATCAAACTCAATCTCTAGACACGGACAAAATTCACATCCAGAAAAATCAGATAGCCCAAGAGAAACTCAAACAATCGCAAGTCACTTTTGCGATCAATCTAGCCCACTACCAAAGAAAAACTGTTCTCTCTTTACCAAACAGAATAGCCTACGCTTAATTAGCCAATCCATCAAAGAAATGGAATCAACCTGTTGCTCCTGAAATTTCTTCAAGAAAACTGCCAAACTAGAAGATCTCCTTGATAGAACAAAGAACAGTCCGAGCCGCACTGCTGACTCAGATGCTAAGACTTCCTATCTAAAGCTCTTCAAGGAACTCGGACCTCGAACCAAACAGAAACATTCTACTGAATTCAGCCCCAACACCGAAGCAGATACACCTCCTTAACTTGTTTCTGAAGAAACATCTTCGGAGACTTCCATAGTCACCGTGTCTCATCACACAACTACTACATCCTGAGGTAAGAAGATATCCCGACTTGCTCATGCCAAACCGATGAGTCCAAACTCTAGCTCATTCAAACTTAAGCTTCAAAAGTGAACTCCGAACCTTAACAGGTTTCCTTCAGAGACCAATGAAATCCTTACATCACTCGAAGCTCACTCGAAACAGTAATGGGTCTACAATTTCGACAAATACACCTCCAAGCTCAAATATTCAAACTCCAACCATTGGTAGTCGTGATACACACACCACTACCCTATCTACCTTTATAACTTATATTGGATAACCCGGACAGGTAACCCAACAAATAGGTAGAAATAAATATTAATATATATTACAAAATTACAAATACGCTCTCTCAAGAAAGAAATCACTCAAGAGCATAGGTATTCACTCAACCTAGCGCTCTGATACTAACTATGACGACCCAAATTTCTGACCCCAGAAATCCGGTTCATCATGAAGAAAGAAAGGGATGAGAAAATAGAAAAGATAGAGAAGAAAGAACAACAACATCAGAATCTCACAGCGGAACGAATAAATTATAATAATCACATAAGTATTTACATAATATACAACATCCATCAGAGTTATACAGATAACACATCTCATACTAGACAGTTATAAACACCTGTCTAGTTATACACCTCAATATACAAAACAGATAAACAACACAGAGAAATAACTCAGAGATACCAACACAGTGGAACTATATTTATATCTATAACGTCGAAGCCTCCTGCTCCATTGCTCCTCCAAAATTCGTCAAAGCTAACCTGAATCCCTTGGCTACCCGTAAAAATTTGGGTGCCCGAGAGTTTATGAAAAAAACACAAAAATAAACTCCGGGTCAGACATGGGTCTGGTATGAGTAACAGATTAAAGTTGCTTAACACTTGAAAATATTTTTGAAACAAAGGGTATCACGTAAGACTCCCCACAAATAAACATGGGTAAGTTTTTACCTTACGCTAACCAAAACATTTGATAGGAAGTTCTGTGATATTATAATAGGTCTAGGGTTTTCAAGTAAATAGAAAATAGCCGAAATTGTTACATTCATTAAATTCCAGCAACTAGCCACAAAAGTGGGTAATACAATCAAAACCGTTGGCACTTATTGGATTTTGGATTCCATACAATGGCAGGGCTACTGGGGTACCGCCCATCACAGTACGTGGCCTAGATCAACGTACCGAGGATCACTCCCCACCCCCTGCAACACAAGGCCGGAACCATTCCTTACTGAACAGTCCCGTACAAGACAACCCCGACAGTTGGAGCTCACAACTGTCCACACAGCCGAAATAAAAGGGACATCTAGACAGGGGAAAATCTTGTCCTGCTTGGGATGACCCACCTAACTTTGCCGCACCTCCCCGTTTTTAGCCATTCCCGATTGATGAGGATTAAGGCTACGATTACCTTTAGAGAACACATTTATTCGAATGCTCATCGCCCACTTGACGATGTTTTGAAAGCATTCAATCCATACAAGTTCGTTCCGGGTTCGAACGAAACCGAAGGCATTATCTCGTTACACTTATTTTGGAATCACCCTCAGAGTTAACGATGATAACCCTTGCATTCTGAATCTACACTTGAGAATTCACCACCTAACGTTTAATTTGGATCGATGTGGTTTTCAGACTTCCAAATATGGAAAACCCGATCCCGGTCTCATCGAAATCCAAAACGTGTCTTTTAAGGCCAAGTTGTTTAAAATTTAAAACAGTTCAGTTCAATTATCCATATACACACAGATAGATAATTCACAATATCACAATAGATAATCAACATTATCATCATAAACAGATAATCAATATTATCACTAAAAACAGATAATGCATATTATCACCATAACAGATAATTCATATTATCATCGTACTTAAATCAAAGCATCCATATCACATAGCATCAATTTCTCATATCTGAGATCTTAAATCATTCAAGGTAAATGATATCATCATCCATACATAAGCAATCATATCAGCTATAATTAATTTAAAATGAATTAAGTTAATTACTTGCATCTCTAATTAATTTAAAGTAAATTAAATTAATTGCTTCACCATCTTAAATCTTGCTTATATATCTATAGTTAATTGTCATCAATGAATAAATCATTCACTAATTATTCGTTACAATTAATAACACTTGATTAATTAACATTTAATTATATACAAATAATCATTTTTAAATTATTTTTACAAATTAATTATCTTATCCAAATATAGAAATTAACCTTAAATTACAAACATTACATTACTTCTTAATTACACTAATTAATTACTCTTTAATTACTTATTATTGTTTAATTAATCTAAATTGATCATCCCATCATTTATTATATCAATTAATGATTTCTAATTACATTTTAATTAATTCCCTGTTTAAAATTAATTACCTTAAGTAATTAATCTTCAATTAAACCACATTTATTAATCACCTCTGATTAATATCATTCAGTAATTAACTATCTTTAATTACTCCATCAAATAAATAAATTACTCCTTAATTAATTTCCTTTAAATTAATCCCTTGATTAATTATACAAAGTAATTATATTCCAATTACTTTCATTATCAAATCACCCTCAGTTAATTACATCCAGTAATTATCATCAATTACTTCCCTAAGTAATTATACTTATCACATCCTCAAATTGTTATTTAAATTAATTAAATTTAATTAATTAACTTAAACAATTCATATAATAAATTACAATGAGTAATTAATTTCTTAATTACTTCCATAAAGTAATTATACTTAACAATACACGATTGCTTATCTTAAATAAATAATTTGATTAATTATTAAAAATAATCCCATTAATTGATTATTTCATAATCTTAGTTAATGACCTTCATTATCTATTTACAATTCTTTAATTACTTTTCCTAAAGTAATTAACTAAAATTTATTTTCAATTATATTTATATTAATCTTAATAACTCATTAATTATTCCTCACTTAATTCATTAATTGATTGCTAATCATTAATTTAAAAATTAAACCTTATTAAATCAATGATTTCTTAATTACCAATTGATTTACCTTAAATTAATTAACTTATATCTCTTTCATTTAAACTCTTAAGTTCTAAGTTAATTAATTCTAGTCATTAATTATCCACTTAGTTAACTTAATAATTACAAACCCTTAAGTCTTTAAAATCTTTTTCTATTTAATGATCAATTTATCATTAATAAGGTATTTTAAACAATTTAATTTAAATTTACTTTTAAACTTCATTTTAAATTTAAGATTTAAAATGAAATCAAATTAATCTTAACAATTCCAAACTCCTTTTTATTTTACAACTTAAAGAATAGTTATCTTAAAATAGAAGATTAAAAGAATTTAAACACAATTCCATTTTGAATTCAAATCAAATTTAAAAATTCACTTTATAAAAACAATTTAAAATCTCCTTTTTATTTCAAATTTAAGATTCAAATTTATATTGAATCTTAGATTTAAATCTTTAAATTTAAACTCAACCTACAATTTAAAGCTTCACTTTTAAATCCAACTACTCAAACTTTTCTTTTTATAAGTAGTTACAACAATTTAAATAAAAACTTTATTTGTTTTAATTAAAGTTCAAAGCTAACTTGAATCAGATTAAACTAGGATTTAATCTCATTTTTTTTAATCTTACATTTTCATTTAAACTTGGCTTTTAGATTTTATTTTAAAATATAAAAAAAAAGAATACAGGTTTCCTGTAAAACCCGAAATAATAAAATCAACCCTAGCCCAACTATTTTTGCTTCGAGCAAAACCCAAAATAACACGAGCCAATCATCACTATGCTTCGGGTAAATCACGAGACAAAATAATCCTACCTTACCAAACTAAATAGAACCAAGAAAATGCACCGTGCAAGTGCACAGAGCCGCCGACCATCACAGATCATCGACGATGATCTTCTTATGTCGACAACCATCCAAACACCCAAATACGATCCTCAGTTCGTCTTCCGCTTCTCGAAATCAAATTCGAGGCCTCCAACCCAAACCTGGAAATTGAGATCACCACACATCCAAACCTGGCAACACGCTGCTTCAAAATCGTGACCACCTGAAAGTTGACTGCTCCGGTCTCAACTTCGCAACCCTCCATACTACTCTTCCCCAGAATCACAGGCAACTCGGTCAACCATAGGAGGTGAAATCGCCTTGATTCCAGACCTCAGCTAAACCAAGTATTAAACCTAAATCTTACTCGTTTCTAATATTCTTGCAATAGAAAATTTATTTAACAATTTTCCCATTGTCATCGATCTCTAAATTTTCTTTGTACAAAATTTCAACATTTTAAATATGTGTGATCACTGGAAATTGATATGAAAGCATTATCAGTTCAACAAGGAACTGTTCTTAACATGCTTAATGAAAAATCAATATTTTTGTTTTAAAAATCATATTTTTAACTGATGATTCCACTTGTATGCCTGATTCAACAATTTATCATATTTGATTTTATCATGATTATGCATGCTCATCTGTTCTAAGAATTTTCAGATTCATTCCACATTTATTTTGCTGGAATTAAGTTTTTAGCTTCCATTTATAATCAAATGAACATATTGTATTCACATCTTTCATCTTAACTAGGATCAAGATTTGATTTTTTTCTCCTCTGGGGTTTTGATCTGAACCAAGAACAAAAGTAATTTCAACATAACCAGGCAACACACATTCAAATACTTATAAACACAAGGAAAAATTCACATATATGTATATGCATAACAAAGTAATCTTCCCTTTCAGATTTCACAAGCAACAAATATATATACACTTTAAATTTTAAATTAGTTACTCACTTAAATATTTGAACAGAGAACACATCCAGGAGGCTATTGCTTAATCCTCTGTTAAATCTCCTTGCTTTTGATTAATGAAGTTGTTTAGGGATATGCTTTTATTTTCTTGCTGTCTGGTTTGTTAAGTTATGAAAGGAAATGGAACAAAGAGCATTGCATATAAATATAGAGGAGACAGGCTTGTACAGGAAGGTGTTTATTGGTATAGGAATTTTGGTTTGTTTAAATATTTCCTTACTTTTGTTTTATCAGGCAAGATTATTCAAAAGGAGGCTGAATTGATTTTTTTTTTTTTTACATTTCGGCGGACAAAAAGTTGTGCTAGTATTAATTGAAATAGTACTTTATGTTTACTCTTTATCTAATTAGTACATGTTCAAACTTAACTAAGCAGCATAATCTAAACTTCCTATATAAGATTCTTACATGTTTCTTACTTGTCTTATTCTTGCCTTGTATATTAGGTTGCAGGCAACAAATATTACAATGTCAGGTTTGTATCTTTTACTTATACCTGCATATAGACTAGATGTTTATTTTGATGTTGGTAGATTTTCTTTTGCTTCTTTATTCTACATGTTATATATATATTTTATTTTTTTCCGGTTGTACTTTATTCTCACATGAAGTTGTTTAAGTCATTTTTAATTATCACTTTGTTCTTGTCTAGCATCTATTCTACAGGCATATTTCACTTACCTGGCATCATTTATTTTATGTACATATTATAAAGTTGTTTTAACCATTGTTATAAATTTTAACTTAAGTATTTAGTTCTATTTCTTATTTTTATTTTCTTTTTTATTTTTAAACTTTAACTATCAAATATTTAATTTGCTGATTATTAATTTATTTTCATACTTACGTTAATATCATACATTTGATTTATGTTGGTGTTTAATACATTTAAGATTTTTTTTATTTTAAACATATTTGAAAGATGTTATTTCAAATTTACAAATCATAGCTTTTCTATCAAAATACACATATGTAAATTTAAGATAACAATTTGTATTCATATTAAAAATCCATTTGTAAAAAATATTACATTATCAATATAGTTCAAATATAACCCATTATTAATTTAAAAATAAATTTCCAAAAGAATTTATCTCTTTATTAATCAATTCTTATTTTATCAAGCTATATTAAAAAAACAAACCTTTTTATTTAAATTTAAACTTAAGCTAAAATCAATTTTAAATAATTAAGTTTTTATCTTGAGTATTAAAATCTTATAGTTGTTTATTTAATAGCTTAATATCAAATTAAATCCAATTTTTAATTTATCAAAAATATTAGAATAAGAAAACATGCCTATATATATTAAATTTAAAACAAAGATTATCTATTTATAATATATACAGATATGTATACATTACAAATATAAAACAATTTATTAGCCTTTAAAGATAGATTATCAGTTTAAACATTTATTTTGAAGAAGATTATTAAATTTAATTCAACTTTATTATTAACAATATGGTCAAATCAATTAAATTTTGACATAAATTATTAAATTGTAATTGTCAAAATTCCTGGGATATCACAACTACACAGAGATACCAACACAGCGGAACTATATATATCTACAACGCCGAAGTCTCCTGCTCCATTGCTCCTCCAGAAGTCGTCAATTCTAACCTGAATCCCCTGGCTACTCGTAAAAATTTGAGTACCCGAGAGTTTAGGAAAAACAGAAATAAACCCCGGGTCAGACATGGGTCTGGTATGAGTAACAAGTTAATGTTGCTTAATTTTTAAAGATATTTGAAAACAAAAGGTATCACGGAAGACTTCCCACGAAAAAATATGGTAAGTTTTTACCTTACGCTAACCAAATCATTTAATCGGAAATTCTGTGATATTATGATAGCGTCTAGGGTTTTCAAGTAAATATGAAATAGCCGAAATTGTTACATTATTAAATTCCAGCTATTAGCCACAAAAGTGGGTAATACAATCAAAAACGTTGGCACTTATTGGATTTTGGATTCCATACAATGGCAGGGCTACTGGGGTACATCCCGTCACAGTACGTGGCCTAGATCAACGTACCAAGGAGTACGCCCGCTCCCTTGCAACACAAGGCCAGAACCATTCCTTACTGAATAGTCCCGAACAAGACAATCCCGACAGTTGGAGCTCGCAACTGTCCACACAGTCAAATAAAAAGGGACATCTAGACAGGGGAAAATCTTGTCCTGCTTGGGCATGACCCACCTAACCTTGCTGCACCTCCCCTGTTTTAGCCATTCCTGGTTGATGAGGCTTGAGGCTGCGATTACCTTTAGAGAACACATCTCTTAGAATGCTTATCGCCCACCTGACGATGTTCTGAAAGCATTCAATCCATACAAGTTTGTTCCGGGTTCGAACGAAACCGAAGGCATTATCTCGTTACACGCATTTTGGAATCACCCTCAGAGTTAACGACGATAACCCTTGCATTCTGAATCTTCATTTGAGAATTCACGACCTAACGTTTAATTTGGATCGATGTGGTTTTCGGACTTCCAAATATGTAAAACCCAATCCCGGTCTCATCGAAATCCAAAACGTGTCCTTTAAGGCCAAGTTGTTTTAAAACAAATCAGTTCAATTATCCATATACACACAGATTGATAATTCACAATATCATAATAGATAATCAACATCAACAGATAATCTATCACAACAGATAATCCATATTATCATCATACTTAAATCAGAGCATACCTATCACATAGCATTCATTAATCTCATATTTGAGATCTCCATCTGTTCAAAGTAACCAATATCATTAATCCATATATCAGCAATCATATCAGCTATAATTAATTTAAAATGAACTAAATTAATTATATCATCTCTAATTAATTTAAAGTAAATTAAATTAATTACTTTACCATTTTAAATCCTGCTTATATATCTATTAATTAATTGTCCATCAATTAATTTCTCATCATCCAATTATTCAATTTAATTAATCACTCTTACATTCTAGTAATTGTCCTTTAATTTATTTTCATAAATTAATTAACCTTAACTAAATACAGAAATTAATCTCTAATTACTTATTAAATTGATTAACTATAATTAATTACTTAAATCTTTAATTACACTAATTAATTTCTCTTTAATTACTTATTATTGGTTAATTTATCTTAATTGATCAATTCTTAAATTCATCATTTAATTATATTTATAAATGATTTCTAATTCATCTTAATTAATTACCCTTTAAATCAATTACCTTAAGTAATTAATCTCAATTAAACCACATTTATTAATCACCCCTGATTAATACCATTCAGTAATTAACTTCCTTAAATTACTCCATCAAATAAATTAATTACTCCTTAATTAATTTGTTTTAAATTAATCCCTTGATTAATTATGCAAAGTAATTATATTTCAATTACTTACATATTAAAATCACCCCCAGTTAATTACATCTAGTAATTTATCTTTAATTACTTCCCTAAGTAATTATATTTATCACATCATCAATTAATTATATAAATTTAGTAAACTTGATTAATTAACTTAAACAATTCATATTAAACTGAATTAATTACCATGAGTAATTAATTCCTTAATTACTTCCATTAAGTAATTACGCTTAAATAATTTACAATTGACTACCTTTAAATTAATTAATCTAATTAATTATTAAAAATTAATCACATTAATCAATTATTAAATAATCCTTAGTTAATGACCTTCATTAACTATTAACAATTCTTTAATTACTTTTCTAAAGTAGATAACTAAGATTTATCATTATTAGTTACAATTTAATTAATCTTTAATAACTCATTAATTAATCCAATATTATTTAATTAACTAAGTGTTAACTATAACTTAATTAATCCTTAATTACTAGATTAATTAATTACTAATCATTAATTTGAATATTAAAACCTTATTTAATTAATGATCCTTAATTATCAATTCATTTATCCTAAATTAATTATCTTGAACTTAATTAACTAATTTAAACTCCTAATTACTAAATTAATTAATCCAAATCATTAATTAATTGCATTGGTTAATTATTCATTTTAATTAACTTAATGATTACAAATCATTAAATCTTCATTTATTCAAGAATAAAAACATTTTTCTTATTAATAATCAATTTATCATTAGCAAGGTACTTAAGGACAATTTACTTTCAAATTTTACCTTTAAATTTCATTTTAAATTTAAGATTTAAAATGAAATGAAATTAACTTTTGCAAAGCTTAAAAACCATTTAAAACCTTTTATTTTACAAGTTAAAGAATTATTTATCCTATAATAGAGGTTTTGAAAGAATTTAAACCCCATTTCATTTTTAAATTCTTATCGATTTAACTTTTTACTTTATCAATAAAACTATTTAAACAATTTAAATTTAAAAAAAAACTTCTTTTATTTCAAGACTAAGATTCAAATATATATTTGAATCCAGATTTGAATTTAAGTTTAAATCTCTATTTTTATTTAAACTTTACCTTAAAGGTTAAACTATTTAAACCTTTTAAAAACTGTTACAAATAATTTAAAAAATTTAAAACTTAATTTATTTTTTAACTGAGATCCAAACTTCATTTGAACCCAAACCAAGCTTTGATTTTAACTTAGTTTAATCATCTGCTTTACATTTTAAAAACCCAGGTTTAAGTTTGAAAACTTACAGGGTTACAACCTGTAAACAAAATCTACCCGAGCCCTAACCCATATTACTCTGAGTCCATCACTCGAATCTCTCGAGTTAAACTCGAGCAACTCCTCTCTGCTCCACAACCTACCCAACATTACCAGACACAACACTCCGTGCACATGCCCAGCAGCCTCGGTCGATTCCGACCATCGTCGGCGAACTCCCCATGCCGACCAGCACCTCAACATACAAAATGATCATCAGTTCCCTCCAACCTAACTCGAATTGGAATTCGAACTAAAATTCCAAACCTGGGAACACACGAGAAGATATCACCTCAAACCTGTCAACACCCCGTCCATGAAGCTCCGACCATCAGAATTCGCACATCTTCGGCCTCGACTTCGTCACCCTCCAAACCACACTTTCCTAGAGTTTTGTACCACTCGGTCAATCAGAGGTGATGAAATCACCTCATCACAGACCACAACAAACCCCAGAACTAAACCCTATATCATCCTCATACCATCATAGTTTGCAATAGAAAAATTATTCAACATTTTTCCTAGTCCAATGATGTCTAAGCAAGCTTCAGACAAAATTTTAACATTCAAAGATTCTTGGATTATCGGAAATTGATCAAGGTTTATTTTCCAGACAATTTCAAAATCTACATTCAATTCAATATTAAAAATTTGGATTTTTGTTTTAAAAATCATACTTTTCAAAGATGATTCGAGGCATATACTTGAATCAATATAATACAACATTTGAGTTATCCCATTGTTTAAGTTTCAACTGTATTTTCTTGCTTACAGGAAATTTTCAAACTTAAACTACTTAAACTTGTTTTCAAAATCTAGATGGTGTTTAAACAAACATATCATGTTTAAAGTTTTACAACATAACAATGGTCTGTTAAGAAAATTTGAATTTTCTCTTATTTCTAAATCTCTGTAGTTAGAATACAAAGAAGAGCAATCCATATACACAAGCACTGTCATAAACAACCCTGTACCCAGATATAAAAAAAATAAAAATATCTCAAAACAAACTAAATTCCAGAGAAGGAAAATAACATGCAACATAACAATATATTTAACCATTTAATTGTGATGTTACTCACAGATTCGAAGAATGAAGGCAGAGCTTTGAACACTGTTTTGAACTTCTGAAACTGTAAAATATTTTTGCTTTGATCTTCCTGTTTTAAAACTCCTAGCTTTTGTTTAGTTGTATGGTGTTGTTTATGGATATGCTTTTCTTTTCTTGCTTTCTGGTTTTCTAAGTTATGAAAGAAAATGAAACAAAGAGTGTTGCCTATATAGAGAAGACAGGCTTGTACAGGAAGGTGTTATCTGGTATAAGCTATTTTAGTTTGTTCAAAGATATTTCTTTACTTTTGTTTTATTAGGCAAGATATTTTAAATTTTGGAGGCTGAATTGATTTTTTTAGATTTCGAATTGACTCAATAGTTAGCTGAGATGATACAACATTTAATGCAAATGTACTTTATGTTTCCTACTTAACTTACCTTATCTAATTAGTACATGTTGATACTTAACTTAGCAGCATAATCTAAACTTCCTATATAAGATTCTTGCCTGTTTTGATTTATATATTATATGTACATATATACTTACTGCCTGCATATTATTTTACATATATGTTACTTGCCTTGCTTGCTCTATTTTATTTTACAGGTTACAAATATTTACAAGCCTTGTTTTACTTTATTTTTATATGAAGTTGTTTAAGTCATTTGTTTTGGTTTGTTTCTTAATTTATATTCATATACTCTTTATACTTAAACAATTTACAGATTTACTTTTCTTTTTATTTTAGACTTAAACTATCCAATACTTAATTCACTTATTGTTTTTTTATACTTATGTTATTATCATACATGTGATTTATGTTTGTGTTTAATATATTTAAGATTTTTTTTATTTTAAACATATTTGAAAGATGTTATTTCAAATTTACAAATCATAGCTTTCCTATCAAAATACACACACACACACATATATATATATATATAAATTTAAGATAACAATTTTTATTTATATTAAAAATCCATTTGTAAAAAATATTACATTATCAATATAGTTTAAATATAACTCATTAATAATTCATAAAAGAATTTGTCTTCCTATTTAATAAATTTCTTATTTTATCAGCTACATTAGAAAAAACAAACCTTTTTATTTAAATTTAAACTTAAGCTAAAATCAATTTTAAATAATTAAGTTTTTATCTTGAGTATTAAAATATATGGTTATTTATTTAATAGCTTAATATCAAATTAAATCCAATTTTTAATTTATCAAAAATATTAGAATAAGAAAATATGCCTATATATATTAAATTTAAAACAAAGATTATCTATTTATAATATATACAGATATGTATACATTACAGATATAAAACAATTTATTAGCCTTTAAAGATAGATTATCAGTTTAAATATTTATTTTAAAGAATATTATTAATTTTAATTCAAATTTATTATTAACATTATTGTCAAATCAATTAAATTTTGACATAAATTATTAAATTGTTATTGTCAAAATTTCCGATATCACATTTGTATATATATCTTCTCCTAAAATATTATCTCATTTCCAAACAAATTTTAAATCCTTTCCTCATTTAAATATTGTTATAACTCTTTGAAACATTCTATAAGGTTTCCAAAATGTTAATATTCAAAATATTGTGTCCGACTGTCTCGTCGTAGTGTTAGGAATCCATATCGAGAACATTGGCCATACACTTTGGTCAGAAATTTTTAAAGCACCCAATGGGATATTCAACACAAAATATATTTCTAAAAGCTTCTTTAAATATGATACACACACACATTTACGCTTCAAAAATCTTATTTTTGCAAAT
The DNA here is from genome assembly GCA_030765085.1 of Allium cepa. Lineage (NCBI taxonomy): Eukaryota > Viridiplantae > Streptophyta > Magnoliopsida > Asparagales > Amaryllidaceae > Allium > Allium cepa. The sequence goes on along the minus strand of CM060944.1, from coordinate 105,449,129 downwards.
TTTGTTTGTTGGAGTTAAACATAATCAAACATTTAATTCACTCATGCATACATCAAGCAGTTTTCCAAATTTAAAAGTTCATCTTAGTTTTAATTAATATTTCATACATAATAAATTATTTAAAATATAAAAAAACTTTCAGTTATGCCTTATGGCAGCTACACCAACGAAGACACCACAAAGTCCAATTAATAATGAGTAGATTTTTAGATCCTCAAATGGCAATTTCTACGTAATATAAATCTTTAATGGTCACTAAATTTTCATTATCATTTTTAAACAATCAAGCATCCAACACCCAACCAGACAGTCATATACTCACCGAAAGCAGCTTATCTACCTTCACTGTGCAACCCTGATAACTAAAGATCAGGACATAACAATTCAATTTTTGGAGCCAACTAAGATCTAGGCCACACATTTGGTTCGAATTTAGAATCATTATAAGATACTAATTAGCGTGTATGGTTGAATCACACAAAATTGCCCTATAACTGTCTTTTAATAACGATTTATATTTTCATCCAAACTACGAAATGGACTCTAAATTTCTCTATACACTCTGAGAGGCTCTAAGTCTTCCTTGGCCAAGATTTTTGTTCTTTGTACTCTATTTTTTTAACCATGGGTTTGATACCATGTTGTAATGCCCCTCCTTATGACCCACACTACTCAAGAATATTATAGGTAATATTGTCGAGTAATATAGAGAATGAGGTTGTTTAGGAGCGACTGCCCGTGTATATTACTTTGGGCTAACACTGTCATAATTTACCTTTAATATTTCTGAAGTAATAAATTGTGACTAGGCATCGCACAAAGTAATGCACACATTGGCTAGTTCAGAACAATATATGTACATCTCAGAACAAAGGATCACAAATCGACATAAATAACATGTTACATCTCAAATGCTACATAAGAATCAAATAAATATATATATCAAATGAGTCAGTATCTCTCATCCTACATAGAGTACAGATCCTTATTTAATATTAGCCTACTCCAGCCTAAATACTTGCTTGAATATAAACTTAAGACCAAGAGGAGACAGTCACGCATCTAGTCGCCGGTTCCTGTTGTACATGTCTAAACTCAGTTTGACCCGAGTATTATAAAATAATAAATGGCTCAGAATCTCTCTAAATATCATAAGGGTGAGATCACATGGTGAGCCTATATAACATCAAAGATATGGAAATATCTAAATAGCATGCTACTCTACACATATTTGCGCGTTTTCATCAATTCATCATGTTATATAGTTTTAATATGCCCGCAATCAACAATAGTAATGGTAATAACCATCCCAAAATCATATGAACTATCAAACGTGAAGTAAAGTTACCAATAGCGCTTTGCATGTACAATACTGAACATAAGCACTTTGCTTGCAAACATAATTGACCGCTCTTCGCAAGTCTATCACAATGACTGCTCCTCGTAGGTCTATTACAAATGACTACTCTTTGCTAGTCTAACACAAATGACCATACTTCATAGGTCTAGTACCAAGGTCTATCGCAAATGACTGCTCTTCACTAGTCTAACACAAATGATTGCACTTCGCTAGTCTAACACAAACTGCATTTCGTAGGTCTAACACAAATGACTTGCATACTTCGCACATCATCACAAAAAGTGTCAAATACCTTCTAATGGAAGTCATTCAAGCAATGCATATATGTCCCATACTACACGGGTTGCTTGAATTTTTACTATAAGTCAGTAAACTCCACTCACTCAAATATTCTCTAATATAAATCGTGTGATTAACCGAAAAGGTGATCCCGAATGTCCTATACCACCCAAGATTATCAAGTCAGTTAATCATAATTCTCATTCCATAGAAGTAATAATCACAAGCAACAATTCTCAAAGGTTATATATATATATATATATATATATATATATATAGAATGATTTTTAACAGTTGAGGTCATAGTTCGATAAATTATATAGGAGGAATGATTATTTATAATAACTTTATATTTTCATTATATAAAAAGAGTTTCTAAACATTAGGTATATATTTATATATATACTTTAGTAAACTCCCTTTAAAATCCATAAACCCCTTTCCATTGCTTAAACCCTTACATATAATACTCGTTTACATTATTAGTTAATATACTAGATCTAAAAGTCTAATTAATGAACAAAGTATAACCATATGTGAGTATATATAATTAACCAGAAACTTGAATCATTATAGGTTTATATATCAGGTTTCTAACCTATATAGATACACATATTTATGTATATACATAGACCCCTTTAAAATCCCTAACGTTTTTATTTACTAAAACATAAGTACATAAAATATAAATTTTATCAATTGCTATACTAGGTTGAAAATTTGATCTAAAAGTAGAAATACAATATATACATATAGTTGTTTACAGACAAAAGGGCTAAACAGGTTTGAAAATAGTTTTACTAAATATCTATTCATATGTTACAACTAACAAGTTGATGGCTAAGATTTTAATAGGTTCATAGTGCAATATAACATCAAGAATCATCTCAATGATCGAAGGAAGGACAAGAAAACATAAAGGGAATTCAACAAATAGAGGAAGAATTACGTGGGGCCGAGCTTGCTCCAGGTGTTCATCCAATGGTGGACTGGTGGAGCACACTGGCGATTGGTAGTGTTGTTTCCAAAGCTACATCGGCTCCAGGAACTCTTTCATTATCGACTTTCTTGATCTTCGACGACTATACTGCATTTAGGTCTTAGAGTTTGTAAACAGGAAGTCATGCAAGCACATATTGTCAACCAACAAAGGATTAGCTTACTGATTTCAAGAAACTAGGTTATCCAATATATATATATATGTATGTATGTATGTATGTATGTATGTATGTATATATGTATGTATATAAATTGAGCTCAGAATTTCCAACATGCATTAACACAAAACTTGTCAAAACACCTCATTTTCCCCTAAGAACATCAATAGATTCAATAATACAAACATGTAATTAATATTAAGAGAGAGTCGTAAGGTTAACTCATCTTGAATTCTCAACAAAACTTGCAAATATTTATGCTTCAGCCTTGTACTTGATTTTCAACAAACTCTTGAGTTTAATAGATTTTCTACAATTTTCTTGCTAATTTAAAATTGCAACTTTTGATTGATTTTGAGGTAGACTTGGAAATCCTAGCATTTGCTCTCTCTCTCCCCCTCTCTTGAGTTTCAATATATACAAGGGATAATTAAGAGAAATAAGTAGCAGCTTCCTTAAATTTTTTAGATATGGATATGGAATTTATTTGGGCCCATCGATGTCTAAATACAATTAGTATTATTTGTTTCTTATTTGGTATAAAATCCTTATTTATTAAAATGAGCAATTATTTTCCCATGCTATTTTATTAAACCAAAAATAATTTCTAACACTTACCAAAGCCCAAAATATTCAATTTAAGGCTATGGAAATTTTTGTATTCCTTATGATATCAAATATGTAATTATTCAAACATGTATTTATTTCAAAAATATAAATTCTTTAAATTTTATAAATTATTCACAATGCTTTGTTTTAATTTAGGATCTTTTATTATAAAGCAACTAATTTCCCATTAATAAGAATAAAATCCCAAATATTAACCAGATTTGAAATCCTCATGCTCAAAGAATTCATAAATCTACACAAAAGAATTTAAGTTAGAATTTCTCTATATTTCAATTACTTGGAAAAATGTTATTATTTATTTTGTTGAAATAACACAAAAACCCCGTGTCATTATACTAAGTGATACTTATATTTTTTTTAAAAGAAACATAAATAAATTTAATTTTGTCCAGACTACCTTTCCAATTTTTCATACCCAATCGACAAATTTACTAAACTCGCTTTTATTTTCATATTCTCGCTTCACTGTACAAATTCTTTCATTGTCCTTCGTCCACTAAAACAATTCCTAAATCATTCCAAAAATCTTTATGCTTTCAATAATCCTAAACCTAAAACCAAAACCACTTTTTTACCAAGACCTTGTTCCCTTTTATCCTTGCAAGTCACGACAGGGAAATTAGGGATTCACTTTCTCATTCTTCAAACCCTAACACTAACTCAAATACCATAGCAGCTCAAATAGCAATGAGATTCGTGTCTAGATTATCGTCAAGTGGAAAATATTTAGAGAGGAGGAAGGTAGCCAAGAACATCTACATCAAGAAAATCAAAAAGGAGAAACTAGAGAAGCTTTCTCGTAAGGGCCTGACAACTGAAGAGGATGATGCTTTGAAATCGATGGAAAGTGAAGTGAGGCCAAATGGAGGCCTGCATAGATCTTCTTCGTATTCTACCTCAGGAGGTATTCCACTGATAGGAGTAGAAACTATGTTGTTATTGCTGGAACCATGGCTGTTGGTAGTGCTTTTGACCGGTGGTGTTTCATAAGACCTAAGAAAACTGAAGACATTGCCGAGTAATAAATAGATTTTTGCTTGTATGTTAACATCTTCTTTTGATGATTAGATTGTGCTTTAATATCAGTTTCTCATAATGAGGTTATCATGTATCTATGGAAAAGTTTGTTGAAACATGTTGATCATTATATGATGATATATGTGGCTTCTTTTGTTGGTTTTCGTTGTAGAGGATGAAAGTTGGTATCACTAAATCATGTACTGACATTTGGTTTATGAAGCCATAAATGTGTGATCATTTTTAAGCCGTTGGTTGTTTATCATGGTGCATTGCCTATAAATGTTAGTTTGGTATTTTAGGACTATTGTGTTAATAAGTTGTTGGAAATAAGTTATGTATATTGACACAATGCACCATGTAATATAGTTAGTTTTTATTTATGGCTTATGTGTGTGTAAGATTCTCTAAAAGACTTTTGGAACTATGGAATGTGATGTTAAAAATTATAAATGTTATGTATCATTTTAGTGTATAGATTACCTTAGTTATTAATCAAATATATAGTATTTCTATGCAGCAGCACATCTAACACATAGCTAGAATAATTATATTCTGATTGTAATGGAAGAGTAGGAAGCAATATAAACTAGCATACCAAAACATTCCCAAGAATAAGATTTGCTACAATACAACTCTTTGGTAAATGACAATATTTGCATGAAAAATGGAGAAAAATCTCTAATCAAATCAACAACAGATTCAATAGAAAGTAAAATACTATGAAAGTAAGAGTCGCACAAATTTATAGTGGTTCAGCCATAATGAGCCTACGTCCACTGTTCATGTTTATTCATTTTATTATATCTTAACTTTTACAAGAGTTTTGATGTGAAATACAATAATCTGTAATTGAATATAAAAATCCAGAAACTTGGTTCGGTTGTTACTGCAACACAAAAGCTTGAAGCTCTAAAAATTGTCCCTCTAAATGCTAAATGCTTGGATATTTATAAGGGTAAAGGGATGGTGTGGTTAAACCGATACGTCAGGAAATTTCCATATATAGCTCGCCCAAATCAAATATTTCCAGATATAGAAGATATGATTGCCAATATCCAAAATACTCAAATTTCACTCCATATATACCTCGATTGTTTTAGCTGGAAACTTTGTTCCAGGTAGCTTCGTTTGGGGAATTTCATGTGCCGACTAAATTCTCGCACTTCTCTTCTTAGTTTGTTGAGCTCCTTAATCCTCAATTCAGTGAGCTTCTTCATCCTTGGTTTGGTGAGTTCCTTATCCACCGGATAGAAAATCCTGCCTGGTACCTCGGTTACTGGATAAGAGATACTGTTTGGTACCTTAGATATCAAACAAAATTTCCTATTCGATGCTTTAGCTATCAAACATGGGGGGCTCCTCTTCCCCATTCCCATGCTTCTCTTGTCATGCTGCTCTTCTCTTGCCTTGTCTTGGGTTCAATCTAAATCTCAGTTTAGCGAGCGAAATTGCCCATAACACTTGGCCCATAAAGATTATCTATTAAACTATGAGGTAGGCTTTGTTGAATCTTTTCATGAATCCATCAGTATACGTATTCTTTATCTCTCTCTAGCTCCATTCAACACGCTCTTGGTTCGGTGTTCACAGCTGAGTCCGAATGCAATCCATTTAGTGGTGAGCTAAGTCATGTTCCTATATAAGTTCATTTACCTACTCCTTTCGAAAATGTTACTTCACTTTTCTACCTTTCCCAGCGTTTCAAGACCGTTTTCCTCCCCTCGAGCTGCAAGTATCGATCTCCATCCAAATGCCTTCAAACCATACTAATCATCATCTAAGGTCATCATCTGATCTAATAAGTTCCTTTTTCTGCTTTTGTGCTTATGTCATCAAATTGCTTGCAATGATTTGTGTTTTGTCCAATAGTAGGTAGTGTGCTTAGGGTTTAGGGTTTTTCTTCTATCCAATTTTTGCTGAACACATAAGTTAGGGTGCATCTATATTAGGGATGACTCGAAACTTCAAAAACATAGTCATGGAATACGTTTTGAATTAAATTCCTACCTATGGTTCGATTAATTGTGTGTCTCGCCACCGAAAGAAAGTCGATAGCCACTGCTTGTTATTCTTAATTTGTCATCTTAGGTTATATTTCTAAGTGAAACCTTGAGTAAGCTTCTTGGAATTAATTATGGTTTTGGATTACTTATCTACTAATGCCAGAATGCCCAATTTACGATTATTACTAACTTATCCTTTTTTGCATCGCATACGCACACACTCATTCACGCACAAACACTTTCTCTCTTTTTTGATAATACATGTGATGGATTATAATATCAATTGTTATGTCAAACCATCGCAAGACGCAGTCACAGATGATATCTAGAGATCACAGTCTCTCTTCTTCTGCACCTTCGGGTCCCATGCCATTTGGGCATCTCTTTAGTCATCCTACTTTTGCTTGGTCTCTCATGTATGGGTATGGGCCATCCGAACTGTTGGTGGACCGCATCGACTCCAAACCCTTCATCTTGACTTCTAAGTAGCTAGATATTATTTTGGCCAATCACGATATCCCTAGAGAAGACAACCTTTAGTCCACTTTTGAACAATGAGTACATGCTACACCAAAAGGGTATATGGCTGTTACCCTGCCTTTTAGCCAAGCAGTATACAGACGAACTTAATAAGCCCAACTTAGAGTTTTCAAGGCAAGTAGCACAGAGGGGTAGCCCTAAAGTCTAGAAACCAAGTACAAATGGATCCATGAGCCAAAAACAAAGCCAACTCAAGAGTTTGGGCAAACCGGTCCAACCAAATGTTTGATCGGTATCGATCCCAAACCATGATCAGTATAGATCCACAAATCTTAGTCAAAGTGTGCCCCCACTCCTATTACATGCCAATGATGATATTAGAAGCTCGTTTCAAGTATTTTTTTGTTATTCCAATGCAATTCTCTATCGATCTCCATGAGTACTCAAAATAAGCATTTTCATTCATCCATAGATCCATCAGCTAGACTTAGAAACAAGCTATTAAAGAACAAGTAGGATTAGAATTACGAAGCTAACCATGAATTTCACTTAGGCAAGGAATTCAAAGAGGTCCATAAGTCAAACTTATGGATTGTACCAATCCAAGACCATGGATCGATACTGATCTGTATTATTTAATGGCGTGGCAACTAAATTTTCAAGTGAATTAGTCTACGGCATGGAAATCGGTATAGAGATCTTTTAGGCGAGATTTTAGGCTTCCTACATCTATAAATAGAGGGACATGGCTCATTCTAAGGATCTTTTGGCTCTTGCTCTTTCTAGTCTATTTTCTTGTAGTCACATTTGAATTTATACTAAAACGTAATGGATTTATAACAATCCGTAAGAACTCCTGGTTACAACTAGCAGTCAAAGCAATAAAAACTTGAAGTGGATGTAGGTCAAAGTACGTCGAATCATTATAAATCTTATTTTTTTCTTACTCCTCTTTCATTATTTTCCTTGCTTTTTGTTCTCTACTCAATCTATTGGGTGTTTGAGCTATTTTTGGTTCAAACAATGGCCTATTCTCATTATCACTGTGTGGCTAGAGCCGCACCTCCTCTTCCTCAATGGATCGTATGTTTCCTTATGTAGGTGAAGATTGCCCCTTTCCAATTGCATCTCGATGGATAAGCCATCCTTACCAACTTGTATGATATTTTCATAAGCGAGTTCCAGATGACCACTACTCGCCATCAAATCAGGTTCCTCTATGCTATAAAGAGCAAAATGGAAGGTTCTCCTTTTGTTTATCTTGAAGCAGGGAGCAAATTTAAGACGTTTGAGAACCTATACTCTAAATACATTATGTTCAAGCGTGGATACTTCTTTGTCCCGGATGACTCCCATGGTTTCTGTCAGTGGCATTCTAGATGTGGATCTCTCTATCTTTTACTTGTTTCTTTCTACATTTGTAGTCTTCTTCGAAATACCACACTAAATACTAACTCTCTCTCCCTCTTTGGGCTTATTTTCCAAGTGCAGTGAGAATGGTTACCAGAGAAGGCCTAAAAGACATGCTACGAAGACTCCAGCAATTCCTAAAGAAATTTTAGGAGGTTCCTCATCTAATTACTGATGATAATCTGAGGAAGATTAGACTATTGGGAGTTGATCGCTAAATGAAGAAAGGTAGGCAACCCTCCACTTATAAGCCTTCAATAAAAAGAAGAAAAAGATTCAGCTGCCAGCGAGACAGCGAAGTGCATCCTAGCAACCTTTAGTTTTTAGTGCCATCCTTACTATGGATCCACATGGAGTTTCCTTTAATGTCCTTATTGGTTCAAAGGAAACAGAGTTAGGGTCCTTCAGGGTTGAACCTCGTAAAAGCGGTTGACTCGGGACCTTAGAGGAGTGGGATAATGATAACATCCGTAAGACAGCAAAAGAGGGAGGCTCTCATTCGCATCACAGCGATCGTACCGCCTTGGACTGTAGTGAAGCGAATTCCTTCGTACATATCAGTTTAGACAGTTCACTTAGTTTAGAAGTGGAGAAAGCCTTACATCGTGTTGTTGGCTTCGAGGAGAAAGAAGGAACTTTCATTCCTAGAGACATTTCTGTTTCTGACTATCTTCAAGATTCAAAACTTGGAATCGATTATGGGGACTCTACGTCTCTAGCGGAAATCCAGCGACAGTTGGAGACCCATTAGGACCCCAAGAATTCTTACGGTCGCTACGCACTCTTGCATACACTTTCAGATAGTCGCACACTCGTGCTACGGTCATGCACTTTTCAAGTGTTTTTTGATCCTAACCTACTGTATTTTTCCATCACAGGTAGTATGAGATTGAACAGGAAAAAATTGCCATCTAAGATGAAGTAGTTGGGGCCAACAGTGCCTTAAAAGGATGTTAAAAAGGTTGTTTCTTCATTTGGCCCAAGTGAAAATGTCAGGCAACCAATTATGGAGCTAAAGTCTAAGTAGACTATTCACTATCGTTCAACCGGAGACAATGGAGACCAAAACCGAAAGTATATATCATGGAAAAGATCCCAATCCTTTGGAAGTAAATTGAGATCCTAGACTCTAGTCCATCGCTCCATATCTTCTTTTCTTTCACCTTTTCCTTTATTCAATTCGGAAGCTTCCAAATAGTTGGAGAATATGGATAAGAGAGGAGCGTCAATCCTTACCCCTAGGAAAAAAGATAAGAGGAAGGTGATAGAAAGAGCAGTTGTTATTACTGACCCCACGATCCCGAACTCTGACGAATTCCAACAACCTTATCAACTGAGAGATCCCCTAGCCTGCTTGCTTGCTAAGGTTCCTCCTCTTTCCCATATAGGGTCAATTGATATTTTTTTGGATAGATTGGATGGTGTCAAGGCTTTGTCTGTGTTTCATGCCAAAGTCATTAGGTCAGGGAGGAGATCAGCAAGAAAAACGTTGAGTAGAATATAAAGATTTTTAATTTGACGAAGACCGTAAGAAAGTGGTAGATGCTATGGACTTGTCTCACACAGAAGAGAATGAGAAGAAAGACGAAAAGATTAAAAGGCTTAAGTTTGCTAACACTGAAGAACTGAAGCAGTTGAGACGAGATCATTCTGCCAACATCAAGGCTGCCAAGAAGGAATATAATGTTAGGGTTGGGCAGCTTTTTAATGATTATAAGAACGTCAAAACCAAGTTTACCAAGAGGTTAGATGAGCCTTGAACTATAGTTGAAAAAGTGGAGCCTGGCATTGTTGACCTGAAGAAGAGTGTTATATAATGGAGAGACCAAAGAGTCACTCTCCAAGCAGACGTTAAAGCCCTAATCTTCAGGAAGGCCATCAAAACTTCCAAGGTTGATAATATGCAAGATGAGTGTGATGAATTAAACAACCAGCTGGACTATATGGAATCACTTCTAGATGAAATTTACTCAGAATCTCCATGGAGAAAAGCCTGGCATGGATGGATGACTATCAAGAAATCAAGGTTTCAATCCACAAGCGACTAATAAAAAGAAGCTAAAGTTGCTAATGAATAGGATGGTTCACCTTTTAGCCTTGAAGCAATTGATGATAGCTTTTCAACAGAGAAGGAAGCTGTTCATCTAGGCGACATCAAGTTGGCCATGTTATCCCGCCTTTTGGTCAAGGTCGGGATATCGATAAATTAGCTAAAAAGGATGGATATCAGGATTGGAGATTGATTGGAAATAAGGCTATGATTGATACCGTCGAAATTGGACCAAACTACAATCAAGGTGGCATCGATTGGGAAAGATAAAATGGGTTTGGTGAGGTTACATTTCAAATTTCAGGTCAAAGGGAGTTAATATGCTCAAATTATGGATGGATCAATTTTCATGGAAAACCAGTTCATATAGATACTTTCGTATCAATCAAAATGGACTCGGCTATTTACTTTGGACTGAAGCATTCGTATCAATGCAGGCTATCAATCAAGATGGATACATATATGGGTAACACTCATATTCTTTTGTGCATTGGCTGTGGATCGATAGCAAGTTGTATCGATGGATTTCGTATCGATGGATTTCGTATCGATCTATGGCATCAGATCAATACTAAGAGAAGAGCTAGGATCGATACGAAGAATGAAGCAAACGGATGGATATGAAACAATGGTTATAGGGGTTTGGGAAGCATTTCGTGTCGATCACTTATTGAATGATACGAAGGGCATGCACCGAAGAGACTATGCTGGATGGATACGAAAGAAAGAGCAGAGGATGGATACGAAAGGCAGCAATCAGGAGCCATTTCGTATCGATCACGTGCACCGATCAATACGAAGGAAGAAAGACTTGGATGGATACATGATTGATAGATATGTGGTTGATGGATACTGATTCTTCATGGATGCAAAATGCTCTGCCTACACTAGCAAACTACATCTTGGATCGATCACATCTCTCAAACCACGAATCCAAATGCCATGAAATTTTCACAGGAGATTGCATATTACCTCAAGAGTGTATATGATCGATCGCGGCTTGGTTGGAGCATTTCTTGATTGATACAAAATCGATATGGGTCGATCCCAAACCACCCTGGATCGATTATGCCTGCCCACCTATGCATGAGAAAGGGTATTCCAAGATTCAATGCAGATATTTCCGGCTCCACTACTATAAATAGCACCTCCATTGCAACTAAAAGGCGACTTCTTCTTTTTAGCGAAACTCTGCCATTTTAGTTATTGATATTTAAAGGATCATAACTGTAATCATAGTATAAAAGGAAATAAAAGGATCGATTCAAAGTAGACGTAGGCTGGAGATAGCCGAACCACTATAAATCTTGTGTCTTCTCTTACTTTCTTTCATTTTAATTTTTTTATTTCTTTATTTTTACTCTCTCCATCATCTGGATCTGAGATCTATGACTGGATACTAAGGATTTGTATGCAAGCACTGGTGCTTTCATTACATTTGGGGTTTGTGACCATTTTTGGCACAAACAGGCCAAAGATGAAAAAGCATGAAAGGAAGATGAAGAGAAGAAAAAGGATGGTGGCTCGACCTCTAGGGTTACAATGCAAGGTCATATTTTGTAACCGATCATTTATACTCCCAAGCATGACGTTCCTCTAACCATTTTCAAAGTTTCTTCAAATGCATCCACTGCCAGTTAGCCTCGAGAAGCGCCTCTACCTTCGGATTACAATCAGCGTCCTTGCATTTGAACTCTCCTAAAGGAGGTAGGATTTTTCTTTATAGTCCATGGGCCACTGCTCAGTGTGTTTGAGCTTACTTAGGGAAAACTAAATCTGACTGCTCTCCTCATTTCCCTATAGGTGATTCTTTAATGAAGGGCCCAATCGAAGCAGTTATTACTTCCGAAGCTCCACCTCCTATGATCATGTCCTCATGCCTCTCTGATCCTTTATTTGATGTTGCTCAAGATGAGGTGGTCGTTGCCTTTAAGAATGACATTGACATCGAGATATTAAGTGCCACAGAGCCTACCAAGGACTTCAATAAGGATGAGGCCTTGAAACAACAAGACCTTGCAAGATTTCCTAAGGAGTTTGCAAGGGTTATGATCGAAGCTGTGGAGGAGCCAAAATGCATGAAGAAGAAATAATTGGAACTCAATGCAGCCTCGTCGCCAAGCAAGAGCAAGTGAAGAAAGGAGATGAGTAGAAGGGCTCCCAGTCCGACAGTAAGCAGATGGTCTTCGAGACCACAACCGAATCTAAGTGAAAGTTGTGCCCACATCCTGTCTCTTTTTTTATGTTTGGGATAAACTGTTGTGTACATTATTGCTTTATTTGTATTAAACATTACTATATGTGCTCGAACAATTTTGATGTACCTGTGAGGTCGAGTGCGTGTCATTCCCCGACACTTGTGATTTTGACTTGTTGATATTTGGATATCTGACAACACGATTTACATGTCTATTATCTTTACGTGTTTTATTTTTCCCTCTCTGTTTATGGATTATCATTTAATTTATGTATGCGTTAAGCGAATTTGACTCGATGGTCACCACCTACCGTTGTTAGACTTTAGTTGTCCATCACTGGTAAAACCCTAAGCCGATTGTCAAGAGCGGACAAATTAGGCGGCCGTCGTATTTTGACTGTCGATAAGTTGAGTACTTTTGTAACATTCTACCTCTATACCCATACTACCTAAGAGTATTTCTAAGTAATGCTTTTAGATAATACAGAGAATGAAGATATATGGGGTGTACACTTGTATATTTCTTCAGGCTAATGCCAGTATGTATTGAACTACAAATAAGTAATTTATTTATACGTACACAATATCAGTATATATCAATAAACACGTGTACCTCCAAGATAGAAAAGTACATAATGTGTAATACATAATAAAGAACATAGAGTCAATCATAGCGATAATACACAATAAGGTATATAACTATGGTTTAAATACTAATATCTCAAATGCCAACTCTCTCAATAAAACAAGATGAATAATCAATTTTCAACTTGATAACATTTAAACCATATTGATTCCATTACAACATATCATTGTCTAATTATGGATCATAAATAAGATGATACATTATAATAATACAAGAAGGAATAATATGACATTACTATCAAAGATGCTTACACCACACAACGTACCAAAGCACACGCGCGTGCACACAGATATATATATATATATATATATATATATATATATATATATAACTATCAAGGCATCACATTACTCAAGCATCTCAAATCCATATAAATCAATTAGAACTGATTCAAAAGAAGTCATCACCCATATAAAGCAAGTCAATATAAATCAAGAAGACAATCTCCAATTAGTGAATCATCCATACCATATAACATTATCATATAATATGAAATCATCAAGTAAAAATGGCTATCACATGTCAATCCTTTAATATAATATTATAAAATCATAGAATAATGGATAATGTGAGATAGCTCGCTGAATGATCAAAATCATATCCAATACTATTTAAACTCAAAGATAATGCAACACGATCCAAATCTCCATCAATAATAAAGGCTATCTCAAAATATCAAATCATCAAACAGTATGGATATAACGGGGATTAACTACACTTTAGATTCAATTAGTCTTTAGTTTAGTCGAATCATTATATGATTGAGACTCATATGCCAAACAAATACACTCACGTACATACCGAAACTAGATGAAAGGCTGATAGCATGTCTACTTGCTCCAGGAGCTGCACGTGGTCCATATGACACGACTCCTACGGGCATCGATTACCCTTACCTCTCCCCTCTCGGTATGGTGACAATGATCCACTAAAGGCTCGATAACGTGAAGCCACTTCGGCCACAACTACCGACCCTTGCGCCATAAGGGTAACTAACTGTTGGTCTATGTGACACCAGGGCACCACACACATACACTAGCACAAGGCTCAACATAATCATAAATAAGGTGTCACGAATTGGGGAAGACCCTTCAATCAGGCCTCTAGGGTGGATACTGACCAATCTGATTCACTCCTGAATCACAAAGAGAGTCGGACCCAAGGTGGATGGTCATATAGTACTCATCTTATAGCTATATAAATCTCCAACCGCTGACCAGCAAATGGCACACCAGACAACACTTGTCTACCATATACTCAATACAGCGAGCACCATCACATACATATGAGTATTACCCCGTTTGATTGATATTTACTTGTAATGAATAATCAAACAAATAACATAACGATGTTACATACCACCGCATGTTACTTGAGCAATTGTTCAATACTAATAAACTACACTCAACCCACACAAGATATCTCTATGTGACAAGTCCGATGAATAACCGAAAAAGTGTTACCGAAAGTTTCTGTAACAACCCTAGATTTTTGTATATTATTTGGACTTTCTTTTATTTTTAAATTAATTTAAATTTGTTTTATTTCAAACATTTCATTTTTAAATATAAATGTTGATTATTAAGTGATTTATAGTTCAATCTAGTATAATTTGAATATTTTACTGTAAAGTGAATTTCTGGTCAAACTTTGACTTTTAAACTTCAAATTTAAATTATTTTAAATCTTAAATTTTATCTTTTATTATGAAATAGATGAAATAACTTGAACACTGCTTTTCATTTCGTTGGAAACGGACTTAAACTGTGAAAGTTATGTACATCTCAATTTTGAGTATAATTTGTTTTATTTTGCAATTTTGTCTATTTTAAATTATATAAATTATATTTTCTTTGTCATATTTTATTTTAATTTGTGTTAATATGTTATTTTATGTATATTTTTGTCTTTTAATATTTTAAAGTGACAATAAAAATTTTCCAAAAATTTATTGCATTATTTTTCTATTTTAAAGCCTAGTTCCCCTAATCTGCTATTTTCTTCATTTAAATTTTATTTAATTGAAATTTATTTATTTATTTTTGTGAATTCAATTTTATTTTGTGTTCTTATCTTTATTTATAAATATATTTCAAGTACATAAGAAATTTCCAACGTTCATTGCATTTATTTTTCATATTTTCAAGACTAGTTGCATTTTTTGCTGTTTTATTTAATTAAATTATATATAATTAATAATTAATTAATTTATTTTTGTTTATTTACTAAATTTTCTTATTTTTATCTGAGTTTATATTTATATTTCAGCTATATAAAATTTAAAAAGAAAATAGAGGAAATTTGAAGAGTTTTAAACTTTTGGGATTCCTAAGCCTTTTCATCTCCCGACCTTTTATTTTCTCAACTCCCCTCTTTATGATTTTTGACCGTACCATTCTCTATTCATTTCAGCTGCATTCTCTTCCCTTTTTCATGCAAATTTCATCCATTTCTAAACAAAAAAAATCACGGCCATCATTGAGCAAGGTTTTGGTAAAATTCATCTTTTCTTTATCTTGTTTTCCTGTTTTTCTATGCGATTTTGCAACTTGTTCTCCACTTCATGGCTCCACTCCTCCTCCTTCAGCCCTAGGCCGGCCTCCACCACCTGATATTCCAACCAGCAACCACCCTAGACCACCCTCATCCCCAGGCCGAGCACCGCTACGGCTTGCATCTTTACAAAAATCCAAGAATCCAACACCTACATGCAAATCTAGACCTAGTTTGCTACCATCACCTACACCAACCTTTAGCCGCCATTTCCTTCACCACTACCACCTTTGACCTGACCTCTACCCTATGCCACATCACCCACCATCCTCTGGGCATCATCCGTGACCATAGAGCATGAGGTCGAACCCAATAGGAGCCAAGATGTGTTGATTTTTAGCCTTGTACACCTAGTTATGCACCTAGATCGCAAACCACCTTCAAACCCATGTGTAGGCCGACCCTTTGCACACCCAAACCAGACTCAATTCCCTGTGTTGTCTGAGCTTAGTCACTGCATACCTGAAGTACCTGAGGTAGAGAGCAAGTGCAATGCAAATGGTTGTGGTTTTGGGCGTTGAATTCTATGTTGTTTGATGATAAATGTGTGTTGTAACTTACGTATGCATTGTATTGAAGGGTTTTCATGGGATATAGCTTTGGCTCTCCACTCTCTAGTCTTTTCGTAGTTTCGTGCCTTTTTTGTTTTAGTACCTGTGCTTTGGTGTTGATCTCCAGCTTGTGACAAGTGAGTAAATCTCACCAGACTAATATGTACTTGTATAGTTATAAACTGACATCGCTTGAACTTGTAATGCATTTCATCCTGTTATAAATGCTACATTATTATCATATGATGTTCATACCTATTATTACACTTTTTATATCATATGTTACCGTTACTTTATGTTATTCACTTATTTATATCAGTTATCACCATTGCAAGTTCCTAGTAGACTAGAATCGCTATGGGTTGAAATGATACATACCCGAATGGACTTTTGAATAAGGAAAAATTATTACGGACTGAAATGATAGGCCTGAGCGGTTTTCAAAATAATTCATTTTACCTAGGACTGCGGGTTTGAAATGATAGAAACCGGGTTTTCTTTGTAAACTGCGGATTGAAATGATATACATCCATATCACTTAACCTAGGCTAGAAAACTAAATACAGACGCGTGGGTTATAAAATATTTTCTGAAATGTTTTAAAATTATTTTTAAAATTAAAAGTATAATATTTTGAATTAAAATTAATAAAAATGATTTTTATAAAAATAAAAGTGAGTTTTGAATAAATGAAAATGTGAATAATTTAATGTTTAAGTCAAAATTTTGAAATATAACTTATTGTGGGAAATTTTGAACTTTTGCTAAAAATGACATTTTTATTAAGTAAAATAAATAGAAATAAGTTATAATTTGGTAGTTTAAAACTTAATGGTTAAGTAATAAAATTAATTAAAGAAATGGGATTTAATACTTGAATTTAAATAAGAAATTATGTTAAAATTTGATTTTTGGATGAAATTTAACCTTATAAAAATCATAAAAATTAGAGTATTGAAATGATGATTTTAAAATGTGAAATTTTATGATTTTATAAGTTAAAATGATTTAAATTAAAATTAACTGTTGGTTAAATTTGTATTGAAACCCTGAAGTTGATTTAACGGCATTTTTGAAATGTAATGTAAGGGTATCACAGCATTTTGTAAATGCTGTAGTTGTTTTAAATGAACTAAAAAGTTAAATTGAAATAAAGGCTATTATAGCACTTTGTAAGTTCTATAGTGGTTAAATTTAACATTTAAGTTTATTTGAAATTAATGGAAATCTATTACAGCACTTAAATGCTGTCTTTTGTTAAATGAACTGTTTTGAACTATAACTTTACGTAGCTTTTTTAAGTGCTACGGAAACTATATTTTTGTTGTTTTAATAAATTTTATGAAAAATAATCTTTGGAAAATGTTAAAGTTTTGAAAATTAAATGTTAAATTTCTAAAGATAACGAAGAGACGTTTATATGGCTTTAAATGGAAGGATTTAAGTTTTGGAAATTTAATATTTAATTAATAAATATAAGGAATTGACTTTAAATGATTTAAATGGAGAGATTTAATTTTTAATATAAAATCTTTTTAAATGTAAGTTTGAAATGATAATTAATTCCTAAATAAAATGAAGGGATTTAAAAGTTATTTAAATGAATTAAAATGAAAGATGTTTTGAATAATCTTTTGATATTTTGATATTTTGAAATGATATTTGATTCCTGATTTATTTAATTTATTTGATAAATGAATATTTGAAGTATATATGAATTTGAGTTTATTTAAATGATACTGGATTTATGAAATGTGGGATACTTAAGCTTTGAAATATAATAAAGATTTAATATTGAATTTTATGGATTAAATCTATATTTGAAATTTATAATATTGGAAATAATTTGTTGGTAAACTGAATTTTGAATTGAAACTATTGGTTTGAATTAAATTAAATTGAAAATTTGAAATATGGGTTTAATTCGATAAATTTGTAAATGTATAGAATTAAAGGATGATTTCAAATGTTTTGGTTTCGAAAGAGTTATAACTTTAAGAGTATAAACTATTTTAAAAAAATGAATATATTATTTGAAATAGAAATGATATTGTGTCTGAAATGAATAAAGCTTTGAAATAAAATGGTTTTGATTTTGAAGTATAAACTATTTCTAAAATGATATTTTGACATATAATAATGATTTGAAAATGAAGTTTTGAATGATATGATATTTTGATATCAAAATGATTTAAAAAGGAAGTTTTGAAAGGATATGCTATTTTGATATATTGTTATGGTTTGAAAATTATTTAATCTTTATTTTGATAAAGGTCTGGATTTGAAATCTTATTTTGAAGTATAAAATATTATTTTATAATTATAACCACGGGTTATAATAATGATTGGTTGTTAAAGAGACCGGGATCGGATATCTGGCATACTCTCTGTCGATACCGAAACCACTTTAACAACTGTCTACGCGGTGGAGATTCTAGAATGAAGTAGGATGGTGACGACGTTCCTAAGGTACTTTACGTGGACCTAACTCCCATGAGTTAACTTAAGGTGGCTAAAACAGAAGCGATCTCGGGTCAAAGGAGGTAGCACCTCTTGACTGGACATACTTCTTCGATACCATTCTATTACTGTTGTGACTGATTTGGGTGCACCCCTTGATTTTGGAGTGTTGTTCTGGGTGGGCGTAGTGGCTGCTATGTTACCGCCAGCCCGTGTGCGTAATTGGTATATCTACCCTGGCATTGCCTTGTGTGCCATGTCACCTGCCATATCGAGCCTTTACTACGAGTTTGTTTTTCTCCCGTAGCCCATGGAGTATTTAGGGTAGTCTCTCGGAGATATGCTGATACTGGATGGACTACTGGGGCTATTATGTGTGAAGGGTGATATGGGTAGCCCGGAACGCTATTCAAAATTATGTTTATTTTACTGTAGACATTATTATAATAGCGAAATATTACTACATAGTTAATAGTTTAACGGATCCTTAGAGGGTGGGCGGTCCCAGGCATCCTTTAAGTTACTCGTACCTTATTACAGTTCGCTTGAGTTAGTTTATATTATATAAGTATATATTGTCCTGACTCGAGTGTTTTGTGTTTTGCTTTATGCTCGGGTCAGCCTGAGTATTCATAGCTTTGGATTCACTTTCTGGAGCTGGTCTTTGCTGGAGATTCTGCATATCTATCTGCTTACTTATCTATTTCTGTTCAGCTGTTCTAGTTTATTTCATGTAATAATGAACTTCTATATATTTAGACTTCTGTTGTACTCTATTTCTTCTGTTGTATCTTATGTAACTCTGATATATTTATATAGTAGCTTCATGAACTGCTATTTCTTTTAATTCCGCTGCATTATTTTACTCTGTGTCTGTGATTATTTTTATTTACTGCATATTCTGAGATTTGCCAAATTTTATTTACAACGCGGTATTTTGAGCAATTCAAGTCCGACATGTGTGGATGCGAATGGTTGAAAATATCGGGTTGTCATAGTTTTATACTAGATGGTATCACTAATCCATTTTTTAAAATTTCTTGTCACACAGAAATAAAATCTCACTAATCAATAGAAAATGTCATCACTGTTTCATATCAAAATACTATCGAATCAACATCAATGGCGAATCATTCATACAATTTATTTCAATATATAAAAGGCAGCAAAATCAGAAAAGCTAGATAAAGTAAATTAACTAAAATAAAATAATCATACAAAACAACCAATCAAAATATATCAATGAATCATCATTCACAATGTTTCTTAATATTGCAATTAATTAGAACCAAGGGTAATATTACATTATAATAAATAATTAATTTCATGATCTTTTATAAAATTCAATAGCAATTTATTATTCATAACTAAAATTAGAAAATCTCTGTCCAACATTTGATAACGTTAATTAGGTTATAATACTAACATTATACATAAGGATTACCTTATAACTCTCTATAGTTAACACTATAATTATAAAAATTTAATAATTTATATACTCGTATTCAATTAAATACTCTTAAACTTGGACCATACTCTAAAATTTCATATAGTATATTTGATAACTTTAGGATATCAATCAAAAATTGTTTCAAAATTTTACTTATTTAAATGATTCAATTAATTTTAATATTATTTAATTTAACTATTTATTATTTTACTATCATATACGATGTCTCTAGATTTTTCTAGGAGTTCGTTAAGGCATATATTATTCATTAATCAATAAAGTAAACACATGCACTTATTTAGCAAACACATTCAAATGTACAAATCTCTATTGCACATGATACAGAAATTTTGATATCTAAATATCTATATAAATAGACCATTGTAGTGGATATCAATACTTCTCACTAAAGTTTATATATATATATATATATATATATATATATATATTGCATCCCATTATATACAACCTTCTCATGCATCCATAATGCCTAAGATTTTAAGTTTGTGGAAAATATGGTTGAGAGTATATTGTTAATAATTGACAGAACTATCGAGAACAATTGCATGACAAGAAAAAAGATAATATTGCAATATTACTTAGGGAAAAACACTTTGGTGTATGCATAGATAAAATTTACCCATTTGAATTTGAAATAGAAAATAACAGAACATGTTTGAAAAGTAGGGTTTTAAAAAGAGTAAGAGCAATAAAAACTCTTAGTTGTCCCCTGGTTACATAACAATAATGCAAATTGAGTTATGAACTAGCCATATCTGATAAAATTAAATACCTTATTGTCATCGCTAGTTATTTTCTTTTTAGATAATAACAAATATGAGCAACATTAATGAGCATATGATTTCACAAAAGCACCCATATTCATGAATGCATACATACACACTTACATAGCATAGTACATGTTCAGTGTATGATTTATAATAGTGGAGTGAATAATAATAATAATGAAACAACCAAACTGTTCTGATGGCCGCTTTCCCTTCTTCTTCTCCTCCTTTCTAAATATTTTCTTCCAACAACATGTACAAGTGCATGAACCACCTTTCGTGCAGAACAATGGGGTGATACAGAGCTAGTTGCCTCAAAATCACCTCCCGCCTTCGTCATGGACTTTATTTTCTCCAACCAGACCCGCCTATATCATCGTGATCACTCCAGGGATCATTAATCAAAACGCATTCTCCATATTTTAGCTATAGGCGACAATAAAGATACAAACTCAATCGTGATTGCATCCTCCTAATTTTGCATAGGTGAAACTCCTCTCGACCATAAATCCAACGCTACATTTACTTCAACCTAACTCTACCAGAATTATTGACAAAGTCTGACCCTAATACATAACCCATCGGTACGACTATCACCGCACCATCATATTCACATCATAAACTCTCTGTTACTTCAAAAAGCTGACGTCGTAAACGTTATGTTCAATTTTTCTTCATTTAAGAGAATGTTTTTTTTGTGAGGTCGACCATTTTAGCTTAAAAGAAAGCAATCCTGTTACTCTAACTTCATCATTTTTTATTTTTTTTGCGAATGTTTGTTGATGATGAGTAATCTATATTTGAATTAAAGAATTCATACTAATTGGTTTTATTTTTAATTTAAATTTCAAAATATTAGACAGTGCTCGAATTTTTGAATTTCTTTCTTGCCCCCAAATGAAAAAATGAAGTATATTTTTTAAGGAAATGGAATCCTTTGTAAATTGTAATCTCTGGAGAAAGTAAAATCAATAAACGTGATTTTAAAGTTTGGGTTGTTATGAGGCTTATTTTGCTTGGATATGGGTTTTAACACATACAAATAAGTAAATAAATAAGAAAATATATAGATATATTTCTTTATTTTTCTTTTCATTTAAATATAATATAAATTTAATTCAAGTTACAATAAAACTCCAAAAAAATCTATATTCGGCATACTAAATTATTTATTTTCCAGAATTTATCATCATCATCATCATCTCCAAATTTAAATTTATTTAAATCCAAATGCTGATCATACATATCTTGAACTCAACATTAAACCGTTTCCAAATTATTTTACTTCACAATCCTCTAAATACCCGTTAATTACATTATCAATTTTCTTATAATAAAATCCTGATATTTCGAAGTAAATCCAAATTATTTACGTAAAAATTCAAGAATTCTATTTTTTATTTAAATATTTATTATTAATTACTCCTAAAACTTGGGTTGATACATCTTTACAACTGCCCAGTGGTGTAGGTCAACGGTCGATGAAAGACGATAGGTTGGGGCCACTATGTTTCATCACTGGCGTGAGGTGTTTGGGCTGATCAACAATGATGGACGCTCGATTAAGGATCACTCTGGTCCATCACTGTCAGTAAGAAGTTTGGGCCGATAATTAACGATGGGCACTCTAATATGCATATTCTTACCATCATATTTATTCAACTTAAATTAAATAAGTGATCATATTGGGTATTTTAACCTGTTTTAACCAAAATCTGTATTAATTCCAAATTGTCACATATCCATCCTCATATATGGATAAAATGGTCATTTGTGTGCATATATTTCATTAAGAAAAATTAATTGAAAGTTTATATATATTTGTGTAGGATTTGATCTAGAGTGGTTTCATGAAGACACATGCATGCACAAAATGAATACAAAGGAATGAAGATGCAAATAATTCAAAGTGAAGAACATGGAGGATCTCACCTAACTTCATGAAAAAATTAGAGGCTAATGCACATGCTTAAAGAATTAATGGCTTCATGTACACTTAAATGATGGTTTGTAGAAGCGAATGATTACTTGGTGACGTAGCGGATTATAACGATGACGACGAAATGAAGATTTCGTGTCAAACTAGTCGAAGAACGATTAGATGAAGCAATATAAATCGATGGATTGAAAGATACTGAATGCCCAAATTCGTTGATCTCCAAGAGATACCGAATTCTAGCTATCCCCAACACGTTGATCGCGCACGATACCGTGTTAAAAGATCTACGATTCTTTGATGTTGATCTCGCGCACGAGATTCCGTGAATCGGCTTCAAATCCGTTGATTCGAGCGCACTTGAATACCGCAAATGGAGAAAGGAGACACCACTCAACTTCCAATTTCAAAGTGGCACAAAGCACAGAAACACAAAGTTTGTTCAAAATCAACTAACTTTACAAATGACACGACCCCCATATTTATAGGCAGTTTACAACTCAACACTGTTCACCGACCTAACATATCTGTGACCTACGACCTAACGTATGTTGTTAACAACCTATCACAAACAACAGCATGTGACTTAACGACACAGTAAATGTTAACGACTTAAAATACAAACAACTTACGACCTAATTATAACATACGACCTATGTACAACACGGTTTACAACATGAGTTACATCACGCGACCTACGACTTAATAAAAGCACGGCCAAAGGAAGCTTGAGCGACCTATCGACTTGAGTGACTTCAGGAATGTAACGGCCTAAGGTCCCGCGACCTAAGCTAGAACTGAGCGACCTAACACACTAGGTCGTAGGTCGTTGGCGACCTAAAGAAAGCGGCATAACTGTTTCTTCCTTCTTCTGTTTCTCATAAGGTCGTAAGTCGCTAGGTCGTTTGCGACCTAACGAACCCGAGCGACTTAAAGCAGGAAACGACATAAGTTCTAGTTGGCGTAACTTGCTAGGTCGCTTGCTTAGCTCGCCATTAGTAGTTTGCGCTGCGTCATCCTCTCCCGGTTGACAAGAATTCGACCTCAAATTTACACCTTCCTCTTCCACAACAAGCTCATTCCCATGATACGGAATCAAGTATTTGACATTGAAAACATCAGAAGTATGAACATTATCCGGCAACCTCAATTGATACGCATTCTCATTGATCTTCTTCAAGATTTTCACTGGACCAATTTTTCGAGCTTTCAACTTGTTGTAAGTTCCAATTGGAAAACAATCTTTCGTCAAAACGGCGTAAACCAAATCACCTTCTTTGAAGTTTACACTCCTTCGCTTCTTATCTACCATTTGTTTATACTTCTCATTTGATGCAAGCAATCGTTCATGAACAGTTCTGTGACACTACTGCAGTTCATTCACAAAATCACAAACTCGTTTAACAACTCCTTTCTGAGATGGCTCTGTCGTCAAATCCAACTGTCCCTTTGGAATTGCTGAATATACAACATGAAATGGACTGAATCCAGTACTTCGATTAACAGCGTGATTATGTGCAAACTCTGCTTGACACAACTTCATATCCCAGCTCTTCAAATTATCTTTCACAAGACATCTCATCAAGTTTCCCAATGATCTATTCACCACTTCCGTTTGCCCATCTGTTTGCGGATGATAGGCGCTACTAAACTTCAGCTTCGTTCCAACCATCTTTCACAAACTCAACCAAAAATGGCTTAGAAATCTAGTATCCCGATCAGAAACAATAGATTCAGGTAGCCCATGCAATCGATACACCTCTTTAAAGAACAATTGAGCAACTTGGACGGCATCAGCTGTCTTCTTACAAGCTATGAAATGTGCCATTTTTGAAAATCTATCCACCACAACAAATATAGAATCATTTTCTCGCTGAGTTCTTGGCAAACCAAAACAAAATCCATGCTAATTTCAACCCACGGTTTAGTAGGCATAGGTGATGGCATATATAATCCTGCATTCATAGCTGTTCCCTTCGAAATTTGACATATATGGCATCTTTTCACAAATCTTTCAACTTCTTTTCTCATTGACGGCCAAAAATAAGATTGAGAAATCAACTGCAATGTACGATCTCTACCTACATGGCCTTCTTCATGTAACTCCTTTACAATTTTCATTCGCAAACTTCCCTCGGGTATACATAATTGATTTCCCTTGAATAGAAAACCATCCACCAAATTATACTCATCCATCTTCCCCTTTGTGACTTCATCCATAACCTTAGCAAAGTAAGGATCATCCACAAGCAATTCTGGCAACACATCAAACCCGGTCACTTCAACTTTCATTGTAATCAATAAATGATTTCTCCTGCTCAATGCATCTACCATACGATTTGTAACTCCCGATTTGTGTTTCACAACAAATGAAACTGTTGTAAGTATGCAACCCACGAGGCATGCCTAGCTGCAATCTTGTCCTGTCCTTGCAAATGCTTCAACGCTTCATGATCAGTATACAGAACAAATTCCTTATGAAACAAATAGTGTCTCGAACGCTTCATAGCTTGCACAACAGCATAAAATTCCACATCATATGTATTATATCTCATCTTTGCTCCCGAAAGCTGCTCACTAAAATAAGCAATAGGACGTCCCTTTTGACTCAACACCTCTCCAATCCCAACCTTCAATGCATCAGTATGTAACTCAAACAACAACTGAAAATCCGGCAAAACTAGAATAGGTGTTGTCGTCAAAAGTTCCTTGATTCGCTCAAAAGCAAACCCTGCTTACTATGACCATGAAAATTGCTTTCCTTTCATACAATTAGTAACTGGTGCCATCACGCTACTGAAATGTGGAATAAATCTTCGATAGAATGATGCCAACCCATGAAAGCTCCTCACTTCAGTAATTGTCTTGGGTTGTGGCCAACTCCTGACGGCTTTCACCTTGCTTTCATCCACTTGAATACCCTCCTTTGACAGAACATATCGCAGAAACAAAACACTGTGCGTCATGAACACGCACTTCTTCGCTGCCGCATAGAATTGCTCCTGTCGTAGAATAAACAGCACTTCTCGCAAATGCTGGATATGCTCTTCCATACTCCCACTATAGATCAAAATATCGTCAAAGTAAACTACTACGAACTTCCCAATAAATGGTCTGAAAATCTTGTTCATCACTCTCATAAAAGTACTAGGAGCATTTGACAAGCCAAACGACATAACCAGCCATTCGTATAGACCTTCCCTAGTTTTAAAAGTAGTCTTCCACTCATCACCCGGTCTAATACGAATCTGATGGTATCCACTCTTCAAGTCAATCTTTGAGAACACAACAGCCCCACTCAACTGATCAATCAAATCATCGAACCTCGGCATAGGAAACCTGTATCTCACGGTGATCTTGTTTAGAGCCCAACTGTCCGTACACATCCTCCACGAACCATCCTTCTTTGGTACCAATAATGCTGGCACTGCACAAGGACTCAAGCTCTCCTAAACATGCCCTTGTTCTAACAACTCCTCCACCTGCCTTCTCAGTTCCTCATGCTCCTTAGGACTCATCCTGTAATGTTGCCTGTAAGGTAATACTGCCCTGGCACAAGATCAATCTGATGCTGAATATCTCTCAACGGTGGTAACTGCTTTGGCAACTCTTCAGGAAACACATCTCTGAATTCCTCCAATACTGGCTTTACTCCCTCTGGAACTTCAACGGATTCAGTAGTTTCATGCCCAATCAACAAGAATACCTCTGGACTCTCCTCTACTTCTCCAAAAAACTCCTTTAAAGTCAACAAAGTCTTCATCTCTTCAATCTCCTCCAACTTGCTTTCTTCTTGTTGTCGTTTCTTAGGAACCAAAGTGATTTTAGTGCCCTAGAAAATGAAACTGTAGCTGTTAGTACGACCATCATGTTGCACAGCTCTATCATATTGCCACGGTCTCCCCAATAATAGATGACATACATCCATATCCACAACATCACACCAAATCTCATCTTTATATTTCTTCCCAATCGAAAAATTTACACAAGCTCTTCGATTAACCTTCACTTCACCACCTTTCCTCAACCATGCTAATTTGTACGGTTTAGGATGCTTCTCCGTCTTTAGCTCTAATTTCTTCACAGCTTCTGTAGAGATGACATTGTCATAACTTCCCCCATAAATAACAAACTTGCACACCCTTCCCAAGATAGTACACGTTGACTGAAAGATGTTACTCCTCAACCAACTTGAATCATCCTCTTGCTTTGGTGTCAAACAAGATCTCCTCATCATCAAATTACGTCCCTCGTCTCCCGACAATAATTCTTCCTCCTCAACATGTGGTGAATTGGAATATTCTACTTCAGCATCCTCATCTTCCACCTCAGCAATCATCGCTCGCTTCTTAGGCTTCAGACATTCATTGCTCTTATGACCAAACTCCTGGCAATTAAAGCATTTGATACCACTATTGACTTTGGTCTTAGCAACTTCATTGACAACTGGTTTCGCAACAGCCTTGGAAACATTCGCATTGCTACTAGCCCCTTTCACTTGATTATTGGAATTTGTAAACACACCACCTCCTCGTCTGCCCTGCTTCTCCCAAGCTAACGCCTTCTGGTGTGCTTCTGCAATAGATCTCGGATCAAACATATTCAGCATATCTTGAATCTGCATTCTCAACCCTCCAACAAATCTAGTATTCAGTTGTTCCTTTGTTTCCGTGATATCATTCCTCGCAATCAATTAATAAAATTCATCCTCATAATCATTCACTGACTTTGTTCCCTTCTCAAGTTCTGTAATCGCTGACACATAATAAATTGATAATTATAAGGCAAGAAAGTAGCCTTCATCAATTTCTTCATCTTCTCCCATGACTCAATCTTTAACTTCCCCATTCTCTCCCGTGTAAGTTTAGTTTGTTGCCACCATGCTAAAGCTCTCCCCCTCAAACGAGTAGCAACTAACTTAACTCTGTGATGCTTAGGAACTTTCTTAAAGTCAAAAATTTCTTCAACATTAGATAACCAATCAAGAAATTCTTCATCTGTCATTCCTCTCTTGAATTCTGGAATTTCCATCTTCATCCTCGACTCCCATTTACGATCATCTTCTACCTCTGGATATTGATTTCGCACTTGGTCTCGATCTCGATAATGAACACTACATCTATCACCATCTTCATCAAAATCAAATGTGCTTCGATATCTATCTCATCTATCCATATCTCTGTGATCATGCATGGTCCTTCTACCTTGTCTATCAACATCATGATATGGCTCATCTCCAAACTCTCGTGGAGTTCTTCTCTCTTCATTTCTATACTCACGGAATTCTCTTCTCATTGAAACTGATGATTCTCTTCGATCTCTACAAGATTGTGGTGACACCCTCCTCGCTTCCGCAACCGATGGCGAAACTTTGTTTCCTCCATGGTTCGAGATTGATGACCTTCTCCTTTGACTTTGATTCAAATCATTCATCAATTTCTCCAACTTTCCAATACCTTCATCAAACGTGTCATGGATTCGTTGTTCCATTTGCTCAGCTTCTTCTCTTCTATACAACGCTTCAATATTTTGACGACGATTAGCTCTCCTCGGTGGCATGATCTCTCTAACAATCTTCAACAAACTCGCCTTTAATTTCTTCAACTGAACTGATACCAAACTGACTTTCGGCCTTGATCTACACAAGTGATACACGCCTCCTCTTATAGCTCGGATCGACCTTCTCTACTTGCTCTCGGCTTGAACAAATCTCCCGCAAACTTGAACAAGCTCGGATCGGCTTTGAACAACACTTCAAACTCTTCTCTTTGGCTCCAAGGACTCAGCTTAGCTATGATTGGCTAAGTCAAGCTCTGATACCAAAACTGACGCAGCGGATTATAACGATGACGACGAAATGAAGATTTCGTGTCAAACTAATCGAAGAACAATTAGATGAAGCAATATAAATTGATGGATTGAAAGATACCGAATGCCCAAATTCATTGATCTCTAAGAATACCGAATTCTAGCTATCCCCAACACGTTGATCGCGCATGATACCGTGTTAAAAGATCTACGATTCTTCGACGTTGATCTCGTGCACGAGATTCCGTGAATCGGCTTTAATCCGCTGATTCGAGCGCACTTGAATACCGCAAATGGAGAAAGGAGACACCGCTCAACTTCCAATTTCAAAGTGGCACAAAGCACACAAACACAAAGTTTATTCAAAATCAACTAACTTTACGAATGACCCGATCCCCATATTTATAGGCAGTTTTCAACTCAACACTGTTCACCGACCTAACATATCTACGACCTACAACCTAACGTAGGTTGTTAACGATCTATTACAAACAACAGCATGCGACTTAACGACACAGTAAATGTTAACGACTTAAAATACAAACAGCTTACGACCTAATTACAACATGCGACCTATGTACAACACGGTTTACAACATGAGTTACATCACGCGACCTACGACTTAACAAAAGCACGACCACAGGAAGCTTGAGCGACCTATCTACTTGAGTGACTTCAGGAATGTAACGGCCTAAGGTCTCGCGACCTAAGCTGGAACTGAGCGACCTAACACAGTAGGTCGTAGGTCGTTGGTGACCTAAAGAAAGCGGCATAACTGTGTCTTCCTTCTTCTGTTTCTCATAAGGTCGTAAGTCGCTAGGTCATTTGCGACCTAACGAACCCGAGCGACTTAAAGCAGGAAACGGCATAAGTTCCAGTTGGCGTAACTTGCTAGGTCGCTTGCTTAGCTTGCCATTAGTAGTTTGCACTGCATCACTTGGCCTCCACACT
Organism: Allium cepa; assembly: GCA_030765085.1. NCBI lineage: Eukaryota > Viridiplantae > Streptophyta > Magnoliopsida > Asparagales > Amaryllidaceae > Allium > Allium cepa. Next base: position 105,419,400 of record CM060944.1, on the reverse strand, counting down.
TTCTCAAGGGTAGTTTGGGCGTTCTCCAAATTATGGATTAAGGCTTATATAAATAACCCATTATGTTCATGTAACCTCTTCTACCTTCTCTTAAGCCCCCTTATGGAGGTCATCTCTTCTCTTAGTTTAGCTTAGCTCTCTTTGTTCTCTTTTCATGGCTTCTTAGCCATTTATTTTATTTTCATGTAATTTTCTTTTTATTGCAATTTAATACATGCTCTTTCCTTTCTATGCTCATTTACTTTAATGTTTGTAGTGTAGATTCACTTTCATGCAAATTAGATTAGTGTTAATTCTTGTTAATTAGTTCTCTTCTTTCATTTAGCTTTCTATAATATCTCAGAATTTTGGACAATATAAATTTAATAATCTGTGTTTAAATTTACATTGAATTGATAATTTCTGTTAATAAATTTGAATTGATTCTATAGTCTTCTTTATTTAAATATTTAATTTGTGAAATTTATTTTTAATGAATTAATAAATTATTTTCTATTTAGTAACGTATATGTATTTATATATATTTTAAATAGATAAGTTGTTAAATTAGTATAGCATAATTTTAATATTTTGAATTTAGGAATTATGATTTATTTTTGGATTTAAGCTTTTCAAAAATATTTAATAAAATAAGTAAATGATTTTAAATATATGAGATAAATGTTTTATTGGTTTAAAATTCATTTTAACTTATGTTTGTATATTAAAATAAGTTACAAAAATATTTGTGTTATTTTTTTTAAAATATTAATTGATAATTTTGATTTGTAAATTTAATTTGAAATTTAAAATAAAATTTAAAATATGAAACATGTATTCATTAAGTTATAACCTCTTTTATAAATTTATTTTAATTGTTTAAAAGTATCTTTGACAATGGATTTAATTGTATATTATTTTATTTATTATAATGCTTTGCTTTATTCTTTAGAAATTATTTTAATACATAACTAAGTATAAGAACTAGTTAACTAAGTTTAAACATTCATTAAGCTTAACTTTTCTTTAACATTTAATTAAGATAACAAATCATTTAAAAAAAGACACGTGTATGTAATTTAGAACATGTGTTAACATGTGTTAGATGTTTGAATAAGGAATTTAACAAATGTTAACACATAAGACAAGTGTCATGTTTCAATTTTTATTTTTCTTTAATTTTAAATAAATCATAAACAAGCTATATAAACTTGCATATACTCATTCCTTTCCTTTTTCTCATTTTTCATTTTGAACAAACAAATCTGAAAACATACAAATCATTTCAGATTCAAAATCAAATCCTCAATTTCAAAATGAAAATCCTGCACATCACTTCCCTGCAAATCATTCTCTATAAAATATTTTCAAAATGCAAAGTTTTTTCTTCTTCAAGCTGTGAATAACTCCTCAAAAACCTGCAAAATCAAATCCCCCTTCATAATCATAACCTGTAACTCGGGTTCAACATGCAATTTAAAGGCATGCATTCATTTTTTTTAAAAATCTGGAAATTTGTCACTGCATTCTTCCATCTGCAGCCAGTATGCATGTAAGGATGTAAATCAATGAGCAATAGCATTTTAAAGCTGGATAAAGACATCTACAACATTCAAGTTTAAAAGTTCGCAAAAGAAGTTCAAAAAGATTTCAAAAAGGATTTTCAAAATTCTGGACTGTGCTCTGCATGTTAAAATTTTGGGCTCTGCATTTTTATTTCAGGCGAGTAACTCAACCTTTAATATTTAAAGTAGGTAAAAGTTGATTGCATGCTTTGATTTAGATATGAAATTATATAATAAATGGGCTGTGAATATATATATATATATATATATATATATGAATATATTTATGTGTGTGTATGATTGTTTACCTGAAGCATCTCTGTTTTCTTTGATTTCAAGCTTCAGTTAGATGTAAACCCCATTGTCTTATAATTTAATCTTCATTTGAGTTTAGGACTTAAACAAATATGTTTGTTTCATTATAATATTCAGATTAAAATTTATACTTAAGTAAAAAAATAATATAGAAATGGCTCTGGAATTACAAATAGATGATCAATCAGTTAATTAGTGAAATTTAAAGTTTAGAAATTTATGAATTCAGAATTATAAATCAAATCACCATACTAAATCATGATTTCTAAAAGAAAAATTACAAATTTTAATGCTTTATACAAAATGCAGTTTTCAATTTACTGTATTTTACATATTAGCTAAGTACAGATGATGCTTGCAATTAAATTGGTTGAATTTGTTTCTGGGGATAGTGTATCTATCATAGATTATGAGAAAATTCTTAGATTTGGGTTGTATTGCATTGTGGTGATGATAGTTGTGAATTTAGGTTTAGAACCCTAGTTCTTTTGGGTTTGAGAAAATTGAGTACCACAGCATCTTTAATTGATCGAGTGGCTAGGGGTCTTGGCTTCTAGAAGAGGTTGGGTTGTCGATGACGTCGCCGTAATTTCAAAAGTGATGGTGACCGGAGATGCATCAGCGAGACGTTGACAGGTTGGTGATTAAAAGGGGTACCACTGTTCCAGGTTTGAAATCAGTGTCTCGATCTTGATTTCTGGTATTTATGGATGTAATAGGTGTATGGATGAACTGTGGAGTTGACTGATGACCGTGGGAAGGTCGCGTGGTTGGCCAGAGGTGGCCGGAAGTGATGTACAAGTGCACAGTACATAGGTGGATACTGGTGATGTTTGTTGGGTTGCAGTTTTAGTGCCTCGCATGTGTCTCGGAGAATTTGGGTTGTAGCTCGAAGCATATGGGTTACTAACCCGAAGTAAAAATTGGGTTGCTCGAGTTACCTGTGTTTCAGGTTTTGATAAATGAAACAGAACCTGTTTTACAGTTTTTAAAATTTAAACGCAAGTTAACTATAAAATAAACTTTAAACCAAAATATAAAAGAAAACCTGAATTGAATTTGAATTTAATCAGTTTAAATCTTAGGTTTGAAATAATTTAAATCTTGAAAATTTTAATTGGTTTTAAACAAAACCAGGAAACCTGTTGTCAGTTTTTTTTTAAATTTGAGGTGAAGTAAGATGCAAACAAAATCTGAAAATAAGTTCGAATCTAGAATTGAATTTGAATTCAATTAAGTTTAAATTTTAGATTTTTGAAATTAATTTGAAATGCTTTTTAAACTCAAGTTTGGTTTTAAACAAAAACATAAACTGTCTTTCTGTTTTAAAAATTTAAAAGTAAAATTTAAAATTTCTAAGGATGAAGTTCAATTTGAAATTTTTAAACCTAAAACTTAATTATGAATTCAATAATTTAAGTCCTGGATTATGAAACGTTTTTGAATTCAAAAATGTAAGATGTTTAGACTAAGACAGAAAACTGTTTTTTCTGTTTAAATTTAAAAGTAAACTTTAAAATGCAACTGAAATTTAAAACAAGGTTTAAATCTGGAAACTAAAATATGAAGCTCGGGTAGAAGAATCTAAGTTTGAATTTTATTTAAAACTGGAAATTTAAATTTAGTTTTTTTAAACTTTTAAAGTATACAGGAACTTTGGTTTTGAATTTAAAACTATAAGTTTTATTTATGAAATAAAATTTAAAATAAGTTTAAATTTAGTTTTAAAACCTGAGATTTAACTTCAATGTCAGTTTTTAAAATAAAATAGGTTTTTAAATTTAAATTTGGTTTAACTATTGTAGGAAAGGTTAAATAATTTGAATTTAAAAATGAAGATAGAGATGTAGGTAAAGTTTTAATTTTTAAGATTGAATCTGAAATGAAAATTTAAATTGAGTTTCAGTTTGAAATTTAAAAAAAAAGAAAATTTTTAAATTGAATTTTGTTTGAAACAAATTATTTAAATTACTTTGTATAAAGAAGAATGTTTCTTAATTTAGAACTTAAGAAATTGGTTTCATTTAAATTATTAAATTAATTTAAATGGAATATGAATTATTTAATTAATTAATAATGTGGATGATTTATTAGGTAATTAATAATTTTTAAGTTAATTAATTAGATTTGAGATTAATTAATTAAGGTTAATTAATCTATAATTAAGGATGGTTAATTAAATTTTAATTAATGATTAAGATTTACTTAATCAAGTGATTAATGATAATTAAGATTTTAATTAACACTTAATTAATTAATAATTAGAGATTAACTAAATGATAATTAAATATTAATTAATTGATAATTAATAATGGTTAATATAAGTTAATCTCCTAATTAAGTAATTAAGTAATGTTAATGAAGGTCATTAACTTAAGATTATTTAACAATTAATTAATGTGATTAATTTTGACAATTAATTAGATTAATTAATTAATAATAATCAATTGTTTATGCTTAATTACTTAATGAAAGTAGTTAATGGATTAATTACTTGGTGTAATTAATTTGATTTATGTGATTAGTTTAGATTAATTAACTATAATTAATTTAAACATTTATGGATTGTTGATAATTACTTTATGGATTCGTAATTACTTAAGAAAGTAATTAATTAATAATTACAGGATGTAATTAAAGATATTTATTGTAGAAGTAATTTAAATCTATATTAATTTGAAAATTAACCGAGTGATTAATGAAGATAATTAATTAAGAATAATTAATTTATGGGATGAGTAATTAAAGTAGTTAATTACTGAATAGTTATTAATCAAGGGTGATTAATATACATGTGTGGATTAATTGAAGATTAATTACTTTTGTAGTTAATTTATATTTAGAGATTGATTAAATATAATCAGAAATCATTAATTAATTAATTAATTAATTAATGATGTAATTTGGAATTGATTAATTAAGGTATAATTAATAATGAATAAATGATTAATGTAATTAATTTTAGCTGATTAATTAATTAAGCAAATACAAGTTAATTATTTGCAAAGGGTTTAATACAATTAACTTGTGAAATTAATTAGAGATGGTTAATCAATGAGGATTAATTGAAATGAATATTGAGATGATGATTTATAAATTGATTTGAAATCAATTGAAGATTAAGATAAGCAGAATTTTAATGATGAAGTAATTAATTTAATTCATTTTAAATTAATTAGAGTTTAGGTAATTAATTTAATTCCTTTTAAATTAATTATAGAAGGTGTGATCATTAGATCATTGCTTATGTTTGATGAATGGTATTGGTTGCCTGGTATGGTTTGTAATCTCAGTTATGAGATGAGTAGTGTATGTGATATGGATGTATTGGTTGCTTTTGGATGATAATATGGATTATCTGATTATGATATGAATTATCTGTTGATAATGATAAGATTGATTATCTATTGTGTTGTGAATTATCTATCTGTGTATATTTAGATAATGAATTGAATTGTTTTAAACTTAAAACAACTTGGACCTAAAAGACATGCTTTGGATTTCGATGAGACCGGGGTCGGGTTTCCATATTTGGACATCCGAAAACCACATCGATTCCAATTAAACGTTAGGTCGTGGATCTGAAGTGACGGCGAAGATTCAGAGTGCAAGGGTTATCGTCGTTAACTCTGAGGGTGATTCCAAAATGAGTGTAACGAGATAATGCCTTCGGTTTCGTTCCAACCCGGAACGAACTTGTATGGATTGAATGCTTTCAGTACATCGTCAGGTGGACGATGAGCATTCTAAGTGATATGTCCTATAAAGGTAATCATAGCCTCAAGCCTCATCAACCGGGAATGGCTAAAACAGGGGAGGTGCAGCAAAGCTTCATGGGTAGCCCCCACTTGAGAGCAAGGTTTACCCCTGTCTAGATGTCCCTTTATTTTCGGCTTAGTGGTGCGGTTGCTGATCACAGCTGCGGGGTTGTCTTGTTTGGAACTGTTCAGTAAGGAATGGTTCCGGCTTTGTGTTGCAGGGGATTGGCAGTAATCCTCGGTACGGTGATCTAGGCCACGTACAGTGACGGGCGGTACCCCAATAGCCCAGCCATTGATGGAATCCAAAATCCAATAAGCGTCGTACGTATTAGTTGTGCCCAACAATGTTGGAATGTGAGATGTAAGCATTTCAGCTATTTCTGTATTTTACTTGAAAACCCTAGCCACTATTATAATATCATTGGATTTCCTATCAAATGTTTTGGTTAGCGTAAGGTAAAAACTTTTCCATATTTATGTGTGGGAAGTCTTACGTGATACCTTTTCTTTTCAAAGGTTTTTCAAAGTTAAGCAACTTTAACCTGTTACTCACACCAGACCCATGTCTGACCTGGAGTTATTTCTGTTTTTCTTTAACTCTTGGGTTCTCAAATTTTTACGAGTAGCCAAGGGAATTCAGGTTAGGATTCAGGTTAGCTTTGACGTATTGTGGAGGAGCATATGGAGCAGGAGGCTTCTACGTATAGTTATATAGTTTTCCGCTGTGTTGGTATCTCTGAGTTTTTCTGTATTGTGTATTGAGTTGTAATAACTAGACAGTTGTTTATAACTGTCTAGTATGTGTTGTATATGTCTGTGTAACTCTGATATTTGATGTATACTATGTAATATTTATGTTACTAATATAATTTGTTTGTTCCGCTGTTGAGATTCTAGTGTTGTTTCTTCTTTCTCTTCTTTCTTTTCTCTTTTCTATCCCTTTCTTTCTTAAGGATGATATGACATTTTGTGGAGAAAAGTCGGGTCGTCTCAGTTGGTATCAGAGCGTTAGGTTGAGTGAATACCTAGGCTCTATAGTGGTGTCTATCTTGAGAGAGCGTATTTGTATTTATTTATATATATATATATAATTGTTTCTACCTATTTGTTGGGTTACCCGTTAAGGTTTTCCAATATAAGTTATAAAGGTAGATGGGGTAGAAGTGTGTGTAACACGACTACCATTGGTGGGAGTTTGATGGATAAGGTTGGAAGTGTATTTGTCAAGACCGTAGACCTAATACCGTCTCGAGTAAGTTTTTCTTGGTTTAAGTACTTCATCGATCTCTGAAGGTAACCTGTAAAGGTTCGGAGTTCATTTATGAAGTGCCGAATTGAGTTTGGATCTGTCGGTAAGGTTGAAGCAAGCAAGTGATGATATCTTGATATCTTAGGAAGTAGTAGCTGCATGATGAGATGCAGTGACTATGGATATTTCCGAAGATGTTTCTTTGGAACAAGAGTAAGAAGTGAGTCTGCTCGGTGATGTGGCTGAGTTTAGGAGAGTCTTCTGTGTTGGTAGGAAGATTTCTGGCTGGGTAGTTTTTCTGAAGTGGAGTTCAGAAGCAGTAGAGTAGATCTGTTTCTCTGGTAAGTTGGCTAAGCTAGCATAAGGTGTTTTGTTTGGTTGAGAGAAAGCAGTTTCTTTGGATTTAGGCTGAGTTGATCGCAAAAGTGACTTGCGATAGTATGTTCTTTTGGATTGTGGGAGATTGTCCGGATTTCTTCCAAGAAGTCAGAGGTTTGTCAGCATCTGGAGATCGAGTTTTCTTTCCAGGATGGAACAGGTGGTTCAGTTAGTAGATGGATGGTTCCTTGAGATAGAAGTTGGTGAAGCAGCTCAAGTTTGGGAGGAACATCTGAGTTTTCTTATGGATATATGGAACCATATTTCTATGTTGGGTTGTCTAGTTTGTGCTCATGTTATTCTGCATTTTCTTCTGTTTCGGATCAGATTTATGCAGCGGAAACAGTTTGGGGGTGTTTCTGTTTTGTCTTTTCCGGATAAGAAAAGTTTGTTCTGTCTTTTGTTGTTGAGAAGTTAAGTATGTGTTCTTGGTTTTTGAGTGATCTTGAGGAGATCATTGGATTGTTTTGATTCAGTCTGTTTCTAATGGAATCAGCATGAGTTAAGCTGATCAGGATGGATGTTGGTAGCCCAAGATCGTCCAAAGAGTTTTTATGGATAAGAGGCAGAGAAATTTGGATTCTGGAATCGGAGATTTGATTTGGGATAAGTTTTTCTCTGATCCAAGGAGCTATAAGTTTTGGCATGTCTGTGAGGCTAGCTCCGAAGTGTTTTGGTTTCTTCTGTGATGGGTTAGATCAGTGTTTGGTTTTCTAGAGTTGAATTGCCAGTTTGGATAACTGGAATTCAGTATATTTCACGTATCTCTAAGGGAGTACGAGTTTGATATTTCTGGTTGTAGAACCAGCAAGGATGGATTTGTTGTTGAGCCAGACTCGTTTGTGTCTGATATTCTGTATAGAATTGTTGTTAGGAGCTCTATAGTTTAGTAGTATTGATTATTTGGATTCTATAGAGCGAGTACCCCAATATATATATATATATATATATAACGGGGAAACTCGTGAAAGTTTTATCAAAATTCTTTTTGATAATTAGATTTGTTCTGATTGTGTGAATTGGTTTCTTTGGTTGTTAGCATGTGATTAACATATGCTGTGTTTTAAAATAAAATTTGTTAACAGATTATTAAATTACCTTTGTTTTAAATTTCGGGGACGAAATTCTTTTAAGGGGGAAGAATTGTAATATCCCGAAATTTTGGACAATATAAATTTAATAATCTGTGTTTAAATTTACGTTGAATTGATAATTTCTGTTAATAAATTTGAATTGATTCTATAATCTTATTTATTTAAATATTTAATTTGTGAAATTTATTTTTAATGAATTAATAAATTGTTTTCTATTTAGTAATGTATATGTATTTATATATATTTTAAATAGATAAGTTGTTAAATTAGTATAGCATAATTTTAATATTTTGAATTTAGGAATTATGACTTATTTTTGGATTTAAGCTTTTCAAAAATATTTAATAAAATAAGTAAATGATTTTAAATATATGAGATAAATATTTTATTGGTTTAAAATTCATTTTAACTTAAGTTTGTATATTAAAATAAGTTACAAAAATATTTGTGTTATTCTTTTTAAAATATTAATTGATAATTTTGATTTGTAAATTTAATTTGAAATTTAAAATACAATTTAAAATATGAAACATGTATTCATTAAGTTATAACCTCTTTTATAAATTTATTTTAATTGTTTAAAAGTATCTTTGACAATGGATTTAATTGTATATTGTTTTATTTATTATAATACTTTGCTTTATTCTTTAGAAATTATTTTAATACATAACTAAGTATAAGAACTATTTAACTAAGTTTAAACATTCATTAAGCTTAATTTTTCTCTAACATTTAATTAAGATAACAAATCATTTAAAAAAAGACATGCGCATGTAATTTAGAACATGTGTTAACATGTGTTAGATGTTTGAATAAGGAATTTAACAAATGTTAACACTTAAGAAAAGTGTCATGTTTCAATTTTTATTTTTCTTTAATTTTAAATAAATCATAAACAAGCTATATAAACTTGCATATACTCATTCCTTTCCTTTTTCTCATTTTTCATTTTGGAAAAACAAATCTGAAAACATACAAATCATTTCAGATTCAAAATCAAATCCTCAATTTCAAAATGAAAATCCTGCACATCACTTCCCTGCAAATCATTCTCTATAAAATATTTTCAAAATGCAAATTTTTTTTTTCTTCAAGCTGTGAATAACTCCTCAAAAACCTGCAAAATCAAATCCCCCTTCATAATCATAACCTGTAACTCAGGTTCAACATGCAATTTAAAGGCATGCATTCATTTTTTTTTAAAAATCTGGAAATTTGTCACTGCATTCTTCCATCTGCAGCCAGTATGCATGTAAGGATGTAAATCAATGAGCAATAGCATTTTAAAGCTGGATAAAGACATCTACAACATTCAAGTTTAAAAGTTTGCAAAATAAGTTCAAAAAGATTTCAAAAAGGATTTTCAAAATTCTGGACTGTGCTCTGCATGTTAAAATTTTGGGCTCTGCATTTTTATTTCAGGGGAGTAACTCAACCTTTTAAGATTTTAAGTAGGTAAAAGTTGATTGCATGCTTTGATTTAGATATGAAAATATATTATAAATGGGCTGTGAATATATATATGAATATATTTATGTGTGTTTATGATAGTTTACCTGAAGCATCTCTGTTTTCTTTGATTTCAAGCTTCAGTCAGATGTAAATCCCGTTGTCTTTTAATTTAATCTTCATTTGAGTTTAGGACTTAAACAAATATGTTTGCTTCATTATAATATTCAGATTAAAATTTATACTTAAGTAAAAAAAAAATAGAAATGACTCTGGAATTACAAACAGATGATCAATCAGTAAATTAGTGAAATTTCAAGTTTAGAAATTTATGAATTCAGAATTATAAATCAAATCACCATACTAAATCATGATTTCTAAAAGAAAAATTACAAATTTTAATGCTTTATACAAAATGCAGTTTTCAAATTGCTGTATTTTACATATTAGCTAAGTACAGATGATGCTTGCAATTAAATTGGTTGAATTTGTTTCTGGGATAGTGTATCTATCATAGATTATGAGAATATTCTTAGATTTGGGTTGTATTGCATTGTGGTGATGATAGTTGTGAATTTAGCTTTAGAACCCTAGTTCTTTTGGGTTTGAGAAAATTGAGTACCACAACATCTTTAATTGATCGAGTGGCTAGGGGTCTTGGCCTCTGGAAGAGGTTGGGTTGTCGAAGACATCGCCGTAATTTCAAAAGTGATGGTGGTCGGAGATGCATCAGCGAGACATTGACAGGTTGGTGATTAAAAGGGGTACCACTGTTCCAGGTTTGAAATCAGTGTCTCGATCTTGATTTCTGGTATTTATGGATGTAATAGGAGTATGGATGGACTGTGGAGTTGAGTAACGACCGTGGGAAGGTCGCGTGGTTGGCCAGAGGTGGCCGGAAGTGATGTATAGGTGCATAATACATAGGTGGATACTGGTGATGTTTGTTGGGTTGCAGTTTTAGTGCCTCGCATGTGTCTCGGGGAATTTGGGTTGTAGCTCGAAGCATATGGGTTACTGACCCGAAGTAAAAATAGGGTTGCTCGAGTTACCTGTGTTTCAGGTTTTGATAAATAAAGCAGAACCTGTTTTACAGTTTTTAAAATTTAAAAGCAAGTTAACTATAAAATAAACTTTAAACTAAAATAAAATAAAAAACCTGAATTGAATTTGAATTTAATCAGTTTAAATCTTAGGTTTGAAAGAATTTAAATCTTGAAAATTTTAATTGGTTTTAAACAAAACCAGGAAACCTGTTGTCAGTTTTTTTTTAAATTTGAGGTGAAGTAAGATGCAAACAAAATATGAAAATAAGTTTGAATCTAGAATTGAATTTGAATTCAATTTAGTTTAAATTTTAGATTTTTGAAATTAATTTGAAATTCTTTTTAAATTCAAGTTTGGTTTTAAACAAAAACATAAACTGTCTTTCTGTTTTAAAAATTTAAAAGTAAAATTTAAAATTTTGAAGGATGAAGTTCAATTTGAAATTTTTAAACCTGAAACTTAATTATGAATTCAATGATTTAAATCCTGGATTTTGAAACATTTTTGAATTCAAAAATGTAAGATGTTTAGACTAAGACAGAAAACTGTTTTTTTCTGTTTAAATTTAAAAGTAAATTTTAAAATGCAACTGAAATTTAAAACAAGGTTTAAATCTGGAAACTAAAATATGAAGCTCGGGTAGAAGAATCTAAGTTTGAATTTTATTTAAAACTGGAATTTAAATTTAGTTTTTTTAAACTATTAAAGTATAAAGGAACTTTGGTTTTGAATTTAAAACTTTAAGTTTTAATTTATGAAATAAAATTTAAAATAAGTTTAAATTTAGTTTTAAAACCTGAGATTTGACTTTAATGTCAGTTTTTAAAATAAAATAAGTTTTCAAATTTAATTTTTTTTTAACTATTTTAGGAAAGGTTAAATAATTTGAATTCAAAAGTGAAGATAGAAATGTAACTAAAGTTTTAATTTTTAAGATTGAATCTGAAATGAAAATTTAAATTGTGTTTCAGTTTGAAATTAAAAAAAAAGAAATTTTTTAAATTGAACTTTGTTTGAAACAAATTGTTTAAATTACTTTGTATAAAGAAGAATGTTTCTTAATTTAGAACTTAAGAAATTGGTTTCATTCAAATTATTAAATTAATTTAAATGGAATATTAATTATTTAATTAATTAATAATGTGGATGATTAATTAGGTAATTAATAATTTTTAAGTTAATTAATTAGATTTGAGATTAATTAATTAAGGTTAATTAATCTATAATTAAGGATGGTTAATTAAATTTTAATTAAGGATTGAGATTTACTTAATCAAGTGATTAGTGATAATTAAGATTTTAATTAACACTTAATTAATTAATAATTAGAGATTAATTAAATGATAATTAAATATTAATTAATTGATAATTAATAATGGTTAATATAAGTTAATCTCCTAATTAAGTAATTAAGTAATGTTAGTGAAGGTCATTAACTTAAGATTATTTAACAATTAATTAATGTGATTAATTTTGATAATTAATTAGATTAATTAATTAGTAATAATCAATTGTTTATGTTTAATTACTTAATGAAAGTAGTTAATGAATTAATTACTAGGTGTAATTAATTTGATTTATGTGATTAGTTTAGATTAATTAAGTATAATTAATTTAAACATTTGTGGATTGTTGATAATTACTTTATGGATTTGTAATTACTTAAGGAAGTAATTAATTAATAATTACAGGATGTAATTAAAGATATTTATTGTAGAAGTAATTTAAATTTAAATTACTTTGAAAATTAATCAAGTGATTAATGAAGATAATTATTTAAGAATAATTAATTTATGGGATGAGTAATTAAAGTAGTTAATTACTGAATGGCTATTAATCAAGGGTGATTAATATAGATGTGTGGATTAATTGAAGATTAATTACTTTTGTAGTTAATTTATATTTAGAGATTGATTAAATATAATCAGAAATCATTAATTAATTAATTAATGATGTAATTTGGAATTGATTAATTAAGGTATAATTAATAATGAATAAATGATTAATGTAATTAATTTTAGCTGATTAATTAATTAAGCAAATACAAGTTAATTATTTGCAAAGGGTTTAATACAATTAACTTGTGAAATTAATTAGAGATGGTTAATCAATGAGGATTAATTGAAATGAATATTGAGATGATGATTTATAAATTGATTTGAAATCAATTGAAGATTAAGATAAGAAGAATTTTAATGATGAAGTAATTAATTTAATTCATTTTAAATTAATTAGAGTTTAGGTAATTAATTTAATTCCTTTTAAATTAATTATAGAAGGTGTGATCATTAGATCATTGCTTATGTTTGATGAATGGTAGTGGCCTGGTATGGTTTGTAATCTCAGTTATGAGATGAGTAGTGTATGTGATATGGATGTATTGGTTGCTTTTGGATGATAATATGGATTATCTGATTATGATATGAATTATCTGTTGATAATGATAAGGTTGATTATCTATTGTGTTGTGAATTATCTATCTGTGTATATTCAGATAATGAATTGAATTGTTTTAAACTTAAAACAACTTGGACCTAAAAGACACGCTTTGGATTTCGTTGAGACCGGGATCGGGTTTCCATATTTGGACATCCGAAAACCACATCGATTCCAATTAAACGTTAGGTCGTGGATCCGAAGTGACGACGAAGATTCAGAGTGCAAGGGTTATCGTCGTTAACTCTGAGGGTGATTTCAAAATGAGTGTAACGAGATAATACCTTCGGTTTCATTCCAACCCGGAACGAACTTGTATGGATTGAATGCTTTCAGAACATCGTCAGGTGGACGATGAGCATTCTAAGTGATATGTCCTATAAAGGTAATCGTAGCCTCAAGCCTCATCAACCGGGAATGGCTAAAACATGGGAGGTGCAGCAAAGCTTCGTGCGTAGCCCCCACTTGAGAGCAAGGTTTACCCCTATCTAGATGTCCCTTTATTTTCGGCTTAGTGGTGCGTTTGCTGATCACAACTGCGGGGTTGTCTTGTTTGGAACTGTTCAGTAAGGAATGGTTCCGGGTTTGTGTTGCAGGAGATTGGGCGTAATCCTCGGTACGGTGATCTAGGCCACGTACTGTGACGGGCGGTACCCCAGTAGCCCAACCATTGATGGAATCCAAAATCCAATAAGCGTCGTACGTATTAGTTGTGCCCAACTATGTTGGAATGTGAGATGTAAGCATTTCAGCTATTTCTGTATTTTACTTGGAAACCCTAGACACTATTATAATATTACTGGATTTCCTATCAAATGTTTTGGTTAGCGTAAGGTAAAAACTTTTCCATGTTTATGTGTGGGAAGTCTTACGTGATACCTTTTCTTTTCAAAGGTTTTTCAAAGTTAAACAACTTTAACCTGTTACTCACACCAGACCCATGTCTGACCTGGAGTTATTTCTGTTTTTCTTTAACTCTTGGGTACTCAAATTTTTACGAGTAGCCAAGGGAATTCAGGTTAGGATTCAGGTTAGCTTTGACGTATTGTGGAGGAGCATATGGAGCAGGAGGCTTCTGCGTATAGTTATATAGTTTTTCGCTGTGTTGGTATCTCTGAGTTTTTCTGTATTGTGTATTGAGTTGGAATAACTAGACAGGTGTTTATAACTGTCTAGTATGTGTTGTATATGTCTGTGTAACTCTGATATTTGATGTATACTATGTAATATTTATGTTACTAATATAATTTATTCGTTCCGCTATTGAGATTCTAGTGTTGTTTCTTCTTTCTCTTCTTTCTTTTCTCTTTTATATCCCTTTCTTTCTTAAGGATGATACGACTTTTTGTGGAGAAAAGTCGGGTCGTCTCAGTTGGTATCAGAGCGTTAGGTTGAGTGAATACCTAGGCTCTATAGTGGTGTCTATCTTGAGAGAGCGTATTTGTGTATATATATATATATATATATATAATTGTTTCTACCTATTTGTTGGGTTACCCGTTCAGGTTTTCCAATATAAGTTATAAAGGTAGATGGTGTAGAAGTGTGTGTAACACGACTACCATTGGTGGGAGTTTGATGGATAAGGTTGGAAGTGTATTTGTCGAGACCATAGACCTAATACCGTCCGAGTAAGTTTTACTTGGTTTAAGTACTTCATCGATCTCTGAAGGTAACCTGTAAAGGTTCAGAGTTCATTTTTGAAGTGCCGAATTGAGTTTGGATCTGTTGGTAAGGCTGAAGCAAGCAAGTGATGATATCTTGATATCTTAGGAAGTAGTAGCCGCATGATGAGATGCAGTGACTATGGATATTTCCGAAGATGTTTCTTTGGAACAAGAGGAAGAAGTGAGTCTGCTCGGTGATGTGGCTGAGTTTAGCAGAGTCTTCTGTGTTGGTAGGAAGATTTCTGGCTGGGTAGTTTTTCTGAAGTGGAGTTCAGAAGCAGTAGAGTAGATCTGTTTCTCTGGTAAGTTGTCTAAGCCAGCATAAGCTGTTCTGTTTGGTTGAGAGAAAGCAGTTTCTTTGGATTTAGGCTGAGTTGATCGCAAAAGTGACTTGCGATAGTATGTTCTTTTGGATTGTTGGAGATTGTCCGGATTTCTTCCAAGAAGTCAGAGGTTTGTCAGCGTCTGGAGATCGAGTTTTCTTTCCAGGATGGAACAGGTGGTTCAGTTAGTAGATGGATGTTCCTTGAGATAGAAGTTGGTCAAGCAGCTCAGGTTTGGGGGGAACATCTGAGTTTTCTTATGGATATATGGAACCATATTTCTGTGCTGGGTTGTCTAGTTTGTGCTCATGTTCTTCTGCATTTTCTTCTGTTTCGGATCAGAGTTGTGCAGCGGAAGCAGTTTGGGGGTGTTTCTGTTTTGTCTTTTCCCGATAAGAGAAGTTTGTCCTGTCTTCTGTTGTTGAGAAGTTAAGTATGTGTTCTTGGTTTTTGAGTGATCTTGAGGAGAGCATTGGATTGTTTTGATTCAGTCTGTTTCTAATGGAATCAGCATGAGTTAAGCTGATCAGGATGGATGTTGGTAGCCCAGGATCGTCCGAAGAGTTTTTATGGATAAGAGGCAGAGAAATTTGGATTCTAGAATCGGAGATTTGATTTGGGATAAGTTTTTCTCTGATCCAAGGAGCTATAAGTTTTGGCATGTCTATGAGGCTAGCTCCGAAGTGTTTTGGTTTCTTCTGTGATGGGTTAGATCAGTGTTTGGTTTTCTAGAGTTGAATTGCCAGTTTGGATAACTGGAATTCAGTATGTTTCACGTATCTCTAAGGGAGTACGAGTTTGACATTTCTGGTTGTAGAACCAGCAGTTTAGGATGGATTGGTTGTTGAGTTAGACTCGTTTGTAGTCTGATATTCTGTACAGAATTGTTGGTAGGAGCTCTATAGTTTAGTAGTATTGATTGTTTGGATTCTATAGAGCGAGTATCCCGATATATATATATATATATATATATATATATATATATATATATATATATATATATATATATACCGGGGAAACTCGTGAAAGTTTTATCCAAAATTCTTTTGGATAATTAGATTTGTTCTGATTGTGTGAATTGGTTGCTTTGGTTGTTAGCATGTGATTAACATATGTTGTGTTTTAAAATAAAATCTGTTAATAGATTATTAAATTACCTTTGTTTTAAATTTCGGGGACGAAATACTTTTAAGGGGGAAGGTTTGTAATATCCCGGAATTTTGGACAATATAAATTTAATAATCTGTTTTTAAATTTACATTGAATTGATAATTTCTGTTAATAAATTTGAATTGATTCTATAATCTTCTTTATTTAAATATTTAATTTGTGAAATTTATTTTTAATGAATTAATAAATTGGTTTCGATTTAGTAATTTATATGTATTTATATATATTTTAAATAGATAAGTTGTTAAATTAGTATAGCATAATTAAAATATTTTGAATTTAGGAATTATGATTTATTTTTGGATTTAAGCTTTTCAAAAATATTTAATAAAATAAGTAAATGGTTTTAAATATATGAGATAAATGTTTTATTGGTTTAAAATTCATTTTAACTTAAGTTTGTATATTAAAATAAGTTACAAAAATATTTGTGTTATTCTTTTTAAAATATTAATTGATAATTTTGATTTGTAAATTTAATTTGAAATTTAAATACAATTTAAAATATGAAACATGTATTCATTAAGTTATAACCTCTTTTATAAATTTATTTTAATTGTTTAAAAGTATCTTTGACAATGGATTTAATTGTATATTGTTTTATTTATTATAATACTTTGCTTTATTCTTTAGATATTATTTTAATACATAACTAAGTATAAGAACTAGTTAACTAAGTTTAAACATTCATTAAGCTTAATTTTTCTTTAACATTTAATTAAGATAACAAATCATTTAAAAAAAGACATGTGTATGTAATTTAGAACATGTGTTAGTTGTTCGAATAAGGAATTTAACAAATGTTAATTTTTCTTTAATTTTAAATAAATCATAAACAAGCTATATAAACTTGCATATACTCATTCCTTTCCTTTTCCTCATTTTTTCATTTTGGAAAAACAAATCTGAAAACATACAAATCATTTCAGATTCAAAATCAAATCCTCAATTTCAAAATGAAAATCCTGCACATCACTTCCCTGCAAATCATTCTCTATAAAATATTTTCAAAATGCAAAGTTTTTTTTCCTTCAAGCTGTGAATAACTCCTCAAAAACCTACAAAATCAAATCCCTCTTCATAATCATAACCTGTAACTCAGGTTCAACATGCAATTTAAAGGCATGCATTCATTTTTTTTCAAAAATCTGGAAATTTGTCACTCCATTCTTCCATCTGTAGCCAGCATGCATGTAAGGTTGTAAATCAATGAGCAATAGCATTTTAAAGCTGGATAAAGACATCTACAACATTCAAGTTTAAAATTTTGCAAAAGAAGTTCAAAAAGATTTCAGAAAGGATTTTCAAAATTTTGGATTGTGCTCCGCATGTTAAAATTTTGGGCTCTGCATTTTTATTTCAGGTGAGTAACTCAACCTTTTAAGATTTTAAGTAGGTAAAAGTTGATTGCATGCTTTGATTTAGATATGAAAATATATTATAAATGGGCTGTGAATATATATATGAATATATTTATGTGTGTATGATTGTTTACCTAAAGCATCTCTGTTTTCTTTGATTTCAAGCTTCAGTCAGATGTAAATCCCATTGTCTTTTAATTTAATCTTCATTTGAGTTTAGGACTTAAACAAATATGTTTGTTTCATTATAATATTCAGATTAAAATTTATGCTTAAGTAAAAAAAAAGTATAGAAATGGCTCTGGAATTACAAACAGATGATCAATCAGTAAATTAGTGAAATTTCAAGTTTAGAGATTTATGAATTCAGAATTATAAATCAAAGCACCATACTAAATCATGATTTCTAAAAGAAAAATTACAAATTTTAATGCTTTATAAAAAATGCAGTTTTCAAATTACTGTATTTTACATATTAGCTAAGTACAAATGATGCTTGCAATTAAATTGGTTGAATTTGTTTCTGGGGATAGTGTATCTATCATAGATTATGAGAAAATTATTAGATTTGGGTTGTTTTGCATTGTGGTGATGATAGTTGTGAATTTAGGTTTAGAACCCTAGTTCTTTTGGGTTTGAGAAAATTGAGTACCACAACATCTTCAATTGATCGAGTGGCTAGGGGTCTTGGCTTCTGGAAGAGGTTGGGTTGTCGAAGACGTCGCCGTAATTTCAAAAGTGATGGTGGCCGGAGATGCATCAGCGAGATGTTGACAGGTTGGTGATTAAAGGGGTACCACTGTTCCAGGTTTGAAATCGGTGTCTCGATCTTGATTTCTGGTATTTATGGTTGTAATAGGTGTATGGATGGACTGTAGAGTTGAGTGACGACCGTGGGAAGGTCACATGGTTGGCCAGAGGTGGCCGGAATTGATGTACAGGTGCACAGTACATAGGTGGATACTGGTGATGTTTGTTGGGTTGCAGTTTTAGTGCCTCGCGTGTGTCTCGGGGAATTTGGGATGTAGCTCGAAGCATATGGGTTACTGACCCGAAGTAAAAATAGGGTTGCTCGAGTTACCTGTGTTTCAGGTTTTGATAAATAAAACAGAACCCGTTTTACAGTTTTTAAAATTTAAAAGCAAGTTAACTATAAAATAAACTTTAAACAAAAATATAAAAAAACCTTAATTGAATTTGAATTTAATCAGTTTAAATCTTAGGTTTGAAATAATTTAAATCTTGAAAATTTTAATTGGTTTTAAACAAAACCCGGAAACCCGTTGTCATTTTTTTTTAAATTTGAGGTGAAGTAAGATGCAAACAAAATCTGAAAATAAGTTTGAATCTAGAATTGAATTTGAATTCAATTTAGTTTAAATTTTAGATTTTTGAAATTAATTTGAAATGCTTTTTAAACTCAAGTTTGGTTTTAAACAAAAACAGAAACTGTCTTTCTGTTTTAAAAATTTAAAAGTAGAATTTAAAATTTTGAAGGATGAAGTTAAATTTGAAATTTTTAAACCTGAAACTTAATTATGAATTCAATAATTTAAATCCTGGATTCTGAAACATTTTTGAATTCAAAAATGTAAGATGTTTAGACTAAGACGGAAAACTGTTTTCTTTCTGTTTAAATTTAAAAGTAAATTTTTAAATGCAACTGAAATTTAAAACAAGGTTTAAATTTGGAAACTAAAATATGAAGCTCAGGTAAAAGAATCTAAGTTTGAATTTTATTTAAAAGTGGAAATTTAAATTTAGTTTTTTAAACTTTTAAAGTATACTGGAACTTTGGTTTTGAATTTAAAACTATAAGTTTTAATTTATGAAATAAAATTTAAAATAAGTTTAAATTTAGTTTTAAAACCTGATATTTGACTTTAATGTCAGTTGTTAAAATAAAATAAGTTTTTAAATTTAAATTTGTTTTAACTATTTTAGGAAAGGTTAAATAATTTGAATTTAAAAATGAAGATAGAGATGTAAGTAAAATTTTAATTTTTAAGATTGAATCTGAAATGAAAATTTAAATTGTGTTTCAGTTTGAAATTTAAAAAAAGAGAAATTTTTTAAATTGAATTTTGTTTGAAACAAATTATTTAAATTACTTTGTATAAAGAAGAATGTTTCTTAATTTAGATCTTAAGAAATTGGTTTCATTTAAATTATTAAATTAATTTAAATGGAATATTAATTATTTAATTAATTAATAATGTGGATGATTAATTAGGTAATTAATAATTTTTAAGCTAATTAATTAAATTTTAGATTAATTAATTAAGGTTAATTAATCTATAATTAAGGATGCTTAATTAAATTTAAATTAATGATTAAGATTTATTTAATCAAGTGATTAATGATAATTAAGATTTTAATTAACACTTAATTAATTAATAATTAGAGATTAATTAAATGATAATTAAATATTAATTAATTGATAATTAATAATGGTTAATATAAGTTAATCTCCTAATTAAGTAGTTAAGTAATGTTAATGAAGGTCATTAACTTAAGATTATTTAACAATTAATTAATGTGATTAATTTTGATAATTAATTAGATTAATTAATTAATAATAATCAATTGTTTATGTTTAATTACTTAATGAAAGTAGCTAATGAATTAATTACTTGGTGTAATATTTAATTTGATTTATGTGATTAGTTTAGATTAATTAAGTATAATTAATTTAAACATTTGTGGATTGTTGATAATTACTTTATGGATTTGTAATTACTTAAGGAATAATTAATTAATAATTACAGGATGTAATTAAAGATATTTATTGTAGAAGTAATTTAAATTTAAATTACTTTGAAAATTAATCAAGTGATTAATGAAGATAATTATTTAAGAATAATTAATTTATGGGATGAGTAATTAAAGTAGTTAATTACTGAATGGCTATTAATCAAGGTGATTAATATATATGTGTGGATTAATTATTTTTGTAGTTAATTTATATTTAGAGATTGATTAAATATAATCAGAAATCATTAATTAATTAATTAATGATGTAATTTGGAATTGATTAATTAAGGTATAATTAATAATGAATAAATGATTAATGTAATTAATTTTAGCTAATTAATTAATTAAGCAAATACAAGTTAATTATTTGCAAAGGGTTTAATATAATTAACTTGTGAAATTAATTAGAGACGGTTAATCAATGAGGATTAATTGAAATGAATACTGAGATGATGATTTATAAATTGATTTGAAATCAATTGAAGATTAAGATAAGCAGAATTTTAAGGATGAAGTAATTAATTCAATTCATTTTAAATTAATTAGAGTTTAGGTAATTAATTTAATTCCTTTTAAATTAATTATAGAAGGTGTGATCATTAGATCATTGCTTATGTTTGATGAATGGTATTGGTTGCCGGGTATGGTTTGTAATCTCAGTTATGAGATGAGTAGTGTATGTGATATGGATGCATTGGTTGCTTTTGGATGATAATATGGATTATCTAATTATGATATGAATTATCTGTTGATAATGATAAGGTTGATTATCTATTGTGTTGTGAATTATCTATCTATGTATATTTAGATAATGAATTGAATTGTTTTAAACTTAAAACAACTTGGACCTAAAAGACACGCTTTGGATTTCGATGAGACCGGGATCGGGTTTCCATATTTTGACATTCGAAAACCACATCGATTCCAATTAAACGTTAGGTCGTGGATCTGAAGTGACGGTGAAGATTCAGAGTGCAAGGGTTATCGTCGTTAACTCTGAGGGTGATTCCAAAATGAGTGTAACGAGATAATGCCTTCGGTTTCGTTCCAACCCGGAACGAACTTGTATGGATTGAATGCTTTCAGTACATCGTCGGGTGGACGATGAGCATTCTAAGTGATATGTCCTATAAAGGTAATCGTAGCCTCAAGCCTCATCAACCGGGAATGGCTAAAACAGGGGAGGTGCAGCAAAGCTTCGTGGGTAGCCCCCACTTGAGAGCAAGGTTTACCCCTGTCTAGATGTCCCTTTATTTTCGGCTTAGTGGTGCGTTTGCTGATCACAACTGCGGGGTTGTCTTGTTTGGAACTGCTCAGTAAGGAATGGTTCCGTCTTTGTGTTGCAGGGGATTGGGAGTAATCCTCGGTACGGTGATCTAGGCCACGTACTGTGACGGGCGGTACCCTAGTAGCCCAGCCATTGATTGAATCTAAAATCCAATAAGTGCCGTACGTATTAGTTGTGCCCAACTATGTTGGAATGTGAGACGTAAGCATTTCAGCTATTTCTGTATTTTACTTGGAAACCCTAGACACTATTATAATATCACTGGATTTCCTATCAAATGTTTTGGTTTGCGTAAGGTAAAAACTTTTCCATGTTTATGTGTGGGAAGTCTTACGTGATACCTTTTCTTTTCAAAGGTTTTTCAAAGTTAAGCAACTTTAACTTGTTACTCACACCAGACCTATGTCTAACCCAGAGTTATTTCTATTTTTCTTTAACTCTTGGGTACTCAAATTTTTACGAGTACCAAAGGGAATTCAGGTTAGGATTCAGGTTTTCTTTGACGTATTGTGGAGGAGCATATGGAGCAGGAGGCTTCTGTGTATAGTTATATAGTTTTCCGCTGTGTTGGTATCTCTGAGTTTTTCTGTATTGTGTACAGAGTTGTAATAACTAGATAGGTGTTTATAACTGTCTAGTATGTGTTGTATATGTCTGTGTAACTCTGATATTTGATGTATACTATGTAATATTTATGTTATTAATATAATTTATTCGTTCCGCTGTTGAGATTCTAGTGTTGTTTCTTCTTTCTCTTCTCTTTTCTATCCCTTTTTTCTTAAGGATGATACGACTTTTTGTGGAGAAAAGTCGGGTCGCCTCACTTTCATTTAGCTTTCTTTTTATTTCATGTTGCAAGCTACATTTATTAATCAAATGACAAATATAAGAGGGTAAACCCCTTCAATTTAGGGGTAATGAAGCTCTTTAACTATGTAGCTTCAATTAGTTGTTAATTCATGCTCTCTTTTTGTGCTTAGTAAGAATGGTTGAAGTGGTTTAATTGTTGTTTTTGCTTTGAATTTGATAGCCTATATTGTTGACACCAAATAGGTTATGTTTAAACAATCACTAACACTGATTGCTTCTTCATCAAAGTATGATTATGGAAAAAGAGAGTGATTTGAAATTAAAATTTGATGGTCTATATTTCTAATCAATAAATAATAGGCCGTACTTAAAATAGATTTCTTTTTCTTTTTCATTGTCAAGTTTTATGAAAGTTAGTAAGTTGTTTAAGGGGTATGTTATAGTTTGATGGCTTATGTTGGCTAATCAATAGCACAGATATGCTGTACTTATGATAAGCACGTTAATTAAAGCACCAATAAGCGTAAAAGAGTGATCATGATTTCATATGTGTTGAACTACATGATCGAGAGAGTGGATTTATTCTCTAAATTATCACTTAACTCTTATATTTTCTTTTCTTTTCTTTTAGTTAGTTAGTTAATTCTCTAATTCTCTAGCTTAACTTTCACTTGAAATTGGTATAATTTGATTGAACTGAATTTTTAAAATCTTCAATTTCCTACGGATCGATACGTATTCGCCACATACAAGTGTGCGCCGTGCGTTTGCGGTTATTTTTGTTATAAAATTCGTTCGGCTATTTTCTAGTTCATAGTACTTTAGTCGATGCGAATAAGTTTTTGGCGCCGTTGCTGGGGAATTTGTTTTGATTTTGATTTTCTATTCTTTGAATTATTTTCTATGACTTTTGTGCGTTTTTATTTTGTGTGTGTTGCCTTTTTTTAAAAATTTTTTGTGTTTGTTTGTGCTTTGTTTTAACATTTGATTTTTTTAGTTTGCATTGCATTATTGCATTTAAAAAAAAAACTTCATTTCAAAAACAAAATCATTTTATCGCATTGCTTTTTCATTTACAATTACATTTCTTTTATAGACTTCACACTGCATTTACACATTACAATTTAAAAAAAACACTGCATATTTTTTGTGCACTGTTCGCTGTGCTATGCACATTTCTGCCTTGCCAAACAACGCCATCCACATTTCACAACATTCAAACATCTTCCCTCATCAACCTCTCTGTTAAACTCCTTTATTGTGCACACTCATCATTCTGTCCACTTAAACTCAGCAAACAGGCCACACTTTCATATTATTGCCCATCCCTCCTCCCTCTATTCTAACCATTAGACCCTCTGCTCTGACCATCCCTACTTGTAAGTTCAACAATCACTCTGCCTCCTTTCATAAATACCATACTTCACGACATACCACTCCAATTCTCCATCACATACTCTGTCTTCACATCCCATATTGATGCAGCCCAGCCTAAAGACGAAGCAGTGCAATCTACAAATTCAATGAATTTGAGTTGTTCAAAGGAAGGAGTCTTAGGTCGCACACGACCTAGTGAAGGTCGCCCGCGAGTTAGCGAGCTATGCAATCCATTGTGTGCCTTAGGTCATTCAGATGTTTCAACTGCTTTAAGTCGCTGGAGTACTTTAAGCCGTTCGCGACCTAACAACTTGGAGTTTAAACCGTTCCAGCGACCTAGCGCACCAATTCCTAAGGCGTATGCAAGCTGTGTGGGTCGGCATAACGAGTTAAGGAAGCTGTGCACATTTCGTTAGGTCGCTCCGACCTTTCGAGTTAAGAATTTGACGAACCACGACCTAAGTTAGGTCGCTCAGTCCTCTTTAAGTCGCTGGAACTTCTGATGCAAGCATTCCTTAGGCCGCTGCTGTCTTGGGTCATGTTGTATATATGTTAATTCGCTGAAGACAAGTCGTATGTCGCTATGTGTGTTGTTATAACTCGTGTGTGTTGTATTCTTGTGTTGCATTGCACTTATGTCATTGGTAATATAGGTCGCAGGTCGTTCAGAGTTAGGTCATTGTGGTCTGTACAATGTTGTATAGGTTGTACACCATGTTGTTTAGGTCACTAACGACCTTGGTTAGATCGTGAGTCCTGTACATGTTGTAGCCTATAAATAGGCGTGTTGTGTCATTGTAAAAACTTGGTTGATTTTGAATAACACTTTGTTTGTGTGCTTTGTGCCACTTTTGAAATTGGTAGTTGAGTGTGATCTTCTATCTCCACTTTCAGTTATTCGAGTGCGCTCGAATCAACGATTGTTGAAGCTAATTCACGGTATTAAGTGCGCTTGTTCAACGTTTGAAGAATTGTAGATCTTCTTTCATGGTATTGTGCGCGATCAACGTGTCAAAGATAGCTAGAATTCGGTATCTTTTGGAGATCAACGAATTTGGGCATTTGGGTATTTTCAATCCATCGATTTATTTTACCTCATCTAATCGTTTCATCGATTAGTTTGACACGAAATCTTCATTTCGTCGTCAATCGTTAATATCCGCTGCGTCATTTTGGTATCAAAGCCAGACTTAGCCAATCATGGCTAAGCCGAGCCTTGGAGCCAAGGAGTTTGAAGTTGAAGTTTGCATTGTTGAGAAGTTTGGTGTTCATCGTGTTTATTGTGAAGTTGCAACTAATTGGGAGTTTTCGATCCATAACATTTTGGATCAAAGTTTGGGAAGCGTTTGAATTTGATAGTGGAATTTTTGCGCGCCAAAGTGAAGTTTGACTTAGGCCGAGCCGAGCTAGTTGGAGTTTGAGCCGTGCATCAAGTGTTCAAGCGAGAGTTGAAGTGTAAAAGTCGTGCATTGTTTTGCTCAAAGTAGATCAAGGCCGAAGTTGTATTTGTTGAAGATTTGTTAAAGTTCTACAATGCCGCTGAGGAGAGCTAATCGCCATCAGAATGTTGAAGGTTTGTACAAGAGAGAAGATGGTGAACAGATGGAACAACGCATTAGCAATAAATTCAATGAGAAGTTGGATGAAGGCATTGGTAGGTTGGAGAAATTGATGATAGATATGAATCAAAGGAGAAGGTCGCCAATCTCGAACCATGGAGGAAACAGAGTTTCACCATCGGTTACGGAAGCGAGGAGGGTGTCGCCACAATCTTTTAGAGAAAGAAGAGAAACATCAGTTTCATCGAGAAGAGATCACCATGAATATGGAAATGGAGAGAGAAGAACTCCACGTGAGTTTGAAGATGAGCCATATCGAGATAAAGAGTGACATAGTAGAAGAGACATGCGTGATCGAAGGGATGTTGATGGTCGAGATCGATTTAGACGTACATTTGATTTTGATGAAGAGGGTGATAGATCTAGCATTCATTATCGAGATTGAGACCAAGTTCGAAACTCATATAGGAATGTTGAAGATGATCGACGATGGGAGTCGGGGATGAAGACGGAAATCCCGAAATTCAAAGGTGGTATGGTTGCGGAAGAATTTTTGGATTGGTTGTCTAATGTTGAAGAGATTTTTGACTTTAAAGAGGTTCCTGAGCATAGAAGATTTAAGTTAGTTGCTACAAGGTTGAGAGGGAGAGCTTTAGCATGGTGGAAGCAAACTAAACTTACACGGGAGAGAATGGGGAAGTCAAAGATTGAATCATGGGAGAAAATGAAGAAGTTGATGAGAGCTACGTTCTTGCCATATAATTATCAATCACTCATGTATTAGAGGTTGCAGAATCTGAGGTAAGGGACGAAGACTGTTAATGATTACGCTGATGAATTTTATCAACTGATTGCGCGAAACGACATTATGGAGACAAAGGAACAGCTAACTGCTAGATTTATTGGAGGGTAGAGAATGCAGATCCAGGACATGGTGAATATGTTTGATCCGAGATCTGTTGCAGAAGCACATCAGAAAGCACTTGCTTGGGAGAAACAAGGGAGACGAGGAGGTGGTATGTTTCCAAGTTACAATTCTCAAAACAAGGGTGCTAGTGGGAGTTCCAATGTTCCTAAAGTCGTCAGTAAACCAGTTGTGAAAGAGGTTGAGAAGGCAAAGGTTAACAACAGTTTCAAATGCTATAATTGCCAGGAAGTGGGCCACAAGAGTAATGAATGTCCGAAACCGAAGAAGCGAACTATGATTGCTGAAGCGGAAGGTGGGATGTTGGTGAAGATTATTCTAGTCCAGTTGAGGAGGATGAACATGATATTGCGTCAGGAGATGAAGGATGTAATCTAATGATGAGGAGGTCTTGTTTGACACCGAAGCAGGAAGAGGAAGCTAGTTGGTTGAGGAGTAACATCTTTCAGTCAACATGCACTATTCTGGGGAAGGTGGGAAGTCTCTTATTGGGTTGAGCGATTATCTTGGGAAGTGGTTGATTGGCAACTTCGATGAGAGCTTTGAGAAGTTGATCGAGAAAGCATTACAATTCGAAAGCCCCTATGTAGTATAGAAGGACTATCCCAAATCAGCTAGGCAAGGACAGATAGTGAAGGTATATGAATTGAATGTTGTTTCGATTTCGTCGAGTGCTCCATCGAACAAAGAGAAGGGAAATAGCGTCACTATCTGATACATGCTTTCCAT
This sequence comes from Allium cepa, assembly GCA_030765085.1. Lineage (NCBI taxonomy): Eukaryota > Viridiplantae > Streptophyta > Magnoliopsida > Asparagales > Amaryllidaceae > Allium > Allium cepa. The sequence continues at coordinate 105,392,164 of CM060944.1, read as the reverse complement.
TTATGGTATTTCAATATGCTTTTTATTTTATTTAGGGGTTTTTACATCCTTTTATATCTAGTGATTTAGTAGACAGATAAGGATTGAGATCCGAGATAGCGAATGGGCCTTTGAATTGCAGCAACAACCAGCCTGTGCGTCGTTTGTCGGGACAACCTTATCGAGTCATGGATGTTTATTTTCTTGTAATTACTTTATTTTGGGTTTCATGGGGTTAGGTGTTTTTTTGGAATGGATAGGATGAGGAGGTACGTGTTGGACCGTGTATTGGTGATGATAGGAATGGATTACGGGCGTAGATTGGAGATAGGCCACCTATCTGATGATTAGATGATGGTCAGTTTTATTGGATTCGCCCGAGATCCCTTATAGGAAGTTATCATCTATTCCTATAGCTAGGGAGTATCTTGACATATTTAAAGAGGTGAATGAACCACCACTACATAAAGAGATCAAGTTCTGTATATATTTTGTAAAGAATGTCTGACTGATTGTTATGCCTTTGAGACCTGTGGTGCTGAAAGAGCAGAAGTAACTAGAGGTGCAAGAGAATGACCCATTGCAACCAGGGTTCATTCGACGAAGTATATCTATTATCCGTATAATTTCAATCTTGGAAGTAATGTTATAAGTAATGGCATCATAAAGAGATTAAGGCTACTCTTAAATTGGGGAATAAAGAAAAAGTTGCTATTCGAGGGAGTCTCTCCGCACTTTGTCACTTCATCAACCGCACATCTCTTCAAAGGATGGAAACGTGTCCCTTCGCGACAATATCATATCATATTTCACCATTGTGGTCCATCTTCATCAAGACATTTCATAGCCCTTTTTTACATTGCACTGAACCCCCAAAGACAGGCTAGTCATGTCGCATGCTAGCAAGGTTGGGAAGGACTTCGACCCAAATCGCACCATCTATTACTGACACTATGCTCAAATGACTTAAAAGGTGTTAAGCATCAGTAACAAATTGATATCGAGGAGGTACCTCATTGGAAGACTACCGACACCATGATAGCATCCCTTCATACAAGCACTACAAAGCACATCGAAGACATTAGAAGCACCGTTATTCAATTATCATAACCAAGTAGGCTCATCAACATGCCACTCTTCGACTATTGAAGCACTTCATTGCTTGAAGGGATTCCCGCAAACAACCAAATCAATGTGATGGTAAGCACCATCGATACCCTCAAAGACTTGATGCTGCTTGAAAGACATAAATGAAAGTATCATTATCCCGTGCAAAGACTCTCGCATTGCATAGAGGCGGTAACATAGCCCACACCGCTTCGATGCTACCCATTTTAAACTAGCGATGATCAACAACGTCGAGGATGTTAAAGCGAGCCAATGTCGCCTCCACAAATATTAAATCAAAAATTACACCACCAAAGTCAAAGGCCGTTGAATTCCATCCGAGCGAAGACGTTAGATGCGGAGAGGAGGGTCGCCTGCTTCTATAAATACAACCCTAAGGGTGCCATTTTGGGGATTTTTTCATTTTTCTCTCTCTTTTCTAAAATTAAAGTCTTGTAACCCTAAAACAAATTAGGGACAATTCAATTTGACTATAATCATATTCTAATTGAATGAATATGAACTTAGCCTTGCATATTGAATTGAATTATGACTTTATCGAACCTTATTGACTTGAACTTGCATAATATGAACTTGCCATGACCAACTCAACATGAACCTAGTCGAAGTGCCTTGGATTATGATGAATTTCTATATGCATATTTATTTGAACTATGGATTATGAACAACTAACTTTGAGCATAAGGAAAAGATGCCCAGCCTAATGTCATACATAATGGACAATATCATGACTTCGAGACTTATTTTCTTTGCCTATTGAACACATGTCATAGCATGAACCCTTTGGATTATCTTATCTAAGACCAATATGGACTCATATATAGATAACACTTCAAATGGCTTTAGAAGGCTTCGAGTATATTAAACAATAATGACAAAGATGAACTTTTCCTCAAAGGACATTTGTGTTCCATTCATTAATGATCCCATCACATGATTAATATCAAAGTAATAAGTTGTGCCTTGATGCATCATCATATCAACGCAATGCCCTCAATCACATCAATATGATATCCTTGCTTATGCATTAATCATGTCGGAATAGTCAATTTTTTCATCACTAGGTCTTTACATATGTACTGGATAAGTCGATGAGATTAGCTTATAATGACTTTTTATATATTCAAATCAAGGAATAATTAATACATTTGGAACTTGTATTGTTATACCATTTTTTGGGCTAATATTTTTAGTGCTAAAAGGATCGCTCGGACCTCCAACCTTGTTTTACTTCCCTCTCAGACTAATTATGATTTTCTTTTAGGAAATGGAAAAAGCAAAATGAGCTAATATTGTAAACCAAGAAGTTGCACAAACAACAATTCTAGAGGAGAACATTACCCCAAATTTCAACTTAGGAAATGCTGAACTGGGACAGCTGTCTGTATTGGAACAACCAGCTAACAACGAGGCAAAATTTAAATGCTTGGAACAACAATTTCTTGATACGAAAGGGCTATTAGAAGCGGTGCTCACTCAGAAATCTTCTTAGAATACCAAACTCATGATTAAAGATGAGGCGGAATCTCCAAGGAGAAACTTAATGCTTCCTTGCTCCAAAGTAAAAGCAAAGAAAGGAAAATGATAAACAAGCGGGGGCGGACTATCAGGGAAGAATGAAGAAGAAATTTGGACAACAATCTGGGAGTTCGACTTCTAAGGGATATAAACTAGAGAGGAGAAATAACCAAAATGACAAGTCTTACTTGAAAGATCTAGCAGAGAAGGTGGCAAAGGACATGTTCAACCTCAAGGGAAGAGGGCTTTAGATGTTCGGGCTAATGATATCATTGAGAGACTCCTTTTGCTGACGAGATCATTAGCAAGAAAATTCCATCTTATATCAAGATTTCAACTATTATATATAGTGGAACCACCAATCTAGACGACAATCTATTAGCCTTTGAAAGTCAAATGATCTGTATAATGCACCTACTGCTATTCGCTATAGGCATTTCCAAACACGTTAGAAGGAGCGGTGGCCAAGTGGTACTGGCAATACCGGGACAAGACCATCTATTCATTGGAGTAATTTTCTTATGAGTCCTTAGCACAATTTTGCATCTACAAAGACCTAACTATTGATACACTGTGATGGACAGTATCAAGAAAAGACATAGGGAGCTGCTAGTGATTATCTCAAGAGATTCAACATGGAATCATTAAAGGCAAAGAACGTGACAGAAAGGTTCAAGTTAGTAGCCATGCATCCGGGGTTAATCGAGCAAACTCCATTCTGGCGAGAGCTTTACATCTATGGGTGAAAAGTCTTGCAGGACTTCCATTTGTAGCCCTATAAATTTACCTGCATAGATGAAATGTACCATGCTAAGAAGAAGGCTTAAATCAAGGAAACAAGGAAATTCAATAATGGCCGCAATCATAAGAAGCCAAGATGGCAGGAAGATTTGAATGCTAGTTATGTCAATCTGAATAAGCCATTCTCTTATATATATACGCCACTATAAAGGAGAAGGATGATTTCCCTATTTCTTATAAAGCTAAAACGAATCCTGAACTAAGAAAGGGAGGAATTATTGTGCGTATCACAAGTCAAATGGACACAAAACGGATGAGTGTAGGGTGTTGCCATAAATAATCTAGTGGATGATCCATGATGGACGACCAAAGAAATTTGTCAATGATGGATAGAAGACTGCCCGTTCTGGAAACAACAGTCAGAAGCTGGCAAGTAATACTACAAATACTATTGAAGATGATGTTCAACTTGACTTTATTCCACCTCTTAATTGAATTGATGTGATTCATGGTGGCCTGCACTTTGCTAGAAGCAGCGAAGGGGCTAGAAGCCGATATGTCAGGGAAGCGAAGGAAGGAATTTTCTCCATCAAGGAAGAACCACCAGTTAAAAACCCAAAACTTCAATCTTATATGCATGCTTTGACGATCACTCCACCTAAACTAAGAGAAGTTCACCACCCACACAATAATTCATTGATGATTACAACATAGATCAGACTCTTTGTGGTATCCAAGCTATTAATAGATACTGGCAACATAGTCAATGTAATATTTAAGCTTGCTTTTGACCAGGGGATTCTAGAGGAGAAACTGGAACTTAGCTTGAAGCCATCCGTGGGTTCAACAAAAGGGGTCAACTCCAGTAAGATAACTGAATCTTCTTATACAAATGGGAATTCCGCCATGCTGTAGGATCTTTGAAACCCTCTTTATTGTTATGGACCAACCATCTTACTATAATGCTTTATTTGAAAGGCCTGCTCTGGATGAGATAGATACCTTTACGTCATGAAAATTCTAGATGGTATAATTTTCGATGAACAAAAGATGGGAAACTATAAGGGGAGAGCAATTCAATGCTCGAGAGATGTATTTTGCAATTGTTGAACAAAGTGAACGAAGCTATCTTCTCATTATGATTTGGAGAAAACTAATTAACTAAGGCTGATATTGAAAAGCCTTTGGATGATGATTCTTCAAAATTGTCACCCAAACCCATGGCATAACCTGAAGAAACGACTAGGTATGTGTTGAGAATATTTAACTTCTTCGAGAAGAAGAGGAAAAGTGAAGAAGCAAACTTAGTACAGGATGAAATTGAGGAAGAAGAGATTGATACTAAGCTAGACTATAGAGATGAGCATGAAAGAATGACACCGATGGAAGACCATGAGGAAATATGCAAAGATTTTATAGACAAAATGAAAACGATTATGATCGAAAAAGAATTAGATATTCGAACTAAGGAAGAACTAATTCAGAATCTTCAGTCTAACAAGGACTTTTTTGCTTGGACTCATTCGGGCATGGTTTGGATGGAACCAACCATCATGTGTCATGCTTTAAACATAAATTCAAATGTCATGCCAGTTTGACAAAATAAAAGACAATTTGTTCCGTCCAATGCTCTAAGAGAACAAGTAAAAGGGTAGCTTGAGAATTGGTTCATAGAGAGGTGTTATGTCCAAAATGGTTAGCCAACCCAATGCTAGTTAAGAAGCCCGATGGAAAGTGGAGAACATGTGTTGATATAATGACTTTAAAAAAGCATGTTCGAAGAACTATTATTCGCTTCAAAGGATAGACAAGTTAGTTAATGCAACAAGTGGACATAAACTCTTATCTTTTATGGATGCATATTCAGTTTATAATCAAATTCCAATGTTCAAACCAGATGAAAAACATACCAACTTTATAATGGATTGGAGAACCTATTGCTACAAGGTCATGCCCTTTGGCTTAAAGAGCACTAGAGCGACCTATCAAAGGCTAGTGAATCAAATGTTTAGGGAACAGATAGGCCGCAACATGGAAGTATATGTAGATGACATGTTGGTTAAATCTCAAAAAAATGGTAGTCATCTAAAGGATCTAGAAGGGATGTTCGGTGTGTTACGAAGATACCAAATGAAACTTAACCTAAAAAAGTGTTCTTTTAGGATCCAGTCCGGAAAGTTCCTAGGATACAACGCTAGCGCAAGAGGATTGAAGCCAACCCTGATCAAACTAAAGCAATTAGAGACATGCAAAATCCAAGACAGGCAAAGATTTGATGAGTCTGAATGGAAGAGTGGCAACATTGAACAAATTTATTTTTAAAGCCATTGACAAATGCATTCCATTCCTTAATGTAATGAAAATAAAAAAATCAAATGGAACGAGGATTTTCAAAAGGCTTTTGAAGAATTGAAAGGTAATCTAGAAAAACCACTGATTCTCTCTAGCCCAATAGATGGGGAAAGTCTTTATCTTTATATGGCAGTTTCCGAATAGGCCGTTAGTTTGGTATTGTTAAAAGAAGAAAACTGGATCCAATTTTCGATGTATTACACTAGTAAAGGCTCAAAGATTTGGAAACCAAATATCCAGTTATAAAGAAGCTAGCATACTGTCGAATGCATACAGCGCACAAATTGAGACCTTACTTTCAGGAACACCCAATCAAAGCCTTAACCAATTTTCCACTCAAGCAGGTCTTTAGTAAGCTAGAAGATTTAGGAAGATTAGTTAAGTGGGAGATTGAGCTTTGCCAATATGATTTTGAGTTTCTATTAGGAGTATCAATTAATGTTCAGGCTTTAGCTAATTTTGTCAATGAACGCACATGATTCATTAAGGAGAAATCAGAAAAAGATAAAGACTCGAACCCTAAATGGAAACTATTTGTAGACAGAGCTTCAAATGAATAAGGAGATGGGATTAGATATATAGTCATAACTCCTGACGAACATCGCCTGCACTATGCAATGAAACTAGGGTTTCCAACCACCAACAACGTGGCAGAATATGAATCTATGATGGCGAGACTTACCCCGGCTCTTCAATTGAAACTCCCGAGAATTGAAATTCTTAGTGATTCATAGTTGATGTTAAACCCACTAAACTAGAAATAGCAGACGAAGGATCCCAAGTTAATGTTATATGTTAAGAAAATATTGAAGACGCTAACTCAATTTGAAGATTTTTTAAACACATCAAATACCTAGAGAAAAGAACTCTCAAGCCAACTCTTTAGCCAAGCTCGCAAGTGCACAAGGAGTGCCGAAAGCTTGAATTATGCTGGTGGGATATCAGGAAAATCTAACATTGATTAAAATAAAACTAACTCATAAAATGAAACTTTAATGCTTAATAGATCTTAAGCTTTAACACACAAAGAAAAGGAAGATGTAGTTGGAATTCCTCAGAAAGAACTTCCCCCACATACGAACTAATGATCAATATAAGAACAATTAGATGACTCCTATTGTTGAGTATATAACATAAGGAAAACTACTAGTGGATAAAAAGGAAGAGAGAAGGATAAAGCGCCAAGCCCCAACCTTTATCATGGCAAACAAAATACTCTATAAAAGAGGATATTCACACCCTTACTTGAGTGTGTTAGTCCAAAAGTAGGGGCCAAGTTGCTCAAGGAAGCCCACAAAGGATTTTGTGAAGACCACTCCAATGGCTAAAATTGGCTAACAAATTTACAAGACATGGCTTCAATTGGCCTCAGATGACTAGTTAAGCCATCGACTGCGTGAGAAGATGTGATAAGTGCCGGAAATTCTCAAAAATTTCTTGTTTACCACCAAGCAAACTAACTTCTATATCAAGCCCGTGCACTGTCGATATATGGGAAATTGATTTAATAGGACCACTGCTAGTGTCCAAAGAGGGTGCTAAGTACAAAGTGGTAACTATTGATTATTTTACTAATTGGGTGGAGGCTGAACCACTTTCAAATATCACGTTAGGAAAGGTTCTAATATTTGTAATCAAAAATATTGTTCTCGATTTGGAATCTAGTATAAAATAGTTTTCAACAATGGAACCCAATTCGAAAGAAAAAAGTTCACTTGATTTTGCAACAAAAATGGGAATATTAAAAGCTTTTCGTTTGTAGCCCATCCCATTGCAAATGGAGCTGTTGAAACAGCCAACAAAACTGTAAAAACTATTTTGTAGAAACAATTAGACAAAGCAAAATGGAATTTGCTAGAGGAGATGCCTCTAGCCCTATAGGTCTATTGAACTTCTATTAAAAATGTGACAGGGTACACCTGTATTCCCTCATATATGGATGTGAAACTATGCTTCTAATTGAAGTAGAAGTTCCTTCCCATCGAAGGATCACGTATGCTTTTGACCCAAATCAAGAGTTGGAGAAGGAGTCCTTAGACCTAATCAATGAATTAAGAGATGAAGCAGCCATCCAAATGGTTGAGTACCAACGGAGAGCAACCAAATACTATTCAGGAGTAAAACAAAAAACATTCCAAAATGGAGATCTAGTGCTCTGATGAGTCATGGAAAATATTAGGAATCCTATAGGTAGATCGCTGGGGCCAAAATGTGAAGGACCCTTAATCGTGCATAAAGTAATTCGACAGGGGACTTATAAACTTTGCTGCTCAAATGGAAATTTCATGGTAAGAACATGGAATGACGAACATTTACGGCCTTATTTCCTAATAGTGGATGAATAAAAAGGAATTATCTGCTTAGTTATAGAAAGGGTTAGGGTTTCTTAGAGCAAAGCAAAGGCCTCGACCATCAAAGGCTTGACCATAAGGGCTCTCGGCTATCAAGGCCTCATCCATTAAAGGCTTAACCGCAAGAGCTCACGGCCATTAAAGGCCTTAAGCCATCAAAAGCTTGACCGTAGGAGGTATTGGCTTTCAAAGGCCTTAAGCCTTTAGTGCCATCATCAAAGGTCTCATTGAAGCGCGAGGCTAGATAAACCTTTAGTTTCTACAATTATATGGCCTCGCTTAAGCACTGAGAAAGCCTTTAGCACCGTCATCAAATGCACTCACTGAAGCGCCTCTTAAAGGGAGGTTGGATAAGCCTTTAGTGCCATCATCAAAGGCCTCAGTAAAGCACTGGGAAAGCCTTTAACCCCTGCCTACTTGGCCTGGTTAAAGCACCTCCTAGAGTAAGGACAGAGTAAGCCTTTAGTGCTGTCATCAAAGGGCTTACTAAAGCATCGAAATCTTCAAACGGATGATCGATCAAACTCAAGAGCCAAGTAGAGCCCCCAAATCATTCAACATTAAGAGTCAAGTAGTGCTTTGAATCAATTCAATTTTCCTAATGAAAGAAATGGATTTCTGGTCTTCTTATATGGATAATTGGTCAACTTATATTATCGTCGAAAATGAATTTTCGATCTTCTTATATGGATTTCTAGTCTTCTTATATTATCGCCAGATATGAATTTTTAGTCTTATATGGATTTTTGATCTTCTTATATTATCATCAGACTTCTTATATTATCATCGAAAATGAATTTTCGGTCTTCTTATATGGATTTCTTGTCTTCTTATATCATTTCCAGAAATGGATTTCTAGTCTTCATAGATGGATTTATGATCTTCTTATATTAACTCTAGAAATAGATTTTCGGTCTTCTTATATGGATTTCTGGTCTTCTTATATCATTGCTAGATATAGGTTTCTAGTCTTCGTATATGGATTTCTGGTTTAATATTATTATCATATGCAGATTTTCGGTCTTTTATCAAATACAGATTTTTGGACTACTTATTATCAAACATGGATCTATAGTCTTTTATTACTATTCTCAGGCATGGATTTTTTGACTTCTATCGTCTTTACCGGACTTGAATTTATAGCCTTTTATTGTTGTTTTCAAAAGTTAGATTTATGGATTTCGGCCAGTGTCTCTAAGACATTGATTTTTGGAAGATGGAGCCAAAATTGGACAGTACAAAGGAATTTATGGTTTTACCCTAAAGAGTAAAAGCTACTCTTATATTGGGGGGCTATATGTTGTCCATGTAATTTTAGTATTAGAAGTAATGTCATAAGCAATGGCATCATAAAGGGATTAAGGCTACTAAGTCCTAAATTTAAGAATAAAGCAACATATCTCTTTGAGGGAGACACTCGGCACTTTATCACCCCATTAACAGCATATCTCTTTGAAGGATAGAAATGCGTCCCTTCGATAGTGTATCGCATCGCACCTCATCACTTTGGCATGGTCCATCTTCATCAATACATTTCATTGCCCTTTCTTACACCGCACCGAACCTCCAAAGATGGGCTAGTTATATCGCATGCTAGCAAGGTTGGAAGGACTTCGATCCAAATCACACCACCCATCACCGACACCATACTCAAATGACTTTGAAGGTGTTAAACATCGATGTCAAAATGATATAGAGGAGGCTTGTTGTTGGCAGACTACCAACACTGCGACAACATCCCTTCCTACAAGCACTACGAAGCACATCGAAGACATTAGAAGCACCGTTATTCAATCCTCATAAGCAAGTAGGCTCATAGACATGCCACTCTTCGACCGCTGAAGCACTTCACCCCTTAAAGCGAATCCCACGCTCAACCAAAGCGATATCGATAGTAAGCACCATCGATGTCCTTAAAGACTTTAGTGATGCTTAAAGGCGATCAATGATAATATCATCAACCCATGTGAATACCCTCGCGTGGCGTAGAGGCAGCAACACAGTCCATAATGCTTCGATGGTACCCTTTTAAGACTAGCAATGATAAAAAAATGTCGAGGATGTTAAAGTGAGGTGATGCCACCTCTTCAAATATTAAAGTGCAAATAACACCATCGATGTCCATCTGATCGAAGACATTAGATCCAGAGAGGGGATCGCTTGCCTCTATAAATACAACCCTAGGGGAACTATTTTTGAGGAAAATTTTCTATTTTTCTCTCTCTCTTCTCAAATTAACGTTTTGTAACCCTAAATCGAATTGGAGATAATTCGATTTGACTGTAATCATATTCGAAGTAAATGAATATGAACTTAGCCTTGCATATTGACTTTGGTTATAACTTTATTGAACATTATTGACTTAGAATTTCATAATGTGTACTTTTCATGACTAAATCGACATGAATTTAGTCTAAGTGTATGCATATTTAAATGAACTATGAACTATGGACTTTGAACATAAGGACAGGGTGCCTAGCCCAATGTCATATGTACTGGACAATAACATGACCTCAAATTTATTTACTTTGCCTATTAAACATATGGCATAGCATGAGCCCATTGGATTATTTTATCTAAAGGCCGACTTGGACTCATATATAGATGACACTTCTTATGGCCTAAGAGGACTTCAAGTATATAAAACAATAGCGAAAAAGATGAACTTTTCCTCAAAGGACATTTGTCTTCCATTCTTTATTGGTCCTATCATATGATTAGTCTCAAAGTAATAAGTTATACCTTGATGCATTATCATATCAATGCAACATCCTCAATCACATTGATATAAGGTCCTCGCATATGCACTAATCACATCGGTATGGTCAATCATTTCTTGACTAGGTCTCCACATATGTACTGGACAAGTAGATGAGATTAGCTTATTATGACTTTGTATATATTCAAATTAAGGAATAATTTATTACATCTTGCGTCTGAGGTGTTATACCATTTTTGGTATAACAATATTTAAATGGGGAGCACCTATAGCGTTCACTACTATTGTAAACGACTCTTTGACATTGAGCATAGATTATCATGAGCTGAATAAGGTAACGAAGAAGAACAAGTATCCAATCCCACGTATTGATGAGTTTTTCGATTATCTCCATGATAATAGGGTGTTCTCTCAATTGGTCCTTACAAAAGGGTTTCATTAATTAAGATCAATGAATGAGAATGTGTTGATAACAACATTTTGTATGTTGTTTGGATACTTTGAATGCTTGGTTATGTCGTTCGGGCTGGCCAACGCACCAGCATACTTTGTTGATCTGATGACCATGTTTTCAGGGATCATCTAAATAAGCCGTGCTTGTGTTTGTAGACGATATTCATGTTATTAGAGGATGGAGGAGGAATATAAGGAGCATTTGAGGATTGTGCTTAAGGTCTTGATGAAGCACCAATTGAAGATAAAGTTTTTGATGTGTCACTTCTAGAGGAAGGAAGTGCGATTTTTAGGTCACGTTGTTTCTAAGCAAGGTATTGCAGTAAATCCTCTGAAGGTGGCAGTAGTATAGGATTTGGATCGACCCAAGATGCTGCAGGCATTAAAAATTTTCTTGGATTAGTGGGATAACATTGACATTCTATCAAGGATTTTTCTAAGGTAGCAGCGCCGATAACCAACTTGACGAAGAACAATCAGACTTTTATATGGGACGTAAAGTGTGAGCATGCTTTCATGAGTCTAAAGGAGAGGCTTACAAGCACAACGGTATTAGCCATTCTAAGCGGGAATGGGTAGCTAATAGCATACACAAACACCTATGGCACTATATTAGGTGCAGTGTTGATGTAGAGATGAAAAGTTGTCGCTTATGATAGTCGATAGATGAAATCGCACGAGAGGAAGTATTTGACTCATAACCAGGAGTTGGTTGTGATAACATTCTCTTTTTGGATATGGAGGCATTATATTCCTAGGGAGCAGTTTGAGTTGTATACGAACCACCAATCATTGAAGTATCTCTTCTTTCAGAAGTGTCTTAACATTTGCAAACAGCGATGGTTAGAGTTCCTAGCCTCCTACGATTATGACACTTCCTATACGCTTGATAATGGAAATGCACTCATTGATTTATTGAGTAGGATACATGCCAGCTTGGGAGCGATGTTCCTAGAGTGGTAGCAATTGGAGTTTACAAATGGCTATGATTTTAAACCTCGATGTGAGCTAGAACTAGAAGTGTTGGCTAGCTTGACGATCAAACCTACTTTGATTTAGCAAATCGGTACTACTCAAAGGTAAGGCACTGGAATAGCAGAGATCATGATGAAAGCAGAGAAAGGATTATAGTCTGAAGAGGTGAAGCAGTACGTGCTCGACCATGATGGTTAGCTCCCCAAGAATGGGAGATTGTTTGTTTATGATGCTAATGGGTTGAGGGATGAGGTGCTATGAAAGTGTCATTATTCGAGATCAACTATATATCTCGATGATAATAAAATGTATTGTGATATGAGCGAACATTTATTGGGAAGGGATGAAGAAGGACATGGGGTATTCATCTCGAAGCATATAGAAGGTAAAGCAAAAAAACCGAGTGGTTTGTTCAACCGGTCGTGATTCCTTAGTGGAAATGGAAACAAGTTTCGTTAGACTTCATTGATGGATTGTCGAAGACTAGATGAGGGTGTGATAGCATTTAGGTCATAGTCAGTAGATAAATAAAGGGCATTTGATTTATACTCATGAAGTCTAGTAGAATGGCATTCAAACTGGCCAATTGTATGTGAAGTGGGTTAAGTGATTCCATGGTGTGTTAAAGAGCATTATAAGCTTCCGAAGCCCTTTTTTCACTAATGGGTTATGGAAGAGCTTACAAAAAGTATTTGGGAAAAAGCTACATATCAGTGCAACTTATCACTCACAAATTGAGATCCAGACCAAGAAAGTGAATCATATCTTGGAAGATGTCTTACAATGATTAAGTGGCTTGTGAGATTTGCACTTAATAGAGTTTGCATAAGACAACGGCTATGAATACATCATTGATATAACATCATTTCAGGGTTATATGGCCGATTGTGCAATGTTCCTTCATCTTGGTGGGAAGCGGACGAAAGATTAATACGTAGGCTAGATATGATTAGAGAGACTTCAGAGAAGATCGATTCATTCGATAATGAATGAAAGCTGCTTAAGACAGACATAAGATCTATGCTGATAGGAGAAGACATGACATATAGTTCACCGTCAATGATATGGTGTTTGTCAAGATGCCTGTGTTGAATAGTGTTGTTTGATTCAGTACTAAGGGGAAGTTGGCATCGAGATTCATTGGTCCTTCTTTGATACTAGGGAGGATTGGGAACTTAGCTTAAGAGTCGAATTACTTCAAAAGATGGTAGATGTGCACAACATCTTCTATGTCTCTCACTTGTGGAAGTTTGTGCAGGGCTCAAGCGTGATAGTTGAACCAAATCAACTTAATGATATAAAATTGAAATAGAAGCTTCAAGACCTTGTAGGCCTATTTGTATTAGCAGATGTGATACAAAACATCTTGGGAGGAAGGCGGTAGTGCTGGTGAAGGTTTGGTGGAGTGGGAGAAAAGACGATTATACTTAAAAGACTGAGGAGAGCATGAGGACTACTTATCCAAAACTCTTTACTTGATGAGGTTTCTATTTATCACATATACTTTCACTTTCGAAGTCATATAACATAGTTTAGTATCATGTATGATAAACTAGGCGTAGATGTCATTTCCTACTTTTGTGTGCATGTTTGATGTTTTATATGATTGCTCATGGACATAAGGCATGCGAGGTGGATATGCTTGATTATTTCTTATTCATGTTAGGGATTTCAAGGGTTTAATTCCTAAATGAGGTAAGAATGTAACAACCCATATTTTAAATATTTGAAGGTTGTAAAATATTGTTTTTAATTCATAATGGGCCATATGACAATATAACTTTGGAGGATATTGAGTAGTGACATTTTCGACCCGAAGAAAATTTGTCGAACGATTTTAACCCTGAAAACATGTAACGGCTAAAATTTTTAATAGAAGTCAAATTAGAATTCGAGACTACTTCCATTGGAGAGATGTGATGGTTTCCTTTGTATTGACTGGCCATAATAGCTATTTGGTCTTTTTGGCTAGGAGATATGTCTGCTTAATGTTTGGCAGCTTTTGGAGCAGCTTAGTGGGCAGTTAATTAGTTTGGAGAGAGGATAAATAACGCATTTCAGGTTTATAGGTTATATTGGCTAAAATAAGAATCCACAAATCATTTCCACCGTCTCTCAAATAGATCTATGCCTAAATTAATTCATTCTTTACCCAAGCCATCTCTATTCTCATCCAAATCAAATCTAAGTAACAGATCAAAGATAAATTAGCAAGGAGATTAATTAGAGATATTTTGATCTACATTTTTAGGGAAGAAAAATTAAGTCTTTATTGCTCATTTTTTAATTTGCCTTGATTTGCATGCAAAACTTTGATTTGAGAGGATTTGGTTAGTGAATAATTAGCTCTCATCTTGTTATATATATATATATATATATATATATATATATATATATATATATAGGTTTCAACATATTTCAGATCCATTTTTAAAGTCAAAATTGTGTTTTATTGCTTTAATAAAACCCTATCTGATGTAAAAACTTGAATAAATGGATTTTTTATGTTCTAAACATTTTATTTGAATTTGTTATTGCATTGATATATGTTACGCTATGTTGTAGATACAGGGTATGATGATGGCTATGATTTGTTATGTGATTTGCATGTTGGATGTTGTTTGATGTGTATTTGGTATTTGTGTGTATACTTAAATGGTTGAAAATGCTCATCAAAGCGAATTACAGATAGGAACCGTGGTACTGGACTTTGAAAGATAGACCCTAAGATGTTGAGGTTTGCATCGATGTATACAGATTGCATGCGGGTTGAAGAATGGAGCCTAGTGGTGAAATTGGCATGAAATTAGTAATACGAGAACTATAACATTTGTGCCCATTGGTGCTTGGATCGTCGGTGGATGATTTTCCTGGGTCTTGCTTCGGATTGGCATGGGGAAGAACTAGGGAAAAAATGATTTGTCGTTTGATGGCCGAGCAAGAAATATGATCGATGGGTGCTTGGTGTCGTGTTTGGAAATTTTGGATGGTTGCTTCGGGTTGGCACCCAAGAAAGAAATCGAGTTCAGTGGTTTTATGGTTGCTTGGAGTCAGAAGGAAGTCTGCTTGGAGTTTTTCTGTGGACCCTATGGGTTTGGCCTAGGGACTACCTGCATAGAAACTTGAAATTTGAGAATTTTGGTAATTACGAGGAGGCACTTCGACATTTCTTCATGACTTGCTCAGATTCTGGTAAGTGTTGTGGAGCGAGGTAGAAAATCCAAACAAGTCGACAAGGTCTGGGATTTCCTATGATGACTGGTGAGGCGATGGAATAGCTCTTCGACATTACGTCATCTTTGGAACTTTGGTACGATGGGTCCATGACTAACGATGGGTGTCAAAAGGCATTCTGAAGATGACGACTTAACAATGGGAGTCATAATGGTGTTCCACAAGGAAAAATTCAACGATGAGGGCTTGTGAGAAGGATTTGCGATTTTTCCCTTTTGTGGAGATAGCAGGATTGAAATAACAATTGAGTTTTATTATGAAGATGTGTGCAAAGGGATCTTTAATAACTCGGAGGTTTCTAGTGTACTCGTAAAGAGGGGATATGTAAGGACGCCTATCTGGATTTGTGATCATATCCAGATCTTGTAATAGTAGATTAGCATAGGCTTTCATGATTGTAAGCCCAGTTCCTAGCCTTACGAAGTGGCATGGATTTGATTACCAAAGAAGTTGGGATTTGATTTGGTTTATGGTTGCGATCCTGCCATATGAGTTATCATATATCAAATGCACACGAGTGTGATGGTAAGGATTGTTTAATAGATGATATGTTTGCCATGGTTGTTTATTACTCTTGGGTGTCACACAATGTAGGAGTGTGCGATCGTATACCTAGACACTAGATATTGTACTTCGATTGTAGTACACCTATATGCATATGATAATATATATCATATATCGATTGGTATGTGCTAACCCTTTGATGTAGGGATATGTTAGATATGGTTCTTCATATCCTATGCACCTATTTACTATATACGATTTTTATAGTATTTTTGAGGTGATGTATCGCTTACGCCAAAATTGTTTGATCCTAGGTTTTAAGTTTTGCTTCTTATTATCTTGGGTACTCTTGGATGAGTAGATTAGGTGTAGCAGGTCTGGATAAGGCATGGAATGATATAGAGTGCGAGCAGCTGGCTATGCTTTCATATTTCATACTTTTAAGCTTACTATCGTTTAATTTAACTGTGCAGTACTATGGAGCTATATCAAGCTTGTATTGTTTAGAGGTAGTTATAGAGGTTATTTTAGATATTTGGGATTTATAAACTCTTATATTTGGTTTTTGTATAATCTATGAACTGGTTGCACTCTGATTTTTTATGTATGGTTCATTTTGTTATATCATTATCTCGCATGTCTTACATCTATGTTATTATATTACATTTTTTCTATGCATTGTCATATGTTTTACATGTTTTGTGTTTGGATTTTCATTACTTTACACCCTTGGCTACCATCTTGCATCTGTTGGGTACCTTTATAGCACAATATATAGGTATATTGGGTAGTGATGGTATAGGGCGGTCGTCACAAAATATGTTGCACCTTATGTAAATAGATCAAACTAATTTTTAGTGATCGAATTCCTAGATCTATCTTATGCCTCTTAGTCCAGTTCTACATGTCACATAATCGTAATTATAATAAATCATGATCTTGCATTATGGTTTATTTTCTTATTTCATTTTAACTAATTTCACTAAAGTTTTGTACATTACAAATCCCGATTGTTTACCATATAACATTTATATTTGATTGAATATTGATCAAACATCTCTGTTCTTTTATTGCTTAAGAGCTTGAAATATATAGAAGACAATATGCAGTCTCCTATAATTAAATAGTTAAACGATTACGGTATGAATGTTTTAGTTGTTTTATTAGTTAGCTCTTGCATAGGTTAAGAAGTGACAACATGCCAAAAAATCTATTAGTGAGTATAGTTTATATTTCTTTGTTTATCTTAATAAATTTATATTCCAGTCCATCATCTACGACGTCTCGACCCATGTCTAAAAGTGCAACCGACATCTCGGACCTCGTAGACGGTGTGTTGTTTTGAGGTAAAATGTATAAAACATATCACAGAGCTATCTACAATATACTACAATTTTTGAAACTCACAGCGGAAGGAATAAAAATATAACGGTAATAAGTAATACAATCCCAAACAAATATAGTAATACAGAATCAATTAAATTTCAACCACAACATCCCTCTCTACATTGTAAATGGAAATAAGATAATGTTTGGGAATAATAAAATGAAAATAGTAGGCGGCTAATGAATGAATATGGCTCTCCATCGCAGAATCACGCCTTCAAGTCGGCATCAGTCATCCCCATCGACCTATTAGAGTATAACTAAAAAGGAAATAATAGAAAGGGTCAAATATACATCTAGTGAGTGAGATGTATCATATATGTGTAAAATACTGTAGGATCGATTTCACCCTAGAGGGGGTTGAATAGGAGATACTATCAATTATAAAATTTAATGTGGAAGTTTATATAAAGTAATTTCAACATAGATCACAGAATAATAGCAGCACAAATAATAGCAGAATAATAACAATGCAGAAATAGAACAACACAAAATTTACCCAGCTTCGGCAAAACCTTGCCTACTTGCTGCCCTCAAGGTTTCTACTAGAAATTAAGCAGTCAAACGCTTACACATGTAAACTCGCGACACCTGCTATCGACTAACCTAACTCTATGCCCCAAACCCTGCCACAACTCAACCATTGAGTTGCGAATTCTCGAATTACACCACTGTAGTTCGTCCTCTAGTCACAAGACTAGAAACTACAAAAGTTTAAAAGTAAAATACAAATTTAAAACAATTAAAAAGAACGAAAGCCTAAATTTAAATAATTTGAACTCAATTGAATTTGCCGGCCCAAAAATACAATAGAAGTGATAAATCTCTTTTATTCCTTCGGCTCGACTCCTTGTTTTATTTCTTCGGCCTTTAATTCTTCTAATTAAAAATGCGTGCTTCGTCTGTTGCTCGTTCATTTCTTCTTTGCCCCAAAATTAGGGCTTTGTAAATTGAGGTGCCGCTTCAATTGATCAATCGAATATGTAATCTTCCTTTGCTAGCTACATCGATTGATCGACTGTTCGATTATACACACGGCTGCTTCAATTAAGTCGAGTTTGTCTGTTAAATTAGTATGCAGTTTTTCCCTTTTTCGATATTCGATAATACTCGACTTTGATTCGAGTTTAATGTTTTATTGGTCTCTGTTTTGCTTGAACTCGAATGATCTTTTGGCCGATGATGTAAGTGTTTATATATGGTTCGATCCCCTATATTTTTGTTTGTATTTTTCATACGAATTCGTCTGATAATCACATGCTTGGCCGTTTGATATTGTTTGAATGCTGATGATTTCTCTGACTTCTTTAGTTCGTATATTTTTGTGTTTACTTGATAATCACAGTTTTGATCGATTTCGAAGCCACTAGGGTTTGATTTGATTTGACGATGTTGATTTCATTCTTTGTGCTATTCATTTAATTCTTTTGACTTTGACATGTCTGTTCATACCTGTAGCGTACTTGACTTGTCGGATTTTTCCTGGCCATTCCATGACTTCGACCACTTGAACTATTTTGAGACAATTTGACTTTGGCTTCTCTCTCTTTGTTCAAAATTGCTACTTTGATTTTTTGTTGCACTTTGTATCACTTCTTTGTACATTTCCTTGAGTCTGGTTCCAATGTGTATGCACACATGTCTTTATATTTGGTTGCTCGTGTGCACTGGTTTGATTTTTACAACTGATCTACGCAGTTATGTCCTTGCATTAAGTTTATCTTGTAGTCTTGAATGTGATCTGTGCCTTGTCTGGTTCATCTTGTAGTCTGGTATCAAGACTGGTTTGCAGTTTTGTTCTTGCTGCCTGGTCGACATGCATATATGCATACTTTCTTTGTTTATCTGGAAGTTCTGCATTGTATTTGTGATAACCTGGATTTTGAACAGCTGATAATTTGATAATTAACTGATTTCAAACTATTGAGATACTGATTTTATTTGGATTAAACAAATAAAATTTGATAATTAAAGATGCCTGGATGTATATATAAGTAGTTGAATTAAAATGATGAATCTTTTAGTAAATTATTAAATATATAAATAGATATGTGTAAACTCTATGATATTGAAATATCAAGTTAGTACATATATAAATCCATTGTGAATATATAATCACTGTAAACATATTTATATAATTATTTAAATTGGAAAAATTCATCCTTTACAAACAAAATATGCATTTGATTTTGTGTATATATAAGTTGATTGTAAATAGAACTCGTTTTTGAAACTCAAAGTAATATCATAAATTTATCTTTAAAGGTATAATTATAAGTGAATAGGAAATGTGTTAATGGATATATATAAACATAACATATTAATGTAAAAGCTAGAATAATTAATATGAAAATGGAATAAACATTTGTAACATTTAAATGAAGTTTATGACATTGTTATAATAACAACATATATGACATTTGCAAGCCTAGAATGATTGAAACTAACAAGTGTCAATTTTTTTTAAAAATAAATGATAAATAAGATATGAATAAGATACATACATCTCCACTCTTTCTCATTTTTCTCTTTTGTTTCATTTACAAAAAAAAAACCAGAAAAATCCAAAAATAGTAAAACTAAAACCTGGAAAAAAAGAGTCAGGCAAAGGTCAAAAGCTAAATCAAGATCAAGTTCAACTTTGAAAAAAAACAAGCAAATCAAGTTACAGATCAAGTAAGCTAACAATTCAAGGTTCAAAGGCAAGATGGATTCAACAGATAAAAATCAGATTCCAGATTTCAAAATATACTGTCTCGCCCTCTGTTCTTCTTTAACTGTGAGTAAATTGCTATATTTTTTTCTCTAATGCTTAAACCTGTTTAAACTGATGCTTGTGATAAATCATTGATTGCATGATGAAAATATGATTGTATGCAGATAAATATGCAGATATTTGGACATGTGTGCTTGTTCATATGTATATAAACTCCCGTTCTTGGTTACAAATTTATAAATCAAGTTTAAAATTTAATTTCTCATTATACAGTTAATATTAGGCTAAGATTTTTAAAAGGGAATTGATCATGCCAATGAAAGTTCATTTCTCTTAAAGAATTTCAGGTAGAAATACGAAGAAAATGATGTGAAAATAAGAAATAACAGTTAAATTTATTTTTTAGACGAAAAATCAAATACTGAAATTTTGAGTTCTAAATTCATGGGTGAATTCGAGCCTCAAAATCATGATTTTTGGAATGAATTTCATGATTTTTAAAGCTAGGGATGTTGGGGATTTCCTAGTTGATTGGAGATAGGATTTTTGGCATTTGCCGGCGATCAAGGAGGAGTTGGGTGTCGTAGTCGGGGCTGGAGGAGGCTCGCGAAGCAGGAATCATCAGAAAAATGGTCTAGTATTTTACTTATAGACGGAGTGTTCTGGCGAAGGTAAATTAGGGTTTGAGGCCGAGTTTGGTTGTCGGGGTTTCTGGTGATTGTATGTCGTTATTGGCTCGTCAGAGATGATCGAAGTAGGGGGAAATTGTTCGTTGGAGTGTGGCGTAGCTTCAGGATGATCGTCGTATGATCCAGTGATCGGAGGTGAAGGCTGGAGACAGATTTTCGATTGGGTTCGGTTTCTGTTGATGATCGAATGCCTCGATTTCAATTGGTCGTTGTTCCGTCGATCTAGATTACCAAGGGGTTTGGCGTAGTGGTCGTCGTCATGTAGGTGGTCCCGACGTGGATCATCGGTGGTTGGAATTGACGTACACGTGAACATGTACATTTTTCTAACTTGGGTTGATCTCGGGGTCATCGAGTGATTTTCTCGAAGTAGTAGAGGGAGCGAAGTCTCGAGTTCGAGTTCGGTAAATTGAGGTGTATAGCTCGAGTCTATTTTGGTTTAGCAATCCGTGTTTTCGAAAAATAATATATGAACAAGTTTTATTAAAGGTAAAGAAATTCAAGTTTCAAGCTTAAAGATGAAAGAACAAGGTTTTAAAAGGAAAAAAAAATAAGTTTTAAAGTTATAAATATTAATATCAAGTTTATTAAATTCTGATGATGATTTGGGAAGTGGTTAAGACAAATGATTATCTTGAAATTAATTAAGGCATGGTGATTAGGATTTATTAATTAGTTAATTATTGGAATTATTAATTAAAGACTAATTAATTAAGGGTAGTAAATTAAAATTAATTAATTAAGGATAAATAAATTAAGGAGGGTAATTAAGGATGATCAATTAAGATTAATTAATCCATGTGATTAATTAAGGTTAATTAATAAATGTAACTAATTAAAGGAATAATAAATTAAGGAATGAGAATAGAGGAACATTAATTAATGTAATTAATTAATTAGGAAGACTAATTTATGGTTAATTAATGTGAAGGGTTATGGTTAATTAATCTATGTGGTAATTAAAGGTTAATTACCTAATGTAATTAAGAATAATTAATCAAGGAGGATTAATTAATCCAAGTAATTAAAGTTGGTGATTAATTTAATTGGAGATTGATTAAATTAATTAGGAATTATATCTAATAAATCTTGCTTATGGATGATTGAATGATATTGAATACCTTGGATTATTTGTTATTCCTGGTATGGGATTGAGATGCTATGTGATATGATGTTTGGGATATGGATTATCTATCTGTAATAGAATCACTATGTGAATATGTTACTCTGAATATGAATTGATTTGTTTTCACTTAAATAACTTGGATTAATGATGACATTGGTTTCAAAGAGGCCAGGGTCGGGTATCAGAAAATACCCGAAACAACTTCGAATAATAGTTTAAAATTCCTTATAAATTGGATATGTGAGATTAATCAGGATGGAATGAATAAGTTAAATAACCTAGTTATTTAATCCTAGGAACTATTGTGTGTGATAATTGATTTACTATAATAAGTAAGAACTCGTAAAGATATGAGTTACCCTGGTAATTTACTTAAGTTGTAGCTTGGTATTTGATATTTTATGGGTTTACTCACGCTGGTTTCCAGTCTGACCCGGGTGTTACCTTGTTGTAATGCTCGGGTCAGACCGAGTATTACATATTTTCATGTAAGGACGTTCTGGAGCTCAAGAGGCGAGCTGGATGGCAGGAACGTATGGAGTGTATTCTGCTGTGATAAATTGTAGTTTGTCTGGGACATGTGGATTGTATCTGTCCAGTGTTTGTGTATATGTTGTAATCTAATATACTAAAGTTTAATTTGGCAAGTATAGTTTTCCTTCGTATAACTATTATTATTTGATATTATATTTTGAACCGCTGCGAATGTGAGAATCCGTGTTTTGGTGTTTCTGTTTATCTTCTATCTCTTTTCTTCTTTTCCAAACTATCTGAATTTTCGGGATCGAAAATTCTGGGTCGTTTCATTTGATATTAGTGTTGAAGGTTAAGCGAGAACCTTGGC
Source organism: Allium cepa (assembly GCA_030765085.1). NCBI lineage: Eukaryota > Viridiplantae > Streptophyta > Magnoliopsida > Asparagales > Amaryllidaceae > Allium > Allium cepa. The sequence continues at coordinate 105,369,449 of CM060944.1, read as the reverse complement.
TCTGGTGGGTCTACTCATCAAGGATAGGGTCAGTGTTACCCTAGGATAAGTTGAGTGTGTATATATATACATCTATACATACATATATATATATATATATATATACATATATATATATATATATGAGAGCGTACTTATTATTTTCTTATATAAAGGCTTTAAAAATGGTTTTAATGAATGATTTTTATAAAAGCTTATATTTTAATATAAAGAAAATAGTTGGCTGTTGGATACTGAAATTGGATAAGAATAAGTGATAAATATATATCCAAATAGGAATTGGATAGAATGAACTATACAAATAAGATGAATTAGAATTAGTTCTAAACCAGAATATGGAATGGTTATTGTGTTTAATAATGGGATGTTTGTTTCCTAGTAAATATTTATAAAGCAAAATGGAATGTGTTAAGGAAGTAACAATTTAGATGAGTATGACTTGTAAATTGAAGTGAGTTTTAAATTTTGAATTCGAAGTCTAGAAAAATTTGAAAATTGTTTTCAAATGTTAAGGAAATGATAGATAATATTTTTCAGAATATTTTTGAATGTGATCTTGTTTTAAAATAAGAGTTATTTGGAAAATTTAAAGAATTCTGTTTTGAATTAAAACCAAAGGTAGGCTAAGAAATAAATATGTATATATGTATGGATATGCATAATACCAAAAATGATTTGGAATGAACTCTAAGGTGTTGAGTTTTTATAATTTTCCTTGAAGTGTGATGTAAAAACCAAAGTGATATACGTTTTGAACTTATAAGTAAGAAAGAATATTGTTAGAAATTTGAAAATTTGAAGTGGGAATTCAAATTTAAGTAAGGTTGATTGAATGAATGAATTGAATTTAACTTAGTAGAAGTTAATTAAGTTTGAAATGAACAACCTGAATTGGAAATTTCAAGATGAAATTGAGATTTAACTTAAGGAAGTTAAATGGGTCGATTTTAGAAGGGAGTTATATAAGATCTCAAAATGGGTTTGAGTTCTGGGAATGTGTGATGAATGCTATGGATGGATATTTTATATATAAATTGAATGTTTTGTCACATCATCTTGTTGTTATCTATGAAACGGCGAATTGGAATATTTAAAATGAATTTAGAAATGGATTAAGGAAATGTATATCCATGGTTGAAATCAAGTGAAACTAAAACTTAAATTGGAAATTATTTAAGTAGTTTTGATTTTTAAAGATAAAAATTGAATTTGTGAAAGTGAAATCACTTTGAGCTTAAGATTTGAATATTTAGAATGAACTTGCAAAATAAAATTGTTGAGATTTGGTTTCAAAGTTGAACTTGGGTAGTGAATTGGATTTCAAAGATAAAATTGTTTTAAAAAGTGTTTGAATTATTATAAGTTTATGAAGAAGTAAAGGTAAATCAAAATGGAATTTTGGAATTTGCATTCAGAATTAGATTGTTAGGCTGTTAAATTAAAAAGTAAAGGTTAAGTTGATTTAAAGGAACCAAATCAACAATTGAAATTTAACTCGAATTTATATAATTCGAGATGGCTTAAAGTGAAATGGAATTTGAAGTCAGTTCAAATTGAAGTTTGATTTGAATAATTTGGAATTGTGATAAAAGTTGAATAGTTTTAAATTCAAAATGGAGTTTCATTTGAATTTAGAAAGAATCGAGGTTAATTCCACTTGAATTGGGATTAATTCAAACTGGAGTTGAAATGAATTGAAACTGAAAATTGGTTTAATTTTAAGTTTATTTGAATAAATTGAGATTGAAATCGAAGTTGAATAAAGCTAAATTTGGTGTGGGAATTGAAGTTGTTTAAATTGATTTGGGATTGAACAATGTTAAAAGGAAGTGAAAATTTAAATTAAATTGATTGGAATAAAGATAGGGTTGTGGAATAGTTTGGCTCGAACTATTTTCAAACAAATTATTTTAATATAAGCTTTCTTAAATCTACTTTTCCATGCTATTTACCATGTACAACCTTTCTTTTTAAAGCCAAACTATTTTATACTTATTTAACAATCATTTTTGGAACTATTTAACAATGTTACAACTGTTTTACAACTATGTTACAACTATTTAACTATTTTATAACCATTTGACTATTTTATAACTATTTTACAATTACTTAACTATTTTACAGCTATTTTACAATTAATAATTAATTTTCAAGTACTTATCTATTTTAAACTTTTCAAATTATTTTCTAAATTTAAGATGGTCAGAGTGCAAACTATTTATGATTAAATACCTATTTGAGATAAGAATTGAGGTGATAAATCCAAATGGGGATTGAAGCAACTGGGAATAAGTGAATAGAATCATAAATGAATATGAATAGAAAGGGGGAATTGATTTGGCTAATAATCAATGAGGATAGATACGTAGGATGTACGTATAGTATTCTATTCGCATAACGATTTGATCCAGATTCGAGCACAGAATTTCGAGATAGTATATCGATACGAGTTGGGATTTTTCACTCGATTTTCGACGGCGAACATGGATATGGATTTTTGATTGGTTCTGAAAATTCTCTATTATATTAATGGCTATACAAGGAGAATGATGGTTTCTGATCAAGAAACCAGTTCTGAGTCCGCACTAGGAAGTCGGGTGGACGATACTAGTTCGGAAGAGAAATTATGTGATCGAGTGAGCGATCAGATTGACATTGCTATGGATGGTATGTATACATCATACGGGTTTGAATGAAAAGTATATTGAAAATTTGTGGATAAGAACTGTAAAATGGTTTTTGAAATGAAAAGTATATTTCGTGAAATATATGATAAATTGGAAATTGGATATTTCTATGGTAGAAACTTACTTTATGGAAGTAAGTAATATGGTAAGTGACTTGTTAGATTAATCAAGTTCGAATATTTTATTTGGAATAAACAAAGTTATGTATCTTTGTTATATATATGATAAAACCCCCCTTGTTGAATTTATAGCTAGACGAAAAGGTTTTTGAAAGTATTTATTGTATAAAAAAGGAATTTATACAAGTATGAAATGATCCAAAGATTTTTCAAGGTTATATATATTTATATATCTATATATATATGAAGGATCTAATGAGAATGATTTTGGGAAAAAGTTTTTGGAACTTATGAATTTTTGAAAGGCTTTCGATGTTTAGGGAAAAATTAATTTTGGTAATTTGGAAAGCCTAGTTTGAGTATAATCGATTTTGGGATAATCGATTTTGAGAATAGGAGATTTATATAGGATTCATACTAGGTTATGATTTGGAAGATACTATATGTGTATAGTATAAAGTATTTTGAAAATGGCTTTGGAGAAAAAAGGCGCTCCCTTGAAATGAACTTCTTAGGGGTATCATAGGTTGGTACTGCCTTGGGCCTCAAAGTGGGGGAGGCTCTAAAGTGGATCTAGTGAGGAAGTCCGGATAGACTGAAGTTCTTGAGGATTATTGGGTAGCAAAAGTTGAGGGCGCTGATGCCTACAAAGGCATTTGGGTTATGCTGTGGAGATAGTGTAACTCGATGTCGCTACGATCTACTGTGGACCATAGCAGAAATTGTGTGGAGGTGAGTGTCAACGGTCTATGCTTGATTTTACCGAAAAGGAAACGTAACATCAGTAGACTGCAATCTATGGTCAAGTGGAGTGAAGAAGTTTCATTTATTTGGCAGCAAAATTCGAGGGCGCTGATGCCAACAATTATATGGGTTTTTGCTGTGATAGCAATGTAACCCCGGTTGTAGATGCGATCTGTAGCAGATTCCATGGCGTAATCGAGGGGCGCGGAGTGCCTACAGTTATCTATGGATTTTGTCTGGATGGCAACGTAACCATCGGGTTAACTGCGACCATGGATGAGGGTGATGATTTCCAGAGCATTCCCGCCAAAGATGTTTCCTCTCTTTGTCAAAAATGTTTTTTATATTTTCATAAATTATTTTTCAAGTATTTTCACTGGGTGTTGAAAATGGGTCTGCTAAGTACTTATTGATTTTCAGTCTTACGCCTGATCAACGTATGACCGAGTTTCTGTGAGATTGAGGATGAACTTGTTGAGACATCGAGTTGTAAAAGTATTTTTATAGAAACTATTTTAGTAATATTATATAGATTTTTAAAAGTGTTTTAAAAATGATCAAATAACAATTTATCTAATTTTAATTATTGAATAAATTCTGGCTTCATTCTTTTCGAGGACGAAAAGATTCAAAGGGGGGAGGAATGTGATAATCCGGATTTTGGACAGCTGATAATTTGATAATTAACTGATTCAAACTTTTGAGATACTGATTTTATTTGGATTAAACAAATAAAATTTGATAATTAAAAGATGTCAGGATGTATATATAAGTAGTTGAATTAAAATGATGTATCTTTTAGTAGATTATTAAATAGATATGTGTAAACTCTATGATATTGAAATCTCAAGTTAGTACATATACAAATCCATTGTGAATATGTAATCACAGTAAGCATATTTATATCATTATTTAAATTGGAAAAATTCATCCTTCACGAGCAAAATATATTTGATTTTGTGTATATATAAGTTGATTGTAAATAGAACTCGGTTTTGAAACTCAAAGTAATATCTTAAATTTATCTTTAATGGTATAATTATAAGTGAAGAGGAAATGTGTTAATGGATATATATAAACATAACATATTAATATAAAAGCTAGAATAATTAATATGAAAATGGACATAAACATTTGTAACGTTTAAATGAAGTTTATGACATTGTATAATAATAACAACACATATGACATTCGTTAGCCTAGAATAATCGAAACTAACAAGTGTCAATTTTTTAAAATAAAAGTAAAAACAAATGATAAATAAGATATGAATAAGATACATACATCTCTACTCTTTCTCATTTTTCTCTTTTGTTTCATTTAAAAAAAAAAAAATCCAAAGATAGTAAAACAAAAACGTGGAAAAAAAAAAGAAGTTAGGCAAAGGTCAAAAGCTAAATCAAGTTCAAGTTCAACTCTAAAAAAAAGAAAATCAAGTTTCAGATCAAGTAAGCTAACAATTCAAGGTTAATAGGCAAGATGGATTCAACAGATAAAAATCAGATTTCAGATTTCAAAATATATTGTCCTGTCCTCTGTTCTTCTTTAACTATGAGTAAACAGCTATATTTTTTTTCTCTCTAGTGCCTAAACCTGTTTAAACTGATGCTTGTGACTAATCATTGAAATAACCTTGTGAAAATTTGTTGCATGATGAAAATATGATAGTATATAGACAAATATGCAGATGTTTGAACCTGTATGCTTGTTCATATGTGTATAAACTCCTGTTCTTGGTTACCTATTTATAAATCAAGTTTAAAATTTAATTTCTCATTATACATTTAATATTAGGCTAAGATTTTTAAAAGGGAATTGATCATGGCAATGAAAGTTCATTTCTTTTAAAGAATTTCAGGCAGAAATATGAAGAAAATGATGTGAAAATAAGAAATAACAATTAAATTTATTTTTTATACGAAAAATCAAATATTGAAATTTTAAGTTCTGAATTCATATTGAATTCGAGCATCCAAATCATGATTTTTGGAATGAATTTCATGATTTTTAAAGCTACGACTGTTCGGGATTTCCTAGTTGATCGGAGATAGGATTTTTGGCATTTGCCGGCGATCAAGGAGGAATTGTGTGTCATGGTCGGTGGCTGGAGGAGGCTCACGAAGCGGGAATCATCAGAAAAATGGTCCGGTATTTTATTTATTGCTGGAGTGTTCTGGCGAAGGTGAATTAGGGCTTTGAGGCCCGGTTTGGTTGTCGGGGTTTCTGGTGATCATATGTTGTCATTGGCTCGCTGAAGATGATTGGAGTAGGGGAAACTGTTCGTTGGAGTGTGGCGTAGCTTCAGGATGATCTTCATATGATCTAATGATCGGAGGTGAAGGCTAGTGACGGATTTTTGATTGGGTTCGATTTCCGTTGACGATCGACTGCCTCGATTTCGATTGGTCATTGTTTCTGTCGATTTGGATTACCGAGGAGTTTGGCGTAGTGGTCGTCGTCATGTAGGTGGTCGCAATGTGGATCACCGGTGGTCGGAATTGACGTACACGTGCACATGTACATTTTCTTGTATCTGAGAAGTTTGGTTTTAGGAAAAAGTTCTGACTCGGGTTGATCTCGGGGTCATCAAGTGATTTTATCGAAGCGGCAGAGGGGGCGATGTCTTGAGTTCGAGCTCCGTAAATTGAGGTGTAAAGCTCGGGTCTATTTTTGTTTAGCAATCCAGGTTTTTGAAAAATAGTATATGAACAAGTTTTATTAAAGGTAAAGAAATTCAAGTTTCCAGCTTAAAGATGGAAGAACAAGGTTTTAAAAGGGGAAAAAAATAAGTTTTAAAGTTATAAATATTAATATCAAGTATATTCAATTCTGATGATGATTTAGGAAGTGATTAAGATAAATGGTTATCTTGAAATTAATTAAGGCTTGGTGATTAGGATTTATTAATTAGTTAATTATTAGAATTATTAATTAAAGATTAATTAATTAAGGGTAGTAAATTAAAGTTAAATAAATTAAGGAGGAAAATTAAGGATGATCAATTAAGATTAACTAATCCATGTGATTAATTAAGGTTAATTAATAAATTTAATTAATTAAAGGAATAATTAATTAAGGAATGAGAATAGAGGATCATTAATTAATGTAATTAATTAATTACAGAGACTAATTTATGGTTAATTAATGTGAAGGGTTATGGTTAATTAATCTATGTGGTAATTAAAGGTTAATTACCTAATGTAATTAAAGAATAATTAATCAAGGGGGATTAAATAGGATTGAGGATTAAAGAATCATTAATTAATTGGTTTGTAATTAACTAATGTTAAGTAAGCAGGATTAAGGTAATACAAGTAATTAAAGTTGGTGATTAATTTAATTGGAGATTGATTAAATTAATAAGGAATTATATCTAATAAATCTTGCTTATGGATGATTGAATGATATTGAATACCTTGGATTATCTGTTTTTCCTGGTACGGGATTGAGATGTTATGTGATATGATGTTTGGGATATGGATTATCTATCTGTAATAGAATCACTATGTGATATGTTACTCTGAATATGAATTGATTTGTTATCACTTAAATAACTTGGATTTAAGATGACATTGGTTTCGAAGAGATCGGGGTCAGTTATCAGAAAATACCCAAAACCACTTCGAATGCTAATTTAAAATTCCTTATAAATTGGATATGTGAGATTAATCAGGTTGGAATGAATAAGTTAAGTAACCTAGACATTTAATGTTGGGAACTGTTGTATGTGATAAATGATTTACTATAATAAGTAAGAACTCGTAATGGTACGAGTTACCCTGGTAATTCACTTAAGTTGTAGCTTGGTATTTCATATTTTATGAGTTTACTCACGCTGGTTTCCAGCCAGACCTGGGTTTTACCTTGTTGTAATGCTCGGGTCAGACCGAGTATTACAGATTTTCAGGTAAGAACGTTCTGGAGCTCAGGAGGCGAGCTGGATGGCAGGAACGTAGGGAGTGTATTCCGCTGTGGTAAATTATAGTTTGTTTGGGACATGTGGATTGTATCTGTCCAGTGTTTGTGTATATGTTTTAACTCTGATATATTAAAGTTTAATTTGACAAGTACATTTTCCTTTGTATAATTGTTATTATTTGATATTATATTTTGAACCGCTGCGAATGTGAGAATCCGTATTTTGGTGTTTCTGTTCTTCTTCTTCTTCTATCTCTTTTCTTATTTTCCTAACTATCTGGAATTTTCAGGATCGAAAATTCTGGGTCGTTACAGTATTGCCATTGGCTATTGACATTTGCATTGAGTTAGCTCTAAATCAATGTCATATATGTGAGTGCGCTAGTATTTCATGGTTGTTCTTTCCATCCATGTGGCAGTTGGACTTGATAATGTGTTGTTATTTCAAACTGGTGCACTTGGTATTATTTGTTGAGGCTCCTGAACTAATGGATTCTGGTGATTGTAATATCATGTAGTGTCTGGTCTTGAAGTTGAGATGCAGTTTGGCTTTGCCATTTAATTCGACTGCACAGTGCACTTTGTTTCATTGGTTTGGTTAGATGCATATGTATATTTTGTTCATTTTGGTTGGTGTCTAGTTAAGTCTGCTTGGAGCTTGTTTTTTTGTTGCATGCTCATGTCATCTGTGCTCTGGTCCTTTGATTCATTCTGGGTTCAAGTGTGCATTCGAATTTTTGGTTGAGGCTGTGTTGTATGTATTTTGACCCATAGTTTTGTATTGCTCCTGAGTTGAATCCAGCTTATAGCTCGGGTTTGACTTGTGCCCAATATCGTGATTTAATATTTATTTCACTTGAGTTCAACCCGGCTTTTGATTTGGGTTTGACCTTGTGCTCACCTGTCCCTATAATTTTATCGAGTGTATATCGGCGTGCACTGCCTTGTGGCATGTACAGTGATACACTCTGCATATCACATGTTGTTTATGTATGATGAATTCAAAATTAAATGATGACGAACAACCCAAATAACTTAGGCAAATAATATTTTCAAAATACATTTTATTTTACACAGCAAAAATATTTTCTTTTCAATTTTACTACGTCAGTGTATATTTTTGCAGATAACTCAGATGTTGGATTCAATCTGGAATGACGTTGAAGATAAATACGAGTTAATGAGTGATATGTAGTGAGGTGCTAATGTAAATGAAAATTCTGATGTAGTCAACTTTATATTGTAATTGAAAATTATGTATATATATAGTGAGAGCTCAAATTTGTACTATTCAAAATTGTAATAAATATTTGTTTGAATAAAATATCTGTTTGAATTTAAATTCTTTGTTATTTATTTTATTCAGCAAATATTTATTTGATTATGTGAAAAATAAAATAGTGCAGTAACAAATAAATTTAAATGAATATATATGTGTTTATTATCATTTGAAAAAAATCATATGCTCGCATATTCAACAAATCTAATAAGCTAGTAAAGCAATACGTACGCTCGAAAACCATACTTTAACCCGTGTCACCTACACCCAAGAAGTTAGCTAAACATAGTATAATATTACAGTGTCATCATATGCTAAGGTAACACTAAAATGTCTACTGGGTCCAATCATATACCGAAATACTATGTCATGATTGACCCTAAATTCCCAACACGTTAGCGCGCCAAAAATATGTGCACGACCAAGCCCAAAGTCCCAGCACGTATGCCACAAACGTGAGCACATGGCCGAGCAAAAAGTTCCAGCTCATATACTGAAAATGTATGCAAATGATCGAGCCTAAAATTTTAGCTTGAATGCCAAAAATGTTTGCAAACGATCGAGTCCAAAGTCCCAACTCGAATGTCAAAAACCTATGTGACTATTGCGATTAAGTCTACGCTAAAAATTCACTTAACAGCTAACAATACTATCGGGTTAAGCCCAAAAATCATAACTGCCCCATTATTTACGAAGCTACTGCATCAAGCTCCTAACTCGTCGTCGTCAATGTCACTAGTACAACTAAGGGCTAATTTCCCCATATGTGTAACAAAATGTCCTAATAGAACCCATATATAATGAAAACTACTAAAATAAGACACTTTTTAAGGTTTCTCTAAATAAAAAAGTACATTAAAACTTTCCTCGTCTTTCCATGGTCTTGATGAAGCATACCCCGCGAAAGAGAGGTCGTATGTGAAAGTTATAAACGTTTGAAGTTAAGGGCATTTTCGTAATTATTTAATTATTTATTTATATTTTTCCTTCCTCCTCTCACTATAGTAAGTCGCAATATACTTATCATCAAAACTCACTCAACTGCCACTTTACGTTGTCAGCGTTGCACCTACGACAATCTAGATATCGATCCGACTATACCATAATGTTAGCCTAACCGAATCAACCTGGTAGCCTAGTTGTCGTCTACTCCGATTCCCTAGAAACCGCCACAACCGCCACCCATAGATCATCAATTTCTAGTGAACTCCAACCATATATGGTTAGTTAAATCCCAGCATGCATTCTACTTGTCGTCCTCTTTATAGCCATGCCTTTTGATCGTCGTATCATTATTACTTTACCATTGGATCGAAATGGACGGTCTTTGTTTACTAAACTTCCGACGTGTTTTCTGGTCCATCCGTACATTCAGTCGACGACGAACACCACCAGTGGATTCAGTTCATTGAGAACTATAATTTTGATATATAATATGTATAGTTTGAAATACATGTATATTTCACATTTTTTAAGTTAGAAGAAAATTAAATTTGTTAATCACAATCGATAAAAATTAACATTTTAATTATCTAGCCATGACATACAATATCCTAATTAGCTGTATATAAAAAAATTAGGTTTTTAATTATTTAATACATTATTATACTTGGGTTTAAGATCATAAAAGTTCAATTACTGAGTCCTACCAATATATATACGCAAATATGATAAATCCCACTCACCGATTTGTTATGCATCTTCTTTGATTTGATGTAGATTCTCCTTCACGTTTGATATTCAGAAATTTCATGCCTCCAAAATGCCAAATCTATCTATATCTTTAATCTATTTGTGTAGCTCTCTTCGCGGCGATAAATTTCATATATTAATACATTTAATTTGGATTTGATTTGGTAGATTAAGAATTAATTTTGAGAATTTATAATTAGTTTGGGGATTAGAGTTTTAGAAATGGAGGTAAGATTTTTCCAGCCAAAGAAATGAGGTTAAGGATCTCTTTATAGGATTGAAAAATAATATCTACGCTATATTTTTGAAATCAATATATTACGAAAATGCTACTGGGATCGACTCCTTATAGTTTCTAGCTCGTTTAATAAAATTTAGAAAATTATATATTTTTTCAAACTAGGAACGACATTCTGCATGCAATGGAGTAGGTCTTGATGTCTAATTCCAACTCCTATGGAAATTTATGATTTTGCCCTTTAGGTTAAAATTATGATTTTACCTTAAATAATTTAATTATTTAGTTTCGTAAAATTATGGGGTGTTGCATTCTACCTCTTTAAAAGAGTTTTATCTCCAAAATTCCAAGAGACAGACAATGCAACTTGCTTCACATTATACAAACACACTGAACATACATTGTTACATCCATCTAGCATCCAATATACAGTACAAGTGAAACAAAACCAAGATCATAATACACATTTGATAGAAAAATGATGATATGGCATGAGATGAGTGCAAATGCAACTAAATTGACCTCCTATATGAATGCAAATGCAGTGCAACCAATATGCATGCAGACATCCTTATATATGCAAATCTATTTCATATGTGTGTATGCATCCATAGGCAACATTCATATCAAAGTCCAGGTAAACATCCATGTCCATAAACACAGTTAGTAAAAACATTATAAAGGAAAAATGAATAGCATATATAAAATTGTCTAGCACAAGTTCGAATACTATCTATAAAATCTATCCTAGGTCGAATATATATACATACAAGACAACACAGTAAACTAAATTGGTATAATCCAAATAAAGCAACAATAGTAACCAAAACACATCATAAGGATGTGTATACTACCAATCCTTCCATCTAGACATCCATGCCTTTGTCAACTAGCTAGCTAAATCAACCATGCAAACAAATGATGACCTAACGAGCAAACTAACCTATAAACTAACCAAAAAGACTAACTTACAAAAAGAGAGCCCGTGGTGGTAATCTTGGATTCTCTCCTTGAGCTCCACCCTATTTTCATCCAAACCTTTTCCTCACCGTAATTGGGCCAACTTCATTTCCATATTTTTTTATGTTATACCACATCAAATCCTAAGATGTGAATACACTTATCTCATACCACATCAAATCCTAAGATGTCATACCACATCAAATCCCTACATCTATCTCATGCGCTAACTAATCTCTAAAATAACCACTAAATTATCTACGTATGTTTGTAGATGGAATAAACATAAAACGTGAACACCCATTAACTTTTCAAGAAGCCCATGCAAACATGCTTACTTCCACACTCTCTATAAAATCGAGAAAGGCCTAACAACTTATGGCGCTAGTTTCCCACATAACATATCTTAATAGAGAGTCCTTCGTCTACTTAGCTGCCCACTGCGAACTCTCTATGCATGTCTACCCTATATGTTTCCATACCTTAGCATATCATTAAGGTGTCTTTAATCATATAACATCCAAGATTAACTTTAATTTAAGTAGATTGCACTACTGGCATATCTCCATTAATGTTTACATCAATAGATATAGCAAGTGGATGATCCCTTATTTTTAATAAATACGGTATTACTATAACAAACTCCAATTCTACAAATTTAAAAGTAGTACAAAATTCATTTTTCTTGTTATAAAATTCCATTTACTTCTTTTTCAAATTATTTAAGTATTTATACCCTCTTATTTTTCAAATCTAAATAACTTGAGTTAAAAGATTCTATATTTAAAATGTTCTTTATACTTAAAATCATCACATGAATCAAAACCATTTTTGTTTCAAAACGCATTAAGTATTCATGTCAAAATTCTAAGTTCAAAATCCACAAAATTCCTTTCAAAGAATTTTAATATTTAAAACTCATTCTTTTCTTCAGATTTGAGTAAAAAATTACTAAACAAACTTGGAAAAATTTAAATTTCATGCTTTAAAATATCATTTAAAAGTTCTCAAATTATATTACAAAGTCCAACCATAGATTTTTAACACAAGACCATGGAGCACGTTTTCATATTTAAATACTCAAAACCATTCCAAACAATTTCAATATAATAACTAATTGGTTAGTTATTAGACAAAACATATACTCGCACAAGTCTATTAGCACGCACCTTAATCCCTATCACTTTTTAGATTAAATACACTATTAAATCAAACATTGGTATAACACCCATGAAGCCATGTATGATGAGCTTAAACTTGGTTTCGCCCCCTGAACCATATGAATCTTAGCTTAGTTGATAAGATCAAATAGTGCTAAGAAATCAAGAGTTAGTCCACCATTCAAGGCTTAGCACAAGGTAATGCTATTTAGAGATAGTTCCAGATTGCCCATGAACTTTGATAAAGTTAATTGAAGCTCATGTCATATGTTTAATAGAAGAGAAAGAATAGATTACGAATATGTGAAATAGTCTATTAAGCATTCATCAATGATCAAAGTAAGCAATCGTCATGGTGCATAATCCATTATCCATATGTAGTAAGCAAAATAGAGTTTATGCATTTAAACACTGGTTTAGACCAAAGTTCATGTAATTTATGCAGGTAAAATCAAGATGGGACTTAGGACCCAAAGAGCTTTATTATATGCATATTCATTTCAAAGTTTCGTAATCAAGGTAGATGGGCCATGCTAGATTTTTGTTCAAGTCCTTACTCATATAAAATTACAAGGTTTACAATCAATTTAAGATTTTCCCCCATTCAATTTACGGTTACAATTATCTAATTTTGAATATAAAGAAGAAAAAAAATCTCCTCTATGTCTCTAGGTCCCTATTTATAGGGGTAGAAAGGTACGTCATAGACGCTATGTGTTAATGCAATATGCTTGATCTTTGGCCTCAAGGTCCATCTCGATGGTGCTTAGGATATTGCTTTTGATTTGATGATTTATGGCATTCTATGGTTTATTGAAAGATTATGGCATCATCGTCCTAATTACATGCGGCTTGATAGATTTTGACATTATTCCAAAATGAAGGCATCTGACATCCTTTATCATATTAGCAACATGCCGTATGATCTTGCACATTGCCTTGGTTGGTAAAAGGAGATATCATTATGACACAACATTGGTGGTAGGAGATATTGGTTGAACGACGACATTGAACGGAGACGACAACCTCATATTTGTTTTTCCTTGACACTTGAAACCTCTTAACTTATTTACCTTCGACATTCGATTTTGAAGGGATGCGCATCAATGTGATGTGACATCGATGATTGAATCTTGTTTCTATAACATTGATAGCTTATAATATAGTGTTACTTGATATCATTACCTTAATGATATGCTATATCAATGGTGCACGACATCGATTATTAGCTTTATATGATATCATCCACTTTATTGATGATAGGCGGGATCAATGGTATAAGGCGTCATTGTAGGCCTTCGCCATTGGTTTTGATGACCTACTTTTCATTAATTCAACACTTCTTTTACCTATAAGGTCCTTCATCTTTGACATTCTTTTTGTCATCATGCCTTCAGAATTGATAACGGTAGTATCATTTGTTTTAGACCCAAAGCCATTCAATTGGTTACTAATGACATGTGGTATCAATGGGATATGAGGGATCAAGTGCGGTATGGATGATATATGGAGTTGATTAAGTGCGACATGGATGACATGCAATATCCTCTTTTACCTTTATTAATGGGGCACAACATCACTATAGCTGTACGCTTTCAACGTTTTTCCACTTGCTAGTCTTCAACGTTAACTTTCTTATGGATGAGGTGCGGCATCAACTACTCTTATATTGTTGTGAAATGCTATTTCCTATGCAAGATACTTTATGCTTTCAAGTCTGATATCTTCATTTTCCAATAAGTTCATCATTGCTTTATGTTCATAAGTGTGATAACCCATGTCGCCTTCGGATTCGATATAACTTCAGCTTTAACATTCTTATGCTTGTTATGATATTATTTTAGAAGCCCACTTGTAGTCTCATTGATTTGACGTCACATTATCTTGCCTTCTTTTTTATTCCCTTTGGAAAATATATGAATAACATTTGCCGCCTTCTTGTATAAAAGAAGCTTTTTACAACTTATTGTAAAACCAAGAATTTGCTCACTTTTCTAGCTCTTTGCAAGTTTTCATTTCCAATATTGCTTTCCAAAAATCTGTTTTTTAATAATAATGTCTAAATTGAATACCCAAAAAATTTCAATAATAAGAGGAGCTGGGAAAACATCCAGTAATAATAATAATTTCCTGAATAGGGGAAGACAATAAAGTCATTTTGGTAATTATAACTTCTTGACTAGAATATCAGAAAATCTATCAAGCAATAATATAAACAGAAAACCAGAAAATCCATCTAGCAATACTGGAAATAGAACATTAGAAAATACTTCTGGTAATAATATAAATAGAAAACCAGAAAATCTATCTGACAATAATATGAATCGATGGCCAGAAATTCATCTGGCAATAATAGTCTGAATAGAAGACTAGAAAATCCATCTGGTAATAATCTGAATGGAAGACATGAAATATTTCTGACAATAATCTAAATAGAAGGATAAAAAATCCATCTAGCAATAACACTTTCTTTTGCTTTACCGAAGAAATCCCACTTTCTTTCCTTTGAAGCACAATGTCTCATATTTAATGATCTTCCGTTAGAAGAATGCTGGACATTTGCTTTGGTGCTCGACTGGCTCATTTCTAATCGATCTTCCTTTAGAAGATTGCTTTTGCTTTAGGGGCACTAGCGGCTCATTTTTTTATCGATCTTTCTCTAGAAGATTGTCTTTTGCTTTGGGAGCACTAATGGCTCATTATTGATTGATCCTTCTTTAGAAGATTGTTTTTGCTTTGGGAGCTTAATGACTCATTTTTTGATTGATCTTCCTTTAGAAGATTGGCTTTTTCCATGGAGCACTAATGGATAATTTTTGATTGATCATCTTCTAGAGGATTGCCTCAATCTCTCTTTTAGATCGACTTTGATTTGCTTTCATTTTTGATCTCCCTCTA
This sequence comes from Allium cepa, assembly GCA_030765085.1. Taxonomy (NCBI): domain Eukaryota; kingdom Viridiplantae; phylum Streptophyta; class Magnoliopsida; order Asparagales; family Amaryllidaceae; genus Allium; species Allium cepa. Next base: position 105,353,754 of record CM060944.1, on the reverse strand, counting down.
GAAGACCTCCTTTTACTACTCTTTAGGTAGTGATTTAGGCTTTGATTGATTTCTTTGCTACCGTGTTTAGGTAATGATCTCAACTTGGATCAAACCCCTTAAAACCATCATAAGTGATGATTTACGTCTTTTGTCCGAAGCGTTTGGTTAGCTATCTCAAGTAGAACCAAAGATTACCTAACCTCCCTTTAGTAGATGCTTTAGTTCAGGCCTTATAGATGGTACTGAAGGCTGGTTCGATACTTTAGCCGGGCCATCTTAGGCGAGACCAAAGGCTTTCTCCATCCTCCCTCTAGGAGGCGCTCCAACTAGGCCATGTAGGTGGGACCAAAGACTTGTAGATGCTATGGCCAGGCAATTTTCGACGGGACTGAAGTCTTACTCTAAACTACCTTTAAGAGGTGCTTTGACCAGCCCTTGTGGTGGGTTCGAAAGCTTTATTTGCCCCTTATTTCCTTATAGGAAATGATTTAGGCTTTTCCTTTATTTTAGGAGATTCTTACTCCTTTCTATTATTGATTCGGTAGAAATACTAGTTTCAACTTCTTTATTGATCCATTGTAGGAAAATATGGCTTTAAATGTTCAACATTCCAAGTTCTTGCCATGACGTTACCATTTCGTCAACATAATTGATAGGTCCCTGGTGAGACTACTTCATGGATAACAATGGGTCCTTCCTCCAAGCGGTCCATTTGCTGGATTTTTAACATTTTCCATGAATTTTTCGAATACTAAATCTTCTTTTTGAAATGATCTTTCCTTGACATTGAAATTGTAGTACTTGTTTATTCTGTGTTGATATCAACCGGCCGTATGGACACTTAATCTCTTAGCTCATTAATTAGGTCTATGGATTCTCTTTTCAATTCCTGATTCGGAATAAATGCATATGCAATCCTTTAAAGAGAGGGTATTTTAACGTTAACTAGAAGCATGGCTTTACATCCATATGTTAAAGAAAATAGAGTATGTCCTATTACAGTTTTGGAATAGGTTCTATATGCCCATAATATAAGAGGTAGTCTTCTATCCAATTTCCTTTTGCTTTGTCCAACTGTTTCTTTAGGATTGTCTTAATTGTTTGGTAGCTTCAATGGCTCCATAAACCTTAGGGTGTGCTACAGATGAAAAGTTTTTGATAATACCATTTTTATTGCAGAACCAGGTAAATTCCTTACTTTCAAACTGAGTTCCATTATCGGATATTATCTTTTATGGAATTCCAAACCTAGTGACAATATTCTTGATGACAAATTTAAGCACTTTTCTCGATGTGATATTAAATAGTGGTTCTGTTTATACCCATTTGGTAAAATAATCAATGGCTGCCACTGTAAATTTTGCTACTCCTTTAGATATAGGTAGTGGCCCTGTCAAGTCGATTTCCCACGCATCGAAAGGCCAAGGCCTTAAGACCAAAGTCAATTCACATGGTGGCAAGTGTAGGATCTTAGAGAACCTTTGGCCTTTTTCACATCTCTTCACATCTTCTATAGCATGATTAGTCATCTAAAGCCATAGAAGCCTTGTCTCACATTCTTTTTGGCTATTTATGCCATAAGAATGGTCGCCACATAATCCTTCACGGGCTTCTCTTATATTTTTTCTCGTTTTTTCGGACTAACACATCTTACGTAAGGGAGTTATTACCCTTTCTTATAATGTATGCCGTTTATCATAATGATGGTTGGGGCTTGATGTTTTATCCTTCTTGCTTCCTTTTTATCCGTTGGCAATTTCCCTTTCATTAGATATTCGATGATAGATGTCATCAAATTATCCTCATATTGATCATTAGCTTTTGTATAAGAGGATTTTTCATGAAGGATTTCAATTCCCTTTTTTTATGCATTAAGGCTTGAGATCTTGTGAATATCAAAGATCCTTTTTCTAGCTCGAGGTCTTTTTCCTTTATACTAGGATTTGATTGGTGGCCTACTAGCACAATTCGGGTTTATGGTGCTCCTCCTAAGCTAGCCCACATAGCTAAAGAATTAGCCTACGAGTTTTTCCCTCTTGGCACTTAGTGCATTGAGAAATCCTCAAATTGAATTAACATTTTTAACACCATCTTGACATATAAGACCAACTTGGCATCCTTTGTCAGATATATTTGGTTCAACTGATTGGCCAATAATTAGGAATCACTGAAAATCTCAATTCTGGGGATTTTCAATTGTGGAGCAAAGGTGAGTCTAGTCACCAACGACTCATATTATTCCACATTATTAGTGGACAAAAATCCCAATTTCATATCATAATGTAAACGGTGTCCATTGAGGGTAATAATCACATATCCCGCTTCAGTCCTGTGTTCGTTTGAAGCTCCATCTGCGAACAGTTTCCATTTAGGCTTTAGATATTTTTCCTTCTTTGATTGTTCCTTAATAAATCTCGTACATTCATTAACAAAATCGATTAGAGCTTTCCTTTAATTACCACTTATGGTAAAAATTCATTATCGCACTGTCTATGTTCTGTTCCTTATTTTACTCATCTTCTCGAAGCTTCAAGTTTAGTAAAGACATGCTTGAATGGAAAGTTGGTTAGAATCTTAATTGGATACACGTGAAAGTAAGCTTTTAATTTTCGTGCCGTGAGTATCAATTAGTATGCTAGTTTTTCTATGACCAGATATCTGGTTTCTGCATTGTTAAGCCTTCTACTTGTATAGTTTACTAGAAGTTGAGTTCCATTCCCTTCTCATAATAGAACAGAGCTAACTACGTGTTCTGAAACTGCCATATAAAGCTAATGGTTTTTCCCTTCTATGAGGCTGGATAGAATTGGTGGTTTCTTAAGATGATCTTTTAGTTCCTTAAAAGCTTTCTAATAATTGTCTCTCTATTTGAAGTTTTTCTTTTTTTAATCATATCGAAGAATGGGATGCATTTATCATGGCCTTGGAAATGAGTCTATTCAATGCAAAAACTGTTCCATTTAAGGTCATTACACTTTACTTGTCTTAGTATCCACTATACTTTTAATAGCTTGGATTCGATTAGGGTTTTTTATTCCCTAAGAACTAACAATATACCACAAGAATTATCCAGACTGGATTTTGAAAGAACATTTTTTCAAGTTGAGCCTCATTTGATATTTTCATAATACCCCTAACATCTCCTCAAGATTGCTTAGATGGTTGCTTTCCTCTTGAGATTTTTACAGCATGTCATCCACATATACTTCCATATTGAGACCAATCTATTCTCTAAACATTATATTTTGAAACCTTTGGCAGGTGGCACTTGCATTCTTTAATCTGAATGGCATTACTTGTAACAAAATGTTCCCTAGTCTTTTATGAAGCTTGTGTTGTAACGCCTCACCCCGAGACCCACCTTAGCAAAGAGAATTAAGAAGTAATTCCGTCTACTAAAGCGGAGAATAGGGCTGGTTAAGGGTGACCATCTATAATTTTGTCTTAAACATCCATTGAATACGCCGATAAATGCATTATAATTTTCCAACTCAAGTGGATCGACATACCCAGTAAATGCTTAATCCAATACTATAGGAGGCTAACGGATCTATTAGAACAAAATACAATAACTAAATGTAAATCACATCACAGAACAGTAACCAACATCATATATATACATATACACTGATACACGTTCGGTATAATACAATATGAATACAATAAAGGTGGTGCACGACCTCACCATATACATCGAATCAAATGTAAAAGCATCAGAGTATGCGGAAGAAATAAACTGCTCAAGCAAAAGAAGAACTATTATCTAAAATCAACTTCAAGCCAATGCCAATAGATTATACCTGAAACAACTCGGTCTGACCCGAGTGAAAACAGACGGGTCAGGCTAGCTAAAATCATCAGTTAAATAGAATAATCGATGAGGATAATTAGGTGAAAGCTACGGTATCCTTTTTCATAAAGGATGCCATGCCCTAAACAGGGTTTCAACATCATAAGAAAGGACAACATCTCTTCTTGGCAAGTAAGGGAGATAATGACGATAAAGTCATACTTAAGTGGCATAACAGATACTTAAGCAAATGGAACATCGCCGAACAAAATTTTAAAGATAAGATTCAATAAACATCGCTTTCGCCTCATATCATCAGCGGTATAAAAAATATATGGATAATGACTTCAAATGAATAAATTATCTTCTTAGAAGTGCTCGTCAATATAACAATACATCAAAGGTACATATCCTTCAAACATAGAATAAAATGCATATGGATGTGCCTCATCTTATAGGCTTATCTCAGTGATCATTTAAGGAAATATAAAACCAAATCATAAAAGAAGGATTATACTTATTCATACCTCATCTCATCGATATGAATATAGATACATCTCAAATCCATCACTAAAACTCATCATAAAAGATTCTTCATAATCATTTATACCTCATCTCATTGGTATAAATTTATAAATACGTCTCAACTCCATCGTAACATCAAGTAGTCAATAAAATCGTCAAATCATCGATCCATAATGCAAATAATGGTATAAATATAAATATATCTTAAATCTATTATCACAACTCATCATAAAAGCATTTACCATAATTTATCTTGATAGAGCCTGGAAAGAATCCAAAACATCATATTCGAAATCACAAATAAAACCATGTATGTCAATAAGCCTTTTTCTTACATAAGGCTATACTAAAGCATCATCATCAACACAGTGAAAACGAAACATCTAAACTTCATGGAAAACAGCACGTGCCTTTACATCTTGACTAGTACTACCATTATTTGATACCATTCATCGTGATGACTTGGGGTCACATAACATCGTGATAATCTTGACTGACTATAGTCGGAAACATCTTGATGACACCCAGTCACAAAAACCCCAGTAATAACATCGTGATGATTGGAGTCGAGTAATAACTTCATGAACATCGTGATGACTCCAATCGAGTATTCGGTCTGTAGCACTAGTAACATCGTGAATGTGTATCAACTTCTCGAATAGGAATCCAATAGGCGTCAACGTACGTCCCATACCATATGTTTGTACCTATTGGTTTACTAATGGTTAGTCGATGCCACATTAGAAAACCATCATAAAACATCATCAAATAAACACTGCCTCATCTCATCGGCGAGTGTAAGATACCTAACTCGTCTTATCTCATACTTGGACGAATTTTAAGTGGCATCGAGACTTGTCTCATTACATCGACAAGTAAAAATTCATCATAAATATCGAAATCATCATCAGTCCATCATAACAACTTGCCTCATCTCCTGGGCAAGTAAAAGAACATTGTGATGGTTATTTCTAACCATAGTTGCAAATTAAAACTTAACATCAATATTGCCTCATTTCATCGGCCATCACAAAATGCATCTAGATTGGTTCGTTGTCAAATGTACTAAAAGGGTAATTCTCAAACCAATAATCTTCACCAAAATTTGGTAACTTCTAAATCAATTCAAAATAACACTTCAAATTGGTTTCGATGAAAACCGTGCTCGAAAACAATGAAAACAAAGAGGGATATCTCAAAACCGATAACTTGAATTCAATAAGAATTCAATTCAATTTTAACCCAAAATCAATTCAAATTCCATTAAAATTTGAATTTAAAATTCTCCAAATATAGCTAGCCTATTGATAGGCATCATAGCTCTGAAAATATCTCAAAAACATCATTAAAACCGAAGAAAATAAAAGCAAAACGAGCTAATACAATTCTAAGGTCAACGATTGTTGTTGCTGTCATTTTGCTCTCAGGACAGCAACATACAACCATAATTTCAACCAAACGAACTTCAAAATTCCAGAAAACACAATGAATGAAACATGTAACACACGACCTAAGCTTTCCCGAACATCTAAAATTAACAAAATCGGTTAAGAAACGAAGAAGTTATGGCCAACTTCGTTTCAGCCTCAAGCATAGAGCAATTATTGGTTTTGCTCTCGGGATAACAGTATAAAAATTCAATTTTGACATAGCTAACCTTAAAATTACAGAAAACTCAATGCATGAAAGTTTTAGTACATGATTTAAGCTTTTCGAAACATCCAAAATTATCAAAATCAGTTAAGAAACGAATGAGTTATGGCCAAAATAATTTCTCAGACTTGTGATTGTTGTTGCTGTCATTTGCTCTCGGGATAGCAACAAACAAGCACGATTTTGGTCCATTAAACCTCAATTAGAAAAATCAAAACATAAAACTTTCAACCCTTTGTCTGGGCTTTCCGGAATATCCAAAATTATGAAATTTGGATAAGAAATGAATGAGTTATGGTCAAAATAAATCCTCAGATTTTATGATTGTTGTTGCTGTCATTTGCTCTCGGGAGAGCAGCAAACAAGCACGATTTTGATCAAGCAAACTTCAAAATTTTAAAAATCATAAACATGAAACTTTTAACACTTTGTCTGCGCTTTCCAGAACATCAAAAATTATGAAATTTGGATAAATGATGAAAAAGTTATGGCCAAAACAATGTGGCAACAGAAAACAGAAAATAACAAAGACGAAACGCAATCTTATTAATACGAAAATTCAACCCAACACCTTATTTTTGGCTAGCATTTGTAAACTTTTACACTTACCAATTGATTTTCAGTGAATACGTAAAGATTTGCAAGCAAGATTGAACCTTTAGCATAAGATTGGAGCCCTAAACATCTGAAAATAGAATAAAACAATACATACAAAGAAGAAATTGATCAGAACAAAATTTACTAAACAATTCTAGGATGTTAGATGGATTCTAAGATAGAATAGGTTGGAGATTACCTTCTTTTATGATTTTAACTTGAATTAGGCTTTTAAATTTGCAAAGATTGAGCTTTGAAGATTAAATTTTGAAGAGGGTAGCCATTGTTTTGTCCTTTGAAGCTTTTTCTTTTCTGATTTAGGTTTTACTGTAATGAGTTTTGGGAGAAAAGGTACATACTTTATTAGAAAACTCTAGAATTTGGGTTATTGGATGTTTACTATACCCAATTAGTCCATTTTCATACTTAGAAAATTATTTAGGCTAATATACATAGGTTTTATACCATTTTTAGCATTACTTTCTCATATTAACTTCTTTTTACATGAGACAAAATGCATTCTTCATATTTTAACAACGTGAACATGATTAACACAATTTTTTTTGCACTTAAAAATATTATTTTCCCATTAAACTTTTAATTTACACAATATTTGACGATATTCTTATTTTTAGACCCAAAAAAACAATTTTAAACAATCTGAGTAAAATAAAAATTATTTCTTAACTCAAATAAGTGTATTAAAAGTTTTGATACTTTTTAAAATATTACAACACTATTTTCAATCATTAATACACTTCGAAAAATACATTTTCTTCTCATTTGCCCTTTTTATTCACTAAAAAAAGGCTATTATTGGAATAAAATTCAAATACTTCCCATTTTGACTCAATAAATAACTAACATCATTTATTTTCAACCCACTCTCACAAATAAAATATTCTATGCTTATTTTAACACATTTATATTTGTTCCAACCATCAATATGTTGAAATAACATCGTATGAGATAAATTAACTCACATAAATTAAAAACCCAAGTTTTATCCATTAAAACATTGTTTATATAAAATAAACAATATTAACTCAAATTTCATTCCTCCAATTCATTTATAATCACAATATTAAATGATTATTTGCATTATAATCTATTACTTAAATAGGAAAATAGAAACCAGGTCCTTTATATAATGACACCTGTCCGTTTTTACAATAAGCCTATTTTCGAAACTATATGATTAATAGTTGGCAACCGACCTGTTTTACCGACAACCGTTACATCCCAAAACTGTATTACCCAAAACAAACCCTACACTCCTCTTTCCTCACGCCCAACTTCTTTCTTCACGGTCAACAAACCCAAAATCATTACGCCCCACTTCTTTCTTCACGCTCAACAAACCCTACACTCCTCTTTCTTTCTTTTTCCAACGCCGGATCTTATTGCACAAAACAATCAGCAGAAGATGTCATACGGTTGGTAATATTACAAAGTCAAATTGGATATTAAGTCGAATCAGGTCAGCAATTTGTTGATATTTATTGCTTAAATTGGGTATTTTTTTATTCGAACAGACAGTGGATACAATTTGTAGTACAAATTGATTTGATTAGTTGTTATTCCAAATCTACGCTACATCCCTTTAATTCATTTCAAAGAAGGCTTATAGGTCACTAATTTGTAAATTCTACCCGCTTGAGTTCGGTATTATGCATATAACTGACCACCCAGTTGATTGGTTGTGTCATAAAACCCGATTTGATGATATAATGTTCCTACTGTATGGTACATACACCCTTTTCTCTTTCTTGCTATACACCGTTTTCTATCTATAGTGATGGGTAAATCGTAAAATTTTGTAGTACTGTTTGTTTCGCCTGAAATGTTTTTAGTGCACAATCTGGTAAATGCATTTACTTTTATTTTTGAAAGTGGCTGTTTCAAATCTTCCATCATTATTGTTTGCATCGATTTTAAAGTATTCATTTCTACCGGTCTTAAATAATCATTATACAAAAACTTTTATAGAGATGTTATTGTAAGAAGTAGACCATGCTTGCAAAAACTATCAAATTCTATATACATACACATACATATGTATAAATATGTACGTATGTGTGTGTAACTCACTCTTACCTGTCCTCATTACTCTATGAATACTAATATCCACTAATAATGCTTTATTTTTTTACTTCACTAACAACTTGGATGAGACCATTGTTTATTTGGGTATTTCAATTTGATGAAGTGATGCTCATAATGATTAACTATTTGTTATAAAATTTATTGCGGCACATTCTCTACGAGATATTTCTCTGTAAATATATATCAAATGTGTAAACTATCATTTGTCATTGTGATAGTTGGTAGATCGTGCCGATGTGACTTTGTTGATCTCACTATAATTGTTTGGTCATGCTCCTCGCAGTTACAGGTACTTTTTCTTCTCAATATATCTTTTTATTACATACTTAAAAATCATAATATCTGGATGAATTTTATTGTAAGAATTCATTATGGTGAAATCGTAAGTTTCTACGTGAAATCATAAAAATTCATTATGGTTAAACTTTAAATTTCTTTTTGAAATAGTCCATCTCCTTATTGTATAAATTGGTAGTATAACTATGTTAGACAATCTGTTATTAGTTCTGTTTGTGTTATACACACACTATATACATATATGTGTGTGCAGATATTCATATGTGTATGCTAATAATGATTAATTGGAATCTTTTGTTAAATAACTATAATACCCTTTGAACACCATTACGATAACAGTTGTAAACTTCTTACAACTGTTATCATACTAATGAATGTCGCATTGGCTTGATTTTTCCTATTATACTGAATCGCATTCAGTTGTGCATTTACTGGTTCCCTGTCACTGGCCAATACAAGACTCCCACACGAGCTTCCAAATAATTGATGTAGGCATGTTTACGGAAAGGATAGGTTGCTTGCTGGCTATTTATTTTTTAAACTATTTCCAATTACTAATTCATGCTTAAGTGGTTGTTGGTTTCATATAACCTAAGCGGTTCTCATGCCTTTAAATACACCATCGCTAAATTGTGTGGTAGACTGTTAATATAAGTAAAAAAATATTGTGTAATATCAAACATTGAATAATTTTTACTGAAGCAGCTTCTTGAGATGTTTTTTTAGTTTCTCTGTTTTGAAATAATGAACGAACTAACATACATTGTTAATGCTCTTTTAATATAGTATTCTACCCAATTTATGTAGATCAAATTCATCTAATAAAAGAATATCACCCAAGAAACAGTTTGTAAAAAACAACCAAATGTAATAGGTCATTCACATAATTTTGAGCTGAGCTTAATTGAACAAAGCTTTCATTTAATTTAATCCTTTTGAATTGCGGTTACATTTTCTGCTCACGTTAAACTTGGACTCCCGTTTAATTTAACAATTGAACATTCAATAGTAAAATATTCATGCTATATTAACTCTAGAATTTTCTCTAATACATGTGATAGTGTTGCTAGGAGCGTGAATAGTTAAACATATGTTCCTACAGGTAGTTTAATATTGTTAATGCGAAAATTAAGTTAAATTTATTTCCCCTTCAATAGATAATATTCATTTTGTTTACTTCCCTGAATATTATAGTTTTTTTGTATAGAACAACCCTTTTGCACATGCAAAGCTTGACTGGATTTTTTCCGCTTATGTTAAGGTACCATTTTGACTGCAATAATGCTCCTTTTGGCAGGAACTTAATATTTAAACGGCGGCAATTACAAGGAAAGTGAAGCGAATTTTTAAGGTATGCAGTAATATGATTTGTTACATGTATATTTATTTTCCAGGAAGTTAAGTAACCCATAGAGTTGATTGGATTGTATAGACTATGAATTTGTGATATACACGAGATGATAATACATTTAACCATAGTATATATAGTTAAATGGGTTTTTAAACAATGAGTATCCAACAATTTTGGTTATGCTTTATAAACATTGTACTGTATTAATATTTTATCTTGATTTTAAATAGAACGATCAATATTCCATTCTTCTAATCATCTAGCAAATGATAAGATAGTATGTTGTAGCACTAACTACAAATGCTGATATCAGTACCACTGTTAAGTGATACTGTATGCTTGCCTTTTGCTTTTTCAATATGCATATATTTTGAGTAAACCATGGATATACGAGTAAGGATCTGCACTCCAACTTTTTAGCATCCCCAATTGGTGCCCAACTTGATTAACGGTATCTAAAATTGTTGGTATTTGATCATTATTTGTTAGCATTATCCATGTATCATTAATAACATCTTCGTAAAATTTAGTTCATTCCAATACATTTGGCAATTAAAATTAGGTATGCAGTGCATCATGTAGTAAAAATATTTATTATAGGCATCGATTTTAAAGTATTCATTTCTACCGGTCTTAAATAATCATTATACAAAAACTTTTGTAGAGATGTTATTGTAAGAAGTAGACCATGCTTGCAAAAACTATCAAATTCTATATACATACATACATATGTATCTAGACATCTACATATGTACGTATGTGTGTGTAACTCACTCTTACCTGTCCTCATTACTCTATGAATACTAATATCTACTGATAATTCTTTACTTTTTTACTTCACTAACAACTTGGATGAGACCATTGTTTATTTGGGTATTTCAATTTGATGAAGTGATGCTCATAATGATTAGCTATTTGTTATAAAATTTATTGTGGAACATTCTCTATGAGATATTTCACTGTAAATATATATCAAATGTGTAAATTATCATTTGTCATTGTGATAGTCGGTAGATCGTGCCGATGTGACTTTGTTGATCTCACTATAATTGTTAGGTCATGCTCCTCGCAGTTACAGGTACTTTTTCTTCTAAATATATCTTTTATTACATACTTAAAAATCATAATATCTGGATGAATTTTATTGTAAGAATTCATTATGGTGAAATCGTAAGTTTCTACGTGAAATCATAAAAATTCATTATGGTTAAACTTTAAATTTCTTTTTGAAATAGTCCATCTCCTTATTGTATAAATTGGTAGTATAACTATGTTAGACAATCTGTTATTAGTTCTGTTTGTGTTATACACACACTATATACATATATGTGTGTGCAGATATTCATATGTGTATGCTAATAATGATTAATTGGAATCTTTTGTTAAATAACTATAATACCCTTTGAACACCATTACGATAACAGTTGTAAACTTCTTACAACTGTTATCATACTAATGAATGTCGCATTGGCTTGATTTTTCCTATTATACTGAATCGCATTCAGTTGTGCATTTACTGGTTCCCTGTCACTGGCCAATACAAGACTCCCACACGAGCTTCCAAATAATTGATGTAGGCATGTTTACGGAAAGGATAGGTTGCTTGCTGGCTATTTATTTTTTAAACTATTTCCAATTACTAATTCATGCTTAAGTGGTTGTTGGTTTCATATAACCTAAGCGGTTCTCATGCCTTTAAATACACCATCGCTAAATTGTGTGGTAGACTGTTAATATAAGTAAAAAAATATTGTGTAATATCAAACATTGAATAATTTTTACTGAAGCAGCTTCTTGAGATGTTTTTTTAGTTTCTCTGTTTTGAAATAATGAACGAACTAACATACATTGTTAATGCTCTTTTAATATAGTATTCTACCCAATTTATGTAGATCAAATTCATCTAATAAAAGAATATCACCCAAGAAACAGTTTGTAAAAAACAACCAAATGTAATAGGTCATTCACATAATTTTGAGCTGAGCTTAATTGAACAAAGCTTTCATTTAATTTAATCCTTTTGAATTGCGGTTACATTTTCTGCTCACGTTAAACTTGGACTCCCGTTTAATTTAACAATTGAACATTCAATAGTAAAATATTCATGCTATATTAACTCTAGAATTTTCTCTAATACATGTGATAGTGTTGCTAGGAGCGTGAATAGTTAAACATATGTTCCTACAGGTAGTTTAATATTGTTAATGCGAAAATTAAGTTAAATTTATTTCCCCTTCAATAGATAATATTCATTTTGTTTACTTCCCTGAATATTATAGTTTTTTTGTATAGAACAACCCTTTTGCACATGCAAAGCTTGACCGGATTTTTTCCGCTTATGTTACGGTACCATTTTGACTGCAATAATGCTCCTTTTGGCAGGAACTTAATATTAAAATGGTAGCAATTACATGGAAAGTGAAGCTAATTTTTAAGGTACGCGGTAATATGATTTGTTACATGTATATTTATTTTCCAGGAAGTTAAGTAACCCATAGAGTTGATTGGATTGTATAGACAATGAATTTGTGATATACACGGGATGATAATAAATTTGACCATAGTATATATAGTTAAATGGGTTTTTAAACAATGAGTATCCAACAATTTTGGTTATGCTTTGTAAACATTGTACTGTAATAATATTTTATCTTGATTTTAAATAGAACGATCAATATTCCATTCTTCTAATCATCTAGCAAATGATAAGATAGTATGATGTAGCACTAACTACAAATGATGATTCCAGTACCACTGTTAAGTGATATTGTATGCTTGCCTTTTGCTTTTACAATATGCATATATTTTGAGTAAACCATGGATATACGAGTAAGGATCTGCACTCCAACTTTTTTGCATCCCCAATTGGTGCCCAACTTGATTAACGTTATCTAAAATTGTTGGTATTTGATCATTATTTGTTAGCATTATCCATGTATCATTAATAACATCTTCGTAAAATTTAGTTCATTCCAATACATTTGGCAATTAAAATTAGGTATGCAGTGTATCATGTAGTAAATATATTTATTATAGGCATCGATTTTAAAGTATTCATTTCTACCGATCTTAAATAATCATTATACAAAAACTTTTGTAGAGATGTTATTGTAAGAAGTAGACCATGCTTGCAAAAACTATCAAATTCTATATACATACATGCATATGTATCTAGACATCTACATATGTACGTGTGTGTGTGTAACTCACTCTTACCTGTCCTCATTACTCAATGAATACTAATATCTACTGATAATTCTTTATTTTTTTACTTCACTAACAACTTGGATGAGACCATTGTTTATTTGAGTATTTCAATTTGATGAAGTGATGCTCATAATGATTAACTATTTGTTATAAAATTTATTGCGGAACATTCTCTATGAGATATTTCACTATAAATACATATCAAATGTGTAAATTATCATTTGTCATTGTGATAGTTGGTAGATCGTGCCGGTGTGACTTTGTTGATCTCACTACAATTGTTAGGTCATGCTCCTCGCAGCTACAGGTACTTTTTCTTCTCAATATATCTTTTTATTACATACTTAAAAATCATAATATCTGGATGAATTTTATTGTAAGAATTCATTATGGTGAAATCGTAAGTTTCTACGTGAAATCATAAAAATTCATTATGGTTAAACTTTAAATTTCTTTTTGAAATAGTCCATCTCCTTATTGTATAAATTGGTAGTATAACTATGTTTGACAATCTGTTATTGTTTCTGTTTGTGTTATACACACACTATATACATATATATGTGTGTGCAGATATTCATATGTATATGCTAATAATGATTAATTGGAATCTTTTGTTAAATAAGTATAATACCCCTTGAACACCATTACGATAACAGTTGTAAACTTCTTACAACTGTTATCATACTCATGAATGTTGCATTGGCTTGATTTTTCCTATTATACTAAATCGCATTCAGTTGTGCATTTACTGGTTCCCTATCACTGGCCAATACAAGACTCCCACACGAGCTTCCAAATAATTGATGTAGGCATGTTTACGGAAAGGATAGGTTGCTTGCTGGCTATTTATTTTTTAAACTATTTCCAATTACTAATTCATGCTTAATTGTTTGTTGGTTTCATATAACCTAAGCAGTTCTCATGCCTTTAAATACACCATCGCTAAATTGTGTGGTAAAACTTGATGTGATGAAATGTTGTTCCTACGATACGCCACATACCCTTTTTTAAATTTGAAAACGGTGGATAAATCTTAAAATTATTCAGTAACTGTTTGCCTAGCCCGAAATGTTGTTTGCCTAGCCCGAAATGTTGTTCCAAATGATTATTGTTCAATATAATCTGATCATCGGCTGCACCTACTCTCTCCGACATACCATTTTTCCTCAATCTGGTAATTGCGGACAAATATGAAACAAACTGTAGATATTGGGAATCTTTTGGCCATACAGGACAATGGTCCAATGTAGCTTTAAATTCTACCTCTGAAAAATATTGCTTTGCATGTCATGTGTCTCATTATTATCCTTTTCACACATTTATTGTACTCTGTTTTTAAATTTGGATGTCTAGGAGATGAGTTAGAAGCCTTAACAGGTATATCTGCTTCAACCACAACCAATTGAACTACTAATCAATTGTAGTTTTCAAGGATTTTCCCGTTTAGCTATCATAGTTTTGCGCATAATACTTCTATATGTTTTGAAATTAATGATCAGAATTAGATACCATTTACGATTAACTTGAGAAGTAATGGTTAATCCACTGTTATAATCTTGGTTATGTTTTTGTACTGTAAATGGATCTAATTAATAAAAAAACATATAATGTTCTATGAAATACTTTCTAGGAAATTCTAATTATGAGTAACAAATACATGTTGTATGTTGCATAAATAAATTCATCTGCTGCTATCAGAAAAAATTGTCAGTATCAATTAATTGGGGTCACAACATAGTAATATTATCACATTAGCTGCTACTAAAAGCAATTATTACTTCACATCGATCATGTGGTGATTCAAGAATTCAATAAAAATAGTTTCTGAATTATATCAACAGGAATAAGAAAATTTGATATAGATTATCCACTAGAAAATGTTTATGTATCATTTCATTCAACCAAAGTGCTTAACCTTTTTATTAACTGAAAGTGTAAAAAAAACACTTTTTGAATACATGACAATGTAAACGGCTTAGTGGAGATACTTTTTTACATTATATAAATGAAGTTATTTCACTTTTACGATAAGATATATTAAAAACACAATTTCCTTAAAATCCATCAATTTCCAACTATGAATACATACATACATATATATATATATATATTATAATTATAGTTTTGTTATGTAGAACAACGGTTTTCGCCATATGGACACCAGTTGTGTGAAAATCAAAACCATAATAGCTTTTAACATCGATTTAATCTTACCTATAGAATTCTTACTGAATCTACCTGATTTGGGTATTTGTGCACTCTTAAATAATGCAACGTTTATTATAAAGTAACGCCTGAAATTCATCCACTTATTGTATGAATTTTCCATAAATTCGCATGTAACCACAATTTGTTTGGGTATGACTTGGCCTGATTATAAAACAGAGAATAATGAACATAGAGTCAAGGTCAATTTATGGGTTTTTTTAGTTGAAGATATATCATTTCTTATAGGTTTTTGCATTGTTCAAAAATTGCAAAAAATGTGTTTGCATTGCAACAGAAGGATAACCTAACCCGATCACTCATACACACAACTATAAGTAACTTTTTATCCATACGATCGTATTTTGCTAAATATTTGTTTTACTGCATATGCTACTGTATGCACTTTAAATTTTAAACCATCGTACAAAAATTTAGGATGGACTAATGAAATTTTTTTCCTTTGAAGCCAAGAGTAGTATAACAAGATTCTTCCTTATTTTAGAAAATGAATATGCTTTAACACATAAAATTGAATGCGCACACAAAAGTGATGTTTCATTTTGTCATAAATGTATGCAAACAAACAATCTGTATTTCTCGGTTTAATATTATGAGTGCCTGAAAAAATATTGTAACCTTCTACTTTGTTCTCAAACGATACTCCAACAAATTACTAAATTGTTATATAGTTTTCGTAAAACTATATAAAAATGGAGGTCACTGTGAATTCTTCTTTTCATTCAACAGTAAAAATTCTAAATATTATTGTTTTTGTAACCAGAAAAAGATAAATAGAATTTCAGTCCACTGTTCATATGATTTGAAATTTAGTTCTAAATGATATGTATGAGTACAAAATTAGTATTAATCACCTTTATCCTACAAATAAATTTTATTATTACACTAAATTTTCCATTTTCATCAATATTCATTTTCTAAACCAGTTATGTTAAAAGGAGGACTTTCAACAATAATAACTAAAAGCTTTAAGCTCAAAATACACTATAGAGCAATATTACGATAGATATTTCGGTAGTAAAGTGATGAATTTTTTTCTTCGAACCGTTCATATTATTTGTTTGCTGACTAAATGCATTCTTTAGGATGTGTAAACTACCGATTAAAAATAGTCAAACAAGTTTGTTTCTCAAAGCAAAGTAGAATGGATGAATAGCTCCTAAAATTGGAGGTTTGATATGAAGATGATAATGATGTTTTATTCCATTTTTTATACATGTTCCAGTTCTGTTCAGTATGTTTAGATAGTAACTTTTTAATTTAAGAAAAAAGTATTTGTCAAGTTTAAGGAAAATTATATCTCTTTGGTTTGTAAATTGGATAGACTACCATTTTCGATCATTCTTGAATCTGGCACAAAGTAACAATTACCGGTGCAAGCGAAACAGTTGAACATTATTTTGATTCTTAAATCACATGTAATTTTCATTTGCAAAGTTACTCCTTCAAATTTGAACTTAAAATCCATGAGCATCGAAAGGTTTAGGTAAAATCCATGAGCATCGAAAGGTTTAGGTAAACTTAAAATCCATGTAGCACTGTTTGTTTCGCCTGAAATGTTTTTAGTGCATAATCTGGTAAATGCAATTACTTTTATTTTTGAAAGCGGCTGTTTCAAATCTTCCATCATTATTGTTTGCATCGATTTTAAAGTATTCATTTCTACCGGTCTTAAATAATCATTGTACAAAAACTTTTGTAGAGATGTTATTGTAAGAAGTAGACCATGCTTGCAAAAACAATCAAATTCTATATACAAACACATACATATGTATACATATGTACGTATGTGTGTGTAACTCACTCTTACCTGTCCTCATTACTCTATGAATACTAATATCTACTGATAATGCTTTATTTTTTTACTTCACTAACAACTTGGATGAGACCATTGTTTATTTGAGTATTTCAATTTGATGAAGTGATGCTCATAATGATTAACTATTTGTTATAAAATTTATTGCGGCACATTCTCTACGAGATATTTCTCTATAAATATATATCAAATGTGTAAACTATCATTTGTCATTGTGATTGTTGATAGATCGTGCCAATGTGACTTTGTTGATCTCACTATAATTGTTAGGTCATGCTCCTCGCAGTTATAGGTACTTTTTCTTCTCAATATATCTTTTTATTACATACTTAAAAATCATAATATCTGGATGAATTTTATTGTAAGAATTCATTATGGTGAAATCGTAAGTTTCAACGTGAAATCACAAAAATTCATTATGGTTAAACTTTAAATTTCTTTTTGAAATAGTCCATCTCCTTATTGTATAAATGGGTAGTATAACTATGTTTGACAATCTGTCATTAGTTCGGTTTGTGTTATACACACACTATATACATATATGTGTGTGCATATATTCATATGTGCATGCTAATAATGATTAATTGGAATCTTTTGTTAAATAACTATAATACCCTTTGAACACCATTACGATAACAGTTGTAAACTTCTTACAACTGTTATCATACTCATGAATGTTGCATTGGCTTGATTTTTCCTATTATACTAAATCGCATTCAGTTGTGCATTTACTGGTTCCCTATCACTGGCCAATATAAGACTCCCACACGGGCTTCCAAATAATTGATGTAGGCATGTTTACGGAAAGGATAGGTTGCTTGCTGGCTATTTATTTTTTAAACTATTTCCAATTACTAATTCATGCTTAATTGGTTGTTGGTTTCATATAACCTAAGCAGTTCTCATGCCTTTAAATACACCATCGCTAAATTGTGTGGTAGACTGTTAATATAAGTAAAAAATATTGTGTAATATCAAACATTGAATAATTTTTACTGAAGCTGCTTCTTGAAATGTTTTTTTAGTTTCTCTGTTTTGAAATAATGAACGAACTAACATACATTGTTAATGCTCTTTTAATATAGTATTCTACCCAATTTATGTAGATCAAATTCATCTAATAAAAGAATATCACCCAAGAAACAGTTTGTAAAAAACTTAACCAAATGTAATAGGTCATTCACATAATTTTGAGCTGAGCTTAATTGAACAAAGCTTTCATTTAATTTTATCCTTTTGAATTGCAGTTACATTTTCTGCTCACGTTAAACTTAGACTCCCGTTTAATTTAACAATTAAACATTCAATAGTAAAATATTCATGCTATATTAACTCTAGAATTTTCTCTAATAAATGTGATAGTGTTACTAGGAGCGTGAATAGTTAAACATGTGTTCCTACAGGTAGTTTAATATTGTTAATGCGAAAATCAAGTTAAATTTATTTCCCCTTCAATAGATAATATTCATTTTGTTTACTTCCCTGAATATTATAGTTTTTTTGTATACAACAACCCTTTTGCACATGCAAAGCTTGACCAGATTTTTTCCGCTTATGTTAAGGTACCATTTTGACTGCAATAATGCTCCTTTTGGCAGGAACTTAATATTTAAACGGCAGCAATTACAAGGAAAGTGAAGCGAATTTTTAAGGTATGCAGTAATATGATTTGTTACATGTATATTTATTTTCAAGGAAGTTAAGTAACCCATAGAGTTGATTGGATTGTATGGACTATGAATTTGTGATATACACGAGATGATAATACATTTAACCATAGTATATATAGTTAAATGGGTTTTTAAACAATGAGTATCCAACAATTTTGGTTATGCTTTATAAACATTGTACTGTATTAATATTTTATCTTGATTTTAAATAGAACGATCAATATTCCATTCTTCTAATCATCTAGCAAATGATAAGATAGTATGCTGTAGCACTAACTACAAATGCTGATTCCAGTACCACTGTTAAGTGATATTGTATGCTTGCCTTTTGCTTTTTCAATATGCATATATTTTGAGTAAACCATGGATATACGAGTAAGGATCTACACTCCAACTTTTTAGCATCCCCAATTGGTGCCCAACTAGATTAACGGTATCTAAAATTGTTGGTATTTGATCATTATTTGTTAGCATTATCCATGTATCATTAATAACATCTTTGTAAAATTTATTTCATTCCAATACATTTGGAAATTAAAATTATGTATGCAGTGTATCATGTAGTAAAAATATTTATTATAGGCATCGATTTTAAAGTATTCATTTCTACCGGTCTTAAATAATCATTATACAAAAAATTTGGTAGAGATGTTATTGTAAGAAGTAGACCATGCTTGCAAAAACTATCAAATTCTATATACATACATACATATGTATCTAGACATCTACATATGTACGTATGTGTGTGTAACTCACTCTTACTTGTCCTCATTACTCTATGAATACTAATATCTACTGATAATTCTTTATTTTTTTACTTCACTAACAACTTGGATGAGACCATTGTTTATTTGAGTATTTCAATTTGATGAAGTGATGCTCATAATGATTAACTATTTGTTATAAAATTTATTGTGGAACATTCTCTATGAGATATTTCACTGTAAATATATATCAAATGTGTAAACTATCATTTGTCATTGTGATAGTTGGTAGATCGTGCCGATGTGACTTTGTTGATCTCACTATAATTGTTAGGTCATGCTCCTCGCAGTTACAGGTACTTTTTCTTCTAAATATATCTTTTTATTACATACTTAAAAATCATAATATCTGGATGAATTTTATTGTAAGAATTCATTATGGTGAAATCGTAAGTTTCTACGTGAAATCATAAAAATTCATTATGGTCAAACTTTAAATTTCTTTTTGAAATAGTCCATCTCCTTATTGTATAAATTGGTAGTATAACTATGTTTGACAATCTGTTATTGTTTCTTTTTGTGTTATACACACACTATATACATATATATGTGTGTGCAGATATTCATATGTATATGCTAATAATGATTAATTGGAATCTTTTGTTAAATAAGTATAATACCCCTTGAACACCATTACGATAACAGTTTTAAACTTCTTACAACTGTTATCATACTCATGAATGTTGCATTGGCTTGATTTTTCCTATTATACTAAATCGCATTCAGTTGTGCATTTACTGGTTCCCTATCACTGGCCAATACAAGACTCCCACACGAGCTTCCAAATAATTGATGTAGGCATGTTTACGGAAAGGATTGGTTGCTTGCTGGCTATTTATTTTTTAAACTATTTCCAATTACTAATTCATGCTTAATTGGTTGTTGGTTTCATATAACCTAAGCAGTTCTCATGCCTTTAAATACACCATCGCTAAATTGTGTGGTAAAACTTGATGTGATGAAATGTTGTTCCTACGATATGCCACATACCCTTTTTTAAATTTGAAAACGGTGGATAAATCTTAAAATTATTCAGTAACTGTTTGCCTAGCCCGAAATGTTGTTTGCCTAGCCCGAAATGTTGTTCCAAATGATTATTGTTCAATATAATCGGATCATCGGCTGCATCTACTCTCTCCGACATACCATTTTTCCTCAATCTGGTAATTGTGGATAAATATGAAACAAACTGTAGATATTGGGAATCTTTTGGCCATACAGGACAATGGTCCGATGTAGCTTTAAATTCTACCTCTGAAAAATATTGCTTTGCATGTCATGTGTCTCATCATTATCCTTTTCACACATTTATTGTACTCTGTTTTTAAATTTTGATGTCTAGGAGATGAGTTAAAAGCCTTAACAGGTATATCTGCTTCAACCACAACCAATTGAACTACTAATCAATTGTAGTTTTCAAGGATTTTCCCGTTTAGCTATCATATTTTTGCGCATAATACTTCTATATGTTTTTGAAATTAATGATCAGAATTAGATATCATCTATGATTAACTTGAGAAGTAATGGTTAATCCACTGTTATAATCTTGGTTATGTTTTTGTACTGTAAATGGATCTAATTATTAAAAAAACATATAATGTTCTATGAAATACTATCTAGGAAATTCTAATTATGAGTAACAAATACATGTTGTATGTTGCATAAATAAATTCATCTGCTGCTATCAGAAAAATTTATCAGTATCAATTAATTGGGGTCACAACATAGTAATATTATCACATTAGCTGCTACTAAAAGCAATTATTACTTCACATCGATCATGTGGTGATTCAAGAATTCAGTAAAAATAGTTTCTGAATTATATCAACAGGAATAAGAAAATTTGATATAGATTATCCACTAGAAAATGTTTATGTATCATTTCATTCAACCAAAGTGCTTAACCTTTTTATTAACTGAAAGTGTAAAAAAAACACTTTTTGAATACATGACAATGTAAACGGCTTAAGTGGAGATACTTTTTACATTATATAAATGAAGTTATTTCACTTTTACGATAAGATATATTGAAAACATAATTTCCTTAAAATCCATCAATTTCCAACTATGAATACATACACACATACATACATATATATATATTATAATTATGGTTTTGTTATGTAGAACAACGGTTTTCGCCATATGGGCACCAGTTGTGTGAAAATCAAAACCATAATAGCTTTTAACATCGATTTAATCTTACCTATAGAATTCTTACTGAATCTACATGATTTGGGTATTTGTGCACTCTTAAATAATGCAACGTTTATTATAAAGTAACGCCTGAAATTCATCCACTTATTGTATGAATTTTCCATAAATTCGCATGTAACCACAATTTGTTTGGGTATGACTTGGCCTGATTATAAAACAAAGAATAATGAACACAGAGTCAAGGTCAATTTATGGGTTTTTTTAGTTGAAGATATATCATTTCTTATAGGTTTTTGCATTGTTCAAAAATTGCAAAAAATGTGTTTGCATTGCAACAGAAGGATAACCTAACCCGATCACTCATACACACAACTATA
This sequence comes from Allium cepa, assembly GCA_030765085.1. Classification (NCBI taxonomy): domain Eukaryota; kingdom Viridiplantae; phylum Streptophyta; class Magnoliopsida; order Asparagales; family Amaryllidaceae; genus Allium; species Allium cepa. The sequence goes on along the minus strand of CM060944.1, from coordinate 105,331,236 downwards.
AATAACTTTTTACCCATACGATCGTATTTTGCTAAATATTTGTTTTACTGCATACGCTACTGTATGCACTTTAAATTTTAAACCGTCGTACAAAAATTTAGGATGGACTGATGAAATTTTTTTCCTTTGAAGCCAAGAGTAGTATAATAAGATTCTTCCTTATTGTAGATAATGAATATGCTTTAACACATAAAATTGAATGCGCACACAAAAGTGATGTTTTATTTTGTCATAAATGTATGCAAACAAACAATCTGTATTTCTCGGTTTAATATTATGAGTGCCTGAAAAAATATTGTAACCTTCTACTTTGTTCTCAAACGATACTCCAACAAACTACTAAATTGTTATATAGCTTTTGTAAAACTATATAAAAATGGAGATCACTGTGAATCTTCTTTTCATTCAATAGTAAAAAATTCTAAATATTATTGTTTTTGTAACCAGAAAAAGATAAACAGAATTTCAGTCTACTGTTCATATGATTTGAAATTTGGTTCTAAATGAAATGTATGAGTACAAAATTAGTATTAATCACCTTTGTCCTACAAATAAATTTTATTATTACACTAAATTTTCCATTTTCATCAATATTCATTTTCCAAACCAATTATGATTAAAGGAGGACTTTCAACAATAATAACTAAAAGCTTTAAGCTCAAAATACACTATAGAGCAATATTATGATATATATTTCGGTAGTAAAGTGATGAATTTTTTTCTTCGAACCGTTCATATTATTTGTTTGCTGACTAAATGCATTCTTTAGGATGTGTAAACTACCGATTAAAAATAGTCAAACAAGTTTGTTTCTCAAAGCAAAGTAGAATGGATGAATAGCTCCTAAAATTGGAGGTTTGATATGAAGATGATAATGATGTTTTATTCCATTTTTTATACATGTTCCAGTTCTGTTCAGTATGTTTAGATAGTAACTTTTTAATTTAAGAAAAAAGTATTTGTCAAGTTTAAGGAAAATTATATCTCTTTGGTTTGTAAATTGGATAGACTGCCATTTTCGATCATTCTTGAATCTGGCACAAAGTAACAATTACTGGTGCAAGCGAAATAGTTGAACATTATTTTGATTCTTAAATCACATGTAATTTTCATTTGCAAAGTTACTCCTTTAAATTTGAACTTAAAATCCATGAGCATCGAAAGGTTTAGGTAAACTTATACGGGCTTAATTTGATATTTTCATTGCCACATTTCTTTTTTTAATCACTTAAAATACATATAATTCATCTGGTTAATATTCATTTAAGGATATAGTAATTATGCTATTCTTATTTTAGTTGTTGTTTGTTGTGGTTTAGTGGATAAAGGAATTTAATTTTAAATTATGTTATCTTGATGTCATTTCTACAACCTTGATACCACTAGCTGTTGCCAACTTTGCATCGTATTAATTCTCTTATTTTTTATATTATTTAACAGTTCAAAAAGTATTTTCTTGGAATAACTCACTGTGCAAAAAATTAGTTATCCTTAATATGATATATGTTGCAATGAATCGTATTTGTTTTCATCAAATTATCTTAGGTTTTTCTAATCGCATGTTATCAATAATTTAGTGTCGACTGTGACTGTCTGCTTTGAAGAATTTGTGAATACCATGCTGTTTTTTCCTATAATCATTAACATGTGTACTTAGATATTTGTCTTTTTTATTGTTCCTTAATCCTCGGTTTGATTTAACTCAGATGTCTTTTATGTCATTTGCAATCTTTCTATATGCACTGATCCGACAACTCTTTATTGTCACAGTATTGCTTATAAATGGCGTGGACATTTGTTGTGAGAGGGCATGAGTAAACTGAACCAGGGAAGCTTGCGCACTAGGTCGTGCTTCAGATTGGGGATTTTTCTTTCTAGATCATGCATTTCATGAGCATGCAGCAGTGCAGTAAGAGAAGCGGTGATTATTAATTGACAAAGCCTAGGGTGCACATTGGATTGCACTTATGCATCATCAGGAGAGGTTCAGAGAGAGACAGAGGAAGAAGAATAATTACTAGCAGGTAAAAGGTAAGAAAGGAATGTGGCAAAGTTTGTTCCATGCTGCAAAGGTCAAGAATAAGAGGAGTGATTGTTAAATGTGAGGTGTGTGATATGGAATAGTCTTTTGTGTAATTATATTGTAATTTTTCACTGTAAGAATGTTTCATTTATTTTTTGTAAACCATATATGCAGCATTACTACTCTGTTCTATGTTTGTTTTGTTACAATCAAACAATTTGTACCTGTTTGCAACTGATGTTCTTTGCTCTTTGCTTTTTACAATTCAACAATTTATACATGTTTGCATCTGATGTTCAGTTTTTTCTTTGCTTTTTCAAGTAAGCAATTTGGTAGTGGGGTGCGTGTTCACCTTTTCTCTTCTGTCTGAAGAAGCGTATGAAATCATAATAAAAATAAACATAAAATAATTTTAAGCAAGTTTTCATGTCCATTTGGACAATTGAATATTTGGATGTTATTTTAATGGTATTCAACGTATTGAAAGAGTGAAGACCACCTCGATTAAATATCTTATCGCAAGACTATAAACCTTAAAATTATTGATAGTAATAATCACTTAAAATGATCTCTCTACTCATTATGGATAGGAGCACTGCGAATCTGTAGGCTTGACAAGATCCGCCAATAGATACTTTCAGATAAGAATAGAGTCATAACCGCATTCACAGCTATTTTTTGATATCACATATTTGTGTTTGCAGACATGGATGGATACAAACTGTTTATCACATTTGCTGATGATGATAAATCTAAAAACATACATCGGAAATATTAGGTTAACCTTAAAAAATTCAGTCTTATTGTTTACAAAAATACAAAAATAACAAATATGATGCTAATAAATAGTTTTGAGAAGTTAACGTGCATTAGATGTATATAATATATAAACCATTACCTAATAAATAATAAATGCATATCTTTCAGTATAATAAATTAAAATATATAAACTGTAAACTAGACTAAAACCAAATGATTAATTTCAGGATACGAATGGCTTCGCATTCATATAAACATTCGTCTTCCTAACTACCGTATATGTATTCATTTTTCACATTCAGGTGCAAATTGATTTGGGAATCCATTAATAGACTTAAACATGGTTTATCCTAATTGACCGGTACACTAAAATTCAACTAATTTACAGTATCATTGTCACAACCGTAAAAATCATTTAGGTAAGTATTACATGAAAACAACATACCTTCAAATACATACAAACACTTTAGATAAAATATTCTACACTAATCATAACACTGATGAACATGAATAATTAAGAATATAATCTTCTTTCAATAAAAGTTATTGTAGAAAACATCGTATATTCAATTTGCATTAGTGTTCAATACAAATAGACCAATGTAAGTAAAACTCATCCACGTATTACAAATATAATCGACCATCTCAGTATAATTACGGTGTTTCCCGTGTGCGTAGCACGGGCCACGCACTAGTTTAATATTAATGGTAATCTCCAAAATTCGGGTTGTTACAGACTCCCCTCCATAGCAAAATTGCATCCTCGCAATTTCTGGAGGAAATAGCTGTAATCAACACTATCGATACAATCATCGAAAGATAAGGACAAGCTCGAATTCCAAACCATTCATACTCTCAATATAGAATGGTAGAAAGAAACAAAGAAAAACTCACTCGGTTAATTCAATGGCCCATCATATGCTAATATAGTGATTAGCAAACCATCGAATTTTCCAAGAAACTTGAAAGAATTTCAAAGATCTCCTGTCTCGAATTAAAACTCAATAAAATGCTCAACAAATAATCGATTGAAAATGATTGATTGCTTAAAATCCTATGAATAGAGTCGGGATCAAACTCACTTAAACCCAAACACCAAGCAATAAAGAAGATCATCAATAAGATTTTCCACATAAATATACGGAAAGAACATCCTCATAACAGGGTAGACACAATAGACAAGATTGATAAATCACAAGATGGCTTCTCACAAGGCCGCCAACTCGAACAACCGCAAAAAATGCATGTCGTTAATAATAGCTCAAAGATAGAATATGCTCAAGAATAGGGATATAAGCTTGAATTATCTTTTAATCCAAGATATTTAGAATTTTTAAATCTCAACATCTTTTAAATTTTAAATCTCAATTTTCAACATTTGAAAATTTTCAAACTTTTTACTATATTACTTAGTAGGTAATTTAAAACTTAAATTAAAAGTCCAAATTTCTTCTCTTACTTAAAAATTAATTTCCATAGAAATTTGTAAATCCATAATAATATTCCACAAAATAAATTAAGGGTTTAAATTCTCTTTACTCTTTTTATTAAACCACTTAAGTAGTTTTAAAACAATCTTCAAATTCTCTTATAACTCTTCTCTTAAAACATCCAATGTATATAATATAGATTCTAAAATCTCAAAATATACTTTCAATAAAGCACAGCTCAAAAATAATCTCATTTATATTCTCATCTTTATAATTTAAAAATAAATAAATAGCATTGCCTCGCCATTGAGTCTCTAATAAATAAATATATCTGTTGGCTGCAGAGTTGACCGAACGATCAAAACTGCCTTGCCACTCTATTACTGGTCTCTAAAATCAATGGCTGCAATTACCATTCAAAAATAAATTTAATATTTAATCTCAAAATATTATTTTTAAAATCTCAATTTTTAAAATAAAAACCATCGTGTATGATTGCCTCATTATAGCATTTAGGAGATTCCTATCGATAACGTTGATCAGGCGTATCGACCAGAACTCTTAACTACTCGATGGATAACCCAACACTCTCATGTTATTTCTATGAAAGAATACTACTTATATAAATATATTCTCAAAACATTCTTTGATTTTTAATTTATCTCAAAACTACAATTTCTCTTTTCAAAACTCATATATATAGCTTCAAAAACTCAAACCAAAGAACATTAAGAGAATGCATCAAGATATTCCTAGAATACGCGATTCTCAAAATCAACAGAAGGAGATAAAATGTTAGTCAATCTTACAATATCATGATCCACTCCTAAAATTCATCAAGATACAGGATAAGCAAGATATTCTTCTCGAAGGAGATGAAGCACAAAACAACAAATCATCACTTCAAACAAAGTAATGCTACAAAGATAACATTGATTGAGTATTTGAAAAGAACATTCGGTGAAGCTGAATGATAAACTCAATCAAACTCGAACAGTCTAGAAACTCATCTCATTCCTTAGTGGATATCCTCGTGGAAGGATAACCGAAGAGCTAAGAGCCAGGATTAAGGTTACCTCAATACTCGATTGCCCGATTGGATGTCAAATCCAAACGGACTCACAAAACTCAAAAAAGTCTCCTTGACTAGAATTCGAGATATATCAACAACATCTCGATCTCAAGAGTGAATATAGAACTTCAGAATCATCATTAATATTCCAAAGTGATAGAAATAATAACCCAATCAAATTAGGATGCCTAAATAAATATAGGATCCTATAACAACAAAAGGATCAGACTTTACATCCAATAAGTCAATCCATCTCAAATCAGATACATCTCAAGGTAGTGAGTAATAAACAAATACTCACTAAAGCAGCAACCAATAGAGAAATCAAAATGCTTACAACAAGCCAATCGTTGTGGATCCCTTTAATAGGATTCACAATCCTCAAAGGAATGCACAAGAATGCTCAAAGAAATCAATCAGCTCCATCGATACGAACTCACTCGTAACGACAAAAATAAGATTAGAATAATCCCAAAACTCGAAAAAGAATCAAGGCTCAATTCGAAAACAAGCTCGAATAAAGGACAATGATTCACTTGTATTGTACTTCGATGTGTCATGATATACGTACTGTTCTGCGTCTATTCTACTTTGTTTTGACCTGGCTCTGATACCAAGCTTTAACACCCCACCCCGAGACCCACCTTAGCAAAGGGAATTAAGAAGTAATTTCATCTACTAAAGCGGAGAATAGGGCTGGTTAAGGGCGACCATCTATAATTTTGTCTTAAACATCCATTGAATACGTCGATAAATGCATTATAATTTTTCAACTCAAGTAGATCAACATACCCAGTAAATGCTTAATCCAAAACTATAGGTGGCTAACGGATCTATTAGAACAAAATACAATAACTGAATGTAAATCGCATCATAGAACAGTAACCAACATCATATATATACATATACACTGATACACGTTCGGTACAATACAATATGAATACAATAAAGGTTGTGCACGACCACACCGTATACATCGAATCAAATGTAAAAGCATCAGAGTATGCGGAAGAAATAAACTGCTCAAGCAAAAGAAGAACAATTATCCAACATCAACTTCAAGCTAAGGCCAATATATGATACCTGAAATAACTCGGTCTGACCCGAGTGAAAACACACGGGTCAGGCTAGCTAAAATCACTAGTTAAACAGAATAATCGATGAGGATAATTAGGTGAAAGCTACGGTATCCTTTTTCATAAAGGATGCCACGCCCTAAATAGGGTTTCAACATCATAAGAAAGGACAACATCTCTTCTTGGCAAGTAAGGGAGATAATGATGATAAAGTCATACTTAAGTGGCATAACAGATACTTAAGCAAATGGAACATCGCCGAACAAAATTTTAAAGATAAGATTCAATAAATATCGCCTCATATCATCAGCGGTATAAAAAATATATGGATAATGACTTCAATTGAATAAATTATCTTCTTAGAAGTGCTCGTCAATATAACAATACATCAAAGGTACACATCCTTCATACATAGGATAAAACGCATATGGATGTGCCTCATCTTATAGGCTTATCTCAATGATCATTTAAGGAAATATAAAACCAATCATAAAAGAAGAATTATACTTATTCATACCTCATCTCATCGGTATGAATGTAGATACATCTCCAATCCATCACTAAAACTCATCATAAAAGATTCTTCATAATCATTTATACCTCATCTCATTGGTATAAATTTATAAATACATCTCAACTCCATCGTAACATCAAGTAGTCAATAAAATCGTCAAATCATCGATCCATAATGCAAATAATGGTATAAATATAAATATATCTTAAATCTATTATTAAAACTCATCATAAAAGAATTACCATAATTTATCTTGATAGAGCCCGGAAAGAATCCAAAACATCATATTCGAAATCACAAATAAAACCATGTATGTCAATAAGCCTTTTTCTTACATAAGGCTATACTAAAGCATCATCATCAAAACAGTGAAAACGAAACATCTAAACTTCATGGAAAACAACATGTGCATTTACATCTTGACTAGTACTACCATTATTTGGTACCATTCATCGTGATGACTTAGGGTCACATAACATCGTGATCATCTTGATTGACTATAGTCGGAAACATCTTGATGACACCCAGTCACAAAAACCCCAGTAATAACATCGTGATGATTGGAGTCGAGTAATAACTTCATGAACATCGTGATGACTCCAATCGAGTACTCGGTCTGTAGCACTAGTAACATCGTGAATGTGTCTCAACTTCTCGAATAGGAATCCAATAGGCGTCAACATACGTCCCATACCATATGTTTGTACCTATTGGTTTACTAATCGTTAGTCGATGCCACATTAGAAAACCATCATAAAACATCATCAAATAAACACTGCCTCATCTCATCGGCGAGTGTAAGATACCTAACTCGTCTTATCCCATACTTGGACGAATTTTAAGTGACATCGAGACTTGTCTCATTACATCGATAAGTAAAAATTCATCATAAATATCAAAATCATCATCAGTCCATCATAACAACTTGCCTCATCTCCTGGGCAAGTAAAAGAACATCATGATGGTTATTTCTAACCATAGTTGCAAATTAAAACTTAACATCAATATTGCCTCATTTCATCGGCCATCACAAAATGCATCTAGATTGGTTCGTCGTCGAATGTACTGAAAGAGTAATTCTCAAACCAATAATCTTCACAAAAATTTGGTAACTTCTAAATCAATTCAAAATAACACTTCAAATTGGTTTCGATGAAAACCGTGCTCGAAAACAATGAAAACTAAGAGGGATATCTCAAAACCGATAACTTGAATTCAATACGAATTCAATTCAATTTTAACCCAAAATCAATTCAAATTCCATTTAAAATTTGAATTTAAAATTCTCCAAATATAGCTAGCCTATTGATAGGCATCATAGCTCTGAAAATATCTCAAAAACATCATTAAAACCGAAGAGAATAAAAGCAAAACGAGCTAATACAATTCTAAGGACATTGATTGTTGTTGCTGTCATTTTGCTCTCAGGACAGCAACATACAACCATAATTTCAACCAAACGAACTTCAAAATTCCAGAAAACACAATGAATTAAACATGTAACACACGACCTAAGCTTTCCTAAACATCTAAAATTAACAAAATCGGTTAAGAAACGAAGAAGTTATGGCCAACTTCGTTTCAGCCTCAAGCGTAGAGCAATTATTGGTTTTGTTCTCGGGATAACAGTATAAAAATTCGATTTTGACATAGCTAACCTTAAAATTACAGAAAACTCAATACATGAAAGTTTTAGTACATGATTTAAGCTTTCCGAAACATCCAAAATTATCATCGGTTAAGAAACGAATGAGTTATGGCCAAAATAATTTCTCAGACTTGTGATTGTTGTTGCTGTCATTTGCTCTCGGGATAGCAACAAAAAAGCACCATTTTGGTCCATTAAACCTCAAAATTTTAGAAAAATCAAAACATAAAACTTTCAGCCCTTTTTCTGGGCTTTCCAGAACATCTAAAATTATGAAATTTGGATAAGAAAAGAATGAGTTATGGTCAAAATAAATCCTCAGATTTTATGATTGTTGTTGCTGTCATTTTCTCTCGGGACAGCAACAAACAAGCACGATTTTGATCAAGCAAACTTCAAATTTTTTAAAATCTTAAAACATGAAACTTTTAGCACTTTGTCTGCGTTTTCCAGAACCTCAAAAATTATGAAATTTGGATAAAAGATGAAAAAGTTATGGCAAAAACAATGTGGCAACAGAAAACAGAAAATAGCAAAGACGAAACGCAATCTTATTATTACGAAAATTCAACTCAAAACCTTATTTTTGGCTAGCATTTGTAAGCTTTTACACTTACCAATTGATTTTCAGTGAATACGTAAGGATTTGCAAGCATGATTGAACCTTTAGCATAAGATTGGAGCCCTAAACATCTGAAAATAGAAAAAAACAATACATGCAAAGAAGAAATTGATCAAAACAAAATTTACTAAACAATTCTAGGATTTTAGATAGATTCTAAGATAGAATAGGTTGGAGATTGCCTTCTTTTATGATTTTAACTTGAATTAGGCTTTTAAATTTGCAAAGATTGAGCTTTGAAGATTAAATTTTGAAGAGGGTAGCCATTGTTTTGTACTTTGAAGCTTTTTCTTTTCTGATTTAGGTTTTACTGTAATGAGTTTTGGGAGAAAAGGTACATACTTTATTAGAAAACTTTAGAATATGGGTTTATGGATGTTTACTATACCCAATTAGTCCATTCTCATACTTAGAAAATTATTTAGGCTAATATACATAGGTTTTATACCATTTTTAGCATTACTTTCTCATATTAACTTCTTTTTACATGAGACAAAATGCATTCTCCATATTTTAACAATGTGAACATGATTAACACAATTTTTTTTTGCACTTAAAAATATTTTTTTCCCATTAAACTTTTAATTTACACAATATTTGACGATATTGTTATTTTTAGACCAAAAAAAAACAATTTTAAACAATCTGAGTCAAATAAAAATTATTTCTTAACTCAAATAAGCGTATTAAAAGTTTTAATACTTTTTAAATATTACAACACTATTTTCAATCATTAATACACTTCGAAAAATACATTTTCTTCTCATTTGCCCTTTTTATTCACTTAAAAAAGGCTATTATTGGAATAAAATTCAAATACTTCCCATTTTGACTCAATAAATAACTAACATCATTTATTTTCAACCTACTTTCACAAATAAAATATTCTATGCTTATTTTAACTCATTTATATTTATTCCAACCATCAATATGTTGAAATAACATCTTATGAGATAAATTAACTCACATAAATTAAAAACCCAAGTTTTATTCTTTAAAACATTGTTTATACAAAATAAACAATATTAACTCAAATTTCATTCCTCCAATTCATTTATAATCACAATATTAAATTATTATTTTCATTATAATTTAATATTAATGGTAATCTCCAAAATTCGGGTTGTTACATGTGTTCTCCTCATCTGGCTTGAACATTGTAATTTGATTATACCCAGAGTATGCACCATGAAAGATAAGAGTTGCGTCCACTTATTGGAACTACTCTTGGAAGGTGTAGTAATCTTTTGGGCATGCTTTGTTCAAATCGGTATAATCTACACATGTCTCCATTTCCCATTAGGCTTTTTGAAAACACTAGATTGGCTAACCATTTCAGATAAAGCAGTTCTCCGATGAACCCATTTTCAAGCAGCCTTTTGACCTCCTATTTCAAAGTGTTAGCTCGAACTTTATCGAATTGTCTCTTCCTTTACCGAATGGGTGTAATACTCGGTTTATGTTTAATGCATGACATATGATGGTTGGTTCTATTCAACTATACCTGAATGATTCTAGGAAAACACGTCTTTACTAGATTGAAGAAATTGGTCTAACTCCCCTTTGAGTTTGCCATCCAACTCTTTCTTGATCTTCATTATCTTTATTAGGTCAATTGGATCCAAGCATATCTCTTTAAGATCCCCGGTAGGCTTTATCCTCTCCTATTTACCCCTACAATCTAACTCAGCGATGATTTCTTCACCATATACTTCTTCTTTTACTAGTTTTTTCCTTCCCTTTTCATTTCTTTTAAGAAAAGTTATATCTTCTAATGCGTGCTTAGGATTTTCAATGGATTTTGCTATTGCCTTGGATGATTAGCTTGAAGGAACTTCATCCAAGGGCTTTTTATTTTCAATCATGGTCGACTCACTTTTCTTTGAGTCATAGCAATAAAGATGATTTCATTCGTATTAATGAAGAGTAGTACGGTACAATTGTCGAGAGCTGAAATGCCCTCGTCTCACTATTCCTCATCCGCTCTTGGTCAGGAACTCCAGCATTAGATATTTTGATGAGACAAAACATTGACCTCTTCGAAAACTGGCCTCTTAAAGAATACGTTGTAGTAAGAAGGTTGTTACATAATGACAAATAGTCTCAAAGGCCCTGGAATGAGATGGAATTCCCATCTATACCAAAAGCTTTATTTGCCCTGTGCGAGTTGATTCTTTTGTTATTGAATCTAAAATGGGCTCAAAGCTTGGCTCTAGCCTTTCTTATGCAATCCCCATTTGGTTGAATGCATGTTTGAAAATCACATTGATTGTACTTCCAGTATCTACAAGAATTTTATTAACCACAGAAAGTCTGATTTATGCAGTTATCATAAGCAGGTCATTGTATGGGTGAGGACCCCTCTTAGCTCCTACGAGGTTATGGTCTGGCTATGCATCTGGATCTAAAGCTTAGGATTCTTGAGCAGCAGTTCTTCCTAGATAGATAAAACCCCATCTTTTGCCTCCCTAATATATCTATTTCTTTCTCCCCTTCCATCTAAATGTAGGACTCTATGTATTACATCAATTCGCACTTGAGGGGTGGAATGAAATCTGGTTCTGCATCGCTTTCTACAAAATTTGTAGTGTTTCTCATAAGCCTTTGGTTGCCTTCATCAGGACATGTAGTTTCATGATTTTCCTTGATAAATTCTTTCAGGTGACCAGAACGGATCACGCTATGAATTATCCCTAACAATGTATGACAGTTGTCCATCTTATGTATATTTGCCTTATTATATGCATAGTAATCTCCCTCTCTTTTTGATTCAGGGTTGTTCTTAACTTTATAGGAAATTGAAAAGTCGTCGCTTTCTTTTTTTATAGCGAAGATATAGGATATCAATTTGTTCAGAGCAACATAATTGGTCTTTAGGACCTCCTCCTATCTCGGTTACTTACTATTGTAATAAAAGCCAGACTTTCCCATTTCTTTATTCGCCTGGGACTTCTTCTTGGCATGAAATATTTCGTCCATATGGATGAATTTATCAGCTTTAAAATGTAAGTCTTGAAGATCTCTGCATCCATAAAGATAGAGCTCCCGCCAGAAATGTGTCTACTCAATCGTCCTTGAGCATACTGCCATTAATCTGTCTCTGTTGGTCATATCCTCTGCCTTTAGCGCTTCTATGTTTAATCTCTTAAGATGGTTATCCAATAGCTCTCCCGATCTTTGCTTGATGTTAGCCAATACACTGAAGTCGATTGTAGGATCCTTATAAATACAAAACTATGCTGAGAACTCATAAGAGAATTGCTTCCAAGAGTATACGGTCTTCTCTCGATAGTGTCTATACCACTTAGCTGGTGCCCCTTGGAACGTGGTGGGAAAAACTCAGCAGCATATAGCTTCTAAAGCATTATAGAGATCCATCTGACTTTTGAATGCCATTAGATGACCATCTAGATCAATAGTCCAATTTCATCTCAAGAACGAAATTTTACCATGGGATGGAAACCTTGTGGACAGGATCCTATCTATGAATGGGGCTTACCGGATGTTATTGTTGCCATCTTTTCAGCCTTGTCCCTTGGATAGGCTTCATTATTATGATAGTTGCTCCTATCAAACTTGTAATCATTGGAGATTAACTTTCAGACTCCTCATGGGAACTCTCTACAATTCTTCCTTGATAATTTTCTTTAGCCTTATTGTTCGCTAGTGATTTAGGAGAAAATTCTACTGCTCCGACTTGTTAGTCTCCTCTCCTCTTTTGTGGAGTCATCATGAATTTTCCTTTGCCTTTGCTCCTTAGCAAGAAGCATCCAAATTTCTTCTTGGAGATTCAACTTCTTCTCCTTCGGTAGGTCTGGTTGTTCTAGTAGATTTCTATGTAAGGACCTTTTCTAGCAACTCATGCATTATTGTAAATTGTTGTGTCAAGTCTTTGATTTTGTCTTCATTACTAGTTGGCCTTATTGGCATTAATGGTTGTCTAGCTTCCATATTCTCTGTATTGTAGTTGGAGGGGACATTGTTTTCTAATATCATTCTTTGTATTATCTCCTCATTTAAATGTTAACTCGTTGTGGTCTCACCATTTTCCTGAAACAAAAGGAATTTTTTATAATCAGTTTAAGGAGAGAATTAAAGGGAACCAGACGTTCGGGCCCTCCTTCTAGTGCCAAAATGTTAAACCAAATATTGGTTTAACATCCATAAAGCCAAGTATGATAAGCTTAAACTTGGTTTTTGCTTTTATGACTAAGCATAGCTTAGTTGATAAGATTAAATAGTGCTAAGTAATCAAGAGTAAGCCCACCATTCAAGGCTTAGCACACGATACTTCCATTTAGAGGTGGCTTAATAACACCCATGAAATTTGATAAAGTTATTTGAAAGCTCATGTCTTATGTTCAATAGAAGAGTAAGAATAAGTTGCAAGTATGTGAAATATTCCATTAAGAATTCATTAATGAACTAAATAAGTAATCCTCAAGGTTTATAATCCATTGTTCATATGTAGTAAGCAAAATAGATGTTATGTATATTGTTAGCACCAGAATTGGTCACTAACACCCTTTGAGAAAGGTTGTATAGGGAGATTAGTGAAGAAAATAAATTAAAACAAAGAACTGTATACTAAGTAAAATGCAAAAAACAAGAACACCAGATTTATAGTGGTTCGGCGTAATTGCCTACATCCACTTTAAGTTTCGATCTTTATTGCTTTCACAAGTGATTGAATACAGATACAATCCGTAATATCAAGAATTGAATACAAATGCTAAGCAAAATAGAGTGAGTCTTGAATGTGGCAGAGTCTTCCCAGTGTTCTCGAAAAAAGGTCCTTTTCACTGTGCCCCTGCCCTTCTATTTATAGACAAAGATGGGTTGGATTTCCCTCTTGAGACTGGAGTGAGATACCTCGGCCCAGGGTTGGATTTCCCTCTTGAGACTGGAGTGAGATACCTCGGCCCATGGCGAGTGACTTCTGCGTGCCGAGCCACAAATGCCGAACGAAGCTGGAATGCCGAACGAGGCACGAATGCCGAACGAGGCTGGAATGCCGAACAAGGTTCATTCCGGTCGAGGCTAGATGCCAAACGAGGTTCATGCCGATCGAGGTTAGATGCCGAACGAGGTTCATGCCGAACGACCCTATTATGCCGAACAAGGCTTCTTGCCGAGCGAGGTTCATGCCGAACGAGGATAGATGCCGAACGGCACTTGGATGCCGACCAAGGCTTGAATGTCGAGCGAGGCTGAATGCCGGTCGAGGCTTCTTTGTCAAACGAGGTTCATGCCGAATGACATGAAACGCCGAACGATCTAGTGAATGACCCTTTATGCCGAACGGGCCTTCTATATCAAGTCTCTTGTTACTTGGTCAAGCCACCGGATAACACTTGCCCCCCAAAGTGTATCATGTGGATGAACTTGATGTACTTTGAACCATTAGCACTCCGTATTTCTATTAAAGCCTTGGCTTTCTCTTCTCGATAGTGTCTTCCTAAATGTGGAATGAGGCGTTGTATGCCGAACGACATACCAATGCCGAACGACATGCAAATGCAGAACGACATACCAATGCCGAACGATGGAGGTGCTTTGACTGGTTCTACCGGTCACTGTCCATTCAACTCCTCTTCCCTCTATATAAGCCGACACTTCTTCTTATTTTCCCTTTTTACTTCCACTCTCTAGAACTTACGAATTTATCTCCCAACAGACTTCAGTGAATTACTTGCTCTTCCCTTCCCTTCTTAAACTCCATATACTGCCTCACTTCCTTCCCCAATCAATAAATCCAAACAGAACCGTGCTCCCTACTCCAGATTCTCCTCGAGCTTCAATTCATTTCTTAGGTAATGACCTTTACCTTAAACACACCCCGACTAGGAGGTCTATTATGAGTCTCAGACTCGTGAATCACTGCAAAATCGATGTTAGTAGGAATCGCGTGGAGTAGGAGGAGTTAAGGGCGAAGTGTGGGTGTTTAAAGGAGTTTAGGGCTAGGCGGAGCGGAGGAGAGAAGAGGACGTCAAAGGTGTTTGAAGGAGGGAGTTGGTGGAAGACGTACTGTTGTGGCTCGGCATGACCCCCTTATGCCGAGCAATCGAGGGGAAGCACGGCAGTGGAATTGGAGTTGAGGTTTAGTGCGCCAAGCGATGTGGCTCGGTATGGCCACGGCTCGACATGATTTCCTTATGACGAATGAGGTAGGAGGGAAAGAGAAGTAGGAGCAGGGTCGAATGCCGAGTTATGTGCCTCGGCGTGAGTATGGTTCGACATGACTCCCTTTTGCCGAACAGTGGAGAGGACAGTTGGGAGAGTGGCATGCCGAACGATGCGGCTCGGCATGATTACTGTTCGGCATATCTTGCCGCATGCCAAACGGTAATGATGGATGGTAAGAGAGTGGTGTACACATGACAGTTAAACCTATCTCAACTTGGACTTAGAACATTGTCGACTTAATATCTTTTCATGGCTGAATATGTGATAGTGAACAAGGATGGACTAACCACGCATATCTGACAATCCAGATTGATAACTCCCATGTTTAGACAACTGAAAACTTGAACTTAACTTGCTTAATAGTTAATAACCTTCCATATGCAGTGTCGATGCCGAGTTCAAAACACAAACCATCTTAGGATAAGATCTTGTAGACGGTCAACGATGACGGTCTTCGAAGATGATAGTTCGAAGTTTAACTTTGTTTCACCAACCCAGTGACTTTTGATTTCTTGGCACTTACATTCGAATGGTCTCACTAGGTCACGCACCACACGGGGGAATATTTATGTTGATTGTTTTTCAAGTATAGTTCAAACAGGTGTTTTGTCAGATTCAATCTTCATTAGAGATGTCTAAGAAATCTAGCTCTGCTACGATCTCGAAAAGACCTGGGCCATCCTCTCAATAAGAATTTGTAGGAACTTCAAATCCGTCAACTACTCCTGCACATGACTTGCCGAGCCCTGCGACCACATCTGTCGATTTGGCTCCCGACGCCCTGGAGGAAGCGATCTTCTTAAACGATCCAATCGATTCCTAAGCCTTGAAGATTAACGAAAGTACGCTCTGTCGATATGCTCAGTCCATGGAATCCCCTTCGATGATGTGTTAGTTCCATCGGGGCAGGATCGTCCTCACTTGCCCCCAGTCAGATATACAACCTGTAACAGATTCATGTGCTGGGTTGGCAGCGTGCCGCCATTCAACTCCTTTCTTCGAGATGTGTTGCAATATATCGAGATTGCCCCATCGCAACTGCATCCGAATAGCCACGCATTCATATATGGCACTTGCATTCTCTTCATAAGTGTCCTCTTCAGTCTTCCAACTCCGAGCGATATCTGCTATATCTATCGCTTCAGGAGATGGTCAAATAGCCCATCTTTTATATTCCTCAAGCCACATTATAAATGCCAAATCCTGACTGGGGCATGGAGCAAATTTTCCCAGTACAAGCAAGAGTGGTTCTACGCGCGTTGTCCTCCTGGTTTTGCCAGGAGATGGGTTGAAGGAAGTAAGTTCCTTTTCCGAACCAATACTTGAATTTGTTGAAATTTTCATCTTTTCTGACTCTTCGTCTACTTTCACAGGTATCAACCCACGTCCCGAGGCCCTCGGATATTCTGAAGCCGTCGAAGCCATCCGAGCTCTCCCCCTAGAAGATCGGGACATCAGATCTCTCATTTCGAATGAGTCGCTCATGAAATTTGGGTTACTGGCGGAAGGTTGTCGAATAAGCCTCCCTCAAGGTGTTACCATAACCAGGCCTGCTTAGGGCGAAGGAAAAAAGCAGGCCAAGTCTTCAGCACGTGACGCCCTTGACACACTAGAAGATGGGGAGATTAAAGAAGCCGAAACGCCCGAAGTACAGGGCGAAATGTTAGCCCATCTCGGGACCCGATATTCAAAGTTCATGATGTTGAAATGACGCCTTCCCCTTCGAAGAGGAAGAATAAATTGACTTACAAGTTGAGGAAGAAAATAGTGTGCGGAACTTCTAAAGTTACCCTTATTCTAGTGGAGAAAGAAGCTACCTCGCTGCACTTAGAAAGTTCTCTGAAAGGCCCGTCGAACCTTACCGTACCTGATGATCTGCTCAACTATGGTTTTGATGACCGAGAGGCCCTTAAGCTTCATTCGCCCGCAAGAGGCGATACAGAGCTCAAGCCCAAAACCGGGGAGAAAAATCTCCTATTAGTAAAGAAACTGGTCCGTCGGGGGAAAACACTAGGACACACACAAACACATGCTCTTCACCTTGCACTTATATTTCTGTCATCACTCTATTCTTTGCTAACTCGTCGCTATTTAAATTCTGTGTAGGTGACATGGAGCGTACACATGGACTTGACTGCCTTCGTGGTTCATCGATTTTTCACCAATCCGGCTGGGATTCGGGTTCCGCCAAGCGTCGAGATAGAGATGACTCCAATGATCGATACTACCACCGTCGAGAATCGTCATACCAAAGAAAAACTTATAGTCAGCCCTCATATCCTTGCGATCCTCCTTCTTAACCGAAGCACAGCAAAGAAAAACCTGCACATAAGGGGTTCCAGCCTGAGGCCCATCGGGATCAACACTCCGGTTCATCAAGTACCTAGCAATCTCGAGATCCCCACAGAACCCCTGCAGTCTCCAGGCAGACTCCTCTCGCTGTTGTATCTGATCCATCGGTAGCAAAACGACTTACTGAGCTTAAAGCCTCGTTTCCAAAGATATGCTTCGATGTCTTAAAATTTCTTCCGGCGATTCACCAGATTCCAGGACATGTCAAGCAAAGCGCTATTGCTTGCATTAATGATGTCTATGTCCAACACGATGCATTCGTGCACTTAGCCGAAAAGGTCTCGGAAGTCTCCATTGGGCCTCAGCATGAAATTGATCGCCTGAAGCTCGAGGCTATCCATGATAAAGACATTATTTAAGCATAGGACGAAGAGCTCCTTGCGCACAAATCTGAACTCGAAGCCGTCCAACAAAGTGCCAAAGATATTGTGAAGGCCGTCAATCGTCTGGAGTCAACCCATAAAAAAGAAATCAACGAGGCGGTCCAAAGCTGTGGGGCCCTAGCTTTAGAGAAGGATTCAATGCAGAAGGAAAGGGATGCATTTGCCTTTCGAGTCAAGGAGCTGGAGGATCAACTCTACAAGGAAAGAGCGGAGAAGACTGCTGCCCAAAGAAGAGTCGTAACGATATTGCGACGAGATCGTTGCTACGCGACTTCTGAAGGCGAAGCTCGACGATGAGCTTTCTAAAGTCGGGATTCTGAAGGATGAAGCCCGTGAAGAGGGTAACAAAATAGCATCTACGGAGATTGACTCTCGCTTTGAGACGGCTAAAGAGGCTGGTAGGGAGGAGGTTAAATGCATGTTCGACCCATTGATTGCAGAATTCAACACCCGTGTCCTCATGCATCGGGACTTAACTTTTCCGGGCGAGGGCTACCTCGAATCCCTAGCTGAGGCATGGGAGACTTTGATTAAAATCAGGAAGGTCGAGCTTGACACCGAGGAGGTCGATGAAGATGCTTTAATAAAAGAATTTCTTAAGGGGAACGGGCCTTCAGACCTGTCTGCGGCGAAGGTTCTTTACTGTAGAGGTTCTTCCTCATCGAAAGGGAAAGATGTTATCGTCGGTCCATCTGGAACCGAGTCTCCAGCTCATGCTCCTACTCAGTCGGCAGATCAGCCGGTACATGATCCATTTGAGCCACATGTTGGTTATGATCCGAAGGACCCTAGCCTCGGCATTCACGTTCTATTTCCCATTCCAGAGGGTGGGACCCCTCGGTCGGCTGAGAGGAAGCTAGAAGTCGATATATAACCCTTCATTTTAAAATTTCAAGAGTCGTCGCTTTTGACGAGAGATTATTATATTCTAATGTATGTTTCATGTGATTTTGCGTAGGCCATTCTGATCTCGAACCCACTCCAAGGAGCGATGACGTCAAAGAGAAGAGGGGGAAAACAAGCGAGGCCGCTTATGAAGGAGTGACTCCCGGCCCAAATGCTCATGTGATTGAGGCGCTTGATGAAGATAAGTCTTAGAGATCGTCTCTCGCCGATGGAAGTTATGAGATCGAGATCACAAGCGCCTCTGAGCATACTTCTAAAATGACATGAAGGAGCAGCTCAAGGAGGAAAAGAAAATGACGGCTGAAATCAAAGTCGATCCCCAAGCGGTGGACCTAGATGTTGTGTAGTTAATGCCCCGCTATTACCCTGCTATAACCCCGCTATATCTCATAGAGGATTTCTACCGCTACGATTTTTCCATGTAGCCCCAAAATATAGCCTTTCCGCTTTAAGCCCCGCTATTTCCGCTATATCCCGTTATTTCTGCTATATTTCGCTATTTCCGCTATATCTTATTTAATAAAATGAATTAAAAAATTGTATTTATGCATTATAAAAATTATGAAACTAATTTATTTGATTTAATTTTTAATATATTTTGAGAAATGAAAATACTCTAATATTCTACTAAATTCAATTATGTTATATATAATAGTTTTACGTTTATTTAAAGTATATTCGCACATGTTTTTATTTAAAACTATTTATGTATTAATAATAATTCAATTGAACGATAATTTTTCATTTAATTACCACTTATATATTTGCAAAAACATTAAGTACGGGTTTTACATGCTATTTTAGAGCCATCCGCTATATCCCGCTATATCCTCGCTATATCCCCGCTTTGACTTTTTGCACCTCCACCGCTTGGAATCTGCCGAGCGCATTAACTGCACAGCCTAGATGATCCTCCGAACAAGCTTTTGAAGGTCATCCTTCCGGGTGGGTCCAGGCCACTAGAGGTCCCTCGCACCTCCTCAGTTGTTACCTCCCCATCAAGTAAAACTTCCAAGAGAAAACGCGAGGAGGAAGAGTCGTCAGAGAAGACGGAGGAGGGAGAGAAGCCGAGGAAGTCAAAGAAGTAGCCTTACTCTCGTTCAGCGAGAATTAGTTTAGATTGTGTAATTGTCTTTATTTATTTTCGTAGTCCATGTAAATAGACTTTTGACTTCGAGTTTTGGAGGAGTTGTAGTAGAACTTTATTTTGTATAAATAATGCTCAGTTCTTTTTCTTTCAAAAGACTTCTATCGTTCAACTTTCTGTATAATCGTGGTCGTAACCCAAGTTATTGTGAGTTACGTAAACTTCTCAATTCATCTTTGTATAAGTAAAAAAAGCTCTGGAATTGTACATCCTTTATTCCACGCTTTGGGTACTTAGAATAATTTTCAGTCTGTATGCCAGGGACTTGATGACTTCAAGTCATTTTGTATCCTAGTCCGCACTCCAGGGACTTAGAGAATTTTAAACCCTTTATACTCCAGTCTGCACTCTAGGGATTCAGAGTACTCTAGTCCACACTCAGGGGACTTGGAGATTTTTTAAGTTGTTTATACTTTGCTCCACACTCAGGGGACTCAGAGTACTCCAGTTCGCACTCAGGGAACTTGGAGATTTCTGGTCGTTTAAACTCTGGTCTGCACTCAGGGGACTTAGAGTACTCCAATCCGCACTTAGGGGACTTAGAGATTTAAGTCACTTATACTCTGGTCCGCACTCAGGGGACTCAGAGTACTCCAGTCCACACTCATGGGACTTGGACATTTAAGTCGTTTATAGTCTGGTCCGCACTCAGGGGACTCAGAGTACTCCAGTCCGCACTCAGGGGACTTGGAGATCTAAGTGCTCGTGCGCGTTCGTACATCAGACAGAATAATGTAACTCTTAGCTGTCTGCCATAAAATTATCATACACAGAAACATCAATAATCAAAGAACAGATTGCTTCAAGCCTTTATTATTGAAAATAAGCTAAATTGTCTTATTACACGCCGAAAACTAAGAATAAAAACATGTTGGAAATAAGTACAACTAACATATGAAAGAAATGGACTAAGTATAGTAATGCCACAAATTCTCTCTAATCCATGCTCGGGGGAGTGTCACACCATCAACGGTCTCTAGCCTGAAAGTTCCTTCTCCAAGCTTCAGTTCAATGATGTATGGACCTTCCCATGCGGGATTCATGTGCAATGGGACCGGGAAAACTTGTTTCAAAACGAGGTCACCCACATTAAAGATTCTCAACCGAACCTTTTCATTATAATATCAAGCGGCTCGGTGTCTGTATGCAGCCGATCTTAAATCAGCTTCTTCATATTTTTCATCAATGAAGTCAAGTGATTCCAATAAAATATCCTGATTCGACTCAGGGTCGTAGTAAGTTACCCGATGTGATGGAACTTCAAGTTCTACGGGTATAACAGCTTCCATGCCATATGCCAATGCGAATGGAATGTGGCCAGCCGTGGACTTGTGGGTGGTTCTATAAGCCCAATGTGTCGTTGAAAGTTCATCCGCCCACTTGCCTCTAGTCTTTTCCAAACGCTTTTTCAATATGGGCTTGATTATTTTATTCACGGCTTCCACTTGTCCATTGGCTTTTGGATGAGAAACCGCTGCAAACTTTTTCTCAATACCATATTTTTGGCAAAACTCTTTGAACTCTTTGCTTTCGACTTGAGCCCCGTTGTCTGTAATGATAGTCCGTGGAAGGTAACAACGACATATAATATTTCGTACAATGAAATTAATGACCTTTTTGGTGATGATAGTGGCCAAAGGCTCTACTTCTGCCCACTTGGTAAAGTAATCGACCGCAACTGTCGCGTATTTTGCACCACCTTTGGATATGGGTAGAGAACAGATTATGTCGATCCCCCATATTGCAAACAGTCAGGGACTTACCATTTGTGTGAGTTCCGTTGGCGGAGCTCTCTGGATTTTTGCATATTTCTGGCATTTGTCACATCTTCTTACATAGTCTGCGGCATCCCGATTTACAGTCGGCCAATAATATCCATAGCGGAGGATTTTCTTTGCTAATGTTTGCCCCTCCAGTAAGGTCGCCACACTCTCCTTCATGGACTTCCTTCAGGACTCGTTTTATCTCATCGTGGGCTATGCACCGGAGTAAGGGGGTCGAGAATCCCTTCCGATACATTATGCTGTCCTGCATTACATATCATGAAGCCTTACGTATGACTTGTCGTCTTTCGCCTCTTTTTTCGGGCATGACCTCGTGTAGCAAGTATTGCTTGAATGGGGTCATCCATGATTCCTTCTTGATTTCTATTTATAACACAAAATCTACCTCCATCATATTTATACTAGGAGCATGTAAGGTTTCAACTGGAACCAATCCCATTTGCTGTGCATCGCCAGTGCTTGCAAATTTTGCCAATGAATCGGCTGCTCTGTTTTGTTCACGCGGTACATACGAGATATCATAATATTCTAGATTTGCTAGCAGCTCCTGAACCCATGCAAGGTATGGAGCAAGTCTCTGTCCCTTCACTTAGCAGTCTCCCCGCACTTGGTACACCACCAATTGTGAGTCACAAAAGATTTCAACTGACCTTACCCCCAATTCACTGATAAGTCTCAAGCCATCAATCAATGCTTCATGCTCGGCTTCGTTATTTGTCGCTGGGAATTCAAGCTTCAAAGCTTAACAAACTGATCGATTTTCAGGAGTCACAAGAACTATGCCAGCCCTCGAACTACGGTCGTTAAATGCCACATCTGTGTACATCTTCCATCGAATGAGAGGTATGACATTGTGGTCGTTTGATTCGTCTAAGATGATGAATTCAGCAATGAAGTCTCCTAGCACTTGCCCTTGTATGGCCCTTCATGGAAGGTAGGTAATATCAAACAGACTCAACTCCATATTCCATTTTAACATCCTTCCAGAGGTTTCTGGTTATTGGAGTACCTGCCGCAAGGGTTGATCAGTGTAAACACAGATTGAGTGTGCCTGAAAGTAGGGACGAAGCTTGCGTTATGCAATCACCAAGCAGTAAGCTAGTTTCTCAATCTTAGGATAGCTTCTTTTTGCCCCCGTCAAACATTTACTGACATAATACACTGGCTTTTGAACTTAGTCCTCCTCATGAACCAAAGCCGTACTGATAGCATGTTGGGATACAACCAGGTATACATACAGCATGTCATGGTCAATTGGTTTAGATAGCACCGGGGAACTTTCTAAATGCCATACCAGAGCTTGAAATGCTTCCTCACAGTCGGATGTCCACTCGAAATTTCTCTTTCCTTTCTTTATCACATCGAAGAAGGGAATGCACTCATCTGTAGCTCTAGATATGAATCGACTCAGCGCGGCCACCTTTCCCTTCATGCTTTATACTTGCTTTGTAGTTCTGGACACTTGTATGTCTCGAATAGCTTGAATATTTTCAAGGTTAGCTTCGATTCCCGTGCATTCACAATGAAACCCAAAAACTTCCTTGATGCAATGCTAAAGGAACATTTTAAAGGATTTATTTTCATCCTATAATGCCTGAGTATATCAAATATCTCTGCTAAGTTTTGAATGTGGTCATTTGACTGTCGTGACTTCACGAGCATGTCACCCACATAGACTTCCATCGTTATACCAATCTGATCTTTAAACATTCGGTTCACCAGACGCTGATAAGTTACTCCCGCATTTTTCAATCCGAAGGGCATCACTACATAGCAATATAACCCAATGTCTGTGAGAAAACTAGTGTGTTCTTGATCTGGAATATGCATCAGGATTTGATTGTATCTCGAGTATGCATCCATAAATGATAGTAACTCGTGTCCGGCCATTGAATCAACCAGCTGGTCGATTCTAGGCAAAGGGAAACAAACCTTCGGGTATGCTTTGTTTAAATTAGAATAATCAACGCAAGTTCTCCACTTCCCATTCGCTTTCCTCACTTGCACAGGGTTAGATACCCATTCAGGATAGAGGGTGTCACGGATGAAACCATTGGCTTTGAGTTTGCCCACCTCCTCTCTGAGAGCAGTGGACCTCTCTGGGTCCATGCCTCTCCGTTTCTGTTTTACTGGGATGTACTTTGGGTCTATGTTCAACATATGACTCGCAATAGCGGAGAAATCCTGCACATATCAGAATGTGTCCTAGCAAAAACGCCCAGGTTCGCTTGGAGGAAATCAGTAAGATCCTCGGCCATTGACGGGTCGAGTTGCTATCCAATATTAAGAACTCGTGAAAGGTCATCATGGCTGACTAGAATGTCAATCGTCCGCTCAGCTAGTGCTGCATTCGCTTCCCTGGATCCCCATCATCATCTCTTGGATCTATGTCTCTATAGATCCGCGAATGTCGCCCGAACTAGGGCTCGGGCTCTACTTGTCAATTGTTAGTATTTCGGATGCAGACGGTGTTATCCGCAACCTTTCCTTTCTCTCTCCACTGAGCCTCTCTCAACTCAGCCACATTACATGCGCGACTGGTTGCCTGATCGCCATGCACTCCACCAACTCCTTTGTTTGTCGGAAACTTTAACGTCAAACACCATGGGGCTAAAGCTGCCCTAAACTCCACCAGGGCCGGACAACCCAGAAACACATTGTATGGAGAATCAACATCCAACACTATGAACGGTAGGATTCACAACCTTCTACACTCACCTTCTCCATGTTCAACTGGCAACTCAACATATCCCATCGAATTAGTCGATGCACCATTAAAGCCATGGATACAGGCTTTCGATGGCTTTAAATCTTTCGTCTCCATCTTCATTTGGTCATACGCCTTTTTGAAGATGATTTTAACGGAGCTTCTACAATCAATTAAAATTCTTTTGACGTATGCTGGCTCGATTATCATTGATATGACCATCGGGTCGATGGTAGGAGCGTCCACCTTGTCCGCATCTCTGCTCCTAAACACTATATCGTCTGTCATCAAGCGTTGTTTCTTTGCGAGGGTCCCATCCTCCATATTCGAACAACACTTGTAATCCGCATGCCTTAAGGAGTTATCATATCGCTCCATCTCCTGTCAATTCTTGTCTACAGGGTGAGGTCCTCCGACTATAGTGTTTGTGATCAATCTACCCACGCTTTGGGAAGGTTCTTCTGGATGGCGTGGAGCCGGCCCGCGTCCGAGGTTTGATGTTCCTTGCCTACCCTCTTGTGGGTTCTTAATAAATTCCTGCAGCTTTTTCTGCTAGATAAACTTTTCTATAGCATCGTGGATGTGTCTACACTCCTCTGTATTGTGCCCATACGTCTCATGGAAGCGACAATACTTCCCAGTCCGCTTCTGTTCCTCTGTTGACTCCTTTGGGCATGGCTTTCTATATTGAAAAGTGTTACAAGATGACATATAAATGTCCTCGAGAGACACATTCAATGGGGTGTATTCGTTGTACGTTGGAAACCTTGGCTTCCATTTTCCCGCTTCTCTTTTCTTTCTAGGATTTCCTCCTTCGGACCCCTTAGATTGCCCAGGCTTGTTCTGGACGTTGACTTGAACCTTTCCCGAGTTATCGCTGGATTGTTTTACGGTGATGTTGCTTTTCACAATCTCCTGAATAGGCCCTGGTGCCTTATCTCGCCTCGTCCACTAGGCTTCTTCTCTCCTTATGAATTGACGAGCCTTTGAATAAAAATTCTCCTGCATTGTTGGAGGCTTTCCTGCCAACCAATCTTCAAACTTTGAGTCCGGGTCCACTCCTCGCATTAACACTATCAAAATTGCATGGTCGTTACGGTTGCTAACTTCAGTAGCCGCAACGTTAAATCTCTGCAAATACTATTTCAATAACTCTCCCAGAGCCTGGATTACACTTTATAAGGACATCACATCCTTTGGACGAGTAGCATGTATCTTGAATTGTTCTACAAATTTCATTGCCAATTCGTCAAAGCTGGACATAAACCATGGGGGAAGTTGAGTAAACCACATAGTGGCGATTCTAGACAAAGTGATTGGGAAGCACCTATACTTGGTTGCATCATTCGCTCTAGCAGAATCCATCATCCATTCATACCTTATTACGTGCTGCCTAGGATCAATCTTCCCTTTGTAGTCCGGGATAGCTGGCATGCTAAACTTCCTTGGATACTCAGCATATAGAATAGTTTCTGTGAAGGGAGTATGACTCCTTGACACTCCCCAATCTTCATTGGTCAAGTTTTGGTTCTCTCTCATCAACTGTCTAACCATTGTTGATAAGTCTGGGGTAGGTATGGAAGATGGAAGGTTGGGTTCTGTTCTACGGGACCGCTCAAGTTGATGTCCCCTCTACCGGCGATCTGCCAAACGTGTATCTTGAAGAACATCTTCATTAGGGTCTTGGTGAGCCGGGCGTCCGGTCTGTACACGTATTTCAGCTCCTAAGTTTCCTATTTCAGCTTGGGTGTGGTCTCCAAGATGTGATTGATCCCTGGTTAATCGATCAGTGGCACCTACTTGTGCAGTTTCAGTCTTACGGTGTCTACGCCTGGGAGGTTCATCGGATGAAATCGAGCTATCAGATGAAGAATAAGGAGCAGGGCTACCTCCAGCATTCTGATGCTACTGTTGAGTAAGTCGAGTCATGAGATTAGCGTTAGCCTGAATCTGCTCAAGGAGTTGCTTTCTACTTTCCCTGAGTTCTCTCATCAAGTCATTGAACTCCATCCTGGTGATGACTTCCATTTGATTTTGGGTGGTAGTCCCTGCACCTAAATTTGCTTGTTGATTGTTAGGTCCTACTTGTTGCACGCTAGCAGTCTCGTTGACATCCGCATTGTGAGAAGCTGATCGGGTACGCGTTCTTCCCATAGTAAAGTTGTTGTTCGACACTCTGAGTAGATATAACGGACGTCCCGTGAGTAGGTTGGATCTCCTTCATGGGATTTATTCAATCCAGTAGCGATAAAGCAGATCCTAGTGGTGTGAGAATTCGATTCTCGATGGAAGCACCAAAGTGTTAGCATCAGAATTCGTCACTAACACCCTTTGAGAAAGGTTGTGCAGAAAGATTAATGAAGAAAGTAAATTAAAACATAGAACTGTATACTAAGTTAAATGCAAAAACAAGAACACCGGATTTATAGTGGTTCAACGTAATTGCCTACGTCCACTTTAAGTTTCGATCTTTTTGCTTTCATAAGTGATTGAATACAGAGACAATCCGTACTATTAAGACTTGAATACGAATGCTAAGTAAAATAGAGTGAGTCTTGAATGTGGCAGAGTCTCCCCAGTGTTCTCAAAAAAAGGCCCTTTTCACTGTGCCCATGCCTTTCTATTTATAGACGAAGATGGGTTGGACTTCCCTCTTGGGCCTAAGAGTGAGATACTTCGGCCCGTGGCAACTGGCATCTACATGCCGAGCCACAAATGCCAAACAAGGCTTCATGCCGAACGAGGCAGGAATGTTGAACGAGGCTTGAATGCCGAACGAGGCATGAATGCCGAACGAGGCTAGAATGTCGAACGAGGTTCATGCCCGTCGAGGCTAGATGCCGAACAAGGTTCATGCCGGTCAAGGCTAGATGCCGAACGAGGTTTATGGCAAACGACCCTATTGTGCCAAACAAGGCATCGTGCCGAGCGAGGTTCATGCCGAGCGAGATTCATGCCGAACGAGGCTAGATGCCGAATGGCTCTTGGATGCCAACCGAGGCTTGAATGCCAAGCGAGGCTAAATTCCAGTTAAGGCTTCTCTGCCGAACGAGGTTCGTGCCGAATGACATGAAATGCCGAACGACCTAGCTGTGCCAAACGACCCTTTATGCCGAACGAGCCTTCTACATTAAGTCTCTTGTTACCTCGTCAAGCCACCGGGTAACATATGTAAACACTAGTTTAGGCCGAAGAACGTACAATTTTATGCGAGGTAAAATCAAGATGAGACTTAGGGCCTAAAGAGCATTTTTATTTGCATATTCATTTCAAAGTTAAATAATCAAGGTAGATGGGCTATGCTAGATTTTTGTTCCAGCCCTTGTTCATATAAAATTGCAAGGCATACAATCAATTCAAGATTTTTCCCAGTTGGATTTAGGGTTACAATTGTCTAATTTTGAGAAGAGAGAAAAATAATAATTTTTCTCCTTCATTCCCTTAGATCCGTAATTATAAGGGTAGAAAGGTATGGCATGGATTCCACATGTTAATGCGACGTGCTTGGTCTTTGTAAGGATATTCTTGATGGCGCTTGGGATATTGCTTTTGATTTGATGATTCAGAACATTCTTTAGTGCAATCAAGGATTATGACATCATCATCCTGATTGCACGTAGCTTGATAGCTTTTGACATCATCCCAGAAATGAAGGCATTCAGCATCCTTTATCGTACTGGCAACATGTGGTATGCTCTTGTACGTTTCCTTAGTTAGTAAAGGGAGACATCATTATTACACGGTATTGGTGATAGGCGGTATTGCTTGAATGATGACATTGAAAGGAGGCGACAAGCTCATATTTGTTGTTCTTTAATACTTGAAACCTCTTAGCTCATTTACCTTCGACATTCTTTGTCGAAGAGATGGGGCATTAATGTGACGTGACATCATGATAGATCATGCCACTATAACATTGATGGCTTACAATAGAGTGTTATTTGATATCACTGCCCTAATGATATGCGGTATCAATGGTGTATGGCATCGATTATCAACTTCATTACGATAACATCCATTTTATTGATGATAGGCGGATTCAATGGTATGCGACATCATTGTAGGCCTTCATAATTGTCTTTGATGACTTGTTTTTCTTTAATTTAACACTTTCTTTGTCTATGAGATCCTTCAACTTCGACATTCTTATTATCGTCGTGCCTTCTTGCCTTCGAAATTAATAATGGTAGTAATATTTATTTTAAACCCAGAACCCTTCAATTGGTTACTGATGACATGCGGCATCAATGAAATGTAGCATGGATGAAGCATGGCATGGATGGCATGCGGTGTTAATTAAAAGCGACATGGATGATATGTTGTATCCACTTTTACCTTTTCTGATGGAGCACAGCATCACTATCGCTATAGGCTTCTAACATTTTTCCACTTGCGAGTCTTCAACACCGACTTTCCTACTGATGAAGTGTGGCATCAACAACACTTGTATTAGTGTGGAATGCCTTTGCCTATGCGAGATACTTTATGCTTTCAAGTCAGATATCTTCGTTTTCCAATTAGTTCGTCATTGCTTTACATTCATAAGTGTGATAACCCATGTCGCCTTTAGATTTGATATCACTTCAGCTTTGACATTCTTATGCTTGTTATGGTATTATCTTGGAAGCCCAATTGTAGGCTCATTGGCTCGACATCATATTCTTTAGCCTTCAGTTTTATTCCCTTTGGAAAATATGTGGATAACATACACTTGTCAAAGTAAATAACTAATATCTAACATCTCAAAATAGTATGTTCATTTTTTTTTCAAATCAATAATATACATTAACAAAAATTCTTTGTTTTCGTTACATTACTTTAAATATCTCAAACATCCTTATTTAACTCAAAAATAATAGTTTTCATAAGAATTCCTTAAAAATAATATTACTATCATTTACACTGAAAGAATAATACTTATTTAAATCATTTTGTTTCACAACCATTTTACTATTATACAATTCAAAATAACATCATCCTACGTTTAATTTCAAAAATTCTTTTTATTCGTATTTATATAATAATAATTTATCCAAAAATACCCATTGAAAATATCTCTTTCTTGTTCTTAAAATACCTCATATTTTTGTTATTTAAATAATAACAACTTTTTAATAACCTCCATAAAATAGTTATGTTATTACTTGCTCAAAATTTAGATAATTTTCCAAAAATTATATTATTATTAACTTAAATTCCATCGTACTTTATAAGTAAAGTAAATTCCCAATTCAAATTATACTTTTCATTGTTGTTTTAAAATTTTCCCAAACTTATATATAATATCCTCTTAAATTTTGGGTATAAACTCCTATATCTTAAACCTATAACGTTCATTTCTAGCAATCCAAAGCATACTACATATTTACTATATTAGCTAGTTAACCAAAACACCAATTCAAATTTTAAAGGATATGTAATTCTTCTCTACCTCCAATCAAATTTCCAATTGAAAATATCATAACTTTTCAATTCAATTCTTAAATCAAAATCGTTGATCTCAAATCTTATTCTTCACAAAATGAGCAAGATTTAAAAAGCATACAATTCTCCGTTAATTGTAAATAAACATTTACTAAAATCATAACATATTTTTTTGCATGTCAAATCCTTTAAATTCCACTTAGATAAAAAAAATTGACTTTGGACATTCCTTAGTAAGTCTTTTCGTGGAAGATCATATATCAAATTTATCTCAAGTGAATCTTTTCATTTCTATTTATTTTAATTTAATTAGTTCATATCTAGTCGTATGTCCTCGAATAAACAATTGTTATAATTTCAGTTTCCAAAGCTTTTTTTCAACATTTCTTAAAAACATAATTGCCTAAA
Organism: Allium cepa; assembly: GCA_030765085.1. Classification (NCBI taxonomy): domain Eukaryota; kingdom Viridiplantae; phylum Streptophyta; class Magnoliopsida; order Asparagales; family Amaryllidaceae; genus Allium; species Allium cepa. The sequence continues at coordinate 105,300,795 of CM060944.1, read as the reverse complement.
AATATTTAACTTCAAAAATTCAACTCTTATGGTTTCACTAATCCAATATTATTTACTCAATATATAATTTTATTTGGATTTACCTCGACTATTTTCTAAAATACTCATACTCAAATTATAATCGTTATTTCATATAAATTAAAACCATTTTATTATGTATGTATAAGTATATATCATTTTTTTTAACAACTAGTCAATTTCAGTCATCGTTAAATAATAACTAATGTCTATACAAAAATTATGTTTTTAAATTTGTTTTATTTTATAATTAGTCGATTTCCAACACCAATTAACTAATATGTTATTAAAATGTATTTCCGAACTTCATTTTTTTTACTGACTATATTCATATCGGTTTCAGTAATAATTTCCAAAATTTTAGACCATTTATTAATGCATATTTTTAAGAGTTCATATTAAAAATCCTTTAATTTCCTTTCAAAAATACATACATTACAACTGAAAATTTGCATAAGTTTTTAAAATAATATATTTTAAATTCTCCCATTTAGTTCAACTCAGGTTCTACCGAAAACAGTTTAAAAAGGACTTATAAAATAGACTTATAGAACATACATTTTTAAACTCTATATATCATAAATTTTCACAAAGCTGAATTTTTTTAATTAATTAATCTTTTTTTTCAAAGTGTAATAAAAATATTTATAAAATGAAAGATATTCAAAAATATGCGTTTTACTTACTTTATATTTACCTTTCAAATGTATTTTTTGTCAAAAGTGAAGTATACATCGAAATATAAATGTAAAAATGTGCCTTGCACTAAACTTTTTACAATAATAAAACCTTTAAAATATTTTTAGAAAATTACTTCTTATTAAATTTTCTTATGTTGAAGCCTGCTTAATGACAATATATTAACCAAACTTTAACTTCTATATTTTCCATAAAATATCTATATATTAAACCTTTTTTGTAACTAGGGAAAACATTTAATTTAATTTCACATAATTTAATTACTTTTATTTGAGTAGATCATTATTTACACAAGCCGGACTACAAAAAATTATTAAGTTCCCTTATTGTAGCATATAAACATCACATTACATCCTATGGACTTAGACGTACTTCTCTTATTATTCGTCCTTAGTCTCACAATTTACCCCATAGCTACTATGCATATAAACTCTCTTGTAACAATACTCTATAGATTAAGTCAAATTAAAATGTGATACCTACCACCCAAACTATTTAAATATCAACATTTATTTAACTCGTGGTTGTTTACTTCAATAGGGGATAAACCAACGACTACCTCTACAAGTTAAATTATATAATGTGCGGCATTGTAATAATATATATGTATAATAAAAATTACAGATATACTCTCTTATACACCCTTATTTAGTATGAATCGTCTAACCCAAGCACTGAAACCAAATGTAACAACCCCCCATCTAAGACGTCCCGATCCACGTCTAAAAGTGGAAGTGAAATTGCAGACGTCGTAAATGGCAGATCGTTTTGAGATAAAATATATAAAATAGATCACATCGTTATCTATAATATACTATGCTTTTTGAAACTCACAGCGGTAGGAAAACAAATATAATTGTAACGAGTAATACAATCCCAAGCAAATATAACAATACAGAATCAACTAAATTCCAACTACAACATCCCTCTTTATACTATAAATGGAAATAAGATAATGTCTAGGAATAAATAAATTAAAAATTGTAGATAACTATTGAATGAATATGCATCTTCATCGTACCATCACGCCTCCAAGTCACAACTAGTCATCCCTAATGACCTATCAGAGTATAACCAAAAAGGAAATGATAGAGGGGGTTAGACATATGTTTAGTGAGTGAAACACGTCATATAAGTATAACACTAATAATCTTGCAAAATAGCAGTTATGCTCGAAAATCATACCTTAACCTATGTCACTTTCACCAAAATAGTTAGCTAAACGAAATATAATACTATAGTGACATCATATGCTAAGTTCTCACTAAAATGTCTATTGTGTATAATTATATACCAAAATACTATGTCATGATTGACCATAAAGTCCCAACTTTCTATCATCCCCAACATATGCACACGACCAAGCTCAAAGTCCCAAACCGTATGTAGTAAACATGTGCACATGACCGAGCCCAAAGTCCCAGCTCGTATGTCGAAAACGTATGCAAACGACCGTGCCCAAAGTCCCAGCTTGAATTTCGAAAATGTATGCAAATGATTGAGCCTAAAGTCCCTACTGGAATTTTGAAAACGTATATGACTATTGAGGTTAAGTCCATGGACATTCGCCTAATGGTCAACGATACTGTTAGGATCAAACCCAAAACTCATAATTTCCCCAACATTTACTGTGACGCCCCACCTCTATGCTCACAATAACAAAGAGTATTAAAGGAAATACTGTCTGTTATTACGAAGATTAAGGCTGGATAGGAGCGGCCATCCGTAGTTAGGCCTTACACTAGTATTGGTTATTTCTATAGGAGTGGTATATATTTATTTATTTTTTTCTTCTCTTATTTATTTACTCCCATCGACATACCCAATTCCAGTATAAAACGAACTACGATGGTTCATAATAGTTTAGGACTATAGATATAATAATAACACAGATAATATAAATGCGGAACACAGATAATACAAAAGTCTCATATATATATAATAACTGATGTCAGTTACAATACATGTGATACAGTACATATGATACAACTACAACTGTCGACTCTGGAAGTTACATATACAAGTACATTATCGTGAATAATATACATGAATATACAACATCCTATACAAATACACTGACTACTAAACATGACGACGACTACTCCAAAAGATATAAAGAAACTTCATAGCTCTAACAGCAACCCATAGTGAGATATCAACAACCTGTAAATACTCGGTCTGACCCGAGTATTACATTCAAAAGAAAATAATACACGGGTCAGTCTAATTCAAACTCAGTTATTAGTGCTCAGCGACAATAATAATTACATAATGAATAGACGACAGTCACAATAATTCTCGTCTATCCGATCCTTAAATAAAAAAATCGGATAACGATAAATAGAACACGTAACAGTTTTAAACAACAAATCGACAAATTAAACCAAAGCAGAATATTGAATTGAATAAACAAAACAGTTCAAAACATTGAAATATCAATTAAAATATTATTTCGAGTAGGGCTGCAGTACACGCACGCGTGCCCTGCCTCGCCACTACAGCATATGGAATATGCAAAAGATCATTAAATCGAACTAGAATAGAATATCATACGCACCATACCGTGTGGCTGCAGTTCACGCTCACGTGCACTGCCTTGCCACTATAGTGATGTCGTGCCCAAAAACTCAATACCGTGTGGCTGCGGTTCACGCTTGCGTGCACTGCCACGCCACTACGGTGATGAATAACACAAGAACTCAATGAATCAAAAGTAAATGGCATCAACTCAAATCAAATGAATCAGATGGAACTGCAACAACGAGCACAGTAGTATGAAGGTGAGGGCACCAAAGATATGGCGCCATAGCACACTACAGTAAAATACACAGAGCAATCATAGATCAGAACTGGGAAACCATCAAGAAAGTATACTTAGCACAGTTCAAAGGAATGCATATAATCGTGCAATAGTGAATCGAATCAGTGCAGTGACATGTACAATGCACAACCACGACACAGTGACAACAAAACAGGTCGAAGACCTGTGCACGAAACTCAAATGTGCAGTACGAAATGCACATGGTCAAATTTGAATCAGAGGTGCAACTTGGGTCTGCAGACATATCTAATTAATAATGCAACTGACTTGGTGGCCACTGTAAAAGATACGACATGTATGCAATAGTAAATCTGGACAGAGCAAACATCATACTCGAGAGTCAAGGCCATACTACTTCTCAATTCAACATGTCAAAAGTGGTACCAATACAACTCAAACTAAACAACAAAGACCAGAGGAAGTCTGGTTATAATGCAATAGCATGTAAATGAACTGCAACTGCTAGAGTGGCACATATTATGCAGTGATACCCAAAATCAACAGGAAAGAACTAGTCTTGCAACATGCTCCCAGCTAACAACAAAGCAACACTACAGGTATGCAGACTAAAGAGTAAAATAATCTGGACCAAATGCCATCAGGTCAGGAATTCAATACATTGCAAGTGCAACAGGTAAATGAAGATGCAGTGAAGCCAATATGGCAAACAATGATGAAGTATATAAGTGCAGACACATTACATGAGTACCAAGCTTCGAGTCAAACAACAGAAATGCAGACTCAATTATCAAATGCTCATGAACACTTGAATGTCTCAAGTGATATAAATTTTATGCTATGTGTACAGTAAAATTCAAGTGATACGACTCGACACAGTGCACCATGTTCATACCACTACACACATGCATAAGGCAATAAAATGAAGACTGTACTCCAATGAACCTATCAACATATGATCAGTGCATGCATACAAATATACAATGCAAAAATTAATAGTAATATGGTACAGTGAACACTAAATGAAGCTGGAAAGTGCAACAAGCAATTGAATTAACAGAGTTGTAGTAATCATCGTCATATGAACCAATGTCAAAATGCATCAAGCAACCAAGAACAGTCAACTAATAATATGATCCGTCTCAAGCTATACCAGGTACAACATGTATGCAGACTATGACGATATAAGATCAAGCTGCAACATGTTCGTAAGGACAATCAGGTAGCAACAATGAATCAAGAAAGACTCATGTGTTACCCAAAACTCAAACCAAGCAGTGAACATGTAAATCAAAACCTGTATATAGTTTGAAACAATTATTTATGTGTCATGAATATATGCATAACATACAAGTACGATGCAGACAATGCCAACAAGACTTAGTTGAAAGATGCAACCAAGAAGCCACAGAGCTCAATACTATCAAGACTACATGAATCCAACTCGAAGTAACACACGTGCAACTTCATCTACAAAGTGTATTCATATAGGCAGGTAATGACAAAGACCGGAAACGCAAAACTTCTAGATAAATACTAGCATCATGTAGCTGTTTAAAAAAATAAACAATGGAAGAAATCATTTCGAAACCGTGGTGGCTAATGAACTCAAACAAAAATACACAAATGCAATTAAAGGAAGTCGAACAGACCCAAAATCATCAAGCCATGGTTAAACAAAGTCGAACTATGCCAGAAACATCAACACGAACCACAGTCGAATGGCCGAGCAAATCAAGTGACGAAAGTATAGAATTTCAAAACGGGTCAGATAACTCACTTTCGTAGAATAATCAGAAAGCCAAAGACAATTTCAACATATACATAAATACGAACGAACATCAAAGGGATTCGAACTTTCAATTAAAACCCCAATTCAAAATCTTTTAAATTCAAATTTAGATGTGAGTGAGGGAAGATTCACTCACCTTGGATTCGAAAGTCGCGTACTTCAGAGACGAAGCGGAGTCGATCGAAACCCTAATTTGGAAAGGAGGATGAACACGAGATGAAGCCGCCATTTATTTCTCTCGTATGTTATTAGGTATGGTTTTCCAAGTGAAGGGGGATCGGGTCCAATTGGAACAAGAAGGAAACGACAATGATAAACCTCTCTGCCTCAAACAACGAATGAAACTAGGGCTACAAATTAAATTTCAAAGCCCACACAATACTCAACAAATTATTAAATGAATTTTTAACCCAAAAACCCAATAGCAATTTGCAAACAATTTAATCACCTAGTGACAGGAATTAATTGCTACGAATTCCCGGGCTGTTATAGACTCCCCTCCTTATAAAAATTGCGTCCCCGCAATTTTCATAATTAAGGTCGTCACTAACAATAAATTTTCTAACATAAACTAGTTAAGCTAGAAAATGAAGGCAGAGAATTCAAACATCACAGAAATCTTTTAATTTCAATAAAAGAAATTCAAAATTCTCAACAAAATCTAATTATCAATAGATAATTCAGAAAACAGCAAAACTGAATAAGCAATATTCAATTATCAATTAGATAATCAGAATACAGAAATCACAAAACAGCAATTTCTAATTATCGATACGATAATTAGAAAACAGTAAAATCTAATTATCAACAAAGATAATTATGAATCCCAAATCGTAAGTCGCAAAACCGCTATTATCAAGCCACCAAAACGATAATCAGAAATCTCAAATCAACAATTATTTAATTATCACAATCGATAATCAAATCAACAATTATTCGATTATCAAAAACGCTAATCAAATCAACAAATATTCGATTATCAAAAACGATAATCAAATCTCAAATCAACAAATATTCGATTATCAAAAACGATAATCAAATCAACAAATATTCGATTATCAAAAATGATAATCAAATCTCAAATCAACAAATATTCGATTATCAAAAACGATAATCAAATCAACAAATATTCTATTATCAAAAACGATAATCAAAATCAACAGATATCTAATTATCACAAGCGATAATTAGAAACAACCAATATTCGATTATCAAAAATGATAATCAAATCAACAAATATTTGATTATCAAAAACGCTAATCAAATCAACAAATATTTGATTATCAAAAACGATAATCAAATCAACAAATCTTTGATTATCAAAAACGATAATCAAATCAACAAATCTCTAATTATCAAAAATGATAATTAGAACTCATATCAACTAATATTTAATTATCACAAGCGATAATCAAATCAACAAATCAACAAATATTCGATTATCAAAAACGATAATCAAATCAACAAATATTTGATTATTAAAAACGATAATCAAAATCAACAGATATCTAATTATCACAAGCGATAATTAGAACTCATATCAACTACTATTTAATTATCACAAGCGATAATCAAATCAACAAATCAACAAATATTCGATTATCAAAAATGATAATCAAATCAACAAATATTTGATTATTAAAAACGATAATCAAAATCAACAGATATCTAATTATCACAATCGATAATTAGAAACAACCAATATTCGATTATCAAAAACGATAATCAAAATCAACAAATATCCAACTACCTGCAGATAATTAGAAACAACAAATATCTAGAAATCAATTAAGATCATCTAGAAAATCAACATAAAAGGTTGGATCGATCCCATCAGATGGCGAGTTTTAGCTACGCTGCACGTGCATCAACATATGGCCGAAGCCTACCAAGTACCCAACATAATTTTTGGCGCCCAAAAAATGACCAGAAGGTCCAACATATGACCCGAAGGTCCGGTACTGGTATTGACCTGAAGGTCCAACATATAACCCGAAGGTCCATCATTATGGCTCGAAAGCACACGAAAATCATCATATATTCAATTAACGAGTCCGGAATTAACCGAAATAGCAAACGCACATGTCCCATACCACGTGTTTTACTAAATCGTTTGATTCTCTTCATCGTTTCCTTGAACGTGTAAAATCATCAAAATCATCAAAACAACAAATATTTCAATTAACGAGTCCGGAATTAACCGAAATAGTAAAAGTGTGGTTCCATACTCCTCACTTTCGTTACATCGTTTAAATCTCTTCATCGTTTCCTTGAAAGTGCAAATTGTGTATTTCAAAAATAATATTTCACATTCTCAAACGGACAAGTTCGGAATTATACGAATCAGTAAAAGAAAGGGGTCATAATCCTCGATTTTTCTGAAACGTTTAAGTCACATTCTCATTCTTCTGAAAACCTAAACTGTAAAAATTCCGAAAATAATTTCATTTATTTTATAAAAGTAAATAATCTACATTCTCAAACGAACAAGTCCGGAATTAAACGAATCAGTAAAAGAAAGGGTTCATAGTCCTCGATTTTGCTGATCGTTTAAATCGCTTCCTCGTTCTTTTGAAAGCATAAACTATAAAAAATTTGAAAAACAATTTTATTTTTAAAACGATTTGCAACCCGTGATAAAAACAGCAACATTAGTGACAATTTCAATAAGAAAATTGTACTTCTCAAAACACCGTAGAAACGGATCTCAAAATCAGCATTGCGGGATAACCGCTTGAAAATCCACTTTAAAATATGACGGATACTGAAGTCAAAGCGATAGTAATTTTTAAACGTCAAAATCTCATCAAAATAATTCACATCAAAATACAATATCAGTGAATTTTCATTCATTAAAAATGTCAACAAAACACCTTGCTTCAAAATATAGCATTGGTGTAAAAATCCCGTTATAAGAATAACGGCAACAATATACGTTTCATAACCAAGCATCGGTTCAACGTAAAATTAATGTAGTAACGTGCAACATAAATTTGCACGTATACCTCAAAATGAACAAAGAAATCATTCAAATATATCTTCAATGAAGATAATTCAAAACAGCAAAAATCTCAACAAATTGACATAACTTTAATCGCTTCGAATTCTCAAATTGGATTCGAAATTTCCAAAGAAAACAAATTAAACACAGCTATGTAAGCAACAAATGAAATTTATTTTCAATTTCATAATTTGATTTTTAAATCAAAAAGGTTATCAGCCGTGCTCAGCGAAGACAGTCACTGTTTCCGCTGCGCACTCTGATAAACAGAACACACTCAATCAATCATCAAAACACAGTTTCACTTTTTATTTTTAAATAAAGATATTTTAAAAATTCCATCCTAATTTCAAAACTTTAGTTTTGACTCAAAACATAATAAAACATCGACATATAGTTGTAACACATGTTCCATCTAAGTTATATTTTATATTATGTCCATAAACCCCAGGCTCTGATACCAACTGTGACGCCCCACCTCTATGCTCACAATAACAAAGAGTATTAAAGGAAATACTGTCTGTTATTACGATGAATAAGGCTGGATAGGAGCGGCCATCCGTAGTTAGGCCTTACACTAGTATTGGTTATTTCGATAGGAGTGGTATATATTTATTTATTTTTTTCTTCTCTTATTTATTTACTCCCATCGACATACCCAATTCCAGTATAAAACGAACTACGATGGTTCATAATAGTTTAGGACTATAGATATAATAATAACACAGATAATATAAATGCGGAACACAGATAATACAAAAGTCTCATACATATATAATAACTGATGTCAGTTACAATACATGTGATACAGTACATATGATACAACTACAACTGTCGACTCTGGAAGTTACATATACAAGTACATTATCGTGAATAATATACATGAATATACAACATCCTATACAAATACACTGACTACTAAACATGACGACGACTACTCCAAAAGATATAAAGAAACTTCATAGCTCTAACAGCAGCCCATAGTGAGATATCAACAACCTGTAAATACTCGGTCTGACCCGAGTATTACATTCAAAAGAAAATAATACACGGGTCAGTCTAATTCAGAATTCAGTTATTAGTGCTCAGAGACAATAATAATTACATAATGAATAGACGACAGTCACAATAATTCTAGTCTATCCGATCCTTAAATAAAGAAATCGGATAACGATAAATAGAACACGTAACAGTTTTAAATAACAAATCAGCAAATTAAACCAAAGCAGAATATTGAATTGAATAAACAAAACAGTTCAAAACATTGAAATATCAATTAAAATATTATTTCGAGTAGGGCTGCAGTACACGCACGCGTGCCCTGCCTCGCCACTACAGCATATGGAATATGCAAAAGATCATTAAATCGAACTAGAATAGAATATCATACGCACCATACCGTGTGGCTGCAGTTCACGCTCACGTGCACTGCCTTGCCACTATAGTGATGTCGTGCCCAAAAACTCAATACCATGTGGTTGCAGTTCACGCTTGCGTGCACTGCCACGCCACTACGGTGATGAATAACACAAGAACTCAATGAATCAAAAGTAAATGGCATCAACTCAAATCAAATGAATCAGATGGAACTGCAACAATGAGCACATTAGTATGAAGGTGAGGGCACCAAAGATATGGCGCCACAGCACACTACAGTAAGATACACAGAGAAATCATATACCAGAACTGGAAACCATCAAGAAAGTATACTTAGCACAGTTCAAAGGAATGCATATAATCATGCAATATGAATCGAATCAGTGCAGTGACATGTACAATGCACAACCACGACACAGTGACAACAAAACAGGTCGAAGACCTGTGCAGGAAACTCAAATGTGCAGTACGAAATGCACATGGTCAAATTTGAATCAGAGGTGCAACTTGGGTCTGCAGACATATCTAATTAATAATGCAACTGACTTGGTGGCCACTGTAAAAGACACGACATGTATGCAATAGTAAATCTGGACAGAGCAAACATCATACTCGAGAGTCAAGGCCATACTACTTCTCAATTCAACATGTCAAAAGTGGTACCAATACAACTCAAACTAAACAACAAAGACCAGAGGAAGTCTGGTTATAATGCAATAGCATGTAAATGAACTGCAACTGCCGGAGTGGCACATAGTATGCAGTGATACCCAAAATCAACAGGAAAGAACTAGTCTTGCAACATGCTCCCAGCTAACAACAAAGCAACACTATAGGCATGCAGACTAAAGAGTAAAATAATCTGGACCAAATGCCATCAGGTCAGGAATTCAATACATTGCAAGTGCAACAGGTAAATGAAGATGCAGTGAAGCCAATATGGCAAACAATGATGAAGTATATAAGTGCAGACACATTACATGAGTACCAAGCTTCGAGTCAAACAACAGAAATGCAGACTCAATTATCAAATGCTCATGAACACTTGAATGTCTCAAGTGATATAAATTTTATGCTATGTGTACAGTAAATTTCAAGTGATACGACTCGACATAGTGCACCATGTTCATACCACTACACACATGCATAAGGCAATAAAATGAAGACTGTACTCCAATGAACCTATCAACATATGATCAGTGCATGCATACAAATATACAATGCAAAAATTAATAGTAATATGGTACAGTGAACACTAAATGAAGCTGGAAAGTGCAACAAGCAATTGAATTAACAGAGTTGTAGTAATCATCGTCATATGAACCAATGTCAAAATGCATCAAGCAACCAAGAACAGTCAACTAATAATATGATCTGTCTCAAGCTATACCAGGTAAGACATGTACGCAGACTATGACGATATAAGATCAAGCTGCAACATGTTCGTAAGGACAATCAGGTAGCAACAATGAATCAAGAAAGACTCATGTGTTACCCAAAACTCAAACCAAGCAGTGAACATGTAAATCAAAACCTGTATATAGTTTGAAACAATTATTTATGTGTCATGAATATATGCATAACATACAAGTACGATGCAGACAATGCCAACAAGACTTAGTTGCAAGATGCAACCAAGAAGCCACAGAGCTCAATACTATCAAGACTACATGAATCCAACTCGAAGTAACACACGTGCAACTTCATCTACAAAGTGTATGCATATAGGCAGGTAATGACAAAGACCGGAAACGCAAAACTTCTAGATAAATACTAGCATCATGTAGCTGTTTAAAAAAATAAACAATTTATTAAAAGAATTTTTAACCCAAAACCCCAATAGAAATTTGCAAACAATTTAATCACCTAGTGACAGGAATTAATTGCTACGAATTCCCGGGCTGTTACATTTACGAAGCAAATAGATCAAGCTCCCAACTCATAATTGTCACTGTTACTACTACAACCGAGGACAGATTTTACAATACTTATACCGAAATGTCCTAATATAAACTAATAAGATACTTTTTAGAATTGTCACAAAACACAGCAAACAATATACTATAACTTTCCTCGTCTCGTCATAGACTCGATGAAACAAACTGCACGTGAAACGGAGTTCATACATGAGAGTTATAAACATTTGATGTTAAGGGAATTTTTGTAATTATTTAATTATATATTTATATTTGTCCTTCCTCCTCTCGCTACGGTAAGTCGTTAAATACATATCGCCAGAACCCACTCAATCGCCACTTTACCTTATTACCGACGCACTTACGGCCAACCAGACATTGATCCGACTACACCATGACATTAGCCTCACCGAATCAACATTGTAGCCTAGTAATCATCCACTTCAACACCCTAGAAATCACCACAATCGCCGCCCATAGATCCTTAATTTATGGTGAACTCTGTCATATGTTGTCGATAGACATCGACATGGCATTCTAGTTGTCGTCCTCTTCACAACCATGCTTTTCGGTTGTAGTATCATCGTAGTTTTACAATTGTCTCGAAATGGACAGTCCTTGTTTATCGAACTTCTAATGTGTTTTCAGGTCAATTCGTACATCCAATCGATAAATAAACACCACCAACAAAATCAGGTTGTCTAGAACTATAATTTTGATCTATAATATCTCTGGTCTAGAATACTTGTATATTTTGCACTTTTTAAATTAAAAGAAAATTAAATTCGCCAATTATTATCGATAAAAATTAAGATTATAATTATCTATCCACGGCACACAACATCCTAATCGGGTGTATATAAAAAAATTTGTTTATAATTATTAATTATATAATTTTTTTAAGCTCATAAGAGGTGAATTACTAAGTCCTATCAATATATATACACACACAAATATGATAAATCTCACCCACTAATTTGGCGTGCATCTTCTTTGATTTGACGTAGATTCTCCTTCATCTATGCTGCCTAGATATTCCATGCCTTCAAAACATCAAATCACTTACTGTCTTCCATTTATTTGCGTAGCACCCTTCACGGTGATTGACTTCATATGTTAATAGATTTATTTTGGATTTGAATTAGTAGATTATGAATTAATTTAACGAGTGTATAAGTAGTTTGGGGATTAGGCTTTTAGAAGTTGAGGTAAGATTTTTCCAGCCAAAGTAATGAGGTTAAGGATTTATTTATAGAAAGAAAATGACAATATGTAGGCTATATTTTGGAAATCAACACAAAAGTGCCACTAGGTTTGACTCCTTATGACTTCTAGCCCATTTAACCAAATTCAGCAAATTACCTATGTTTTTCGATTGTAAATGACATTTGGCATGCAATAGAATAGATCTCGAAGTCTAATTTCAACTCCTGTAGAAATTTATGATTTTATCGTTTAGGTTAAAATTACAATTTTATATTTTTAACTTAACTATTTAGTTTTGTAAAATTTTGCGGTGTTACAAGTTCAATTATATATTTTAACTGATAAACAAATTATTAATTATAACAGTTGCACAAACTTATCGAAGTATATTATTTCAACTTGTATAGCATATAATCTTACAATATTAGAAAGATTAAATGTATTCGTTTCAATTTTTCTACAACTTAGATATCCAACAAATCTACAACAAGCTTTCTACGATCGCCTCATCAAGGATGGAACTCCAAATCCAAATCATAACTACCAGAGCTATCACTAGTGACATCGAGAATCAGAATCCATGACATGAGAATGAAGCTAGCCAACCAGAGCAAACAGAGAACCAGACTCCAACTGACATTGTCACTGGAGTGGAGATGGATGGGATGATGAAGTAGATGGAAGATAAATTCCAAGCTAGTCAAGAGGAGATGAACAGCTCAATGTAATAGAACTTGAGGCTACTGAATAAGCATAGATGAAGTAGAAGGGATGCTAGCTCAGAGTCAAAGAGTTCTTCTTCATCCGATCGAAGACAGAGGGAAGGAAAGTAGAAGAAAATAAAATACACTGTTGGAACATCTGTACCAGGAAGAGGACGAGCCCTAGGCTCAAACTCGAGGATCGTACTGACCTGCACATAGTACTCAACACCAACCCCTAGAATGGTGGGCTCAGAGCCTATCCTTTGGACGGCAGTGAAGAAATCATCTTTGGACGTGCTATTGAAGGTCTGAATATGGAAAACCAAAATATTTATGATGATGCTACTCATAACAATCAAATAAAGCGGAATACTGGATGAATGGGTCCCTTGGAATTTAGGCAACCTAGGCATTGAGCACCTTTCTAAGAGCATTTGCCAGGTCGAACACTTGGAACAGGACCCGATTACCACTGTTCAGTTGAACGTGTTGATTTAGACTTTTTGGAGGATATGATTAGGAGATTGGTTAGTGAAAATAGATCCCGTACTAGTGATGATTAGGGAACTTACGCTAGTCGGAACTAGTTTACAAAGGACGTCCTTCACGCGAAATACCCAAGGAGATTCAACATGCCACTGAAGTGTACAGAGGAACGATGGACCCTAGTTAACACCTATTAAGATATGAATGGCATGTGGATTTAGCCAGGGTTTCGGATACTGTAAATTGCCCCTATTTCATAATTTTCTTAGAAGGGATTGCTACGATGTGGTTCACTCGACTTCCACTAAGGTGCATGTCATATTTTGTTGAATTGTCATGGAAATTCATAAAGCAGTTCCGTTTGTACACCTCACATATGAAACACATAATGTCATTGTCTAATGTTTATCAAGCTGAAGGAGATTCGCTATGGGACTATTTAAATGATTCCACAAGGATGCAATGGAAACAACGGATTTAAAGGAAGATATGGTGTCGATGGCGCTCCATAGAGGAGTTCATCTCAACTTGGATTTTGGGGACTGGATAGAAAGAAAGCAACTATCGATAGTGGAAGCTTTTACAACAAAGCTAATGAGTAGTTGCAACAGGAGGATGCACATAAGCATCCATAGAGGACTGATGTTGGAAGTTTGAATGTGCTGATTTAAAGCAATATTCCTGTAAAGAAATCTAGAGAAAGCTCTAGGAATGTTGATGTGAAGGTTGATAATCAAAACAAAGGTGGAAAACAAAACAATGATGGAGCAAAGAAGGGAAAGCCAGATGACATGATTCGTTTCAAAGCACTTACGTACGACAATTACACTGAATTGAGCAATTCGATAAAGAACATCTATCTGGCTACTCAGAATACCAAACCTTATAGGAAACCGGCTCCTAAGGAGTCAACTGAGAATGGGAGGAATTCATGCATGTTCTGTAGTTTGCATGAGACTCATGGTAATATACTAATGAGTGTATAAATCGTGTGGCATGATTAAGATTTAATAGGGAAAAAGAAATTGCAACAATATATGACAACCCTACAGGATGACAGGAAAGTAAATTTGACCATCCTAAGGTCGTCTTACCAACGGAGGTAAGTTGAGCCTGATGCTAACGCATTCCAGCGGCCAGAAAAACGATTAGAATTAGCGCAATCATCGGTGAGCCTTATCCTGGCAATAAGAGTTTAGCAGAAATGGATAGATACATTGAAGCCTTAAAGCATGCTAAGAATGAAAGTTGTTATGCTGTTAAGGATTGAGCCCCGAAAAAACAATCTCGAACCATGATAGACGATATTGTTTTCTAGAATAGGGATGCTGACGGAGTAAAGGCTCCGACAACTGACCCACTCATGATCTCAACCGCGATTGGTCATGTTATTGTATGAAAGGTGCTTGTTGATTGTAGGAGTTCAGTGAATATTTTGTTCAAAAAAGCTTATGATCAAATGATGTTAGTGGAGGCAGATTTGAAGCCTTGTATATCTCGTATATAAAGGTTCTACGGGATGGCTATTGAAGCCATGTGATTTGTCGAATTACCGGTGGTACTTGGTGAGGGGCGACCACAGGTCGGTGCAGGTTGTGCCACTTTTAGTGTTGGATATTTATTCTGCTTATAATGCATTCTTAGACTAACCGACCCTAGCTTAATTTAGAGAGGCAATAACTCCTTATTTTTTAACTATGAAATTCCCTACAAATAATGGAGTGTGGATAGTGCATGGAGATTAACTCGTTGGCCGTGAGTGCTATGTCCTAAACTGAAGGAAGCAAGGCGTAAGGAGAAAGGGAAGAGTACAGAGGGGGTTCTCTGCATAAAGGCTTTGGATGCATAGCAACCACCGCTTGAGATTCGGCTTGGGCAAACTAGTAGGCTCTATGATGACGTGGACGATGGAAAGAACCAGAGCATTGACGATCAGCCCCCTTTAAGTTGATAATTGATGTTCCAGTCAACGGGGATGACCTAAGTAAAGTCTTGAAGGTTGGATCTCAACTCGGTAGTAGTGCGATGAGGGAGTTGGTTTTCTCCTGGTAAACTTGAATGTGTTTGCTAGTACACACTCAGATATGTGTGGGATCTCACCCGGAATAGCAGGCCATGCATTAAACATAGAAACGCCGTAGCATGGGTTCGAAGAGTTCCACTGGACTCAAGGAAGAAGTGGATAAGATAAAGCATAACCACTACATCCGCGATGCGTTATACCCAAATTGGGTATCTACCCTATTTTAGTGAAGAAAGCAAATGGAAAGCGAAGGACATGCATTGACTATTTGAACTTGAATAAAGCATACCCGAAGGATAGCCTCTCACATCCAAGAATAGATTAGTTGGTGAACTCAACTGCTGGACATGAGTTGCTTTCATTCGTGGACACGTACTTCAGATACAATCAAATCCCAATGTACTTTCTGGATCATGAACACACCAACTTTATTATCGATCTTGGATTCTATTGCTATCTAATCATGCCCTTTGGATGACTTACCAGAGACTTGTAAACATGATGTTTAAGGACTAGATTGGATAATCAATGGACGTTTACATGGCATATATGCTTATGAGGTCTTGGCATTCGCGAAATCGCGTTGATGATTTGGCGAAGATGTTTGGTATCCTCTGACGGTACGGAATAAAACTCAATCCCTTAAAATGCTCTTTTGGTGTTACGTGAAGGAATTTCTTAGGCTTCATTGTTAATTCCCATGGGATTGAAGATAATATGAAGATGATTAAATCTTTGAGAGAAATCGCAGCCCCAACGACGATCAAGGAGGTCCAAAGCTTAAAAAAGAAGTTCATTGCCTTGAGTCGATTGATTTCTAGGTCCATTGACAAATGCATCCCTTTCTTCGAGGTAATCAAGAAGGGAAAGATAAACTTCGAGTGGAACCAAGACAGGCTCCAGTGAATCACTTGGAGAGACCCACATTCTTTCAAAACTAGCGGATGATGAGGATTTGTTCATTTACCTGGCGGTGTCAGTGGATGCCCTGAGCATCACACTTGTAGGCGACAAATCCCACATTCAGCGACCATTCTTCTATATTAGAAAGCAGTTGATAGAAGAAAAAAGAAACTAACCAAGACCGAAAAATCTCACTTACTGCCTATTGACACTTTCAAAAAAATCCACCCCTATATCTAGGCTCATCCGGTCAACGTCCTTACTGACCAGCTTTACGACGAGTCTTGCAATGACTTGAGAATTCTGAAAGGCCGTTAAAATGGAACATTGAATTGAGTCAATATGATACCACCTACCACCCTTAGAGAGCAACGCAGGGTCAGGCCTAGGTGGATTTCATGGTTGAATCCACTGCACGAGATGATTCCTCGGGAGCAGTGGAGAAAAGGAAGTTGGATGGAAGATGTACATGGATGGTGCATCCATTGATTGATGTTCTGGTATTGGAGTTGTGCTTGTCACTACCAAAGAACACTCGATCAGCTACGCCTTGAAATGTGACTTTCTAGTAACGAACAATGAAGCTGAATACGAGGCCCTGATTGTAGCACTCAAGATCGCCAAAGAGCTAGAAATAAAGACTTTACACATTTTCTACGACTCCTAGTTAGTTATATGCCAAGTTTGAAAAGAGTATTAGATGAATGGAGCAAGACTAGATCCCTATATAAATTGGGTCCTTGAGTTACTTCACGACATTGAATATCACATGATCACTCATATTCCCAAAGAGGAAAATGAGAAATCCAACTTGCTTGCTAAGATGGCTAGTTCTGGAGATGCATAGTTCATGGGCTTGGTTCCAATGGAAGTACTCTCAGCTCTGAGCATCAACTAGATGATGTCGATTGGATCTTGGAGAAGAACCTAAATGGGTGTCATGAATGAATTCGATTTGGTATTATTTGCAATAAGGGGTCCTTCTAGAGAGAAGGAATGTATAAGAAAAAAATCCTTCGATAAGCTTTAAGATATATCTTGCAAGAAGGAATATTGTACATAAAGGGTTTCTCCATCCCTATGCTACACCGTGTCGCTCACAACAAGGCCAAACGAATTCCGAGAGAAGTTCATGCAGTGGCCCATGGAAACTACACTGAAGGGCAGACCCTAGCAAAGAAGATCATTATGGATATTTCTGGCTGATTTTCAATCGAGACGCAGCTGACTACACTCGAAGATGTGACAAGTGCTAGAGATTTTCTTTAATTCCGAGGGCCCTACTAATGGAAATTACTCAAATGGTTAGTCTTTGGCCATTTGCAGTTTGGGTATTGATATCATCGATGCATTGCCAATATCTAAAGGTGGCACAATGTATGCCATCATGGGTTGATACTTTACTAAATGGACTGAGCCGGTGCCTTTGGCCTTGATTTCCATGAAGAAAGTAATCAACTTTGTTGTTCGAAATATCATATCTCATTTTAGAGTTTTGCAAGTGATCATTACCAATAACGGGACCCAATTCGTTAGTACGGAGTTTAAGGATTTCTACCATCGATGCCGCATAAAGAAGAGATTTGTAGTAATGCCACAGATAGTTTGAAGCTGTAAACACGATTATCAAGTCCATTCTTAAGAAGCGATTGGAGAAGGAAAAATGCAACTGGGTTGATGAAATCCCACTAACAGTTTAAGCTTACCAAACCACCCATAAATCAACAACTGGCCACTCTTCATTTTCCTTGGCATATGGTTCGTAGGCTATAATCCCAATAGAACTGGATGTGCCCACTCGTTGGGTTAATCACTATGATCCATGGACAAACGAACAACTCTTTTAGAGTCTCTTGATATGATCGATGAGAGGCGGACCTAAGTTATGTTGAGAGCAGTCGCACACAGATAGCAAGTCGTTTGATATTATAACACCAATGTCGAAAGCCAAACCTTTGAAACCGACGACTTAATCCTCAAACAAATCTTCTCTGGTCCTAAGAATTTGGGTCTAGTTTTGGAAGGTCTGTACGCAATATAGGAAAAGCTTAGAGATGAAACTTCAAGTTGGCAACTACGGACAGGATCTCACTCCTAAGGGAATGGAATAGTGAGCATTTACGATGCTATTTCACTTAGAGAATAAACTTGTAAATAACTGGCTAGAGAATGTAATAAGACAAAATTATATCACTTCCCACATTTAATAAAATAAAACAGCCTTTCAAGTCAGAAATTCTATCTCTCTATCTCTTAAGTGTTGTGACTTGATCGAATCAAATGAATCTGCATATGATTAATGCAGGTGTGTACCCAGAGATAGGTGCCAATCAAACTTCTATATTCCATGATTGGGCCCATGAAAATATCTCTTGAAGTTTGAAGATCGACATTAGCTAACTCTCACACCTCAAGTAGGAGAAAGAGTATAAACATAAGCCGGACATTATACAATCGTTCGTATCCTAACTCTCGCTTCTAGAGTAGGAGCAAGAGTACAAACATAAGCCGGACATTATACGATCTTTAGCACCCTAACCCTCACTCCTGGTGTTGGAGCAAGAGTATAAACATAATCTGGGCATTATACGATCATCCGCACCTTAAATCTTGCTTCAGAATAGGAAAAAGAGTATAAACATAAGCCAGACATTATATGATCTTCTGCATCCTAACTCTCGCTCTCAGAGTAGAAGAAAGAGTATAATCTTAAAACCAGATGTGACAAAACCGTTCATGTGTCAACTCTTACCCTTAGATGGAGTGTAGGAGTATAAATCAAAAAGTACGTGATACATCCAATCGCTTACTCAACTCTCATCCCTGAATTGAGGGCAGGAGTATATATGGAGAGATGTGTAACAAGTCCATCTAGTCCTTAACGTCCTACCCGGAGTAGGCAGAACTGAAGTTCCATGCTCAGAGTAATGCGGGATCCAATTTTAAGCCTTCGATTAATGCCCAAAGTTAGGCGTGGTCGAATGCTAACATCCTGGGTAAGGATGTACGGAATATGATCCTACGTAGCTAACTTAAACTCATGCCCTAAGGATTGCTTTAGATTCACTAGAACGACGCTATTCGAAAAATCACAAAACTAAGCAAGGACTTGAACCGAAAATGATCACTAAAAGAAACAAGTCGTAAATACATTGAATGGAAAGCATATTTCTTAAGTACATAAACAAATTTGAATAAAGATTTTAATAATAGTGAAAGATAAATTAAGTATGCAGACTATAAAGCAAATGAACAAATGGCGTTTGAAATAAAACTTACCTCCGGATATCCATCTACGGGCAAACCCGATTAGACATCATACATAAAGCCATTCAGCCTTAAAGTAAATCAGCTTGTTCCAAGCCCCGGTAACTATTCTACAACCCCTCATCGACTCTAAGTAAATAAGAGATAGATTTTCATTACGGCTCTTAAAGCTATAGATATATCAGATTTCTTCATCTCTAGGCACTCGATTCAAAATTTCAGAGACGACCATATAAGTGCTAAGAAGAAAAGAATAGCTGTTTGGATGCAGTTTTGCTGGAGCCGGTCTCATAAAGTTTAGGACTCGATGGACGAATTGTTTAAATTGTAGGACGCAACCTGCCAGGCACATTTATTTATTATAAGCTATATATCCTTCTGGAGAATCATGAGCTCTCTGGTCGCAAGACGGTGCCAGAACGTTTTCAATTGGAATTCTGTGCTTATTACATATCTTCTGAAGAGATCCTTCGTTAACTTTGGAGGGAATAGAATTAACCGCGTGACTCAGTAATACTGCATGCTCAAGAGTATCGAGTGCTAGATCTATTTGAAGCCTATCTATAGGTTAAACCAGATTTTTAGGAATATGTTGCTATACTTTGGGATTCTCAAGATTTTTTCGATCAACCCGTGGAATTTCTGGTTGTTTCTCTCGATGGATAGGAGTTTGCTACACCTATAGAGTTGTGGATAGGCTTGATTCTATGTCAGATTTGATACATTTGGAAGTTGATGTACCTGCAGCCAGAGCAGCCAGAACGTCCTTAGTCCATTTCTTTAAAAAAAAACTCGATAAAAATCAATATTAGAATATTAATTGCAAGTTGTACCCCCATGCTGAAATTGATTCTAGTGTGGTGTCACGCAATATCATGAAATTCAGATTTCGGTTGTTATTTAACCGTTAATCTTAGCAGTTCATTTTAAGGTTGGGATGTAGCTCGGCGCCGTCATCGCTAACTCTCACGGTAAACTTAATGTCGCTAGCCATGCTTCAGAGATGTTCGAGATAAAAGAGGTTTTCGACAAGAATCCCCAAGGTAAGATTTAGTTGCAAAGCTTGGAGTAGGAAAATAAATTTCCCAAGTATAAGTGTCTTAACGTCCCATATAATTAAGAAAAATTCCACCTTCCTCCATCACTCTTACTGATTCTGAAACTACAACCATCAACGTCACCACTCATCCACGCCCATCATTAATCCCATTCTTCTCAGTCACAAAGGTCATTATGCACCTGCCTTTAGCTATAAGTTCAATGTTCAAAGGAAAACGGTTTCATTGGAAACGTTTCATAAAGCTAGGATTCAGATCTGTAAGGTTGAATCTGGATGAAATGGCGAAAGATGATGTGGGCGACGTCAGGAAATGTAAGAGGTGAGTGGAGCTAGTGTTTGATTTAGGCAAAGGTGGGAGCTTGTATTGAAATTGGAGGTTTACATGGCGAGCATGGGAATTCAAGTTAAAGGCGGGAATAAGAATGAGAGGAAAGGAGGATAGAAGTGATTATATAACCTCTTTAGCCCAAATTCACAAAGCTAGAAAACTTGGACTATATTCCAAGTGCAGAGTCGGTACCGAACCCCAAATCAGGGATTGGTATCGAGTCCCAATCACAGAAAAACATTTATATACAAGCATATGTATAGTGTATGTGTGTGAGTGCCTATGCACGTGTAATGGTCATATATGCATATACCCAATACTGAATGACTAAAGTTGAAGGAAAATCAAATTCATACCTGTGTAACTCATAGATGGGTCAGTTTAAAACCATCAGACCATGGGACCACATTCTAGATTTATAGTCCTGGATGTTGGCAGAACATCGCAATGGATCACTACGGACATGACATTCGCGGAATTGGTTCGTGAAAAGATAACGACTATTCAAAACATAAAGTGGAATCCTTCATGGAAATGAAAACATGTCTCGATTCAAAGCACATCATATCTAAAATGAGATGTAATTTGAGGGGCAAGAGTTATCCTGCATTTTGACTAAGCAGAATCCGGACAAACTAGACGAATAAAATATAGAGCTATCAAGGCGGAAAGCCTAAGAGTCCAGAAACCAAGAACTGATAGAGTCACAAAGTCAAAGCCAAAACCATCTGAAATAACATGGAATTAGGATCCCCCAAGTTGGGGATCGGTACCGACTCTCACCTAGGGATCAGCACCGATTCCAGAATAAGACTCAAGTGGACCCAATCTTCGGCATGCATGTCTATCTTGATGCCAAGGCCCTATTTTCAAAATCATTTTATCGAATCAACGCAATTCTTCATCAATCTCCATGAACACTTGAAAATGCAACTTTGTTCTTCTCTAACTCCATTATTTGGATTCGGAAACAAGCTAAAATAAGTACAAACAACGGTAGAATCGAGAAGCCAACTACAAGAAGAAGGCGAGGGATTGAAGACGCCATATATGGGCATCTTGGGGATTAGTACCAACTCCCACTTAGGGATCGGTACCGACTCCCAGCTTCTACTGAGATGGCACCTATTATATTTGGAGAATGAGACTAGTCGGGTATAATGGCTAAGAGATATCGTATGTAGGATTTTAGGCCTCCTACCTCTATAAATAGGAGGATATGGCTCATTTTTTAGGATCTTTTGGGCTCTAGTTCCATTATTTCTTATATTCTTGTGAATTTGAAACTCCAAGTGTTGGAGTGTACCAACCACCAAGAACTTCTGCCTCCAAATCAAAAATAAGCAATAAAACTTTAGACTGGATGTAGCCTTGCTTCGTCGAACAACTCTTAATGATTTTGAGTGCTTATTTTTACTCTGCTTTCATTTACTTTCTTCATATTTTATTATTTACTTAAATATTGGGTTTTTGTGCATTTTTGATTTAAACTATTAAGTACTAATTATTATTTTACCATTCTTTTTTTTTTATGTTGCTTTATGAAGAAAAATTAACCATTTGCTCTTTTCATCCCAACTGTAACTAAAGTTACATCTACCTTTGTACATTTGCTTTCCTTTCCAAAATGGTCAAATCATTCAAAGGAGATCCTTACAATAATCAGTCATATTGAACACATGATCTTCGACTATAAGTTATTTTCTTATTCTGAATGAAGCAATTTCATATAAGTCTCATATTACGAATGACTTTTCACCATACAACCTTTGTTTGTGATTGAATATGGATCAAATATACATTTTCTTGTATTGCTTTACGAGTAAAAAATTCGAAACATAATACATAGCAAATAAACATGTAACCAATTACGAATGTATTTTGTAGTTATAAAATTAGGTGCATGCATGATTATTGAAACAACAACATGTAGAAAATATTTATTAATAAGTATATTTAATATTTCTTTTGCCAATCCTTAATTTGGTTCATTTGTATATTTTAATCCATAAACATTTTATCTATTATATTAATTGCATAACTTTATAAAAGTTGAGTATCATAATTTTATATAGAAAATGCTCTTACAAATTAGGAAGGTTAAATGTTACCATTTTATTTATCAAATATGATCCCACTATATTTTTATGTTTAGTAAGACCCAAAAAATAGAAATCGTTTGATTTCTCTATTGGGTGTTAGGATTCACTAGCCTTAGTATTCTGACCATGAGGAATAGAAAAAATCATAGGCCGTTAGTTATGGATAATAATTTACCGATTTTGTCAAACACGACTCCTGACCCGGGATCTCTGTCCTAATCTCATTTCGACCTTGAGAAATTTCAACAAATCAAAAGAGATTATTCACTCATACCCACCATTTTGCGATGGCCTAAGTGTAATGCACTTACGTTGAGGAATATCAATAAATACATGCATGTATCTTACCTCATCTAGTCAATACAAAAATTGTGCTACACATAACATCTCTAACTTGAGAAATATCAACAACTAGAGAGTATGAGAGAAATCTTTAATTTATAAATGGTAGAGGACAAGTTTATATTAAAGATTCACAAACTTAAATATATTATATTGAGTGATATTGACCTATAGAAAAATGTATTTCTTATGAAATACCCTCGTGATTGAAGTGTCGGATACGTTAGTAATCATGGTATAGGTACTGAAACGACTCGACTTTCTTACCACAGAAAATCGCATCATTTTTAAGGAAGAAAGGGATAGAAAAGAGAAAAGACAGAGAAGAAGAAAGGAACAACATCAAAATCTAAACAGCGGAACGAATAAATTATATTAATCACATAATACATTACATAGTATCACATACATCAGAGATACACAACTAAACAAACACATACTAGACAGTTATAAACACCTGTCTAGTTATACAACTCAATACAACTCAAAGACAAACGACTCAGAGAACACACAGCGGAATGCTATATAGCTATACGCAGAAGCCTCCTGCTCCATTGCTCTTTCAGAATTCGTCAAGCCAACCTGAATTCCCTTGGCTACTCGTAAAAATTTGAGTACCCAAGAGTTTAAGAAAAACAGAATAAACTCCGGGTCAGACATGGGTCTGGTGTGAGTAAACGGTTAAAGTTGCTTAACTTTTAAAACCTTTTCAAAAGAAAATGTATCACGTAAGACTTCCCACACATAAACATGGAAAAGTTTTTACCTTACGCTAACCAAAACATTTGTTAGGAAATTCAGTGATATTATAATAGGTCTAGGGTTTTCAAATAAATATGAAATAGCCGAAATTGTTACATTTATTAAATTCCAGCTACTAGCCATAAAAGTGGGTAATACAATCAAATCCGATGGCACTTATTGGATTTTGGATTCCATATAATAGCAGGGCTACTGGGGTACCGTCCGTCACAGTACGTGGCCTAGATCACCGTACCGAGGAGTACGCCCGCTCCCCCGCAACACGAAGCCGGAACCAATCCTTATTGAACAGTTCCGAATAAACACAACCCCGACGAATGTAGCTATTCAACCGCCCACACAGCCGAAATAAAAGGGACCACTAGACAGGGGTAAATCTCACTCTCAGGTGGGGGCTACCCACGAAGCCTTGCTACACCTCCCCTGTTTTAGCTATTCCCGGTTGATGAGGCTTGAGGCTACAATTACCTTTAGTGAACACATCATTTAGAATGCTCATCGTCCACCTGACGATGTGCTGAAAGCATTCAATCCATACAAGTTCGTTCCAGGTTCGAACGAAACCGAAGGAATTATCTCGTTACACTCATTTTGGAATCACCCTCAGAGTTAACGACAATAACCTTGCACTCTAAATCTCCATCTCGAACCTATAAGTACTATTTTTATCAAACTCGTCACAGAATCACCCCCAGAGTTATACTGACGAATAGTCCTTACACCTCGAGTCTTCACTCTTCACAAGAGATTCACGACCTATCGTTAATTTGGATCGATGCGGTTTTCAGATATCCAAGTATAGAAACCCGATCCCATTCTCATCGAAATCCAAAACGTATCTTTTAGGCCCAAG
Source organism: Allium cepa (assembly GCA_030765085.1). Taxonomy (NCBI): domain Eukaryota; kingdom Viridiplantae; phylum Streptophyta; class Magnoliopsida; order Asparagales; family Amaryllidaceae; genus Allium; species Allium cepa. The sequence goes on along the minus strand of CM060944.1, from coordinate 105,275,177 downwards.
TTGTTTTAAGGTTAAACTATTCAATTTAACTACCTATATTCACATAGATAGATAATTCACAATATCACAGTTGATAATCACATTACCAAAATAAACAGATGATCCACAACCAAATAGGTAATCCATATCATTATTACAATAGATAATCTATATTACCATCACAATGCAACCAAGCATTCATACCACACAACATTACTTATCTCATTTCTTAGATTACATTCATTCAAGATAATCAATGTCACTCATTCATTCATAAGCAATGATTTACTTAATCACAACATAATTAATTTAAAATGAATTAAATTATCTATCTCTATTTCTAATTAATTTAAAGTGAATTAAATTAATTACTTCATCTCTTAATTAATTTAAAATTAATTAAATTAATTACCTTCATCACAATAAATCTTTCTTAAATAAACATTAATTAAATCAATTAATTAATCATCATCTTAAGTAATCAACCTTGATTAATTAACTCTTAATTAAGTAATTAATCCTTAATTATCCTCATTAATCATATTAATGAATGAACCTTAATTAATTACTTCCATTAATTAATTAACTATAATTAATTACATTATCACTTAATTAATTACATTAATTAATCATGATTAAATTAATTGTTTCCAATTAATCAACTTTAATAAATATAAATAGTAATTAATTATTATTTAGTTACTCTTAATTACTTTTAATTTCTTTATAAATTCTTTGATTTATTACACCAAGTAATAAACCCTTAATTACATTACCAAGTAATTATCAATTTAAAATTACTTCCAAATCAGTAATTTCATTTATCTCAATTACCCCTGTAATTTATCAATTACTTATCTTAAGTAATTACTCTGATCAAAACTTATTAAGTAAACATACTTAATCATTTATCAAGTGACTATCCTTAATTAATTAACAAACTAAATTAACTCAGCTGGATTACAAACACCCTATAAATCAAAATCGAGTAATTCATCATTTAATTACTCTTTAACCTAATTAATCTTAGATTAACTGATTAATTACCTTCAACCATTAATTAATAAATCTTAATTATTAATCAATGCTTTAATACAAAGTAATCAATCACTAATTACTTTTATAATTAATTAATTAACCTTAATTAACTAATAATCATCTCTTAATCATTAATTAATAAGACTTAATTATTAATTAACAACCTTAATTACAAATTAATTAATCCATAAATATAATTAATTAATCCTTAATTACAATTAATTAACCTTTAACAATAGTTAATTAATTCTTTATTAACTTGCGTTATAGATTAATAACCCTTTTAATTATTAATTAAGAAAAAACCCAATTAAAACTTAATTGCTAGTTTAATCACTTAATTAATTAATAATTAAAATTTAATTAATCATTAGTCATTAATCTAATCATCATAATTATTAGTTAATTAAATTAATAATTATACTTAATTAATTACTTAATTAACCCCTATAATTAATTAATTTGATTAATTAATCAAACTTAAAATTTCATAATTAACCAATTAAATATTATACATTAAAACTTAATCATTCTTTAAGATAAAACATTATCTTAAATAACCTTGAAACTTCACTTAACTAAATTCATTAATTAAATTAAAATATAAAGAAATCATTAATTACCTATCTTTAATTATTAATTAACAATCATTAGTTTCAAGTTCAAAAATTACTTAAACCCCTAATTGTTAATTAATAAATCATTTTTCATTAATAAAAACATTTCCTTATAAATTTCCTTTTTATATTTCCAAGAAAATTTTGAAAATAATATTAAGGTTTTAACTTAAAAACATTTTAAACCTTCATAAAAATTTATTTATAAAAACAATTCAAAGAAAAGAAAAGAATTTCAAGAATTTAATTTAACTTAATTATTTAAAGTTTAAAAATTACTTTATTTTAAATTATAAAATCTATTTAAGCATTTCAATTTGGGTTCGATCCATGTGTATATGAATCCAAGAAACAAGTACATCATCTTCTTTTTTTAAAACAAATTTAATTTAAATTTAAGAAAACAGTTTTAATTATAATTTTTAAAACTGTTAAACTTAACATTTTAATCCCTACATACAAAAGACCCAGATCACTCGAGCCACAATTCCAGAATCACGCGAGTTTCCCGAGTTAACTTTCCCATACACCCGAGACGCACTCGAGAAAAAAAACGAATAAACCCAAAGAAAAACACAACCTGCTGACACCATCAACTCGTACACCTACACCAGTGCCGGAACCACCTCCGGTCAACGACGAACATACCGACACATCAATCAACAACCCTACAAGCATCCATGATCAACCAAACATTGATTCTTGCCTCGATTCAAAATCGAGTACCCATAATGAAACTGAAACCAAACCATCATCAGGAAATTCCCCCCTGAACCCTTGCCTCCGATCAATGTTAAGCCCTACAACTTCGGCCATGGATTGCCGACCCACCGCGCATTCTTCTCCCAGAATTTCTTCAAGCTCGATGCAAAGACGAAGGTGCAGTAGCCAAGTTCCAAAGTTCAAAACAGAACTAGGTTTAAAAAAATTCCGAGCAATTTCAAACTCCACCATGGATTACAAATTCTTCAACAAATTTTTCCGCACTCTCCAATGCTACCCCTAGCTCCATCATGAATCCCGAGTAACCCAAATGCTCAGATCAACAGAATTTTGCAAAAACCCAATTTCCAGTTGAACCTCAAATACTTACTTAATACAATTTTAAAAATTTTGATTTTCTTTCCAAAATTCATAAATCCCGGTGATACTTTAGTTTATATAATTATTTTAACCAAATTCAACACTTGATTTCAAACATTGATGTTAATTTGTTACAGCATTGTTTGTTTCTAGATGAATTTAAAAAATCAGAGACTTTTCTCTATTTTTGTTCTTAGTTTCTACTTAAACTAACTTGTTTGTTTTAAATCTATTACTTAACAATTGTTCGAATAGAATAGTATGAAGATTTGATTTTTTTTCAGATTCTACAGTAAAATACAGAGAGGAAAAATGAAAACCAACTTGCACGGTTTCAACTAAACAAAACCTATTGCATCCTTAAATCTACATAGAGAGAAACTCATATAAACATCATCACTACTTATTTGCAACAGATAATTACTACTTTAATTTTTGTCAAACGTTTACTCACCTTTGAAAGAAATGCAGAGAGCAAAATCAATTTTTGACAGAGCTTGAAAATGGATCTTTGAAACTGAATTTTGCTCTCATTCTTTTTAAAACTGAGGTGCTTGCTTTAAAAACTGGATTGAAGTTGAAAGCTTGAAATGCAAGCTTTGAAAACTTCTTGTTTTGACCCAGATTTGCTTGCTTGCTCACTTGACAGATGGTTACAGGCTTTGGTATAAGGAAGCTACAGGATTTTGGTGAATCAATGCAGATGGGTTTGAATTTAGTTTCAGGTCTGAGACAATTGATTCTGGGTTGCACTTCATATTTATTTTGAGAGGAGTGTTTGCATTTGAAGATGTTACAGGCTTTGCATAAAAATAGTTACAGGGAAACATTCAGATTTGAAAAAATGATTTCTGTTTTAGATTTTGTTTTGAGGATTGTTTCAGGAATTTGAACTTGAGTTTGAGGAGTGTTTACACTTGAAAAGGGTTACAGGTTTTGGAATTTGATTTTTTTTCCTTCTAGTTTTGGGTTTTTGCATTGCATATTGGTTTGTGGAGGTTTCAGGTTTGGTAAATTTCTTGTTTTTGTTTGATTTTGGCAAATGTGAAAATGGATCTAAGAAAAAATTGGAAGAAGAGAATATATAGATTTATATAGATTTGAATTAGGATTTATTATAATTAAAGAAAAATAAATGGAAATATGACACTTGTTATCATGTTTACACTTGTCATCTAAATTAATTAACTACATAACACATGTTTTTAACATGCATATAAAATTAACATTTGTCATTATTAAATTTTCATTTGTTTTAAAATGATTTAAAAGCTTTTTAATTGAATTTCCAAATTAATTAATACATATATTAATTAAAAATGCATTTCTAATTTATATAAATAAAACTTTTTAAAAGAAATAAAGTGTAAACAAACAAAATCATATGAATATATATTAAATTCATTTTGAAATGTTAATGTAAAACTATTGTATTTATTTACTATTAAATAAATACTTTCTAAATTTGTATAAATAATATTCTTTTAGAAAAAACAATATAAAACAAAAATCTTATTTAAATAAAAACTTTATTCATACATTTCATATCAAAATATATTAAAACAATTATCTCTAAAGATTCAAGTTTTAAATCCAGATTCAAATTTAAATTTTACTTTTGAAACCCAATTTAATAATCAACTCAAAAACATTATTAAGTTTAAAATTGATTATTCCATTTTTTTTTAAAACAGCTTAATACATATATATATATATTATTTTAAACAATGCTTATTTAATTTTAAAATAACAGGTCTATTTGAAATCAAATATATAAATTAACACACTTATTAAAATCATCACATTTTAATTGTTTGGCTGATTATATTTGAAAATAACCATTTTATCAATTTCAAATAATTAAACTTAAGAGATTATCACATTTTAAATTCCGGGATATTACATTCCTTCTCTCATAAAAGAATTTCGTCCTCGAAATTTAAAACAAAGATAATCCAAAGTTTTATTTTTTATTTCAACCAATTCAAACATTCATATCAGCCATACACTATCAATTAAACAAACAATTTCATCCAAATAACCAATTCAATCAAATAATTAACACTAGCTATCCGGACACAGATCTGGATAAACTTCCTAAAATTATCTCGAGTTTCCCAAGTACAGACACAGGGATAATCGCTCTACTAAATCCAAACTAGCTATACTGCTCCGCTACTGAGTTCCTACTCAGCTAGATCTATAATCTGCCCAAGATACCAGACCACAGACAAGTCTGATCAGCAACTAAATCCTTCCTAGAACTACTGGTCCCACAACCAGTGATGGACCAAACACGTACTCCTTCACAGACACGTGAAATATTTTGAATTCCAGTCTTCCAAACTGGCAATTCAACTCTACAAACCAAAGCACCGATCTCTACAAAAACTCAGAAGAATCCAATATACCTCGAAGATCACCAAATCCTATTGCCCACTTTACCAGAGAAAATCTCAACAACATCGAAGCTTCCAACTTCGAATTCCAAATTCTTCCGTTACTTAACCTCAAAAACTTCCCGGATGATCCGGGCTGCCTACAGATCCTTCCCGATCAGCTCAACCTTCGCTAATGCTCCTTCAAACAAACTGGATCAACTCACAAACTGATCCTCACAAGATCAATCCAAAAATCAAAACCAAACTTTACTATCAACAGTAGAAAACAACTTCTCCCATCTGGAAAAGACAGAACAGAATCACTAGCTAACTTGCCTCAGATTCTGAAAAATAAATATAGTAGAAACTCTCTAATCCAAAATTGTGCAACTTCCAGTTGCTTCTACTCAAAAGCAATAGCCACATTGCTTTCACTGTACAACTCTGATCTGGAGCAGATGAGAATGACGTCGAATGAACACAGGCACAGACTAAACATCACATATCGGAAATAAGGTTCAATAGAAATTCCAATAAATACAGAGCTGCTTCACCAAACAATCAACCTAGGAGACAACCTTCTACCTAGCTGAATCACCGGTATCACTCTGACATCAAGTCGATTCAAAACTCAATCTCTAATGCGGGCAAATCTCTAACTTCCTGAAGATATATCTGAAAAATCTTCGACAACTCTACAACTTCTACGTCTTCTAGAAATGCCACAAATCCAAGCAGAAGATTATCTAAGAAAATTACCAAACCATCGCAAGTCATTTTTGCGATCAACCAATCCAATATCCAAGAAAATGTTCTCTCTCTGTAACGACCCGCTATTTTGGACTATTCGCATCCGCACATGTCGGACTTGAATAATTCAAAATACCGAATTGTTAATTTAAATTTGGCAAAACTCAGATATACAGTAAATAAATAATCACTGAATCCCAGACACAGAGTAATAGTTTGCAGCGGATGTAAAAGAGATAGTAGTTCATGAAGCTACTATATAAATATATAAGATACATCAGAGTTTACAACAGAAGAGTAACACGATACATCAAATACAAATCAAAATACATCACTGAAATCATCGAATACTGGAAGCAGAATAGATGGCCGGATCTTCAAGCAAAGCTCCAACTCTAAAGGTGAGTCTCGAAAGCTGAACCACTCAGTCTGACCCGAGCGTAAAGCAAATACAAAACACTCGAGTCAGGATTAATATTCTCATATCAATAAATCCAACTCAAGTGAAATAGCAATCGAAATACAAGTAACTTAAAGGATGTTGGAATCACCATCCTCTAAGGATCCGTTAAACTATCCACTATGTAGTAATGTACGCTAAATAGATAATGTCTATCAGTAATATAAAGTATCAAAATAGTGTTAAGGCGTTACCATTATCCCCCTTAACACGTTTTTATATAAATGTCATAGTCTATACAACACTGTAAACTCCACCGTAAACTGGTGGGATATCAGGGAGTACTCCATAGGTATAGCACAAAACAAATTCGTAGTGGTCGCGTATATAGGGATACAAGTATGACAAGGCACATGAGGCAATACCCAAGGTAGTGAAACTACCGTTCGGCTGATCCGGACTGGTGAGAACGCATCGCAGCAGCGATCGCAACACCGCGAAACAACACTCCTGAAATTCCAAGGGTGCACCAATCAATCACAAGTAATGAATAGTAGTTACGAAGAAGTGTGTTCGCTCGAGGTGGCTAACCCCATTTGGCCTGGCACGGCTCCTGATTTTAGTCATTTTCAAATTTGACACAAGTGTCAAGGCTATCCATTATCGTTCTCTTTCTTCAGTCATCACGTACATCATTCCAACCACTTCATTCTAGATCATCACTCCGCGTACAGTTATTAAAGTGGTTTTCGGTTTAGATAGAGAGTATATCCATAACCGATTCCGGTTTCTTTAATAACTTTCGTAATTATTACACCGATTGGTCGTTTATATATTTTCAAACCAAATCAAATTCAATTTCAATTTCAATTCGTAAATCAGCATTTCTTTTGTCTTTCTAAATCAAATTCCAAAATTTACGTTTCAAAACTTCCAAATAACCATTTCAAAGTCTTACAATTAAATTTCAAATTTTGATTTAAACAATTCAAATATTCAACTAATTACGTATAAGTTTCATTCCATAATCATTTAAAAGATTAAATTCAACATTCAAACCAATTTAAATTCATTTATCGATTTCATTCAATATTCGTTAAGTAAATTGTCATTTAAAACAACTTCTATCTAAATTCTAATCCATTTAAATCAATTACTTATGTTCAACTTCATTATATCAAAACATCAAATTGAAGTAAATTAAATTCGTCAAATCAATTCTTTGAATTACAAGTCTTTCGTTAATTTCAATAAATTACAATTTATTTCTTGTTAAAGAAATTCAATTTTCACTTATTTATTGACTTCGTTACAAAGTTCAAACTCAATTAATAAAGAACTAAATTTCGCATAATCGAGAAGTTTCAATTTCACTTACTACATAATTTTTCCAAAACTTAATAAATAAAAACTCAATTTCATTTATTAACGAAGTTCAAATCCACTTATTCAAAAGTTCGATTTTCTTTTTCAAAGAATTCAATTTTTATTAAATTATCAAATAATTCAATCTTAATTATTAATAGTTTCAAAACTAAATCATTACGAACTTGATTATCAATTCAAACTTAATTATTAAATCACTTCAACTTAATTATAAATTCAAACTTAATCATCAAATCATTTCAACTTAATTATAAATTCAACTTAATAATTTCAAACTTAAATATAAATTTTTTATTCCAAACCTAATTAAAATTTCAATTATAATTATTAGATGATTTCAAACTTAATAATTTCAAAACTCGATTATTACTAATTCCAAAATATTTATTAATAATTCCAAATTTAATTATTAAATAATTAAATTTTAAACAACGTTCTTTCATCAATTATTATGTTAATATTTGCTTCATATTTCAATCTTAACATTTTCCTTTAAAAATTCAAATTCCAACTTCATTTCAAAACTTATATTTGACCAATCGGATTTATTTAATTCTCTATCCAAGGTCAAATTTATTGTGGGTATTTATCATTTCAACCCGATTCCAATTCAATTCAAAAATCAAAACATAGCAAAGGGAACTTGCAGTGTGATAACTGGGATGGTGTCAAAATAAATAAACAAGTAATAGCAAACATCAAAAGCAATCCAATAATCAATTCAAATAATCCCGAAATAATCGTATTAATTCACATTGTTGTTTGTGCGAATTAATATAATTAATTGTAGAATCTACACTATCATTTCATGTAGATTAAAGATTATTACACTAATTATTTATACGGCTCTTCACTTGTCATTTATTATTCGATTTCATACAACATCAATTTAAACAACAAACATTTACATGGTTCGAGGTGTATTTTATCAAAATCCTATGTGTCAACTAGTTAAACATTAAAGGAGTCATATTATACAAATTTTATCTAATCAAATTCAACACATATGTCGATTCAAATTTTTAACAATCATACGTCAAATTCAATTTCATAATATTTATCACTTTATACATTACAATTTAACATCCAATATAAACAACAAATAATCAATCAATTATCAATCAAACTGGATTATTATCACATGATTAACAGATAATAGTGTCAGATGTCACAGGTGAACTGAAACATAAATAACAGTGCAATAGATAACAGCACCATATTTCAATTGTCGTTTCAATTGAAATCAAATTTAATAAATAAAAGAATATTAATCGTGAGTGATTGCTCACCTTTCGAGGCTAGAGATGGACGAGAAGATGACACGGATACGCACGCTGATACCGACATTGAAATCGAGTTACGAATACAAGCACGAGTTTGATAACCAAAGCTGATAACAAGGATTTAAACGAAATCAGATCAGAATTTAGGTCGATGAAGATAAATAGTATAAGTAAACTTATATATATATATAACTAGTTACATAAAATCATATTATATTCAAAACAAATTTTTATTTATATTTAAGTACATATATGCGTATAGACTTTTCAAACATTGTGTATATCTAGAACAGTGCATCCAAACTTATATATATAATAACTGTATATTGACTCGAATATAACCTGACACATACCTTATAAAATATTATAACTACAGCAAGCAACCAATACGAAGCCATGCATAATATATATGTTGCATACAACTGAGAATAGGGAGAAACATAAAGTTATAAAACTCAAGATATAAATAATATATAAAATCTGATTTATGAACAGAAATAAGCAATTATTGAAGCCATAACATACATATATATAAATAACAGTTTACATCTAAAGCTCTGCATACAAATTTCAAATATCCTGCATATACAACAAACAGGATTTGTATAATATCAAACGCTAACTGATTATATATAATATATTTGTATAAACTATACGTAAGTAGAGAGTACATAATTAACGTGATATATTAATATATACGTATAAAGTTTATATATACTAGATAAAAATTTTATTTCAACAAATCCTTATACACTATATAGATACGTTATCTTCCATAACTTCATATATATATAAAATTTTGAAAACATAACAAATGGTATAGTTCATAACATAGCAAACATAATTTATAAAACCTTATATATATAAGCTAACTGACTATATATACACACACACATAGCTGCTATATTAAATATATATATAAACTTTTAAAACTTGTAACTTGAACCAAAAAGATGGAGACAAATTATTGTAACAACTTATACATAAATTTATATAACCATTACTTATAAAATAAACTGACCAGAACCAGATATGTAGCCTATTTATAAACACAACACAGTATACAAAATATCATACATATACTAACAGGTTATACGACGATATACATATTTTATAACATTATATATAAACTAATATATATTTATATATATTAACATATACACACTCACCTATCACAATGCGACAGAGGAGGAGAGAGGAGGAATGCTCGACACTGAAAAGAAGGGTGGCGAAGGCTTACAACGGCCATAAATTCGGGAATGGTACGGTGGGCCGTGTGGCAGGTCAGTGATGGGCGTTGGTGGGTTGGCGCAGGGGAAGGGCGACTGAGGGTTGGAGATGGTGCTGTCGAGCGGAGAGAGGGAGAGGGCGGAAATGGGACGCGTGAAGTGTTGTGCGTAGTTGTGTTGAGGATAAAGGCAGAGGGAAGGAGTTCGGCGAGGCTGCTGGGTGCGGCCATGGGGTTCATGGTGGGAGGAGGTGGTCGTGAGATCGGCGCGGAGCACTGGGTGGACGGGGCAGAGAAGGCAGGGCGACAGCCTAAGGGAGAGGCCTGAAGGTGGCGGCGGTCGCTGACTTGAGGTGATGACGGTCTGGTGCAAGGTGGTGGAGGCTCGGTCATAAAGGAGGAAGAGGTGAAGGAATCAAGCATGAGGGTGAGAGGAGAGCTGAGAAAAGTATATATGAAGTTGGACGTGTTCCTGCAAATTGAAAGAAAACCAAGCTCTCTGCAATGTAATTGTCATATGCTTCTTTATTAACAGAGAACACCAAAAGATGGAATACCAAAATGAATGGAAGCTAGGAAATAGGAAAGTCACCACTAAATCTCGGAAATATTTAAGGCAAATGGCCGTAGGCAGTTTGAATTTACCAGGTGAAAAAATGAATGTTCATGGGAAATTCAAAAGCCATATTGCGTAACCGATACGGAAATCGTTCCGTAGATTTCGCTCTTCTTTGGACCCCGAAATTAACGATTGAATGTACTAAAGAGATTAGTATGACGAGACGATCAAAACGGTATGATTGTATCAGTGGTATGATTAAATTATAAAAATTCGAAATTTTATACTACGGAAAATGCATAAAAATCGCAGAAAAATAAGATCGACGGAGCCAAAGATGTCCGAATTTGTAAAAACGACAAACTGACAACTTGCTCAAAAGATGTTTTAGAATTTTTCTATGTAAAAATATTTTGGTTTTGGAAACATTTTATTTTCATCGCTTTTTAACTGATTAAATTGAAGTAATTTTACGCACGAAATAAACTTTCATATTTTTGGACGAAAATTTACCAGTTGCTATGTTTAACTAGACGCATTACAAATATAAAATTTATATTTCAAAATTTTATCGTTTAAAATTCCATAAAAATTCAATTAGTAACGTTATTAAAACCGGTTAAATTTACGGGTCGTTACATTCTCCCCCACTCAAAATTTTGGTCCCCGAAAAGGAAGGAAGTAGGAGAATAGAAACAATCAAAAGAAAATAAACTTGAATTACATTATAAACAATTAATTTAACCCATATAAATTTTAATTTTAAATCGTTCATATTCAACCATTTGTTTTTTTAAATTCAAGGTTTTCATTAAATTGATTTGATTCCACATTTATTAATGTTAGGTACAAAAGGTTTCTTTCAAAACGAAATTTAATTTAAATTCAATTAATTCAAGATGCTATCTTATGTTGATTTAATTCAATTTATTGACTTTCAAAACAAATTTTCTCCTATTGATCACACCTATTTTTTATTTAACTTATTATTCTATTTATCTCCATAAACATTTTATAATTAAACTTTAAGTGAATAACATTGGTTATACGCGCTCACATTTTATTTTATATAGACAATTTATATTGTATATTATCCAATTTTCTTAAATTAACAATTTCAAAGATCATAAATTTGAATAGTCATTTATTATAATCATATTTTATTCGACAAATTATTTAATTCTTTTTATCCCAAATTTTATTAAATTTATTCTACTTAATATATCTTATCACATATTAAGTATATTTATATTTATTTTAACTACCCAAATTTATTTAGAAGTTCCTTTGATATCATTTTCTACTGCATAATATTGAACTACATAATTAACCTTTGAAAATTTAGGTAAGTTATATTGAATGCAATCGAGTATTGTCCAAATAAAATTCCTAATTCAATTCTCTCAAGTTTAATATTAATTCAAAATTTGGTTTCATTTATAATCGAAATCATCTTTTTCCCAAATTTTAAGAATTAAATTTCCGATTGACTTCAAACAGTTTAGAGATAATTAAATATATATAATAAGTCAAGTCAAGTTTAGAAATTCAAATCAGTTTATTTTTCACAAAAAACCGTAGCAAAGCTACAGGTTAGTCTTTCCACTTCGAAACTCGAAAATGAATGTCGATGATGCGGCCGTCATCACCGAAATTATTTTCTAGCGACAAAAGAGAAGAGCTCTAATTTAAACATTTAAAATTCCTTGAAATGATTTATATTTGAAAATATTTTAAATACTATATACTTTAAAACTTTCAAATCAAGTTTCGAAATCAACGGAAATTAATTCTCAAATTCTAATTTAAATCCATTTGAATTCCAAATCAAATTATAAACAAGTTTTCTAAATTCATTTATTTATATTGCAATAGTCAATGGTTTATAAAACAATAAATGAAAATTGAATATTAACATTTCGGCCAACATATTCATTAACATTTTAATTTCAGAAAAATTTATACTTATATATAATATAATCATTCAAAATTATTTTATTTACTAACTTTGAAATAATATCGTGTCAGTTTTCTCTGTTCAAGTGTTTTGGAAATCCTATCGATAGCGTTGATCAGACGAATCGATCGAAAATCCAAACCAACATCAACAACTCAAACAACACAATATATATAAAACATTTTTAACATTAATTTACAAATACACTTCTCGCTCGACGATACAAGAATGTATTTCAAAATAAGTATCGAAATTCAAATTTGATGGAAATCAAATCAAAGAGAATTTTGATTCGACAATAAGTTCGAAACAGAAGATAAGATAATTCAATTAACAGAATCGGAAGATGGATAAGCTTATTTAATTCACGGATAACCTTAACCGGGTCGTCCGTAACTTCAAGAATAAGATCGATGCTGAATTCCGAGGTAAATCAACATTAGATCTCAAGAAATAGAATTCAGGTATAGCAAGAGACAGACAGCATCGTAAACCGAGGATGCAGAAATCTCCGGTAAATCGATGTCCATTGTAAAGGAGTTTCACCCATTTAAAAATAATTTGGGATTGGCGAGACCGCCGATTCATTATAAATATCATTCGAAGTGGAGTTTATGGGAGACTCCAAAAATGAAAGAAGACGAATAGTGAGGGACATGAAGGAATTTCGGAACCGAGTGGATGTTCCAAAAAAAATTCAAAGGAATTGAATCAAAAGAAAGAGATTGAAACTCGAGTGGGAGTGATTCTGCAAATACATTTACCCTATATGCCAAGTTTTGCCTAGAGCTACCAAAAGCTCTGATACCAACTGTAACGACCCGCTATTTCGGACTATTCGCATCCGCACATGTCGGACTTGAATAATTCAAAATACCGAATTGTTAATTTAAATTTGGCAAAACTCAGATATACAGTAAATAAATAATCACAGAATCCCAGACACAAAGTAATAGTTTGCAGCGGAAGTAAAAGAGACAGTAGTTCATGAAGCTACTATATAAATATATAAGATACATCAGAGTTTACAACAGAAGAGTAACACGATACATCAGATACAAATCAAAATACATCACTGAAATCATCGAATACTGGAAGCAGAATAGATGGCTGGATCTTCAAGCAAAGCTCCAACTCTAAAGGTGAGTCGCGAAAGCTGAACCACTCAGTCTGACCCGAGCGTAAAGCAAATACAAAACACTCGAGTCAGGATTAATATTCTTATATCAATAAATTCAACTCAAGTGAAATAGCAATCGAAATACAAGTAACTTAAAGGATGTTGGAATCACCATCCTCTAAGGATCCGTTAAACTATCTACTATGTAGTAATGTACGCTAAATAGATAATGTCTATCAGTAATATAAAGTATCAAAATAGTGTTAAGGTGTTACCATTATCCCCCTTAACACGTTTTTATATAAATGTCATAGTCTATACAGCACTGTAAACTCCACCGTAAACTGGTGGGATATCAGGGAGTACTCCATAGGTATAACACAAAACAAATTCGTAGTGGTCGCGTATATAGAGATACAAGTATGACAAGGCACATGAGGCAATACCCAAGGTAGTGAAACTACCGTTCACCTGATCCGGACTGGTGAGAACGCATCGCCGCAGCGATCGCAACACCGAGAAACAACACTCCTGAAATTCCGAGGGTGCACCAATCAATCACAAGTAATGAATAGTAGTTACGAAGAAGTGTGTTCGCTCGAGGTGGCTAACCCCATTTGGCCCGGCACGGCTCCTGATTTTAGTCATTTTCAAATTTGACACAAGTGTCAAGGCTATCCATTATCGTTCTCTTTCTTCAGTCATCACATATATCATTCCAACCACTTCATTATGGATCATCACTCCGCGTACAGTTATTAAAGTGGTTTCCGGTTTAGATAGAGAGTATATCCATAACCGATTCCGGTTTCTTTAATAACTTTCGTAATTATTACACCGATTGGTCCTTTATATATTTTCAAACCAAATCAAATTCAATTTCAATTTCAATTCGTAAATCAGCATTTCTTTTGTCTTTCTAAATCAAATTCCAAAATTTACGTTTCAAAACTTCCAAATAACCATTTCAAAGTCTTACAATTAAATTTCAAATTTTGATTTAAACAATTCAAATATTCAACTAATTACGTATAAGTTTCATTCCATAACCATTTAAAAGATTAAATTCAACATTCAAACCAATTTAAATTCATTTATCGATTTCATTCAATATTCGTTAAGTAAATTGTCATTTAAAACAACTTCTATCTAAATTCTAATCCATTTAAATCAATTACTTACGTTCAACTTCATTATATCAAAACATCAAATTGAAGTAAATTGAATTCGTCAAATCAATTCTTTGAATTACAAGTCTTACGTTAATTTCAATAAATTACAATTTATTTCTTGTTAAAGAAATTCAATTTTCACTTATTTATTGACTTCGTTACAAAGTTCAAACTCAATTAATAAAGAACTAAATTTCGCATAATCGAGAAGTTTCAATTTCACTTACTACATAATTTTTCCAAAACTTAATAAATAAAAACTCAATTTCATTTATTAACGAAGTTCAAATCCACTTATTCAAAAGTTCGATTTTCTTTTTCAAAGAATTCAATTTTTATTCAATTATCAAACAATTCAATTTAATTATTAATAGTTTCAAAACTAAATCATTACAAACTTGATTATCAATTCAAACTTAATTATTAAATCACTTCAACTTAATTATAAATTCGAACTTAATCATCAAATCATTTCAACTTAATTATAAATTCAACTTAATAATTTCAAACTTAAATATAAATTCCAAACTTAATTAAAATTTCAATTATAATTATTAGATGATTTCAAACTTAATAATTTCAAAACTCGATTATTACTAATTCCAAAATATTTATTAATAATTCCAAATTTAATTATTAAATAATTAAATTTTAAACAACGTTCTTTCATCAATTATTATGTTAATATTTGTTTCATATTTCAATCTTAACATTTTCCTTTAAAAATTCAAATTCCAACTTCATTTCAAAACTTATATTTTCTCGAAAAAAATCATTATTTTTTTTAAAATCTATTATTGACCAATCGGATTTATTTAATTCTCTATCCTAGGTCAAATTTATTTTGGGTATTTATCATTTCAAGCCGATTCCAATTCAATTCAAAAATCAAAACATAGCAAAGGGAACTTGCAGTGTGATAACTGGGATGGTGTCAAAATAAATAAACAAGCAATAGCAAACATCGAAAGCAATCCAATAATCAATTCAAATAATCCCGAAATAATCGTACTAATTCACATTGTTGTTTGTGCGAATTAATATAATTAATTCTAGAATCTACACTATCATTTCATGTAGATTAAAGATTATTACACTAATTATTTATACGGTTCTTCACTTGTCATTTATTATTCGATTTCATACCACATCAATTTAAACAACAAACATTTACATGGTTCGAGGTGTATTTTATCAAAATCCTATGTGTCAACTAGTTAAACATTAAAGCAGTCATATTATACAAATTTTATCTAATCAAATTCAACACATATGTCGATTCAAATTTTTAACTATCATACGTCAAATTCAATTTCATAATATTTATCACTTTATACATTACAATTTAACATCCAATATAAACAACAAACAATCAATCAATTATCAATCAAACTGGATTATTATCACATGATTAACAGATAATAGTGTCAGATGTCACAGGTGAACTGAAACATAAATAACAGTGCAATAGATAACAGCAGCATATTTCAATTATCGTTTCAATTGAATCAAATTTAATAAATAAAAGAATATTAATCGTGAGTGATTGCTCACCTTTCGAGGCTAGAGATGGACGAGAAGATGACACGGATACGCACGCTGATACCGACATTGAAATCGAGTTACGAATACAAGCACGAGTTTGATAACCAAAGCTGATAACAAGGATTTAAACGAAATCAGATCAGAATTTAGGTCGATGAAGATAAATAGTATAAGTAAACTTATATATATATATATATAACTAGTTACATAAAATCATATTATATTCAAAACAAATTTTTATTTATATTTAAGTACATATATGCATATAGACTTTTCAAACATTGTGTATATCTAGAACAGTGCATCCAAACTTATATATATAATAACTGTATATTGACTCGAATATAACCTGACGCATACCTTATAAAATATTATAACTACAGCAAGCAACCAATACGAAGCCATGCATAATATATATGTTGCATACAACTGAGAATAAGGAGAAACATAAAGTTATAAAACTCAAGATATAAATAATATATAAAATCTGATTTATGAACAGAAATAAGCAATTATTGAAGCCATAACATACATATATATAAATAACAGTTTACATCTAAAGCTCTACATACAAATTTCAAATATCCTGCATATACAACAAACAGGATTTGTATAATATCAAACGCTAACTGATTATATATAATATATTTGTATAAACTATACGTAAGTAGAGAGTACATAATTAACGTGATATATTAATATATACGTATAAAGTTTATATATACTAGTTAACAAATTTATTTCAAAAAATCCTTATACACTATATAGATACGTTATCTTCCATAACTTCATATATATATATATAAAATTTTGAAAACATAACAAATGGTATAGTTCATAACATAGCAAACATAATTTATAAAACCTTATATATATAAGCTAACTGACTATATATATATACGCACATAGCTGCTATATTAAATATATATATAAACTTTTAAAACTTGTAACTTGAACCAAAAAGATGGAGACAAATTATTGTAACAACTTATACATAAAACTTATATAACCATTACTTATAAAATAAACTGACCAGAACCAGATATGTAGCCTATTTATAAACACAACACAGTATACAAAATATCATACATATACTAACAGGTTATACGACGATATACATATTTTATAACATTATATATAAACTAATATGTATTTATATATATTAACATATACACACTCACCTATCACAATGCGACAGAGGAGGAGAGAGGAGGAATGCTCGACACTGAAAAGAAGGGTGGCGAAGGCTTACAACGGCCATAAATTCGGGAATGGTACGGTGGGCCGTGTGGTAGGTCAGTGGTGGGCGTTGGTGGGTTGGCGCAGGGGAAGGGCAGCCGAGGGTTGGAGATGGTGCTGTCGAGCGGAGAGAGGGAGAGGGCGGAAATGGGACGCGTGAAGTGTTGTGCAGAGTTGTGTTGAGGATAAAGGCAGAGGGAAGGAGTTCGGCGAAGCTGCTGGGTGCGGCCATGGGTTTCGTGGTGGGAGGAGGTGGTCGTGAGATCGGCGCGGAGCACTGGGTGGACGGGGCAGAAAAGGCAGGGCGACGGCCCAAGGGAGAGGCCTGAAGGTGGCGGCGGTCGCTGACTTGAGGTGATGACGGTCTGGTGCAAGGTGGTGGAGGCTCGGTCATAAAGGAGGAAGAGGTGAAGGAATCAAGCATAAGGGTGAGAGGAGAGCTGAGCAAAGTATATATGAAGTTGGACGTGTTCCTGCAAATTGAAAGCAAACCAAGCTCTCTGCAATGTAATTGTCATATGCTTCTTTATTAACAGAGAACACCAAAAGATGGAATACCAAAATGAATGGAAGCTAGGAAATAGGAAAGTCACCACTAAATCTCGGAAATATTTAAGGCAAATGGCCGTAGGCTGTTTGAATTTACCAGGTGAAAAAATGAATGTTCACGGGAAATTCAAAAGCCATATTGCGTAACCGATACGGAAATCGTTCCGTAGATTTCTCTCTTCTTTGGACTCCGAAATTAACGATTGGATGTACTAAAGAGATTAGTACGACGAGACGATCAAAACGGTATACATGTATCAGTGGTATGATTAAATTATAAATATTCGAAATTTTATACTACGGAAAATGCATAAAAATCGCAGAAAAATAAGATCGACGGAGCCAAAAATGTCCGAATTTGTAAAAACGACAAACTGACAACTTGCTCAAAAGAAGTTTTAGAATTTTTCTATGTAAAAATATTTTGGTTTTGGAAACGTTTTATTTTCATCGCTTTTTAACTGATTAAATTGAAGTAATTTTACGCACGAAATAAACTTTCATATTTTTGGACGAAAATTTACCAGTTGCTATGTTTAACTAGACGCATTCCAAATATAAAATTTATATTTCAAAATTTTATCGTTTAAAATTCCATAAAAATTCAATTAGTAACGTTATTAAAACCGGTTAAATTTACGGGTCGTTACACTCTCCACTAATCAGAACAGTTTCCTTGAGCAACTAATCCATCGAAGAAACAGATCCTCACTTCTGCTTCTGAATTCCACCTCCAGGAAATGCTAAGCCAAAAAGATCTTCCTGCCGAAATACAG
The DNA here is from genome assembly GCA_030765085.1 of Allium cepa. NCBI lineage: Eukaryota > Viridiplantae > Streptophyta > Magnoliopsida > Asparagales > Amaryllidaceae > Allium > Allium cepa. Next base: position 105,256,115 of record CM060944.1, on the reverse strand, counting down.
AACACTCCCGAGTTGCACCACTAACACAGATGCCAAAGACTTCCTATCCAAAGTTCTTTGAGAAACTTGGACCTCCAACCAAACACATACGTCCTGCTGAACTCAACTACAACACCGAAGCAGACACACTTCTTTAAAATTGCTCCGAAAGAAAACATCTTCGAAGACATCCATAGTCACTGCAATCTCATCACGTAGCTACTACTTCCTGAGGTATCAAAATATCATAACTCGCTTCTGCCTAACCGACAGATCCAAATCAACTCAAGCGAGCGCGATCAAACTTACACTTCAAAGATGAACTCCGAACCTTAACAGGTTTCCTTCAGAGATCGATGAAATCCTCACACCAAGCTGCAAAGATTACTCGAGACGATATTAGGTCTATAGTCTCGACAAATACACTTCCAACCTCAAACATTTAAACTCCAACCAATGGTAGTCGTGTTACACACACCACTACTCTATCTACCTTTATAACTTATGTTGGAAAACCCGAACAGGTAACCCAACGGATAGGTAGAAATATATATATATATATATATATATATATATATATATATATAGTTATATATAAAAATTACAAGTATGCTCTCTCAAGAAAGACACCACTATAGAGCCTATGTATTCATTCAACCTAATGCTCTGATACCAACTGTACCACAGAAAATCGCATCATTTTTAAGAAAGAAAGGGATAGAAAAGAGAAAAGACAAAGAAGAAGAAAGGAACAACATCAGAATCAAAATGTAACAGCCCAAATTTTAGCAATATTTTATTCTTTATTTATAACTCTGGGGTTTTATTTTTCGAAAATTTGATTGTCTAAATTTCATTATAAATAATCACCCAAGATTTTTATTAGTGTGAAAATTCTAAAATTCTTATTTTGGTTAAAACTTAACATTTTTTTTGAAGTCATAAATCTTTAAATTTTTAATTTTTAATCTTTTGGTTTAATTTAATATGTTCGTAACAACGTTTACTTCACCTTTTGTTCTTTAAAAAAAATTGATTTTATACTTTTAAAAATTTAATATTTTATATTTTACTTATATACATTTTTGAATATAAATTTCTCAGTAAATATGTAAACAAATCATATTTTTATATAATTAATAAATTTCCAAATCTTTGTGTATAAATAAACTGTTTAATTTCGCGTTTAAAAGGCGCGTTATTTGTTGGAATAAATAATGTATATATACATACAAGAAAATGTATAAAATTTAAATCCATTATTTTCCTTTTTTTGGACAAAAATCACTGCGTCTGTTGTACGCATTCTACGTTTTCTTTTATACGTATATACAACAGTTTATTTCTTAAATGTTAAGTAAATCAAAAAATATAAAGAAATCATATTTTAATTAAGTAATAATTTTTAAGTTAATAATGTAAATAAGCTATTTAAGATACACGTTTTAATTTGTACAATTTAGTTGGCATACAAATGATATGAATTTGATGTAATATTATAACCTATATTTACTACATAAGAAATATGTACAAATTTAAAGCGTTTCTTTGTTATAAATTGGGCATATATTTTTACGTTAGTTTTACTCATGTCTCATTTTCTTACCTTGGATAATAATTAAATTTATCCGTAGGCGTATTTTTTTTAAGTGGGAAAGAAATAAATTCCCTAACCATTCAATTAGTTTAAAATGTTTGCCTTGGATTCATGCGGAAAATTTTCTACTCTTTCCAATTGCCTCTCGTTTAAAATTGGTATAAAATCTTTGAAATCCAATCCGGTTCAATATCAACTTTCCTCCTGCCTTTTCCTTTCACCATTATCAATGCGTGTTTGATTATAAAACACAATTCATTTCATACTTCTCTACCATTCCTAAAGCAATTTATTTCATACCGTTTCGTCCACTCAATTAACGCAAATTACTCCATTTAAATATAAAATGTGCCTCACCATTTACATGCAAATTATATTCACTTTCCTTTTGCCTTCTGATTTAATAGGAACGTGATCCACAAATTACTAACCGTTTCAAAATCTTTAAATTTCTTTCCATTTTTCCCTTGATGCACGCAAGCTTTTATTCAAATGCTAAACACGTTTTCTTCCTTTCTTTAAAATTTGCATGCCTTGATTTTTGCTTTCCACTTTAACAATTGTGTTGTCACAAATAAATACAAACCGCGTATCAAACTTCATCTGCATCTCATTTTGGGTTCCTCTCCTTCTTCCTTGCGTGTGAGCAAAGCATCAGGTAATGATCGAATTTTTTTTCCTCCTTTTTTTTCTCTTTTCTTCATTGTTCTGTTCAAATTTTTGGCTCTACTATTTCACCACATGGCACCTACCCTCCTCCACAATCAAGAGAACCCTCCACGGTATAGACAGATTCTTGCTATCATTTATAAACACGTTGGAAAAGGATGTAGGTGGCATCGCTGTTTTACTTCAGGTTTTAAATCAGTAAAAATATTCTCCTTAGCTTTGTTCGTTCAAGGTCTTAACGTTAATAAGTATTTTAGTTTGAGAAAAAATGCATTTGGCTAAGGCCTTTAAAAAAATCATTTTCTCCACTTGTAGTCCAAGATAGAGTAAATATGTTTGCACCACTTTTATAAAAATAGAAAATAAATGTTATCACATATTAGACCATGCGTTTTTTGTTAGTCACCTATGCTCTAGAAAATGAGAAAATATTATTCAAGCACCACTTTTCTTTTATATATATAAAAAGAGTAATAATAATAAGAATAAATAAATTAGATATATATAATATGTATAAGGAAGCATATATTTATTGTGTGGGTTAAAACATTCGTATGATGTATATTTTAAAGTTATTTTATAATGATAAAGTTTTTAAAAATGTTTCAAAAGTTATTTTAACTGTTCAGTGTATAAAATATAGATATAATGATAAAGTTTTAAAAGTTATTTTATACTTGTTGTTTCATATAAAAATGCATGACCGCTTATATATATAACTCGTTGTTGAGTATATTAAGTGCATAAGAAAGTATAAAAAGGTATTATATATTCTCAACCACATATACGTTTGCAGTATAGTTATGTTATTAGCTTTTGAATATAAATATATAGCAAGAGTTTTTATATAACTGAATATTAAGAAATATATAAGGTTGTTCTCTGTGTTTATATTAAAACTGAAATTTTACAGTCACATATTTTTTTATAAGTGTATTGTTAAATATTATGTTTATAGTCTTAACGTGTATTGTAATAAGTGTACTGTATACTATATTACATTACTATACATAGTATAATTTAAATATAGTCTAGTTTAAATGTATAATGGATATATGTTGATTATACAGAACGTATGGTCAATAGTTGTTTCTAAACTATTTATATTTTTGGAAAACGTATGTATATAATTTTAATGAGTCTCAAAGTTATTATTAGTTAAGCAAATAATATTTTGGGATTTTATATATTTTGTTTCGGTCTACATCAAGCAGTTTCTAATCTATTTTCATCGATCTCTATTTATCAGCTTTGTTCGTCCTATTTGTGCCAATCTTGTTAATTTTGGAAATTCGTTCTTAGATCCATAACCCATTTCAAATCTCTCTAGCCTCGAAAGTGAGCAATCACTCACGATTAACATTCTTTTATTCATTAAATTTGATTTCAATTGAAACAACAATTGAAATATGCTGCTGTAGTTATTTAAATTTGTTATATATGCTATTATCTGTAACTGTTCACCTACGGGATATGACACCATATCATGTTGTTTATATTATATTGTTATTGTTCATATATGCCTGTTATTTTATTGTATTTTCTGTTATCACTCTGCAAATTCCCTGTAGTTTAGAAATCACTATGGGTTGAAATGAGACATACCCGAACAGACTTTAGAATAAGAGAAAATCGTTATGGGCTGAAATGATAAACCCAAGCGATTTTCATTTAATTGAATTTGGGATTTCGGGTTGAATGATATCCACCCGTATATATTTAGTATACGGATTGAAATGATAAATATCCGTAGTACTAGACTATATGATAGGAAATATATACAGACACCGTTGGTCCACACAAATATTTTGAAAATAATTTCTATAATTTTGGAAAGAAATATATGGTTTAATAAATTTTGTTCTTAAGATATTATTAAATGAAAATTGTACATATAGATTTGGTAGTATTATTTGATTTAATACATATAATATGGTTAAGTATTTATGTAAATCTACATTTCAAATAGATTATCTTGTAATAAATTGAATAATTAAGATTGGGAGATAAATTTGGTTTATTAAAATGGTATTTAAATAAGGATTTATTTAATTAAATCGATTTGAAATTTTTGAATGGGAAATTTAAAAGGTATGATTTTATAACTGGATTTTTGATTTAAGTGATTTAATGAATATTTCACGTTTAAATAAATTAAAGAAAATATTGAGTAAAATGTAATTTAAGGTTACTTAAATGATATTGAATCTAACAAGGGAGTATTTCAAGACAAAATAATAATGAGGTTAAACCGCGATCTATATGAAATTGTTATATAGAACATTTAAATATTAAAGCCTTGAACTATATTGGAATTTAAATGGTTTATGTTGAGATTCAGATCTGTATTTGAAATCAACGTAGTTGAATTTGTTATTTGCAACTAAATTGAATTAAAATGAAAATTTAGGTTGAACTAAATTTTAATTTATTATTTAGAAAACTAAATTGAATGAAAATTTAAATGAAACGTTGAATACTTAAAGTTTTGAAATATATGGAAATATAAAGGGGTATATGTGATTATAAATCCAAATTTGAGATCGATAAAATTTAAGTGGTTATTTTAGAAATTGAGTTGAATTTAAATTGATAAATTGAGATTGAATTTAATTTGAACGGGAAGGTCGGGTTGATGTTGGAACGATTTGTTAAGTTGAGGAAATTGAAAATACTTTACTGTATAAATTATTTAATATATATAAATACTATTTTGGGAAATATAGAGATATTTGAAGTGAAAATGAGATTTAGTTTTGAAGTATAAATTAAGCTGAAATGACCACGGTGTTATAGTGTATATTTCTACCTTGTAGAAAGTTCCATGGACCCTTAGAGGATGGTTATCCTAAACATCCTTTAAGTTATTTGTATCTCAATTGATATTTCACTTGAGTTGGATTTATTGATATAAGAACGTTAATCCTGACTTGAGTGTTTTGTGTTTTGCTTTACGCTCGGGCCAGACTCAGTGATACATCATTTGAGACTCGCCTTTGGAGTTCGGAGCTTCATTTGGAAATCCAACTATCGATTCAGATTCCAGCCTTTCCAGTTGATTGGTTCAAAGAAGTCATCTGTTGCATTGGAGACTTCACTGCATTTGAACTATTCGGTTGTATTTTTCTAAACTCTGATGTATATAGTAGCTTCATGAACTACTATTCTTTATCTATTCCGCTGCATTATATCACTCTGTGGTCTGTGATTGATTTATTTAATGTATATTTTAGTTTTGCCGAATTTTAATTAACAATTCGGTATTTTGAATTATTCAAGTCGGATATGTATGGTTTTATTGTCGATTTGAATGGTCCAAAATAGCGGGTCGTTACACTAAACAGCGGAACGAATAAATTATATTAATCACATAATACATTACATAGTATCATATACATCAGGGATACACAGCTAAAACAGCACATACTAGACAGTTATAAACACCTATCTAGTTATACAACTCAATACAACTCAAAGACAAACAACTCAGAGAACACACAGCGGAATGCTATATAGCTATACGCAGAAGCCTCCTGCTCCATTACTCCTTCAGAATTCGTCAAGCTAACCTGAATTCCCTTGGCTAAGTGGTAATTAATTGATTAATCAATGGTGATTGAGGATTAATCAGATGGTAATTAAGGATTGATAAATTGATTAATTGAGTTAATCAAGGAGGTGATTAATTAATTAAGGTTAGTAATTAATTAATGATTGTATAAGCAAGATTAAGTGATTAATTCTTAAAGAATTAATTTAATTAATTTTATATAATTAAAATTAATTATGATATGAATTGATAATGCTTGCTTATGGATGATTGGTTGTTGAATGTCTGGATTGGATGATACCTATTGAATTGGTATCTATTGATGAATAATCAAGATTGATTAATGAATGTATTTGTTTCTCCATGCCTGTAGTTTGTATTATCTGTTCATACCTAACTGTAGAGTTCTAAAAAAATAAAACAAAATTCAAACTCCCAATATAAACACTTTGTAGCCTTGAGTTTTCAAACAAATTCGTCGAGCTTAATCTCCATCCTGATTTTGAGAACATGTTTAAGTAATGTAAGTTTTGAATTTTCTGTAAACAAGTGGAATGCAATGGTAATTTGTATAATGTAATAAATTAAATATTGTGTTACATTGATGCATGTATATATCCCAAATCATCGTCGAAAATCATGATTTTTAAAACAAAAATCAAAAATATTAATGTTGGAATGAAGGCGAATTTTGGGTAATTTATGGAGGCTGAAGCAACTGTGGTGGTTGGAATTGTTACTGGAGGTGGAGGAGGTCTTGGGGGTTTAGGCAAAAATGGTGGGTGAGGTTAAAGAGGGCTGTGGCGACGGCGATAGCTGGAGTTTGATTATAACCCTAGTTTTTTAATGATTTGGATTTTGGGTTTCTTTGTGAGCTCTGTTGGTTCGAGAGCTTTGAAATTTTGGCAGTGGGTAGCGTATCGACTTGGCAAGATTTGGTCAGCACAGCCAATGGATATTTTGTGAGGCTGTGATGGGTTCAGGCGAACTGGGGATCGAATTTTGATCGAGGTCCTGTTTGAGAAGTATTGTGGTCGGGTTGCATTGCTGTGGTGTTGAGAGAGTTGCCGGAGGTGATAACGTTGGTCGGAGGTAACCAACGGCGGCGTGCGTGTGCACGTAATGTGTTGGGTGTCAGAAAATTTTGGCTCATGGAAGTCTCGAAGTCGCGCTCGAGTTTTTGCATGGGAAACTCGAGTTTGAACTCAAGTATGTTGGGTTGGTTGCCTGTAGATTTTAGGAGCTTAATTTAATCAAAGTTTAAATAAAAAAATGGGAAGAAAGAGAATTCGGGTAGGACCCGAGTAAGCTACGGGTTTGACCCGAAGCAGCTAAAGTAAACAGTAATTAAGGTTTTAAAAAGGGATTTTAAATTATTATTTTTATATTTAAAAGTTTTAAGTTGGTTTAAAACTTTTTTATAAATTACTAGATGTTTTTAATAAACGTTTTCTTAAACATATTTTAAGAAGTTGTGAAGTTTGTTAAATTTAAACTTGGTCAAGAAGTTTTAAAGTGATTTTAAAAAAATCAAGTTTTGAATCTAAATTTTAAAAGTTTATATAAAAGATTAGTTTTAAATCCAAATTGAAATAGTTTTAAAAACTAATAATTGAAAATATTTAAGCTATTTCAAGTTGTGTTTTGATAACTTTAATTTTATCAAGTTAAATGATTGTTTATTTTAGAACTGAATTAATAATTTAATTAAGTAAAGATAATTATAAAGTAAATGATGCAAACATGTTGAGGGTAATTAAAGCATTTATAAGATAAATGTTTTGTTTTAATTAAGGTTTAATATCTTAATTTTGATTAAGTTAATTTTAAAGAAATTAAGTTTAATTAATTAGTTTAATTATAAGAGAATGATTAGGAAATTAATTAAGGAATAATTTACTTAATTGATAAATGATTAAGGATTATAGGTTAATTATTTAAGATTAATTAATCTGTGATTAAAAAGATCATTAATTAATGATTAGGGATTCATTAACCAAGTAATTAAGTGTAATTAAAACTTAATTTAATCAAGTAGTTAAGATTTACTAATTAAGTAATTAGTGATTAATTAATTAAGTAATTAAAGGTTACTTAACTAATAATTAAGAAGAGTTTAACTTGTAATTAAGGTTTTATTAATTAATAATCACGGAGGGCATGTAAGGGTAAGAGTCTCCCGTTCGCCACTAAACGCGAAGCGAGAACCCCCTATCATGATGTAATATAGAAAACTCGATCCCGGTCTCATCGAAATCCAAAACGTATCTTTTAGGTCCAAGTTGTTTTAAGGTTAAACAATTCAGTTTAACTATCTATATTCACACAGATAGATAATTCACAATATCACAATTGATAATCACATTATCAAAATAAACAGATGATCCACAACCAAATAGGTAATCCATATCATTATCACGATAGATAATCTATATTACCATCATAATGCAACCAAGCATTCATACCACACAACATTACTTATCTCATTTCTAAGATTACATCCATTCAAGACAATCAATGTCACCTATTCATTCATAAGCAATGATTTACTTAATCACAACATAATTAATTTAAAATGAATTAAATTAACTATCTCTATTTCTAATTAATTTAAAGTGAATTAAATTAATTACTTCATCTCTTAATTAATTTAAAATTAATTAGATTAATTACCTTCATCACAATAAATCTTTCTTAAATAAACATTAATTAAACCAATTAATTAATCATCATCTTAATGAATCAACCTTGATTAATTAACTCTTAATCAAGTAATTAATCCTTAATTATCCTCATTAAACATATTAATGAATGAACCTTAATTAATTAACTATAATTAATTACATTATCTCTTAATTAATTACATTAATTAATCATGCTTGAATTAATTGTTTCCAATTAATCAACTTTAATAAATATAAATAGTAATTAATTATTCTTAATTAATCTTAATTACTTTTAATTGCTTTATAAATTCTTTGATTTATTACACCAAGTAATAAACCATTAATTACTTTACCAAGTAATTATCAATTTAAAATTACTTCCAAATCAGTAATTTCATTTATCTCAATTACCCCTGTAATTTATCAATTACTTATCTTAAGTAATTACTCTTATCAAAACTTATTAAGTAGACATACTTAATCATTTATCAAGTGACTATCGTTAATTAATTAACAAATTAATTAACTCAGCTTGATTACAAACACCCTATAAATCAAAATCGAGTAATTCATCATTTAATTACTCTTTAACCTAATTAATCTTAGATTAACAGATTAATTATCTTCAACCATTAATTAATAAACCTTAATTATTAATCAATCCTTTAATACAAAGTAACCAATCATTAATTACTTTTATAATTAATTAATTAAACTTAATTAACTAATTAATCATCTGTTAATCATTAATTAATAAGACTTAATTATTAATTAACAACCTTAATTACAAATTAATTAATCCATAAATATAATTAATTAATCCTTAATTACAATTAATTACCCTTTAACAATAGTTAATTAATTCTTAATTAACTTGCATTATAGATTAATAACCCTTTTAATTATTAATTAAGAAAAAACCCAATTAAAACTTAATTACTATTTGAATCACTTAATTAATTAATAATTAAAATTTAATTAATCATTAGTCGTTAATCTAATCATCATAATTATTAGTTAATTAAATTAATAATTATACTTAATTAATTGCTTAATTAATCCCTTTAAGTAATTAATTTGATTAATCAATCAAACTTAAAATTTCATAATTAACCAATTAAATATTATTCATTAAAACTTAGTCATTCTTTAAGATAAAACATTATCTTAAATAACCTTGAAACTTTACTTAACTAAATTCATTAATTAAATTAAAATATAAAGAAATCATTAATTACCTATCTTTAATTATTAATTAACGATCATTAGTTTCAAGTTCAAAAATTACTTAAACCCCTAATTGTTAATTAATAAATCATTTTTCATTAATAAAAACATTTCCTTATAAATTTCCTTTTTATATTTCCAAAGTAAATTTTGAAAATAACATTAAGGTTTTAACTTAAAAACATTTTAATCCTTCATACAAATTCATTTATAAAAACAATTCAATTCAAAGAAAAGAATTTCAAGAATTTAATTTAACTTAATTATTTAAAGTTTAAAACATACTTTATTTTAAATTATAAAATCTGTTTAAGCATTTCAATTTGGGTTCAATCCATGTGTATATGAACCTAAGAAACAAGTACATCATCTTCTTCTTTTTTAAAACAAATTTAACTTAAATTTAAGAAAACTGTTAAACTTAACAGTTTAATCCCTGCATACAAAAGACCCAGATCACTCGAGCCACAATTCCAGAATCACGCGAGTTTCCTGAGTCAACTTTCTTATACACCCGAGACCCACTCCAGAAAAAAAAGAACAAACCTAAAGCAAAACACAACCTGCTGACACCATCAACTTGTGCACCAACACCAGTGCCGGAACCACCTCCGGTCAACGACCAACCTACCGACACATCACTCAACAACCCTACAAGCATCCACGATCAACCAAACATTGATTCTTGCCTCGATTCCAAATCGAGTACCCATGGTGAAACTGGAACCAAACCATCATCAGGAAATTCCCCTCTGAACCCTCGCCTCTGATCAATGTTAAGCCCTACAACTTCGGCCATGGATCGCCGACCCACCACACATTCTTCTCCTAGAATTTCTTCAAGCTCGATTCAAAGACGAAGGTGTAGTAGCCAAATTCCAAAGTTCAAAAAAGAACAAGGTTTAAAAACAAATCCGAGCAATTTCAAACTCCTCCATGGATTAAAAATTCTTTAACAAATTTTTCCGCACTCTCCAATGCTACCCCTAGCTCCATCATGAATCCCGAGTAACCCAGATGCTCAGATCAATAGAATTTTGCAAAAACCCAATTTCCAGCTGAACCTCAAATACTTACTTAATACAATTTTAAATTTTTTGATTTTCTTTCCAAAATTCATAATTCCCAGTGATACTTTAGTTTATATAATTATTTTAACCAAATTCAACACTTGATTTCAAACATTGATGTTAATTTGTTACAGCATTATTTGTTTCTAGATGAATTTCAAAAATCAAAGACTTTGTTCTATTTTTGTTCTTAGTTTCTACTTAAACTAACTTGTTTGTTTTAAATCTATTACTTAACAATTGTTTGAATAGAATAGTTTGAAGATTTGATTCTTTTTTTCAGATTCTACAGTAAAATAAAAAGAGGAAAAATGAAAACCAACATGCACAGTTTCAACTAAACAAAACCTATTGCATCCTTAAATCTACTCAAAGACAAACTCATATAAACATCATCACTACTTATTTGCATCAGATAATTACTACTTTAATTTTTATCAAATGTTTACTCACCTTTGAAAGAAATGCAGAGAACAAAATCAATTTTTGACAGAGCTTGAAAACTGGATCTTTGAAACTGAATTTTTCTCTCCTTCTTTTTAAAACTGAGGTGTTTGCTTTAAAACAGGATTGAAGTTGAAAACTTGAAATGCTATCTTTGAAAACTTCTTATTTTGACCCAGATTTGCTTGCTTGCATACTGGACAGATGGTTACAGGCTTTGGAATAAGGAAGCTACGGGATTTTGGTGAATCAATGCAGATGGATTTGAATTTAGTTTCAGGTCTGAGACAATTGATTCTGGGTTGCACTTCATAATTATTTTGAGAGGAGTGTTTGCATTTGAAGATGTTACAGGATTTGCACAAAAATAGTTACAGGGAAACATTCAGATTTGAAAAAATGATTTCTGTTTTAGATTTTGTTTTGAGGATTGTTTCAAGCATTTGAACTTGAGTTTGAGGAGTGTTTGCACTTGAAAAGGGTTACAGGTTTTGGAATTTGATTTTTTTTCTTCAAGTTTTTGGTTTTTGCATTTCATATTGGTTTGTGGAGATTTCAGGTTTGGTAAATTTCTGGTTTTGGTTTGATTTTGGCAAGTGTGAATATGAATCCAAGAAATAAATGGAAGAGAGAAGATATAGATTTATATAGATTTGAATTAGGATTTATTATAATCAAAGAAAAATAAAATGGAAATATGACACTTGTTATCATCTTTACACTTGTCATCTATATTAATTAACTACTTAACACATGTTTTTAACATGCTTATAAAACTAACATTTGTCATTATTAAATTTTCATTTGTTTTAAAATGATTTAAAAGCTTTTTAATTGAATTTCCTAATTAATTAATACATATATTAATTAAAAATGCATTTCTAATTTACATAAATAAAACTTTTTAAAAGAAATAAAGTGTAAACAAACAAAATCATATGAATATATATTAAATTCATTTTAAAATGTTAATGTAAAACTATTATATTTATTTACTATTAAATAAATACTTTCTAAATTTGTATAAATAATATTCTTTTAAAAAAACAATATAAAACAAAAATCTTATTTAAATAAAAACTTTATTCATACATTTTATATCAAAATATATTGAAATAATTATCTCTAAAGATTCAAGTTTTAAATCCAGATTCAAATTTAAATTTTATTTTAAAACCCAATTTAATAATCAACTCAAACACATTATTAAGTTTGAAATTGGTTATTCCATTTTTTAAAAAAAACACCTTAATACATATATATACATACATATATATATACATACATATATATATATATAAAAAATTTTAAACAATGCTTATTAAATTTGAGAATAACAAGTCTATTTGAAACCATATATTTATAAATTAACACACTTATTAAAATCATCACATTATTAATTGTTTGGCTAATTATATTTGAAAATAACCATTTTATCAATTTCAAATAATTAAACTTAAGAGATTATCACATTTTAAATTCCTGGAAATTCCAGGATATTACACGTATTATACACATGTATTTATCCGTTAAGTCTATTTAGGTTCTTTTTCCTATTCCACTTGATTTATACATTCATATTATGAAAGTCTAACTATTATATAACTTTTGTCATTGAGTTAACTTATATAATAGTCTTATGTACATTACATTATAAAATCTTATTTTATTAATTTAATTGATTAACATATAATTTATTTTATATTATATAATTAAACATTTTAATTGAATATGTATACCATAATATTTATGTTTATAAACACATATCAATATGTATATGTATTTTGTAATTTGTTAAATGAATATTAATTATCTTATTTAATTAGATAATTTAATCGAATACTAATTTCAAAATTTTCTTATGCATACACATATATACTTATATCACCTTAAATAATTCAAAGTAATGTAACAAATACAAACATACATATATAGTATATGTATATACTTTAACTAATCAACTGCTTAATTAATTTATTTAATTTATTAATCTTATTAGTGAATATAAAAAATTTGAAATATTTTTATTATATTTTTGAAGGACTTTTGTAAAATATATTATAACATTTATAATGTAAATTGTTTTAAAAGCAAACTTTGAAAATCATATTATAACATTTATATTGTAATTCTTATTTCGATTTAACTTTAAATTTTAAAAATCTTATTTCACTTTCAAAACAATTTTGAAATCACATTATAACATGTATAATGTATTTCTTATTTTGAATTTAATTTTTAAATGTAAAATTTTTATTTTTAATTTTCAAAATAATTTTGCAAATTAGTCGAAGGTCCAATTCAAACTGGGAATTTGTATTAGGGGCAATGTTGCGATCACTTCTCTTTTCGGGCCAAGCCAGCAGATAGGGAGGGAATGATACTTGATTACTCAAATCCAAGCTTAGACTACTTTTATAGACACCGTACTAAATTGGTAAGCGTAGTTGTTTAGCCCTAACATGACTGATTTAGATTGTAGAGACTATTTAGCCATGATACTATTGTTGGAATCGTGTAGGTCGAAAATTGAGAATATAGCTAGATCTCTGATAATATTGCTAGAATCATGCCAGTTGGAAAACTTGGAGAGGATTCAACTTTAACTTTGGGATTTTACACTAAAGTCCTTTTAATTTTTAAATGAAACAATGTAAATAATAATCAAAAAATGAATAATCGAAATAACTAAACAATATGTGAACTTTCGCACTATTTCATGAAGAAATTTCAAGTATGGTTGAGATCTAAACAATACATTCAATTTAAATATATACTATAATTAGTATCAAATTATGAAATATTCACTTTTTCATATTTTAATTTCTAAATAATAGCAGCCAATAGATTAAATAATATATGCACATATAAATTTATTGTATAAGAAATAAAATCTAAACTATATTGATAAGATATAACATATTATCATGATAAGATGTATACATAAGGGATCTGAATTATTCTAATAAGATATAACAAATATGAAAAGGAGATTGGAAAGATGTAGCCAAAAAGAATACACCTTGAATGAAGATATCTTCTCATATCTCCAAGATCCTCATCCAATCCTTGCAGTAGATGGATGAACTACTTATATTCCATTATTTTAATGTTTGAATTTGATTTGGAGTTGAAAAAACTTTGGAATTTTTTTTTTGTTTTTAGCTAAGGAAGGTTAAGTGGAGTAAAGAGAAAATTGAATGAAGGAAACAATGGATTGGTGGATTTGTTTTAATTGAAAGAATGAAATATTTTCCATTCTTTAGTTAAAACTTCTCTAATCAATTCCATTAATTATCTCTCTCTCCACTTCTCTATCTTCACTTATGGTTGGAATTACGTACCATCAAATGACCTAAAATTACCATAAATCGCTTCATGCAATATCTTTCATTAAAACATGTTTAAAACTACACCGATAACATATATCGACAAGGCAAATCCAGACAAACCGAACAGGTAGAACGTGGAGTTATTAAGGCGAAAAGCCTAAGAATCCAGAAACCAAGCATCAGATAGAGTCACAAAATCAAAGCTAAAACCATCTAAAATAAGAAGGCAATAGAATCCCCCAAGTTGGGGATCGGTACAGACTCTCACTGGGGATCCACACTGATTCCCAAATAAGACTAGGGTGGACCCCATCTTCTGCCTACATGTCTATCTTGATGCTAAGGCCCTATTTTCAAAGTCATTTTTTTGAATCACGCAGTTCTTCATCAATCTCTATGAACACTTGAAAATGCAACTTTATTCTCCTTCAACTCCATCATTTGGATTCGAGAACAAGTTATAATAAGTATAAACAACCGTGGAATTGAGAATCTAACTACAAGAAGAAGGTGAGGGATTGGTACCAACTCCCACTTAAGGATCGGTACCTACTCCCAGATTCTATTGAGGTAGAACCTATTATGTTTGGAGAATGAGTCTAATTCGGGTATAATGGCTAAGAGATATTGTGCGCAGGATTTTAGGCCCCCTACCTCTATAATAGGAGGATATGGCTCATTTCTTAGGATCTTTTGGGATCTAGTTTCGTTGTTTCTTATATTCTTGTGACTTTGAAATTCCGAGTGTTGGAATGCACCAACCACTATGAAATTCTGCCACCAAATCCAGAATGAGAAATAAAGCTTAAAAGTGGACGTAGGCCTTGCTTTGCCGAACAACTATTAACGATTTTGTGTTCTTGTTTTTACTCTGCTTTCATTTACTTTCATCTTTTATTCTTTACTTAAATCATTGGGTGTTTGTGCCATTTTTGGTTCAAACAGTTAAGTATCAATTATTATTTTACAATTCTTTTTTTTGATGCTGCTTTATGAAGCAGAAGTGACTATTCCCTCTTTTTATCCCCAACTGTACCTTAAGTTACATCTACCTTTGTAAATTCTCTTTCCTTTCTGGTCAAATCATTCAAAGGAGATCCTTACAATAATAGTCACATTGAATACACAATCTTCCACAATGATTTATTTTCTTATTCTGAATGAAGCAATTTCATATAAGTTTCGCATTACAAATAATGACTTTTGACCATACAACCTTTGTATGTGATTGAATATGGATCAAATATCCATTTTCTTTTATTACTTAAGAGTTAGAAATTCGAAACACAATACATAGTCTCATCAGGCAAATAAACATGCAACAATTATGAATGTATTTAGTAGTTATAAAATTAGGTGTATGCATGGGTATTGAAACAACAATATATGGAAAATATTTATTAGTAAGAATATTTTATATTTCTTTTATCAATCTTTAATTCAGTTCATTTGTATATCTTAATTTATAAACATTTTATCAATTATATTAATTGCATAATTTTATCAATGTTGATTATTATAAATTTATATAGCAAATGTTCTTACAATATTAGGAAGGTTAAATGTTACCATTTTATTTTTCAAATAAGATCCCGCTATATTTTTATGTCTAGTAAAACCCTAAGAAAAACAAGAAATCATTTGGTTTCTCTATTGGGTGTTAGGATTCGCTAGCCGTAGTATTTTGACCTTGAGGAATATCAACAAATCATAGGCCCGCAAGTGATGGATAACAGTTTACCGATTATATCAAACACGACTCCTAAGCCGTGATCTTTGTCCTAATATCATCTCGACCTTGAGAAATATCAACAAATCGAAAGAGATTATTCCCCAATACCCACCATTTCATGGCGGCCTAAGTATAATGCACTTAACTTGAGGAATATCAAGAAATACATGCATGTATCTTACCTCATCTAGAAAATGCATAAATAGTGCTACACGTAACATCTCGAGCTTAAGAAATTATCAACAACTAGAGAGTATGAGAGAAATCTATTAATATATAAATGGTCGAGGATAACTTTATAATAAAGATTCATAATCATAAATATTTTATACTGAGTGATATTAACTTATCGAAAAATGTGTTTCTTATGAAATACCCTCGTGATTGAGGTGTCAGACACGTTAGTAATCATGGTACACTACTATACACATGTATTTGTGCCTTAAGTCTATTTGGGTTCGTTTTCTAGTTCCACCTGATTTATTACATTCGTATTTTGAAAGTTTAACTATTATATAACTTTTGTCATTTAGTTAACATATATAATAGTATTATGTACATTACATTATTAAATCTTATTTTTTTTAATTGAATTGATTAACATATCAATTACTTTATATCATATAATTAAACATTTTAATTGAATATGTATACCATAATATTTATATTTATAAACACATATCTATATGTATATGTATTTTGATATTTATTAAATAAATTTTAATTATCTTACTTAATCAGACAATTTAATCAACTATTAATTTCTAAATTCTTATGTATACACATATATACCTACACCATCTCAAACAATTCAAAATAATGTAACGAATACATACGTAAATGTATATTACATGTATATACTTTAACTAATTAACTATTTAATCAATTTATTTAATTTATTGATCTTATTAATGAACATCAAAAAAATTTGAGATATGTTTATTATATTTTTGAAGCACTTTTGAGAAATATGTTATAACATTTATAATGTACATTGTTTTCAAAGCCAACTTTGAAAATCATATTATAACATTTATAATGTAATTATTATTTTGATTTAACTTTAAATTTTAAAAATCTTATTTTAATTTCAAAACAATTTTGAACTCACATTTAACATGTATAATGTATTTCTTATCTAAATGTAATTTTTAAATGTAAAATTTCATTTTTAATTTTCAAAATAATATTGAAAATTAGCCCAAAGACCAATTTAAATTGGGCGTTTCTATTAGGGGCAACCTTTGGGATCACTAGTCTTTTCGGGCCAAGCCAGTAGCCAACGAGGGAATGGTACTTGATTACTCAAACCCAAGCTTCGACTACTTTTCTAGACACCCTACTAAATTGGTAAGCATGGTGGTTTAGCCCTAATTTGACTAATTTAGATTGTATAGATTATTTAGCTTCGATACTATTATTGGAATCATGCCAGTCGAAAACTGGGAAAATAAGGAGATCTTAGTTTTTTCTTCCTGTTTTTGATATATTGGGCCTATGAAGTGTAAACGATTACTAGATCATTTTACACTATACATATAAAAATATATACTATTGTTGGAATCGTGCCAGTCGGAAACTTGGAAAGGATTTACTTGAACTTCGGGATTTTACACTAAAGTCCTTTTAATTTTTAAATGAAACAATGTAAATAACAACCAAAATAATTAGTAATCAAAATAACTAAACTACATGTGAAACTTTCATACTATTTCAAGAAGTAATTTCATGTATGGTCAAGATCTAAACAATATAATCAATTTAAATATATACTACAGTTAGTATCAAATTATGAAAAATTCCCTTTTTACATACTTTAATTTATAAATAATAGCAGTCAATAAATTAATTAATATATGCATATATAAACTCATTGTATAAGAAATAAAATCTAAATTATATTGATAAGATATAGCATATTATCATGATAAGATGTATACACAAGGGATTTGAATTATTCTACTAGGATATATCCAATATAAAAAGGAGATTAGATGGTTACCTTAAGATGTAGCCAAAAAGAATACACCTTCAATGAAGATATCTCCTCGTATCTCCAAGATCCACATCCAATCCTTGCAATAGATGGATGAACGACTTATATTCAATTATTTTAATGTTTGAATTTGATTTGGAGTTGAAAAACTTTGAAAATAATTTTTTTTAAGTTGTGGAAGGTTAGAAGGCGTGAAGAGAAAATTGAATGAAGGAAAGAAGGAATTAGTGGATTTGTTTTAATTGAAAGAATGAAACATTTTCCATTCTTTAGTTAAACTTCTGTAATAAATTCTCTTAATTATCACTCTCTCCACTCCTCTATCTTCACTTATGGTTGAAATTACACGCCACCAAATGACATAAAATTAACATAAATTGCTTAATGAAATCTTTCATTAAAACATGTTTAAAATTACATCGATAACATATATCGATGCATGTAGCGTGAACTTTTATAAATGCGTTCAAATAATTATAAAAAAAATTCAAACATCAACAAAATTAAATATTAAGTAATATTTTAAAAATGTTAATTAATTCAATTAATTTACAACATTTTATAAATTAATTAAATCATATGTTTTTTTGGAGAATTCATCATTATGGTTGCGCGACTCAAATGTGTAATTCAGTCAGCGATTGATATAGAAAAATGCTCATAATAATTTCACACATTACTTTAGCTAGTAATGTGATGTTTTGGTTGAATTTATCACTTACACATATTTTGGTAAAATCCAGTTTTACTTATTATAAGCGATACATGATAATAACTATTACTTATACAAATTTTTCCAGTAAAAACTATATCATATTAGGACTTATAGAATTTTTTTGGATCAAAACTCCAACATCGTCCATATTAAACTTTTAGTTTCCAACCAAAAATTACTTGGTTCAATAATAATAATTATTATTAACCTTGCTTCTCTGGCCATAGACTTTGATTTTGAGTTGAAGTTGATTGTGATACTAACCTCGTATAACTAAGGAGACAATTATCTATTGAATATTGTTTCACTCTAATGCTTCAACTTAGACCCAACTATAATTGTTCGATGGATTTCATACCATGATTTAACTATAATCAAAGTGGAGTGTCCATGTTAAAATTTCACGATATTCTTAAGTTCAAAGAATTATTTAACATCGTCACTTTGAGATTGTATGTTTGACCTTAGTTATATTAACCAACAGTGAACTCTTGAGTGAGTCATTTTATAGTTGACCAATAACTATCATGTAAACCATTGGTGCCCCCCATATCCATAAGAAACACACTACCCAACATTTGAGAGCATTATGTACTCTAGTCTCAACGGATGAATTGATATTATTTCTCAAAATCTCGACTAGGAGTATTAAAACCATATATTATTTTCATTGTGGCAATTTTTCATGATTATAATACTTTTTAATTACTATCACATAACATATCATTCAAGGATTTTCCATCTATATACTTCATATAATTACTTAATTATTTATATCACTGTATAACAAGTATGCAATAGAAAGAAAAACCCTTTTATTTTGAGCAAGATTGGTCATAGAGTTGGATATATGTTACAAATTACATAATTGCCTTTATGGCATGCTTCTCTCTCTATCACATATCAATATATGAGTACATATTAATTAATTAAATTTTAGTACATATTAATTAATTAAACTTTAAATAATTTTATTTAATAAATTCATTTGTTTAATTAAATAACTTAATTAAATGTTTAAATTAAATCAAAAGTTTAATTGTAACAATTCTGTTATTAATTATTTTAAAACTTTAATTTCATTATGAATAAATAATTTTTTATTGAGATTTATTGTTTAAAATGGATGTCTGCAATTTATAGTTTATGTTATTGGAAATAATGGGAATAACCGTTCATTTTTAAAGTTATATATTAAAACTAGTGTAATATCTCAATATTATTAGAAATAAGAAGTTTAAATTATTGACTTGGTTTTGATAGTTCATGAAATCGGTTCATTAATTTTGTAAAAACATTATTAAGTGAAAGTTAGTTTAAGTTCGTGATTTAATATGTGATTAACTAGAATTAAAATTAGAAACACTTCTTTTAAAAGGAAAATCAGTAACACTCAACTTATTGGATCCACATCTCACCCTCATGGCCCATTTAGAATAATTAGAAAAGAGAAATAGAAGTACATATGCTTCCTTAGTTTATTTCATTTCAAAAACAGAAACAAAACTTCTTCCTTTCAAAATTATAAAACCCTAGTTCCTAATCTCCAAAATCAAAGACTAAAACAAAGGGGTTTTGTCCAATAATGAATAGTAAATGTTCTAAACGTTATCTCCACCTTCTAGACTCTTAAAATTATGATTTTGATCTTGTTTTTAACCTAAGTGATGTTGTGGTTGTTTGGGTTTTTGAGTTATAGGTGGATTTGATGAAGCCAAAGTGTTTAACAAGACTAAATAGAGTATCTAGCAAGCTATAGGAAGTTAAAAGATGAGCTGAACACTCACCCTACTATCTATAATACATATATATGATTGTTATTTGCTATTTGGATTGAATGAATTAATTTGTTGATTGAATGGTTTGCAATTTGGTTGAAAACATAGGTGATCATTGTTTTGTTGTTTGCTGAAAATTTAGTACGAAAATTTGCTGCAGTAAAATAGTAATATTTCAGTGTAAATTAAACTAAAATTGCCCATACTTTTTTCGGTAGTAATTTCATTCCGTATGCTATTATTTCTCTTTTGATAACTTTGCGAATTTCTATAGTTTAATGTGTCGAAAATGAGTTTGAATCAGATAGTGTTGCTCTGTTCCTATGTATTTACTAAGTTGAAGTCTAAAATTAAAATTGTCATAACTTTTACACTACCTATCGAAATTCAATGTTTCATTGTGTTTTGAAAATCTTAGAATACGTGATATAGCTTTTATTTTTTTTGTAATATTTTATGGTTTACATAGTCAAAATTAATTTTTAAAGTCGTTATTCTGATATTAAATGACAGCGATAAGGAAGTTAAAATTTGAGAACTGTTTTAGTCAGAACTTTTTCATTACTTCTCAAAATTCAATGGTTCTTGATGGTCTAGAAAGCTTAGAATATGTGCTACAACTTTCATGTTTTGAGTTTTGTAATATTTTATGGTTAGATGGTCTAAAATAAGTTTTAATATCGCTGTCCCGATATTAAACAACGATAAGGAAGTTAAAATCTGAGAATTATTTTAGTCATAAATTTTTCATTACTTATCGAAATTCAAAACCACTTAATACTCTAGAAAGCATAGGCTTTTATTTACAACTTTCACGTTTTATGTTTTGCTAAATTATGAGATTTAAGTGGTCGAAATTGCAGACCTTTAGACCCTTAATTTGAGTTAAATGAAATGAGTTGATAACTTTTGTACAAGGTAATTTTAAGATGGATAATTATTTGTATTTATAAATTGTTTGAAACTAAATTAGTCACAAGCACACACGAATAGGTTTTGAAGAAATTAAATGTAAAACGAGGAACAAAACTGAATATAAAGAAAAATGCAGCAAAGAGCAAAAACAACAAAGTTTATAGTGGTTTGGCGTTGATTGCCTAAATCCACTTTGAATACTTTCTTTATTTCTTCACAAATCATTCGATTATACTTACATTCAAAAAGAAATAATAAGTGATCAATGAAGAATGAAATAAGATTGGCTACAAAAATGGTAGATTTCACTTGTCAGCCAAAGAGAAAAAGTCCCTCAGCAAGGCCCCCTGCCCTATATTTATAGACGAAGGCAGCCTCCAACCTGACTGACATTTCAGAACTTGGACCCCCTTGACCACTTGGGCCCACTATAGGGAGGGCTAGGCTAAACTCTTCTATGGATAGAGGTCGGTACGGACCCCTCCATGAGTTGAGTTTTGGGATAGCAACCCTTATGGTGGCTCTCTTATGGTCTAACATGATGGTGCGTCAAGTATTATGACATTTGGATATGTGGAGCTATGGTTCTGGTTGTGCTTTGACTCGAGTCCTAAACTGATCAGGGAAATGCCGGCTACTAGCATGCCGACCACCAGGATGCCGACCACTGATATATCGTTCCCACCATTTCCATATCCTATACCAATCCCACCATTCTCACATCCTATACTAATCCCACTATTCTCACATCCTATACTGATCCCACCATTCTTATACCTTATGCCGATCCAAACACAGTATGCCGATCTCATTGGTTTTACAAGTTATGTCGTCCTCATTCATACCTCCCTCCATTCGTCATACATCCACACCGATCCCTATTCCAATCAAACTCAATTCCAAAATATCGACATCCTGCATCATCTATCTGTCGACTTTATTTATCATGGGCTGGACACAACAATTCAAACGCTATACTCAGGCCTTGTGGATGTCGTCTCGTAACCATCTTTCCCATCAATGGTCCAGTCTGGTCTTCATAATCAACCTTGTGTAGTTGGGCCAAGGTATCGGGTAACACTTGCTCCCAAAGTGCGTCTTGTGAATAACATGACGTGCTTTGAATTGGAGAAACCCAGGTTTTTGGGAACAGGCCTATCCAAGTCATTGATTGATCATTGTTCTTTTATGAACCTTCGATGAAACAGAACTGTTATCTCATTCCATTTGAATGCATATATTTTGGCTATATGAACCCTTCAAGTCTCTTCCTGACTTAGCCTTTCAAAAAGTTAAATCGATGAATCCCTTCCATGCACGTTAACACACATGTTTCTGTTGTTGACTTTTGGATGTGTTAAGACATTCATCGACCTTTGCCAGAATGCTTTATTCTGTATGTCTTTGTTTACAGTCTAACTTTATGATATCTGTTGCCATTGGGTTTACAAACGTCTGCCACTACCTTCTGTTCCCCTTTTTGTTTCATCAGCATTCATCATTTGTGCTCATCCTTCATTTTCTTCCATTGTATATTTTTTTTAAAGTAAGAGGGGTTGTAATTTGATATGCCGATCCCCACGTGAACCTGCATCGATAGGGATTGGCATCCCTTAAGGCCGATCCCTCTTATTTTTATGAACGGGTCACTGGGATGTGACCGGTTGCTCTTTTCCCTCTTTCACTCATATAAAATCTCATATCCCCTCCTCTTCTTCTTTTACTTTATATTTTCACCACTTAAACTCTCTTTATTTTCTCATTCATCATAACCGAATGCTCCAAAGCAAGACACAGCTCCCTCTTCTAACTTGAACCCAAGTGCAATCTCATACCTCCAACTTCCATTAACACTAATTTGTTACTAACCCAAGCTTCAACCTTGCAATCCAAATCAAGTAGGTATAATCTCCTCTTCATTTGCATGGTTAGGTCATGAATCGTCGATCTTGGAGGTGTTTAGGTGTCTGTTAGTCCTATTACCCAGTGGGGTCAATAACGATATGTGATAGAGAAGGAGAAGGCAAAGGAGCATGAGAAGGAGGAAGAAGAAGGAGAAGAAGAGGAGAAGAAGAAAAGGAAGAAAGGGTAACGAAAAAGAAGGGCTCGACATCAAGTGAGGGATCGGTGAGAGGTAGTCAGTTGGAGTTCAACGTTAGAGATAGGAAGGGTTGGTGGGGAGTATGCTGGCTTTGGTGTTCCATATGTGGTTGTTAGGCGAGGGTTTAGTGTTGAACAACCAAGTGTAGGGATCAGCATAGATAAACGTCTTAAACGAATCGGTATAACAGGTTTTGTATAGGGGTCGGTCCAAGAGTTAAAAGGTCAGGGTCCTCTCAAAAAGTTAAGTATGGGGTCGGCTAGGAAAGTAATGCATTAGGGTCAGTATGTATGCTAATGCATAGGGATCGGTATTGTCAAGTGTGTCTAAGTGTAGGGGTCTGCTACATGATTAAGGCATAAGGATCGACATTGGAGGCATGGATTGGTGTTGACCATAATGACCATCTTAAATTTAAGTTTTTCAGTGACTGTACACTGCCTTGCCCAAGCATTAGGTGACTGGTAACAACGCGACTAGCATATCTGCGCCAGTGGACTTAAGATTAAATGAACAAATTTCCAATCTACTCAACATGAACTTAAGTATAAAATTGGCCCAACAAACTCAAACAATGGACCTTATAATTCAGAATGTCAACATATGATCCTAAAGCTTCGGTTGCCGATCACCCTTCACATCATTTGATACGGTCAGTGATGACATTCTCTTTGGACGAAACCTCCTGGCTCTAACATTTTACTTTTGCTTGTCTAATTTCGATATGCTTAAGTTTATTTCATATTGCACTACACTAGTTCACACACAACATGGAGGATAGGTTATTATTTATAACAGTGATTATTTACTGAGTATAGCTGATATAGATCCCACGCTTCAACCACAATATCTTCTAAAGAAACCATGAGATCAAATTTCGCTACCTTATCTAAATCTAACCCACAAGAATATCTTTTTTCCAACATCCCAGTTCTTCCTGTAGAAGTTATTTATCCAGCTCCTGATGTCATGGAAGGTACCATTATTCTAAATAATCTAGTTGACTTGTAGGCATCTAGGATCGGTAAGGCCACTCTCCATCGATTATGTTCTACCCATGGGATTCCTTTCGTAGATGTTCTCATCCTGTCAAGGCAAAACAGACCTCAGTTGCCCCTAGCCGGATATATAGCATGCAACAAATTCATGTGTTAGGCTGGATGCGTGCCACTATTTAACTCTTTCGTTTGAGAAATGCTAGGATTCATGGGAATCGTTCCAACTCAGCTGCACTATAAAAGCTATGTCTTATCTATGGCACCTTTCTCCTCTTCGTGAACATCCTATTTCGCCTGCCAACTCCCGACGGCATTCAATACATTTACAACTTCAGAAGATGGGCTAATATTCTTTTATACGTCTTCCTTGAACCTCGGCCCAAATGCCAGGTCTTAACGGGCACCTGGAATAAGCTCTCCTTATTCAAACATGAATGGTTCTATGTACGGTGTCCTTCCAGCTTTGTAAAAATATGGTTTGAAGGACGTAAGTACTATTTTTGCCTTTTCCTTTAATGCAAAGATTCAAATTGCAGCTTCTTTCTTAGCTGTACTAATTCCTTCGATTCTTCCAGGTGTTCATCGCTGATCTAAAGGTGTTGTATATACTAGGGCTATCGCAGCTATTCACGCTACTCCGGTGGAGGACTGGGACATCAAGATCCCAACCACCGATGAGTTGCTCTCTTTGTTTGGGCTGTTCTCTTTGTTTGGGCTGTTAGAGGACAACCGTAGAATTGGTCTCCGTGGTAGCAGAGCAATTCCGAAGACTATTATTGAGAGAAGGGGAGAACTAAACGACCCTACGGTGCTCTTAGTTGAGGGAACCCAGGGATGCACTGAAGAGGGAAAGATAAAGAATCAGGAGATGTAGGGCGGATAAACGAAGATGTAGGTCTTGGAAAAACACCAGCTGTTTAAGTGTCACATACTAGCCAATTGCAACCTCCCCAAAAAAGGGGAAAAAGGTTTGGCGTACAAGATTCGAAGAAGGAAAGCCGGGGAAAACCTGGAATTTGTCATAACTCCAGTTGGAAAAGGCTCGTCTTCTCATCAGATGGAGAGCGTATTGAAAGGACTTTTCGATATTTCGATCGCAGACGATTTATTAAATTACAACTTCACCAACCTTGTCGTTGAAGGGCTTAACTAACCTACAAGAAGCGGCAAAGGCATTCAACCTTCCAGTAGAGGAGAAGAAACTCCAATGAGTAAAGCTAATGTTACTCGTCCATTGGGGGAAACACTAGGACACACACAAGCACTTGCACTCCACCATCCACTTATGATTAACTCTTCACATAAAAACTCCTACTCGTTTGGTTCCTTTACAGGTGCAATGTTTCATTCACATGCGTTTGATCGCCTCCGTAGCTCTTCAACCTAATATTGCTCGAGTCGGTATTCCGAATCCGGAAGGTGCCGAGACAAATATTAAGGATGGGTTAAAGACTATCACTCTTGAGAATCTTCCTCTTCATCCAGAAGGAAGTCTCAGGCACATGCTTCGCGCCACGACGACCCATCCAACCCTCCTGCACACAGCGGAGACAAGTCTGCACATAGGGGTTCCCAATCTACCACTCCCCATGACCAACACTTTGGATCATCAAGCACCAAGCAATTTCACAAGCGTCGCAAACTTACACTAGCTACGTCTGAACAAATCCCTCCGGTTCCTACCCAAGATCCTACCACAACGGAGAAATTAGCTGAAATCAAGGTCAATTCCCCAAAAATCTACCTTGATGGGCTCAAATTCCTCCCCTCCACACACATTATTCCTGGAACTGCCAAAGAGAGCTCATTAGTGTGCATGAATGATGTGTACGTCCAACATGAATCATTCGTTTAGCCGAAAAGTCTCTGAATTTCTATCGAGCACCAGCATGATATTGATCGCCTTAAGCTAAAGTCCATCCATAACAAAGATATCATCAAACATCAAGATGCTGAGCTGCTCAAATTTAAAGCTTAACTTTACGAGGCAAAGAGAAATGTGAAAGAGATGGCCGAGGCAGTTAGTTTCCTAGAGACTACACATAAAAAGGAACTGGATGTCGCACTTCAACATAGCTGCACTTTGGCTTTAGAGAAGAACTCTCTTTACAAAAGGAGAAAGATGTCTCAGCCCACCGTGTTGAGGAGTTAGAGAAATTACTGTCCAAGGAGAGGGAGAAGAAAATTGAGGCAAAAGAAGAGTCGCAAGAAATTTATAAGATGAAACTTGATGAGCAACTCTCCCAAATCGAAGCCTTAAAAGAAGCTGCCCATGAAGAGGGCATGAAAGAGGTGCTCGTAGAAGCCAACTCTTGAGTTGAGGCAGCAACTGAATCCGACAGGAAGAGCTTAAATGCTTATTCGATCCACTCATTGCCACGTACAACACAAAATTTCTCCTTCACTGTGACTTAAATTTTTTAGGCGAGGGCTATCTTGATTCGCTCGTTGTAGCTTAGAAGATCATTATAAAGATCAGGAAAGAGGATTTGGGTTGTCAGAGCTTGATAAAGGGCACTTGTGCAGGAAGTGCTTTAAGGAAATGAGCCATCCGACTTGGCTGCTGGAAACTTCAATTCAACAATGCTCCTACACCGCCTAAAGAAAAGGAAGATATCATAGGGTCTTCTGAAACTAAACCCCAGGGTCCTTTCGCTCTTCAGTAGGATGGTATGTCATCAGAGCAACACATTGCTAATGATCCAGATAGGCTTGGGCTAGGCCGACACATGCTGTCTCCCATCGTTAAAGGGAGAAACCCAGCGATTACCGAAAGCCAACCGGATACTGGTACCTTATATAACTCCCTCAAATTGATAAAGTTGTTGTTTCCAACACATAATGGCTATAGACTAATGCTTGCATTTTCATGAAATTTTGTAGGTCGTCCGGTCTTAAATTAACTCTTAAGAGTGATGTTGCCATAGAGGAGGAAGGAAAAGTGGCCGAGGCTCCAGCTACCGCAGACACTTTAGGTCTCGACGCTCAAGTTATTGGGGCATTTGATGAGGAGAAGCCTGAAGACCCATCTTTTTACTGAGGAGCATGATGACGTTGTGGTCACGAGTGCTTCGGAGCATACCACTAAATTTAGCTTGAAAGAACGAATTAAAGATTAGGAAAAGTCAAAATTCAAAGTCAAGGGTAAATCCGATGTAGTGGTGGTTGCAGAACCTCTTCATAGGCCTTTGCAATTCATAGCACCTAGCGAAACAACTCCGATTGCAATTCCCCTCCTTCCTCAAGTACCTCCTCTCAAACCGACAAAGGATCTCGAAAGAGGCGCTCGACCGATTCAGTTCCCAAAAACAAAGACGGAGAAGAAATCAAAGAAATAGTCAGCGCCTTGTGTTATTGTATTTAGTTTGAATAAGTTTGACATGTGTTGTTTTTCTTCCATCCTTTCCCTCTTTTTTTTTTCTTTTTTAGTAGCACATGTACAGGCATGGATCCTAAACTTTAGAATGATTTGTAAGGAATTTTTGATATTGTAAATAAAAGTTTTTGTTTTTTGATTAATCATCGAGTGGATTATTACTTCAATGGTAGAATAATTTTTTCCCTTTCTAAGTACTTGTAATAAATTTCAAAAGTTTCATTGATAATTCACTATCTTGATCTCGAAGCCCCTCCATAGGCCCCATCTTAAGTCGTAAGTGATGCCAAGCCAAAACCTAAACTATCAGTTGTATTTTTGCTACTAATGGTTCGAGCCTCTTCAGCTGACCTTAGATCGAAACTTGTTGGATAGTGAACGACTGAAAGCTCGCCTATCTATCCACTGGGTTATTGAATTAGCCTATGGTTTGGGGATTTAGAATTTTTCGTCGAATCGTTTACTTTCTAGTCCGTGCTCTGAGGATTTCGATTACTTTAGTCTGCGCTCCGGGGACTAAAGATTTTTGTTGAATTGTTTATATTCTAGTCCACACTCTAAGGACTCAAATTACTCTAGTCCACGCTCTGGGGACTCAATAGTTTATGTCAAGTCATTTATACTCTATTCCACACTCCGGAGACTTAGAGTACTCTAGTCCACGCTCTAGGGACTCAGAGATCTATGTCATTCTCCTACCGTTGGCGACCTTCGTTCCTTATTGTGAAAATTGCCTTTGGATTCATCTACAAAAATGGCCAACTGAGCAAACTTACAAAATCCCCCTTATTCATTTTCATTGGGGATTAGTATAACTAGTCGATTTTTAATTCTATGCATCTGTTCATACATCGTAGATGTTGATATTAATTAGTTCCAACACATACTTAGCATAACACGTAATAATAGCAATTTATGCAAAGGAAGCTTCAAGATTTTATTCATCATAAGAATAGGGATAAAATAAATTGTCTTATTACATATTAAAAAAGTCAAACATCAAAGCAAACATTGAAAACAAATACTATTGAAATGCGCATGAAATAGTCTAGGTGATATAGCATCATAAATGCTTGCTATTCCATGCTCATGGAAGCGTCACGCCATCAATTGTCGCTAGTTTGAAAATTCCTTCTCCAAGCCTCGGTTCAATGACGTATGGCCCTTCCCATGTTGGGTTCATATGCGATGGGACTAAAAAAATTTGTTTCAGGATAAGATGGCCAACTTCAAAGGTTCTTGGTCGGACTCTAGCATTATAATACCGGATTACTCGGTATCGATGTGCACCCACTCTCAAATTGTCTCCTCACGCTTCTCATCAATAAAGTCCAATGATTTCAATAAGAGATTTTTGGCTTTCTTAGTTGTGATCGTAGCTAAAGGCCTCGTTTCGACTGATTTGGTGAAGTAGTCAACATCGACAATTGCATTTTTCGCACCGCATTTGGAAATTGGCAGAGAGCCTATGATATCGATTCCCATACAGTGAATGGCCATGGACTAACCATTTGTGTGATCTCTATCGGTGGTGCTCTTGGGATTTTCGCGTGTTTCTGGCATTTGTTGCATCGTCTCACATAATCAGCGATGTCCCAGTTCACAGCCAGCCAGTAGTATCCATAACTGAGTATCTTTTTTGCAAGCATTTGCCCCCCAGTGTGATCGCCATATCCTCCCTCATGGACTTCTTTCAAGAAACTCTTTATCTCATCATGGGTGGTACACCAAAGTAGGGGACATAGAATCCCTTTCTATACATAGTTCCCTCTTGCATAATATATCGTGTAGCTTTACGAAGAACTTGTCGCTTTTTGTTCCTCTTCTCAAGCAAGATTCCACGCAATAGGTATTCTTTAAATAAGGCCTTCCATGATTCCCTTTTGGATTTCTTTTCCGATACTTGATCAACTTCCATCACATTTATACTTGGTGAATGCAGCGTATCGATTGGAACCAAGCCCATCTGTTGTTCATCACCTGTACTCACGAACATAGCCAACAAGTCGGCTTCTCCGTTCTGTTCATGCGGGGTATGTGAAATGTAATCGTATTCGGTATCTGCCAACAACTCCTGAAATCGGGTAAGATATGGGGCAACCCATTATCCCTTTACCAGGTAGTCCCCTCTAACCAAGTACACCACCAGTTGCTAGTCATAAAAAAATTTCATAGATTTCACCCCAAACTTTCTAGCAAGCTTAAGTCCAGCAATTAACGCCTCATACTCAGCTTCATTGTTTGTAGCAAGGAAATCGAGCTTCAAAGCATAGCAAATTGATAGGTTCTTAAGGGTTACAAGAACGATGCCCGTTGTGAAACAATGATCATTGGATGCTCTGTCGGTATATAGCTTCCATCATACATTAGGGATTACACCACTCTCTAGGGGCTTGTCCTGCATGGTATACTCTGTTATAAAGTCTGCCATTGCTTGTCTCTAGATAACACTTCGAGGCAGATATGTGATATCGAATTAACTGAGCCCAATGTTCCACTTAAGTAACCTTCCAGATGTTTCAGGTCGCTGTAGGAGATGTCGTAAAGGCTAATCGGTGTAAATGTTAACTGGATGTGCCTAGAAGTACCGGCAAAGTCTGCATGACGTGATCACCAAGCAGTACGATAATTTTTCTATCTTCGAGAAGTTTATTTCTGCCCCCATTAATTTTTACCGACGTAGTACACCGATCTCTGAATCCGGTTCTCCACATGAATCAAAGCAGCACTTATGGCATGTAGTGATATTTCTAAGTGAACGTACAACTCCCCATGATCTACCAGCTTTGGCAACACATGAGGCTTCTCCAAATGACTCACCAAAGCATGAAATGCGTCTTTGCAATCTTGTGTCCACTCGAAATTCCTCTTCCCTTTCCCTATTAAATCGAAGAGCGGAATGCATTCATCAGTCTCCTTGGAGATGAATCGACTCAACACAGCGATCTTTCCGTTTAGGCTCTACACTTGTAGGTGCTTGTATATCCTGAATGGCTTGAATCTTATATGGATTCACTTCAATCCCTCATGCATTAACAATAAATCCTAGGAACTTCCCTAATGCAACACCGAATGAGCACTTCAGCGGGTTGATCTTCATGCCATAGAATTGAAGGATGCCGAGCATTTCCACCAAGTCTCGAATGTGGTTGTTTGATAGTCGTGACTTAGGAGCATATCATCCACATAGACTTCTATCGTCCCCCCGTTCTGATATTTAAACATTCAATTGACCAAACATTGATAGGTCACTCCTAAGTTCTTCAATCCGAACGGCATTAATACATAATAGTATGACCAACTTCTATGACAAAACTAGCGTGCTCTTGATCTGGGACGTGCAACGGGGTTCAGTTGTACCCCGAGTATGCATCCATAAATGATAACAATTCATGCCCTGCAGTTGAATCAATTAGCTGATCAATTCTGGGAAAGGGAAAACTATCCTTAGGGCACACCTTGTTTAGGTCTGAATATTCAACACATTCTAAATTTCCCGTTTGCCTTCTTCACTAGCACGAGTTTAGATATCCATTCAGGATAGAGGGTGTTGCTAATAAGCTCGTTGGCTTTGAGTTTATCCACCTCCTCTTTGAGAGCCATGGATCGCTCTGGATCTATACCTTGTCTTTTCTGCTTCACAGAGACATGCTTTGGATTAATATTCAATGCAGGGCTCACAATGGCAGAAGAGATCCCACACATGTCAGAATGAGTCCAAGCGAATATATCCAGATTCGCTCGGTTGGAAATCGGTAAGTTCTCTCGTCATCGAAGGGCTAAGTTGTGAACAAATCTTCAATACCCACGATGGGTCGTCGTGGCTGACTGATATATCAATTGTCAGTTCAGCCGATGCGGCCGTGGGCTCTTTGGGTTCCTCCTCATCATCCCTCGGATCTATATCCCTATAGAACCGACTATGGTGCCCAAGCTAAGGTATAGGCGCTATTTGTCAATCTTCAGTATCCTGGATGCGGACAAACTTGTCCACACCTTTTCCCTTCTCTTTCCACCGAGCCTCTCTTAACTCGACATAGCAGGCCCGGCCAGTTTCCTGATCACCATGCACAACACTTACTCCATTATCTGTTGGAAATTTTGACGTCAAAAACCACGGGGCAAGACTTGCTCGAAATTCAGCCAGGGCTGGATGGCCTAGAAACATTGTACGGTGAATTAACATCCAAAGAAACGAATGGTAGGAGCCGCACCCTCCTACGTTCACCTTCACCTTATTCGATCGGTAATTCGACATAACCAACTGCTTCGATTGCCATACCATTGAAACCAGGTATACGAGCTTTAGATGATTTCAAATATTTATCCTCCATCCTCATTTGATCACATGCCTTCTCAAAGATAATGTTCTTTGAGCTTCCGTAATTAATCGAAATTATCATCACCAGAGCCGGTCCAATCATGGCAGAGATGACCATCAAATTAATAGTAGGGGACTCTACTTCATCAGTATCTCTGCTTCCGTATTCGAACAACATTCAAAGTCCACGTGTTTCATTGAACTAGCGTAGCACTCCATTTCCTCCCAACTCCGGTCCACAGGATGCTGTCCACCAACTATCGTGTTTATTACCAATCTCCCACCGGTCTAAGCAGGCCCCTCCGCCCGGCGTGGAGCTTTCCCTTGATTGGGATTAGACGTTCCTTGTCCGCCCTCTTGTGGATCCTTGACAAACTGCTGCCAATTTTTCTACCGAATCAATTTCTCCATGGCATCGTGGAGATGCCTACACTCATCAGTATTGTGCCCGTATCATTCATGAAACCGACAATACTTCCCGGTTTGCTTTTTCTCCTTAGCCAATTCTTTTGAGCGCGACTTCCAATATTGTAAAGTATTAAAGGTAGACAGACAGATGTTCTCCGTATATGCATTTAGAGGGGTATAGTCATTGTATGTAAGAATCCTTTACTTCCACTTCCCAGGCTCCCTTTTTCGATTGGGATTTCCTTTCCGGCTCCTTTTCTGTTGACCTGGCTTGTTTTGACCATTAACCTGAACCTTTCTAGAGCATTCGCCAGATTGTTTTACTACGATGTTGCTTTGTACCGCTTCTCCACTTGGCCCTATAACATTATTTCTTCTAGACAACCTGGCCTCTTCCTTTCTCACGAACTGGTTTGCCTTTGTGTTGAACGATCCAGTGTGGCTGGTGGTTTTTTAGCTTGCCAATCATTGAACTCGAATTCTGGGCCAACCCCTTTTGTCACAACCATAAGTATGGCATGGTTGTTTGGGTTACTAAGTTCGGTGGCAGAAGCATTAAACCTCTATAAGAAATCCTTCAGTTATTCCCTCGAAGCCTAGATTACACTAGATAGCGACATCACATCTTTGGGAGTATGGCGTGAATTCGGAACTGCTCCACGAATCTCATTGTTGGCTTGTCAAATATTAAGATCGATGGAAGGGTAACCTTATGAACCACATTGTAACAATCACAGATAGAGTGATAGGAAAGCACCTGCATTTGGAAGCATCATTCGCTCTGGCCGAATCAATCAACCATTCATACCTCATGACGTGTTGTAGGGGGTCAATTTTCCCTTGATAAGTGGGCATCGAGGCTTGTTAAACCTCCTAGGACACTCTGCTTGTAGAATGTTCTGCTTGTAAAATGTTCTTGGTAAATGGGATATGACTCCTAGAGACTCCCCAGTCATCGTTTTTCAAAACCTGCTTTACCATCATCATCTGTCTTACCATTGCGAATAAACTGGTGTCCGGATAGGTGGCGCAAGGTGGTGGTCGTGGTCCGTCCTGTATGAATGTTCTAGCTGGTTTCTCTAAGGCATCTCACGCCTTCTTGGCCTATTATCCTTTAGATGCATATCCTGAGCATTCACCTCATTATCATTTTGGAGAGGTTTTTGATGAACATCTAAGCATGCTCAAGTGTCTAAGTTCCCAGTTCCAAGTCAAGTACTACCCCTCAATTGCAGTTGAGGAACCGTGCCCCTGGTTTAGGGATCGATACAGACCGCTATGGAGGGATCGACACCGACCCAGTTGGAAGACCATGATGGTCTTCCAAATGTTGTTCTGTCATTCCAGCTCGTGTTATTCAATCCTACGGCGCCTACGCCTTTAGTGCTCGTCCGGTGAAGTTGAGCTATCAAATGCCGAGTATGAAGGGAGACCTCCTCCGGTGCTTTGTCACTACTGTTGAGAAATCAGGTTCATTAGGTTGGCATTAGTCTGGATTTTCTCGCTTAGCTGCATATGACCCTCTATTAGCTCCCGTATCAAGTCGTTAAATTCAGCTCTAGTAATGAAATAAGTGGGGTTCTAGACAGCAACAGGCCCTACCTTCGCATTACAAAGAATAGGTTTTAGTAGTGAAATAAATGAAGAAATTAAATGTAAAATGAGGAACAACACTGAATGTAAAGAAAAATGCAATAGAGAGCAAAAACAACAAGGTTTATAGTGCTTCGGCATTGATTGCTTACGTCCACTTTGAATACTTGCTTTATTGCTTCACAAATCACTCGATTATACTTACAATCAGCAAGAAATAACAAGAGATCAAGGAACAATGAAATAAGGTTGGTTACAAAAATGGAAAAGTTTCACTTGTCAGCCAAAAAGAAAACGTCCCTTAGCATTGCCCTCTGCCCCTATATTTATAGATGAAGGTAGCCTCCAACCTGACTGACATTTCGGTACCTGGTCCCTCTTGACCATTTGGGCCCACCATAGGGAGGGCCAGGCCTAACTCTTCTTGGGATAGGGGTCAGTATCGACCACTCCATGGGTTGAGTTTGGGGTTAGCGACCCTTATGGTGGCTCTTATAGGTGCAACATGATGGTGCCTTAAGTATTATGACATTTGGACATATGGAGCTTTGGTTCTGGTTGTGCTTTGACTCGAGTCCTAAACTGATGAGGTTAATGCCGACCACTAGCATGCCGACCACCAATATACCAATCCCACCATTTCCATATCCTATACCGATCCCACTATTCCGCATCCTATACAGATCCCACCATTCTCACACCTTATGCTGATCCAAACTCAATATGCCAATCTCATAGGTTTTACAACTTATGCCGACCCCATTCATAACTCCTTCTATTCGTCAAGCATCCACACCGATCCCTATTCCAATCAGACTCAGTTCCAAAATCCCAACATCGTGCATCATCTATCTGTCGAATTTATTTATCCTGGGTTGGACACAACTGTTTCAACATTATACTCTAGCCTTGTGGATGTCATCTCATAATTATCCTTCCCATTAACAATCGAGTTTGGATTTCATAATAAACCTTGTGCAACCGGGCCAGGGTACCGGGTAACATAAATCTTAGGATTTAGTTTTCTAAATTAAGTTAATAGGTATTAAAAATTATTTTTAGCAAGTTATTTTTTATATTAAGCATGGTCATTAAAATATTTATGGATTTATAAATACGACTTTGGAAATACACAGCTAATCTAGTTTTACATAAAAGCGATTATGGATTTCGAATATAAGCACTACGGTTTTATTAAACAAATAATATAGGATTCATAGAATTTGAAAATGTTATTTTCAAATGTACAAACTTAGTTTTTATAAAATAAAATGGTTACACTCTAATATGGATTTAGAAGAGTAATTAAATATGGTTTTAAAACGTATTTTTCGAATAATACAACTATATGGAAAATGGAGACAACTTTGTATATATAAATAAAATATTGGAACAATTTGGAGTTTTGAATATTTTAGCAAATCTGTGAATATTTTTATAAGGTTAAATAAGGAACAGGTTTATCGAAAATTATAATAAGTATTATAAATAATAAACTCAAAAGAAATTTTTTTTAGAGAACCTTCATTCGATAATTTGAGGAGTACTTATAATCAACTTAGTGTCATCGATTGGTTTAAATGCTTTCGAATAACTCTTTGTTGAATATGGTATATCTCATTGAATAGAATGTTTGAGTGGAGTATACTAGCCCACTAGTGAATACTCAAATTTCACTGGGTAGTATGGGATGCCTTGGTTAAATTCGTGTGATTGTTATTAGGAAGTATTTTACACTTTAGAATTGTATTCTCTTCTAGTGTACAAGTGGTTCCTAGATCCTTAAGAGAATGTAGTTCAGGTTTTCCTGTGGTATCCGTAATAAATGATATTTACTAGTTTTAGTAAATACTTAGACTTCACCATACGGTATAGGACGTATTGGTTAAGTTCTAGTGATTACTGAAGGTGATGGTATTTTGCACTTTAGAGTTTACTCTCTTTTGGTGTGCAGTAAGTGGCTGCTAGATCCTTAAGAACTTTGTTGTTGGATTTCTTTTCGAACATAATAATGTAATAATATTAAATAAATATAGATTTTTTCGAGCCATGGTTTCTACAATCACCTTGATCAGTTTGGACTTTCCTTGAGATCGTTCTATGATTTTGTGTTCCTAGTCTGAGTATGATCCTTGGTATCAGATCGGTTCAAGTGATACAAATTTGTTTATTAGTTTGCCACGGGTTTTGAGTGCAATCATTTTGATTGTTTTGGACGATCATTACGATCGGTTTGGATTAAGATCTCTTGGATTATGGATATTTGGATTCTCTGAATATTTTGTGTTCATGAAATAAATATATTTTCTTGTGTCTTCTTTTAGTGAAATAAATATATATTCTTGTGTCTTGTGTTAGTGAAATATATATATATTTTTGTATCTTGCATTAGTGAA
The DNA here is from genome assembly GCA_030765085.1 of Allium cepa. Classification (NCBI taxonomy): domain Eukaryota; kingdom Viridiplantae; phylum Streptophyta; class Magnoliopsida; order Asparagales; family Amaryllidaceae; genus Allium; species Allium cepa. The sequence continues at coordinate 105,219,252 of CM060944.1, read as the reverse complement.
ACTAATATATATTCTTGTTCACGAAATAAATATATGTTCTTGTGCCTTCTGATGGATATTAAGTTAATTCTGTTATTCTGTGTTTAAGGACTAATTCTTGTTTGTGACTTAAACTTATAACCCTGTTCTGAGTTAATCATTGATATTTATGTGATTAGAGATATTATGTTTTGTTTTGTGAATTCAGTGTTTAATAACTAATACGTGTTCGTGACTTAAATGTATAACCATTTGCCTTGTGATGAACTCTACGTTAAATTAATTCCCATGACTCGTTATTTCATGGACATCTATATTTACTTATATGTTATTTGTTCTTATATCATATTCTATTCTCACCCTATCGAATATTTAGAGATTGTCTGACTTGGGTGTTATTTTGCTCTGTTCAGGTCGAGACTTTTCAAGTTACATGATAAGTTAACTTTTGGATGTTTGGGTTAGCAAGGAGATAAAAACTTTTTTTTTGTTTATCTCATTTAGAAAGTTTGTGAAAATGTTTATAAGATATACAATTGAGATTAGCAAATTGTAAAATTCATAAAACAATCAAGTTTAGTATTTCATTTTGTAAACTAAATAATTTGTATATGTATAAGTTGAGATTTATTTCGCTGTGATCAGTGACTGTTATTTATATGATATATTATTCTGATTCTGAGAAATTGATGTGTCTATTACTTTGTATTAATGCTGTACACGTCAAATTCAGTTCACATATTAAGTGAAAAGGGTATAAATGATGTGTCAATGTTAGTAGAAAGATATATTCACATTCGATTGCCCCTAACAAGCCATGTTCTTCATATTAGCAGATGACATTACTTGTAATGTTCTTTGCTCAATTGGGCACCGTGGTGGGGTTTTGTTACAGTTGGTTTCAGAGCCGTGTCAGAACATTATAGCATATAATATTACGGATTTGAGACCTAAATGACTTGGAGTCATGTCCCTTGGGGTGTATAATAGATAGTTATGTTAATTATCTAACTATGGATAAGAATATAAAATGATTATCGGGATAATCATTTATGGCACAAATCGATTTAATTTTTTTTTAAATTGATAAATTGGGATTTGTGACATTAAAATTTTTGGAAATTAACGAGTAAAATATTTTAGAGTTTAAAAATTTTTGGAACTAAACTGGATTGAATCAAATTAAAGTGAACCTTTTTCTTTTAATAAAAAATTAAGAAATCTGAGTAAATACGTTTAATATTTAAATGATCTAGGAATAATCGAAGTTACACAATGGAATTTCAGACATTGAACTATTCCGTTGTAAGTGATCATGTATATTTTGGTTGATTGGTAGGAATTGATTGCTTGGTTGCATTTATTTAAAATTGGATGGATGGATGTCGGTGGTAATATAATAAATGCATCTAAAATTGTGATTATCTATTATGTTGACTTATCCGGATGTTATTTAAGGATTCTAAACGATATGTGGGACACCATGTTATCGATATGGGTTCCTAAACATCGAACGTGACATTTTGACATAAGTAATTATTAAAATTTGGAAATTTAAGTGCGGATTTCTTTCATTATGGAATATTATGATATTATTATAATTAAAATGTAATCATGAATTGTTAATATCTTCTGTATGATAAATATTAAATACTAATATAAATTTTGGAGATAAGTGTAGATATCTAAAGTTAAATAGATATCGTTTAAAAGGTTATATTTTTTATGCTTAAGGAATATTAGCGGACTCGTTAATATTTCAAATATAAGGTACAGATCTCGGATTACATATCGCATTTTTGTATTTCCTTACGGATGCCTCATCCTTGCGATGAGATATATATTATGTAATTATATTCATATTGTAAATTTTCGAAATGCCAGCCGTGCAAAGGAGGCGTTGGTGAAATTTTTCGCAAATTTGACGCGTTAGTAATTTTTTTGGGAATTTTGAGAAATTTTGATAAGTAAAAATTTAAGTTTTGTGTTATAATTTGGAGTGATATTAATTGAATGTTTTGGAAATGAAATTGGAAACCAGTTAACAAAATAATTGTTTCAAGAGAAAATTTGTATTATAGATTTCTTTCATTAAGGAAATTGCAGGGACGCAATTTGTGTAAGGGAGGATGTAACATCCCGCCTTTTCGCACACTTTAAACCGACACACGTGCCCATTCAAAGCATACGCAAGGGCGGATTGTTATGGGGTAAATAAAAAAAACAGAGAAGAAATAAAACAAAATAGAATCTCACAGCGGAAGGACAAAATATAATAATCAATATACAGTTCATGATAACTGTTTACAAAATATTTATTTTACTTATACAATGAATATCAGAGTTACACATACCAATACAATCAATGCAGCGGAAATTTAGAGTGTGGTGCAATACTATAATTAATAATAATACGAACTCTTCGTCTTCGTCCTCCAAAGCTAAAGTCATCGATCCTGAAACGCTCGGACTGACCCGAGCGAATTTGAAAAGACAAAAACACTCGAGTCAGAACTAAAAGATCTTATGTGAGTTAAATTAACAGAAATAAATATGAGTACAGTAACTCAAGAGATGTTCGGGATTTACATCTCCTAAGGATCCGTTAAACTATTTACTATGTAGTATATTGCGCTATTATAATAGTGTGTATTTATAAAATAAACTTACTTTTTAATAGCGTTAAGGGGTTACCCATATAGCCCTTAACACAAATAATGCCAGTAGTCTATACAGTACCGTAATACCTCCTGATCGGGAAGCTACCAGAGGATACTCCATAGGTACGACACAAATAGAAACTCGTAGTAAAGGCTCGGTATGGTAGGTGACACGGCACAACTAGGCAATGCCAGGGTAGATATACCAATTGCTATCCAGGCTGGTGGAAACGCGTAGCCGCAGTTACCGCCCACCTCGGAGTAACTCCCCAAAATCAAAATATAGAAGTGGCCACTGAATCAATCCAAAATCAAAGTATAATATCGAAGAGGAGGGTCCGATCAGAGGAATGACCTCATTGGCCTGAGAATCGCTCCTGTTTTAGCCACCTTATGCCAACTCACGGGAGTCGGGTCCACGTATTTACCTTACAGGAAACGTCGCCACCACCTACTTCATTCTGGAATCTCCACCGCGTACACGGTTAGTCAAAGTGGTTTTCAGTATCGACAGAGAGTATGTCCATATCCGATCCCGGTCTCTTTGCCAACCCATCGTTATTATAACACCGCGGTCATTTAAAAATAGGTTATACTTTAAAAATCAGAATAAACATTCCATTTCATAACCATGAATACGATATCATTTCAAAACCCAAAACCATATTTTATCACTTATCCCAAATATAATTGTTTTTCCAAAATCATAATGCTTTAACTTCATAATGTCTGAAAATCAAATACTTTCAAAGCATAATATTTGAAAATCATAATTTAAAACCATAACTTCTAAAAACTTGAATGGTTTGGACATTCAACGGTATATGAATTAAATGGTTTAACTTAAATGTTACTTTGTAAAGAAAATAGTTCTCATGGCTTTACAAATACATTTCTTTATTAAAATCTAAACCAAAATTTATATTATCTCTCTCAAGTTCCAAAACCACTTCAATTTATATATATATATATATATATATATATATATATATATATATACGTATATCCATTTTGAGTATTAAGATTTCAAACTAAAGTTGGATTTTATGCTTTCAACAAATCAATTGTTCTATTAATTAGTCTTGAATATTCGTATAAAATCCATAAATAATAAGACTTCAATTTCTAGTAATAAAATATATATATATTTTTCCCAATTCAAATTATACTAGAATATTCATTTCAATTTATTTTGGGAAAAATCCAATTATAAATATCATATCTTAAAATTTTCAAACTTAACATTTAAACATATGATATAAATTATTAACTCCATTTTTTTAATTTTCTTCCATTTCTAATAAAGATTTTTATACACCTTTTAATTTCAAAATTTTCAACTTCATATGTGTATATATATGGAAGAAAAATATTTATACCATATAAAATTTAAGATTATTATAAACCGTATTCCATCCAAACCATAGAAATCACATTAAAATAGTTATATATAGACCGCGGTGCCTGTATATAATTTTCTATCCTATGGTCAAGTGATACGGATATTTATCATTTCAATCCGCAATTTAAAAGATATAAAATTTTGCGGTTGTATATCATTTCAAACCACAATCCCGAATGAAAGGAAATATGCATGATAATTTGCAATTTAATGATATACAATAAAACATCCATCAACAACACCCATCATCCAATCAAAATCATCAAGCAATATCAATCAATAACAATTTATATTTGATAATATATAACAGGTAATAACTGGCAATTTTATTCAGATTAAATTTAACAACTATTAATCTAACAGTTTATATTCAGTAATAATCTATATAACTGTTAACTAGCAGTTTATAGGCAAACACAAATTCTAACTGTCAATAAATAAATGAAATTAACAGTTAAATTCAATAAATGCAATTCAACAAATATGAGTGAAATAAACATGCCAAATACTCATAAATAAATTTCTATTCATTTCTAAAATTAATTTAACAAACATAAAAGCTTCTAGTAGTTGTGAGTGGGTTAAAACACTCACCTTTTGAATTTAAATCGAATTTAAATTCGATTTAAACCCAAAAATTCGCCCTTCTCGGAATTCGTCCAAACCAGCGTCATCAGATCCGGAACTAAATTACGATCCTAACAAAAGAAATTTCGCGTGAATCGGAGAACGTATGAAAAAGATATTCATTTTTAACGATTTGAAAACAAAAATAAAATAAAATAAAATAAAACAAAACCCACTTAACTTCAATGGCCACGTCAGCTAAAAGCTACAGCACATTGTCGAATTTTATTTTTTCTGGTCAAACGAATGTCCAAAACAGAAAACGAATTGTACCAGCAAATTACGTGCCTCGAGAACATTAACATATATATTTTTTGTGGAATTTTTCTGAAGTGTTTGCATTTTCATTGAAATTTGGATTGAAGCAGATCTAGGTTTTGCAACCATTTGAGGAGGAGAAGGAGATGAAGAAATGAATATATAGCAAATGACAATAGGATGGAGCTAGGGTTTATAACTGTATATATATATTAAATTTCCAAAATTTAATTAAATTTACTTTCCATTATTTATTGTCAATTAGATTGATTTATCATTGGATTCATATTTCAATATGTAAATATCCCCAATTTCATCTGCACTTATATTTACATAGTTTCTAAATATTAAATTTCAAATATTACTTCATTTAACGTTACGTATTTATTATTTATTACTTGCTGCAGTTGATTATCAATTATACTTAATATACTAAATAGATGGTAAATTTTGAATACTTGTTATCATTAACGTTTTATTTCTAAATGAAATTATTACATAAACTCCATTAATTAAGTCAACCATTATCTTATATAACTTAACTGGTAATATATATACGCAATTGCCCTAATTGGTTTATAGTTATCAGCTAAATACATACTAACTTGTAAATAAATTCGTTTAATTGCAAATGGATCTGATCAAATTTAATATATTGAATAGATGGGTAAACAAATAATAAATTTTCCTTTTTGTCAAATTCAAACCCATTCCTACTTAATTATCAATTCCAATTTATTACGAAACATTGATTTTATGCAGTTACCTTTTATTTGCGTAGTATTACATCAATTCCTATAACCTTGGATTCATTCCCAATTCACCAAATTCAATTAATTACACTTTACAAATGTGTTTCCAATATATAGGTATTGCCCAAGTTAAATTTATTAGCTAACTCATATTAATAAACAAATGACTTATATGAATGATTAAAATTTTCAATTATCTCACTTTACTCCTAAACTTCTGTTATTTAATAATTATTGCTTAGAACCTGATTTTAATCTTCCCATTATCTATTTAATTCCTTCTAGAATCATAGCTAATATTTGTCATCCCTTCATTACCCAAATGTTCTTATCCCATCAAATTTTAAGTTATCGAAATATTAAATGTCAATTTCTTTAATTGCACTAAATTTATCTATTAAAGGTTGCACTTAACCCAAATACATAAAACTTGCCCAATTTCTCCTTAAACCAATAACCTTCATATACAAATATGTTTATCATAAATTTTATCTACTCTTCCTTTTTAGGTAATGTCCTATATATTAGATTTCCATGTAATTTGCAATAAATCATACTCGTAATTATATCACATTAAATGAATAAATAAGTGTTGACTCTATTCTTTTGATTCAACATTGGTTTACGTTATATTTCATAAATATTTCTACATACATCAGGATTTTTAAAAATGGTTGTAACGTGAAATCTCGTCTACTTCCCATTTTATATTTAAGGCTTCTAAAACCGATTCATATCATTTCTCTAGTCCAAATTTTATTAATATAACCTTAAATTTAATTTATTCCTATCGATGTAATGGTTAAACACAAATTTCACTTATTTGCAATAAATCCACAAATTGGATTGCAAATTTTCAAATAAATAAATAAATTTTAGTTTATCACTTCTTAAATACCCAAACGTCAATGCCTTAATTTAAACTGCATTTATTACATTTTATAAAAATCATCCATCTTAAGTGACAAATCAAAACTACCCTAACTACACAAATCATCGTATTATAAAGATATTTACACTATCCTCCATTTATTACCTTAATTTATTTAAGGTAACCTTGAATTAATATCTATTGCAATGATTTCAAATTATTATTCCCCCATTCCTTTTTAATTTCAATAACGCCAAATTTAACCGTTATATTCTCTTTATTTATGCGATAAATGCAATTATTGAATCTAATACTCCATTTAATTAATAGATCCTGCTTCCTAGAATCTATATCAACAATAGGTCAAATATATACATAGAATTAGCCTTAACTTCACCTAAAAGAATTAGCTATTTCAACTACCGCACAAAACTACGCTACTGCACTATTTAATCAAATAAATTAATTGAACTTAAATCAGCATAAAGGTTATAAAATTATAAATGTAATCCTAATAAATTCATTTATTGATTTAGACTCTTTCTATACAGTAATTAACCTATTTGTGGGTATAAATAACTTTGGAATTATATTACATCTCATTAGTGCGCGTTTTATTTCCTATAATTTCTCCTTATTTAACTATACCCATTAACAACCAAAAAAAATTTAATTAGCTTTATTTCAATCTATTTCCCTTCTTAACTAAATAAAATAAATGGTTAACCTAAACACTTGTTATCCTTTGATATATTCAAATTCACTTCCAACATTTATTAACAAAATGTTGCCATAGGTTTAGATTTACATAAATAAATTATATGAATAGGTAGAAAAATTGGTAATCCGCAAATGCCCAATATACACGCACTAATTACTACCTATTGTTAGAATCCATTTATTAATTTACTAGTTAATAACGGTCTTTTTATTTCTATTTACTACCAAACTCTCTATTTTATTATAGTTCCAATATATTAATACTTAGGCACATCAAGTGCTAGCCATTTTGTTATTTATATTAAATTGGGTATGCACAAATAAGTTGTTAATTAACTATTTCTACAAAATTATATTCATACATTCAGTTCCATATCTTATAGGGTTAAATTCTAATTACTTACGCTTAATCTATCAATTTAATACTCTATTCAAACATGCATTTAAATTCTTTTTTATTCTAAATAAATTTTATTAAGTGTTGACATCCACTAATAGCATTCACCTTTATTACAACCAAAGGTGACATCTTCACTACTGATTTTATATTAATGAATCTCATTTTAGTTAATATTTTTTTATTAATATTCTCAATTCAACATTTATTGATTTCTTAAAATTTACTTTTAACAAAAAGTGACAAATTACATTATCCAAATCTATTGTCATAAAATTTTATTGTTACACTAGGTTACAACTACTATACCAAATTTCTACATTTATTCTTAAACAAATTAGAAATTATATTAATTTAATTTATTAAATATTATTAATTTAACGGGTCGTTACAATCTCCCCCACTCAAAACTTTTCGTCCCCGAAATGGAAAAAGAAGGGAGAAGGAAGAATAAAACAGTACATCTTATTCCAAATATTAACTTATAACAATAATTTACTAAATTTATTTTCTTAAATAAAATATACCTGTTTATAATCATTATATTATTTTATAATTAATTATTAAAGTTGGGAAAATATTTTCACAAAATTCTAAGTCCAAAATTTACGGAAAATTTTGGCAGAGTCTCCTTTGTACGGAGAGACTCTGGAGAAAATATAATATCAAAATATACAAATATATTACATATATTATCAAAATATTATATCCCAACACGGAAAAATAGCGCTTTAAACGTAATCCGAAAACGTACCTATTTGTCGGGCAATATACGCTTATTATTTTGGAACCAAAAGCAATAGCAGTTGCTTCCATCACCTGTATTCACTTATATAATCTAAAAGGTTAAATATTTATTTTAAAGTGAACTATTCAAGTGGATTCAATCATTAATCAACCAAACAATTCAACAACCATCAACCTTACCAACAACATACATACACATCAAAGCAACCATTTAATCCATCAACCAAATAGTTGTTTGGGTTCAAACTTGAAATTTGTATGAAATGAAATTAACTATCAAGTGCATCCTTTACTCAACAGTCTTAGATGGAACAAAGATAGATACTTATTCATTTAACCACTTCAAATTTCTTACCCAACAACATAAATCAAACAACACAATTCAAACCAACACCCAAATTTATTTATTATACATTTATCTCATGCTTCAATGGTTTGATTTTCTTTCTTTCATTTATGGAGTGATTTCTTTATTTCTTACAAATTTTCATTTTCCATTTATCACAAAATTCATTATATTTGTATTCCAATTTATTTACTAAAGTTTCTATCATCTATTTATACTACTTACCTTTACTTATAGTAAAATTTCCAATTTAACTTAAGTATACACAATTAATTCTCATTAATAATAGCAAATTAATAGAATACCTTTATTACCTTACTCTTCACTAGTAAGGTTTCCCCTTACATTTTCCTACTAACATTTGCAACTTTTTATTATATGGTAAGTTATGTATGTTTTAAGAATGTAAGTGAAAATTTACAAGTTTCTTCTCCATTCCTTTAATTAATATATATTTGTTTTATAAATTACAATTTCAACTTACCTTTAATCTCATTCATTTATTTAATGTTGAAGTTTCCATTATATTTAATTACAGTAACCCTCTACTTACACTTAATTTATTAACCTTATAACTTGCATTCCTATAAGTGAAAGATTTTACTCATTCATTAACTATGGATTGCAGTCATTTATATTTTCCCTACTTTCCATTATATTAGAATAGGGGGAATTAAAGCATACTTAAGTTAATAACCCTACAATCAAACTTTATAAATTAAGGAATTTCATTTTTACTTTCTTAAGGTTAAAATCACCTATTAATAATACAACCTTTAATTTTAGTAAAATTCCAATCATCACTTAAGTTAATACCATTAAATTCTTATTTATAACAGTAATTTATTGAATACTTCATTTTTTTCCAAAATTCTACTTGCATAATATTCTATTCCACTCTTAATTTACATTTCAACTTTTTATACTTGGTAAGTTATTTATGTTAAAGAAAAAGCAAAAGAACTTATGCAAGTTTAATCTCAACTCTTTTAATTCATTGATTACTTCTTTTATTTCACTAACCTAAATTTTTACATCTAATTAATGGAAATTCAAGAATTAATACCGGGTCAAATTCCAAAATTTCTTTAAAATAATAGATAATTAATTTCTTACAACTTTTATATCTCTAATTACCTTTAAACAATTAAAATTTTAAATAATTTCAAAACAAATCTGCAGTAGAATTTACTACAGTGGCCTTTCCCTTCGAAACTCGAAAATGAAAGTCGATGATGCGGCCGTCATCACCGAAATTATTTTCCAGCGACAGAGAGGAAAGTACAAACTTATTTTCTTCAAAATCCTCTTTAAACCAATTCCTTCGAATTACACTAAATATTTATATAAGAAAATATTTATAAACCAAATCATTATATTTCATAAATCCTTTGAAAGCAGATTTCAAAATCGCGGACTTAAGTTCAAAAATCTCCAATTTGATTTATTATAATTTCGGCTTAGCTTCAATTATTATAAATATTTTATTACCTAACACCCAATCTATAGAAACCAAATATATATATATATATCTTTATAAAGATATTTTTATATATAGAAAATATAATAGGCAAAATTATTTCATTCACCTATATTAAAACAAATATTATGTCGGTCTGTCCTAATTAAGTGTTTAGAAATCCCTATTGATGACATATCGTCCCATGCATCAACCAGAATTTATAAATACAAAGTGGAACAGATTAACACAATATCAAAATCATTTTATAAAACTAACAAATACGCTCTCTCATATATATACTCTCAGCGACTCCCATAGGATATTTCTACCCTATTAACAAAGAGTCAAACCCCACAAAGCCAAGGTTTATCGCTAAACCAAAGCTCTGATACCAACTGTAACATCCCGCCTTTTCGCACACTTTAAACCGACACACGTGCCCATTCAAAGCATACACAAGGGAGGATTGTTATGGGGTAAATAAGAAAAAAACAGAGAAGAAATAAAACAAAATAGAATCTCACAGCGGAAGGATAAAATATAATAATCAATATACAGTTCATGATAACTGTTTACAAAATATTTATTTTACTTATACAATGAATATCAGAGTTACACATACCAATACAATCAATGCAGCGGAAATTTAGAGTGTGGTGCAATACTATAATTAATAATAATACGAACTCTTCGTCTTCGTCCTCCAAAGCTAAAGTCATCGATCCTGAAACGCTCGGACTGACCCGAGCGAATTTGAAAAGACAAAAACACTCGAGTCAGAACTAAAAGATCTTATGTGAGTTAAATTAACAGAAATAAATATGAGTACAGTAACTCAGGAGATGTTCGGGATTTACATCTCCTAAGGATCCGTTAAACTATTTACTATGTAGTATATTGCGCTATTATAATAGTGTCTATTTATAAAATAAACTTACTTTTTAATAGCGTTAAGGGGTTACCCATATAGCCCTTAACACAAATAATGCCAGTAGTCTATACAGTACTGTAATACCTCCTGATCGGAAAGCTACCAGAGGATACTCCATAGGTACGACACAAATAGAAACTCGTAGTAAAGGCTCGGTATGGTAGGTGACACGGCACAACTAGGCAATGCCAGGGTAGATATACCAATTGCTATCCAGGCTGGTGGAAACGCGTAGCCGCAGTTACCGCCCACCTCAGACTAACTCCCCAAAATCAAAATATAGAAGTGGCCACTGAATCAATCCAAAATCAAAGTATAATATCGAAGAGGAGGGTCCGATCAGAGGAATGACCTCATTGGCCTTAGAATCGCTCCTGTTTTAGCCACCTTATGCCAACTCACGGGAGTCGGGTCCACGTATTTACCTTACAGGAAACGTCGCCACCACCTACTTCATTCTGGAATCTCCACCGCGTACACGGTTAGTCAAAGTGGTTTTCGGTATCGACAGAGAGTATGTCCATATCCGATCCCGGTCTCTTTGCCAACCCATCGTTATTATAACACCGCGGTCATTTAAAAATAGGTTATACTTTAAAAATCAGAATAAACATTCCATTTCATAACCATGAATACGATATCATTTCAAAACCCAAAAACATATTTTATCACTTATCCCAAATATAATTTTTTTCCAAAATCATAATGCTTTAACTTCATAACGTCTGAAAATCAAATACTTTCAAAGCTTAATATTTTGAAAATCATAATTTAAAACCATAACTTCTAAAAACTTGAATGGATTGGACATTCAACGGTATATGAATTAAATGGTTTAACTTAAATGTTACTTTGTAAAGAAAATAGTTCTCATGGCTTTACAAATACATTTCTTTATTAAAATCTAAACCAAAATTTATATTATCTCTCTCAAGTTCCAAAACCACTTCAATTTATTTATATATATACGTATATCCATTTTGAGTATTAAGATTTCAAACTAAAGTTGGATTTTATGCTTTCAACAAATCAATTGTTCTATTAATTAGTCTTGAATATTCATATAAAATCCATAAATAATAAGACTTCAATTTCTAGTAATAAAATATATATATATTTTTCCCAATTCAAATTATACTAGAATATTCATTTCAATTTATTTTGGGAAAAATCCAATTATAAATATCATATCTTAAAATTTCCAAACTTAACATTTAAACATATGATATAAATTATTAACTCCATTTTTTTAATTTTCTTCCATTTCTAATAAAGATTTTTATACACCTTTTAATTTCAAAATTTTCAACTTCATATGTATATATATGGAAGAAAAATATTTATACAATATAAAATTTAAGATTATCATAAACCGTATTCCATCCAAACCATAGAAATCACATTAAAATAGTTATATATAGACCGCGGTGCCTGTATATAATTTTCTATCATATGATCAAGTGATACGGATATTTATCATTTCAATCCGCAATTTAAAAGATATAAAATTTTGCGGTTGTATATCATTTCAAACCACAATTCCGAATGAAAGGAAATATGCATGATAATTTGCAATTTAATGATATACAATAAAACATCCATCAACAACACCCATCATCCAATCAAAATCATCAAGCAATATCAATCAATAACAATTTATATTTGATAATATATAACAGGTAATAACTGGCAATTTTATTCAGATTAAATTTAACAACTATTAATCTAACAGTTTATATTCAGTAATAATCTATATAACTGTTAACTAGCAGTTTATAGGCAAACACAAATTCTAACTGTCAATAAATAAATGAAATTAACAGTTAAATTCAATAAATGCAATTCAACAAATATGAGTGAAATAAACATGCCAAATACCCATAAATAAATTTCTATTCATTTCTAAAATTAATTTAACAAACATAAAAGCTTCTAGTAGTTGTGAGTGGGTTAAAACACTCACCTTTTGAATTTAAATCGAATTTAAATTCGATTTAAACCCAAAAATTCGCCCTTCTCGGAATTCGTCCAAACCAGCGTCATCAGATCCGGAACTAAATTACGATCCTAACAAAAGAAATTTCGCGTGAATCGGAGAACGTATGAAAAAGATATTCATTTTTAACGATTTGAAAACAAAAATAAAATAAAATAAAATAAAACAAAACCCACTTAACTTCAATGGCCACGTCAGCTAAAAGCTACAGCACATCGTCGAATTTTATTTTTTTTGGTCAAACGAATGTCCAAAACAGAAAACGAATTGTACCAGCAGATTACGTGCCTCGAGAACATTAACATATATATTTTTTGTGGAATTTTTCTGAAGTGTTTGCATTTTCATTGAAATTTGGATTGAAGTAGATCTAGGTTTTGCAACCATTTGAGGAGGAGAAGGAGATGAAGAAATGAATATACAGCAAATGACAATAGGATGGAGCTAGGGTTTATAACTGTATATATATATATTAAATTTCCAAAATTTAATTAAATTTACTTTCCATTATTTATTGTCAATTAGATTGATTTATCATTGGATTCATATTTCAATATGTAAATATCCCCAATTTCATCTGCACTTATATTTACATAGTTTCTAAATATTAAATTTCAAATATTACTTCATTTAACATTACGTATTTATTATTTATTACTTGCTGCAGTTGATTATCAATTATACTTAATATACTAAATAGATGGTAAATTTTGAATACTTGTTATCATTAACGTTTTATTTCCACCTACAAAATAAATGAAATTATTACATAAACTCCATTAATTAAGTCAACCATTATCTTATATAACTTAACTGGTAATATATATACCCAATTGCCTTAATTGGTTTATAGTTATCAGCTAAATACATACTAACTTGTAAATAAATTCGTTTAATTGCAAATGGATCTGATCAAATTTAATAGATTGAATAGATGGGTAAGCAAATAATAAATTTTCCTTTTTGTCAAATTTAAACCCATTCCTACTTAATTATCAATTCCAATTTATTACGAAACATTGATTTTATGTAACGACGCGGATTTTGCCCGCTCGAAAATCGACATCCATACTTCAAATCGTATTCGAATGCCATAGATTCGACCGTTCAAATCCGATTCGCCGGAGCTTATAACAACATTAAGTAAATAACACAGCGGAATAAAAAGAATAATATAATGACATACAATATCTGATACAACAGAACGATACAATGAATATCAATATACATCAGAGATATGATACAATAAAATAGCAGCGGAAAGAAAATAGATAACATCTAGCAGTGGAACAATATAACTCTGAGATAGTCTTCAATGAAGAACTCCAGAACTGCAACTCCATTTCCAATAATCAATCTAGTAATAGCTCGAACCCCCCCATCACATATCACCTAGCATAAGCAAGACTGGTGCGGTCCAAAGACTAAACTAACTCCAGATAATCTGTTAAATCTAGCTATCTGAAAAAAAACCCAACTCTAGACTGCTCGTGTAGGAAATAATGAGCATCCAGAGTTTAGGAAAGAAACAATAAACTCCGGATCAGTCGTGGGACTGGTGTGAGCAACAAAGACAGTTTATCTTTTAAAAACATTCAACATAAGATTTTCAAAGTCAATTCGCAATGCTTTTTAAAAATGAGACTACCATAAGGCCTCCCGCACACACACACAATGCAAACGCAGAATCAGAGGAGATTTATCCTTATGATAGTCAAAGATGCTTGATACGCATTAAAAAGAACATTTGATATTATTACTAGTGCATAGTGTAGTATAAATCATTTCGAAAATAGAATATTAATCTTAGCCAACATACGACCATTATCGTATGCCTACTATAGCTACCATCCAAACAGTGGTGACCACCATAAGTGAATGGCAGGTCCTACAACTAATACCGTACAAGTTTCGTGTTGGGAATTGGATTTCCAACGAATGATCAGGCCAAGGAACTTCCCATTGCCACATGAGAATGCCTCTGGATGGACATCCCCAAGAACCAAACCGGATCTCTACCAACACAAGGCCGGGTTATCCCTAACTGAGTAACAACTGACTGAATATGCCATCCCCCGGTCCTTTGGGACCTTTATCCGAGAGCTCTCTAATCAATTCACACAATCATAACAAAGTGTTTTCAACATGAGTAAGTATCTGGGCTCCATACCATGATACCACCCTTTTCCAGAAGGAAATGCACACATCCTAAAGGGCGCTACCCCTCATAACCTTGCAGCTTCTTTCCTGTTTTGACCATTCACGGGGTGTGAGGCTCGACGAAGTCACGTCCACAAAAACATACTTTATACAAAAGCCATGCTTTGGGTCAACAAATGATCATAGAAATGATCACCAGGATAGACGATCAAATAAATGATCCTATCACAAATAATCAACACAATGATCATTTCACAGCAACACTCAGCATATCACATTACCAAATTGGGAATATATCGCTGATAACCATCAACTATATAACCTCTGAGCTCGTACGTCTCAGAGAAGGGTGTTAAGCTAAAAGAATAAATTCTCCGCCACCAACAGAAATATATTTGAAAGAAATCGGCTTTATATCTCAATTTGTAATGTCAGACATACAATCTATACAAGTCTGTTCTGGGTTCGAACAGAACCGAAGGCACTTACAAAGAAGTCCTTGCAATCCGGATATTCACAATCCCGATCGGATTTCCCATCACTTAGGGAGTTTCTGTACCGGCACGACTCGGTGCAGAAACAATCGATAGGTCATCCTATCGCTTTCGCAAATACCCGGTCTTCATCACCGGTCTTCAAATGCTATCCATAACGACGTATCACATATTCGGAATGGGTTATACGACACAAAGTTCCTTTCCCGGCTAAACCGAATAGTGAGCGAAATAGTTCAAAAACATATGGATATTGGGATTTCAATTAAGTCACAACTTAATAATTCAAAACTTTATTTCAAATGGTTTAATCCAATTACCATTTCAATCTTTAAACAAAAAGATTCATTTTGACAACCTTTAACGGTTTAAACAATTTTCACATTTTAATCTTTTAAACAAAAGATTCGTTCACAGATTTTCCAAATCAATTTTTCATTTCAATTTGTTTCAAACAAATCATCAATTTAAATCTGTTAAAAATAAACAGATTTAATTTATAGATTTCAAAAAGAATTCATTCATAACTTAGGAAAATCATTTCCCTATTCAATCTTGAAATTCCCCTTATTAACTGGAATCTCAGTTCTTATCTAAAAGTGTTTATCATTTGAAAACAACAGTTTTCATTTTGGAAATCTGATTCATTTACACGAGTTGAAATTCTTGGGTTAAATTCAAATTCCCAAAAGTAATACTTTAAAAATGGTTTAACTCATATATAACCAGTATAATATCGTTAATCCCTAGCTTCAAATTACTGAATTAAATTTCAAGTATTGAATTTAAATTTAAATCAAATTATTTAAATTCCAAAACTTAATCAAGTAATTTAAAAATAATAAATTTTTATTTTGAAATTCCATTCCAAAAGCTTTTCACATTTATTCCAATTCCATTTCCAAAACATTTGAATTTAAATATTCAACTTTAAAAATCATTTAAAAATCATTTTAAAATCTGTGACTTAATCGATTTCCTCGTGAAATCCATAATTGTGTGTGTATGGTGTGGTCCAGGGGTTTAACACAATAGTGCAACATCATTTCAATCATCACAGATTTAAATACAACAATATATTCGATAAGCGATATAACCATAACGCTTATCTTTCATACACATATTCGCAGATATATATATCACAAATAATAAACTATATCACAGATCACAACACAAATCAGGATAATCATAAAGCATCATATATCAGGGATATCAACAATTCAACATCCAATAAAATCCAAACATCCCTAAGTAGGATCAATTTAATCATCTGATAAATTTAAATCAGATTATATTTCTATGAATAATTCTTTTCACATTTATTATCAAATAAATTTCAAGTAAATGATTCTCATTAACTATTCATAATTATTTAATTTCTATTCTTAAGTAATTAAACTCAATTTAATTACTGTTAATTAACATTTAATTAACCTTTAAAATCATATATTTAATCACTGCTTATTTAATTAATTAAGTTCTAAACTGTAACTTAAGAGATCTTAATTATTTGATTAAATAACCTTTATCATTTGTTTAAAAGACAACTCTTTATTAAATTAATGAATCTTATTTACAAATTAATTTATCTTAATTAATTTAACTCAAATCTTAATTTCTTGATAAAATAAATTAATCAATTATTCCCTTAAACTAATTAAATGAGTGCATATCATTTTTATCTTTCCTAATTCAATTTTTAAAACATTTTCTAACTAATGTTTTAATTATCATTACAAAACAAATTTAAACAATTTAAATATTAAAACTTCTTTGATTTCAGACTAGGATTCAAATTTTCTTTAATTCAGATTTAAATTTAAATTTAAACTTTTAGTTTCAACTTGCTTAAATTTTTCATTTAAAATTTTAACTCCATTTCAAATTTCTTTAATATATTTTGAATTGCTTTTAAGTTATCAAAACAATTTAAATATAAAACTTATTTAGGTTCAAACTAAACTCTACATTCAACTTGAATTTATATTTACATTTCAATTTGAACTTAGCTTTAAAAATCTTGGTTTAAAATTAAATTTGGGTTTTAAAAATTTTCAAACCAAAACAGTTTCAGGTTTGAAGCCTGGAACATGAACTTAACCCGAGCCCAGGCTCGACTTGCCTCGAGTCACTTACTCGATTACTCGAGTACCACTTCGGGTAAAAACCCCCTGGAACACTGCTTCTACCCAAACAACATCACCAGGAAAAATTGCACCGTTCACGTGTACGCCTTCGTTCGCCACCTCCGGCCAACGCCGCATCCACCTAAACGTCATCATCGACTCCCCATATCAATTCGATCAACCTATTATACCCAAACTTGACTAAATCACAATCGAGTGAATTCGAGCCCCATATTTGAAACCTGGAACACGATCAGGTCCACGCCCCAAAACCTGTCAACGCCGTTTGCTCGACACTCTGACCACCGTACGCCACCAAACTCCGGCAGAAGCTTCACCTTCGACCCATCCCCCATTCCTCCAAACGGCATCGAACTCGATGCATCCAATAGGGAGAACAAATCGAAAGTTTTCAACACTCCAAAACTAGGGTTTAAAAACAAAACTCCTCGCCGCCGACTCCACAGTCGCTTCCACCAACTCCGACCATTTTTCCAAGCAACCCCATAGGCTCGTCTACCACCCCGAACAACCCCAATCAACCCGAGTTATCCAATCACCAGAAAAAGATAGAGATGCCCATTTTGTTCAATTATTAACTACAGCCAAGATTGTCAACTAAAAATTCTCATATTAGTTTTAAAAGTCCTATCTTTGAGTATAGATTCCAAATATATAATCGAACCAAGATTTTATAACATTCGAATTTCCCAGAGTTTCAAGTTTGACTGAAAAAAAAATCTGATTTTTCCTTCCATATGCATTTATACATCACGAAACTATTTTTAAATTGTAACTCATACATAAATATAAATATTTCATTTTGAAACCTAGTTCTAATATTGTTTAGAAAACAAGAAATAGAATGTTCTTGTTATTTGGTACTCTGTAACTAAGCAGGGAAGAAGCACTGATTCAACAAGATATTCACAGAGTAATGTTAACATATTTTCAAGAAGAAGAAAAACTAACTGCTACTCACCTTGAAAATCATGATTCCAGAAATAAAATGACAGAGCCTTTACAAATTCAAACTGAAATTCTTTTTGATTCACAAGCTTCTTTGATGTTGTTTGATTGATGATGATATTGCTTTGGTTTTTTTTTTTTTCAAAATGATGCTTAGTTTTAAATGGTTGAAATGGAGAGGAGATATGTATAAAAAGAAATATGCAGGCTTGAATATCTTTGCTGGTACAATTCTAAAGTATGCTGAAGTGGTCTTATTCTATGTTGAGGTGTATAACAGGCGTGGCTGCAGTGATGCTGGATTTTGAGCTGAGGTGTTTTTGTTTGTACTTTTTATTTTATAAGCATGCCTGGAGATATTGTCACTGATTCCCTTTTATTTCAGCTGTAGGATGTTGTGGTAGTTTGATGTGGCTTCTTCTATTTTATTTTGTTTATTTCTTTTATTTTATTTGCTTTTGTTCAATTATTTTGTTTACTTATTTCTTCTTTTGTTTGTTACTTTATGTACCTTTTTTTTTTGCCTACTTATATTTTATTATTTTGTTTATTCTAGATAATGTGTTGTTTTAATTTAGAAAATTTGTTTATTTTATTTTAAAGACTTCGTTTTGAATTTTCAAATCAATTTATAAATAAATTTCACCATTATTAAATCAAGTTAAAAATAATTTTATCTTTAAATCGTTTAGTTAAAACAATAACTCAAACTCAATGTATATTCATATATTCATATATATTCATATTATCATATATTCATTACTTTGAAATTCAAATCCAAATCACATATGCAAAATATTTAAATTCATATGATTAAATATATATGTTTATTTGAATTAAGGAAACTCGCTACTATTTAGAATAAATTTTGCAAATTTTAATTCAAAAATTCTTTTAAATTATCAATTTAAATTCATAAAAATTTGGGGTCGTTACAATCCTTCCCCCTTAAAAGAATTTCGTCCTCGAAATTGTACAGCTCATTTCATGAATTATACATTTACAGAGTAGACTAATGCCAATTCAAACTATACTAGTAAACATAACCTTCACTACGATTCTAGGCCCAAAATGCGTACATAGATACACCTTATCCAAAAAGAAGTTAATCTAACCAACTACAAATCATCACCATCAGAGCTCTCTCTCTCGGGCCCTGACAGATCTCTAACTTCCACGTCATTGTCAGTCTCGTAATCATACCCTGGATCAGAGTCTATCTGAATAAAACCTTCACCATCCAGCTCCTCGCCTTCTATGGCATTATCCAAATCCCAATGAATTTCTTCATCACCTTCGGAACCTATTTCCATTTCAGGTTCTTCTACCTCAAACTCTTCTTCATTTTCTTCTTCGAATTCCTCTTCATCTTCTTCTTTGAATTCGTCTTCATTTTCTTCTTCGAATTCCTCTTCATCTTCTTCTTCCACTGGTGGTTGGGGATGCACTACAGGCTCCACTGGGAATTCCCTATGAACTGATGACTCACCTTCATCATCTCGTATCCTACTAGATGAAGCATAATCACCCACTCTCCTGACCTTTCCTCCTCGGCTAACGCTGTTTGTTCTCTACAATTAAAATCAAAATCCAATTATTAAGATCTTAAGTTTAGAATTTTATAAGTTGAGAAATACATCAAAATTTATATTTCATTAACCAATTTCAACTCAAATTGAAATTTTCAATTTATTCAAATTTCAAATCATATTCTTATTTATTACGGTTTAAATCCAAAAATGATAAGAAATTGATGAAATAAGAAGTAAAGATTTTCTACAACAATTCTTAAAGCATCTTATTATACCAAAACTTCCTTTTCCACTGTTTTTACATAGTATCGACCAATTATAGTCGTATTTCTCTGTCCCCTATCTCGTTCTCTTCTTGCACTCATACTTACTATCAGCGGATAGTAAGAGAATTTACTAAGGCATTCAAACGGATATCTTAGGTATACACTCATTCTAGGGTTTACTTCATCCTATCTCTAATGAGCTACTTAATGCGTTATACTCCTGAGCTAAAGTTTTACCTTTGCTCTGATACCAAATGTAACAACGCGGATTTTGCCTGCTCGAAAATCGACATCCATACTTCAAATCGTATTCGAATGCCATAGATTCGACCGTTCAAATCCGATTCGCCGGAGCTTATAACAACATTAAGTAAATAACACAGCGGAATAAAAAGAATAATATACTGATATACAATATCTGATACAACAGAACGATACAATGAATATCAATATACATCAGAGATATGATACAATAAAATAGCAGCGGAAAGAAAATAGATAACATCTAGCAGTGGAACAATATAACTCTGAGATAGTCTTCAATGAAGAACTCCAGAACTGCAACTCCATTTCCAATAATCAATCTAGTAATAGCTCGAACCCCCCCATCACATATCACCTAGCATAAGCAAGACTGGTGCGGTCCAAAGACAAAACTAACTCCAGATAATCTGTTAAATCTAGCTATCTGGAAAAAAAACCCAACTCTAGACTGCTCGTGTAGGAAATAATGAGCATCCAGAGTTTAGGAAAGAAACAATAAACTCCGGATCAGTCGTGGGACTGGTGTGAGCAACAAAGACAGTTTATCTTTTAAAAACATTCAACATAAGATTTTCAAAGTCAATTCGCAATGCTTTTTAAAAATGAGACTACCATAAGGCCTCCCGCACACACACACAATGCAAACGCAGAATCGGAGGAGTTTTCTCCTTATGATAGTCAAAGATGCTTGATACGCATTAAAAAGAACATTTGATATTATTACTAGTGCATAGTGTAGTATAAATCATTTCGAAAATAGAATATTAATCTTAGCCAACATACGACCATTATCGTATGCCTACTATAGCTACCATCCAAACAGTGGTGACCACCATAAGTGAATGGCAGGTCCTACAACTAATACCGTACAAGTTTCATGTTGGGAATTGGATTTCCAACGAATGATCAGGCCAAGGAACTTCCCATTGCCACATGAGAATGCCTCTGGATGGACATCCCCGAGAACCAAACCGGATCTCTACCAACACAAGGCCGGGTTACCCCTAACTGAGTAACAACTGACCGAATATGCCATCCCCCGGTCCTTTGGGACCTTTATCCGAGAGCTCTCTAATCAATTCACACAATCATAACAAAGTGTTTTCAACATGAGTAAGTATCTGGGCTCCATACCATGATACCACCCTTTTCCAGAAGGAAATGCACACATCCTAAAGGGCGCTACCCCTCATAACCTTGCTGCTTCTTTCCTGTTTTGACCATTCACGGGGTGTGAGGCTCGACGAAGTCACGTCCACAAAAACATACTTTATACAAAAGCCATGCTTTGGGTCAATAAATGATCATAGAAATGATCACCAGGATAGACGATCAAATAAACGATCCTATCACAAATAATCAACACAATGATCATTTCACAGCAACACTCAGCATATCACATTACCAAATTGGGAATATATCGCTGATAACCATCAACTATATAACCTCTGAGCTCGTACGTCTCAGAGAAGGGTGTTAAGCTAAAAGAATATATTCTCCGCCACCAACAGAAATATATTTGAAAGAAATCGGCTTTATATCTCAATTTGTAATGTCAGACATACAATCTATACAAGTCTGTTCTGGGTTCGAACAGAACCGAAGGCACTTACAAAGAAGTCCTTGCAATCCGGATATTCACAATCCCGATCGGATTTCCCATCACTTAGGGAGTTTCTATACCGGCGCGACTCGGTGCAGAAACAATCGATAGGTCATCCTATCGCTTTCGCAAATACCCGGTCTTCATCACCGGTCTTCAAATGCTATCCATAACGACGTATCACATATTCGGAATGGGTTATACGACACAAAGGTCCTTTCCCGGCTAAACCGAATAGTGAGCGAAATAGTTCAAAAACATATGGATATTGGGATTTCAATTAAGTCACAACTTAATAATTCAAAACTTTATTTCAAATGGTTTAATCCAATTACCATTTCAATCTTTAAACAAAAAGATTCATTTTCACAACCTTTAACGGTTTAAACAATTTTCACATTTTAATCTTTTAAACAAAAGATTCGTTCACAGATTTTCCAAATCAATTTTTCATTTCAATTTGATTCAAACAAATCATCAATTTAAATCTGTTAAAAATAAACAGATTTAATTTATAGATTTCAAAAAGAATTCATTCATAACTTAGGAAAATCATTTCCCTATTCAATCTTGAAATTCCCCTTATTAACTGGAATCTCAGTTCTTATCTAAAAGTGTTTATCATTTGAAAACAACAATTTTCACTTTGGAAATCTGATTCATTTACACGAGTTGAAATTCTTGGGTTAAATTCAAATTCCCAAAAGTAATACTTTAAAAATGGTTTAACTCATATATAACCAGTATAATATCGTTAATCCCTAGTTTCAAATTACTGAATTAAATTTCAAGTATTGAATTTAAATTTAAATCAAATTATTTAAATTCCAAAACTTAATCAAGTAATTTAAAAATAATAAATTTTTATTTTGAAATTCCATTCCAAATGCTTTTCACATTTATTCCGATTCCATTTCCAAAACATTTGAATTTAAATATTCAACTTTAAAAATCATTTAAAAATCATTTTAAAATCTGTGACTTAATCGATTTCCTCGTGAAATCCATAATTGTGTGTGTATGGTGTGGTCCAGGGGTTTAACATAATAGTGCAACATCATTTCAATCATCACAGATTTAAATACAACAATATATTCGATAAGCGATATAACCATAACGCTTATCTTTCATACACATATTCGCAGATATATATATCACAAATAATAAACTATATCACAGATCACAACACAAATCAGGATAATCATAAAGCATCATATATCAGGGATATCAACAATTCAACATCCAATAAAATCCAAACATCCCTAAGTAGGATCAATTTAATCATCTGATAAATTTAAATCAGATTATATTTCTATGAATAATTCTTTTCACATTTATTATCAAATAAATTTCAAGTAAATGATTCTCATTAACTATTCATAATTATTTAATTTCTATTCTTAAGTAATTAAACTCAATTTAATTATTGTTAATTAACATTTAATTAACCTTTAAAATCATATATTTGATCACTTCTTATTTAATTAATTAAGTTCTAAACTGTAACTTAAGAGATCTTAATTATTTGATTAAATAACCTTTATCATTTGTTTAAAAGACAACTCTCTATTAAATTAATGAATCTTATTTACAAATTAATTTATCTTAATTAATTTAACTCAAATCTTAATTTCTTGATAAAATAAATTAATCAATTATTCCCTTGAACTAATTAAATGAGTGCATATCATTTTTATCTTTCCTAATTCAATTTTTAAAACATTTTCTAACTAATGTTTTAATTATCATTACAAAACAAATTTAAACAATTTAAATATTAAAACTTCTTTGATTTCAGACTAGGATTCAAATTTTCTTTAATTCAGATTTAAATTTAAATTTAAACTTTTAGTTTCAACTTGCTTAAATTTTTCATTTAAAATTTTAACTCCATTTCAAATTTCTTTAATATATTTTGAATTGCTTTTAAGTTATCAAAACAATTTAAATATAAAACTTATTTAGGTTCAAACTAAACTCTACATTCAACTTGAATTTATATTTACATTTCAATTTGAACTTAGCTTTAAAAATCTTGGTTTAAAATTAAATTTGGGTTTTAAAAATTTTCAAACCAAAACAGTTTCAGGTTTGAAGCCTGGAACATGAACTTGACCCGAGCCCAGACTCGACTTGCCTCGAGTCACTTACTCGATTACTCGAGTACCACTTTGGGTAAAAACCCCCTGGAACACTGCTTCTACCCAAACAACATCACCAGGAAAAATTGCACCGTGCACGTGTACGCCTTCGTTCGCCACCTCCGGCCAACGCCGCATCCACCTAAACGTCATCATTGACTCCCCATATCAATTCGATCAACCTATTATACCCAAACTTGACCAAATCACAATCGAGTGAATTCGAGCCCCATATTTGAAACCTGGAACACGATCAGGTCCACGCCCCAAAACCTGTCAACGCCGTTTGCTCGACACTCCGACCACCGTACGCCACCAAACTCCGACAGAAGCTTCACCTTCGACCCATCCCCCATTCCTCCAAACGGCATCGAACTCGATGCATCCAATAGGGAGAACGAATCGAAAGTTTTCAACACTCCAAAACTAGGGTTTAAAAACAAAACTCCTCGCCGCCGACTCCACAGTCGCTTCCACCAACTCCGACCATTTTTCCAAGCAACCCCATAGGCTCGTCTACCACCCCGAACAACCCCAATCAACCCGAGTTATCCAATCACCAGAAAAAGATAAAGATGCCCATTTTGTTCAATTATTAACTACAGCCAAGATTGTCAACTAAAAATTCTTATATTAGTTTTAAAATTCCTATCTTTGAGTATAGATTCCAAATATATAATCGAACCAAGATTTTATAACATTCGAATTTCCCAGAGTTTCAAGTTTGACTGAAAAAAAAAATCTGATTTTTCCTTCCATATGCATTTATACATCACGAAACTATTTTTAAATTGTAACTCATACATAAATATAAATATTTCATTTTGAAACCTAGTTCTAATATTGTTTAGAAAACAAGAAATAGAATGTTCTTGTTATTTGGTACTCTGTAACTAAGCAGGGAAGAAGCACTGATTCAACAAGATATTCACAGAGTAATGTTAACATATTTTCAAGAAGAAGAAAAACTAACTGCTACTCACCTTGAAAATCATGATTCCAGAAATAAAATGACAGAGCCTTTACAAATTCAAACTGAAATTCTTTTTGATTCACAGGCTTCTTTGATGTTGTTTGATTGATGATGATATTGCTTTGGTTTTCTTTTTTCTTTTTTTCTTCAAAATGATGCTTAGTTTTAAATGGTTGAAATGGAGAGGAGATATGTATAAAAAGAAATATGCAGGCTTGAATATCTTTGCTGGTACAATTCTAAAGTATGCTGAAGTGGTCTTATTCTATGTTGAGGTGTATAACAGGCATGGCTGTAGTGATGCTGGATTTTGAGCTGAGGTGTTTTTGTTTGTACTTTTTATTTTATAAGCATGCCTGGAGATATTGTCACTGATTCCCTTTTATTTCAGCTGTAGGATGTTGTGGTAGTTTGATGTGGCTTCTTCTATTTTATTTTGTTTATTTCTTTTATTTTATTTGCTTTTGTTCAATTATTTTGTTTACTTATTTCTTCTTTTGTTTGTTACTTTATGTACTTTTTTTTTTTGCCTACTTATATTTTATTATTTTGTTTATTCTAGATAATGTGTTGTTTTAATTTAGCAAATTTGTTTATTTTATTTTAAAGACTTCGTTTTGAATTTTCAAATCAATTTATAAATAAATTTCACCATTATTAAATCAAGTTAAAAATAATTTTATCTTTAAATCGTTTAGTTAAAACAATAACTCAAACTCAATGCATATTCATATATACATATATATTCATATTATCATATATTCATTACTTTGAAATTCAAATCCAAATCACATATGCAAAATATTTAAATTCATATGATTAAATATATATGTTTATTTGAACTAAGGAAACTCGCTACTATTTAGAATAAATTTTGCAAATTTTAATTCAAAAATTCTTTTAAATTATCAATTTAAATTCATAAAAATCTGGGGTCGTTACAATCCTTCCCCCTTAAAAGAATTTCGTCCTCGAAATTGTACAGCTCATTTCATGAATTATACATTCACAGAATAGACTAATGCCAATTCAAACTATACTAGTAAACATAACCTTCACTACGATTCTAGGCCCAAAATGCGTACATAGATACACCTTATCCAAAAAGAAGTTAATCTAACCAACTACAAATCATCACCATCGGAGCTCTCTCTCTCGGGCCCTGACAGATCTCTAACTTCCACGTCATTGTCAGTCTCGTAATCATACTCTGGATCAGAGTCTATCTGAATAAAACCTTCACCATCCAGCTCCTCGCCTTCTATGGCATTATCCAAATCCCAATGAATTTCTTCATCACCTTCGGAACCTATTTCCATTTCAGGTTCTTCTACCTCAAACTCTTCTTCATTTTCTTCTTCGAATTCCTCTTCATCTTCTTCTTTGAATTCGTCTTCATTTTCTTCTTCGAATTCCTCTTCATCTTCTTCTTCTACTGGTGGTTGGGGATGCACTACAGGCTCCACTGGGAATTCCCTATGAACTGATGACTCACCTTCATCATCTCGTATCCTACTAGATGAAGCATAATCACCCACTCTCCTGACCTTTCCTCCTCGGCTAACGCTGTTTGTTCTCTACAATTAAAATCAAAATCCAAATATTAAGATCTTAAGTTTAGAATTTTATAAGTTGAGAAATACATCAAAATTTATATTTCATTAACCAATTTCAACTCAAATTGAAATTTTCAATTTATTCAAATTTCAAATCATATTCTTATTTATTACGGTTTAAATCCAAAAATTATAAGAAATTGATGAAATAAGAAGTAAAGATTTTCTACAACAATTCTTAAGGCATCTTATTATACCAAAACTTCTTTTTCCACTGTTTTTACAGAGTATCGACCAATTATAGTCGTATTTCCCTGTCCCCTATCTCGTTCTCTTCTTGCACTCATACTTACTATCAGCGGATAGTAAGAGAATTTACTGAGGCATTCAAACGGATATCTTAGGGATACACTCATTCTAGGGTTTACTTCATCCTATCTCTAATGAGCTACTTAATGCGTTATACTCCTGAGCTAAAGTTTTACCTTTGCTCTGATACCAAATGTAACAACGCGGATTTTGCCCGCTCGAAAATCGACATCCATACTTCAAATCGTATTCGAATGCCATACATTCGACCGTTCAAATCCGATTCGCCGGAGCTTATAACAACATTAAGTAAATAACACAGCGGAATAAAAAGAATAATATACTGATATACAATATCTGATACAACAGAACGATACAATGAATATCAATATACATCAGAGACATGATACAATAAAATAGCAGCGGAAAGAAAATAGATAACATCTAGCAGTGGAACAATATAACTCTGAGATAGTCTTCAATGAAGAACTCCAGAACTGCAACTCCATTTCCAATAATCAATCTAGTAATAGCTCGAACCCCCGCGCCCCCCCCATCACATATCACCTAGCATAAGCAAGACTGGTGCGGTCCAAAGACTAAACTAACTCCAGATAATCTGTTAAATCTAGCTATCTGGAAAAAAAACCCAACTCTAGACTGCTCGTGTAGGAAATAATGAGCATCCAGAGTTTAGGAAAGAAACAATAAACTCCGGATCAGTCGTGGGACTGGTGTGAGCAACAAAGACAGTTTATCTTTTAAAAACATTCAACATAAGATTTTCAAAGTCAATTCGCAATGCTTTTTAAAAATGAGACTACCATAAGGCCTCCCGCACACACACACAATGCAAACGCAGAATCGGAGGAGATTTCTCCTTATGATAGTCAAAGATGCTTGATACGCATTAAAAAGAACATTTGATATTATTACTAGTGCATAGTGTAGTATAAATCATTTCGAAAATAGAATATTAATCTTAGCCAACATACGACCATTATCGTATGCCTACTATAGCTACCATCCAAACAGTGGTGACCACCATAAGTGAATGGCAGGTCCTACAACTAATACCGTACAAGTTTCGTGTTGGGAATTGGATTTCCAACGAATGATCAGGCCAAGGAACTTCCCATTGCCACATGAGAATGCCTCTGGATGGAATCCCCGAGAACCAAACCGGATCTCTACCAACACAAGGCCGGGTTACCCCTAACTGAGTAACAACTGACCGAATATGCCATCCCCCGGTCCTTTGGGACCTTTATCCGAGAGCTCTCTAATCAATTCACACAATCATAACAAAGTGTTTTCAACATGAGTAAGTATCTGGGCTCCATACCATGATACCACCCTTTTCCAGAAGGAAATGCACACATCCTAAAGGGCGCTACCCCTCATAACCTTGCTGCTTCTTTCCTGTTTTGACCATTCACGGGGTGTGAGGCTCGACGAAGTCACGTCCACAAAAACATACTTTATACAAAAGCCATGCTTTGGGTCAACAAATGATCATAGAAATGATCACCAGGATAGACGATCAAATAAACGATCCTATCACAAATAATCAACACAATGATCATTTCACAGCAACACTCAGCATATCACATTACCAAATTGGGAATATATCGCTGATAACCATCAACTATATAACCTCTGAGCTCGTACGTCTCAGAGAAGGGTGTTAAGCTAAAAGAATAAATTCTCCGCCACCAACAGAAATATATTTGAAAGAAATCGGCTTTATATCTCAATTTGTAATGTCAGACATACAATCTATACAAGTCTGTTCTGGGTTCGAACAGAACCGAAGGCACTTACAAAGAAGTCCTTGCAATCCGGATATTCACAATCCCGATCCGATTTCCCATCACTTAGGGAGTTTCTATACCGGCGCGACTCGGTGCAGAAACAATCGATAGGTCATCCTATCGCTTTCGCAAATACCCGGTCTTCATCACCGGTCTTCAAATGCTATCCATAACGACGTATCACATATTCAGAATGGGTTATACGACACAAAGGTCCTTTCCCGGCTAAACCGAATAGTGAGCGAAATAGTTCAAAAACATATGGATATTGGGATTTCAATTAAGTCACAACTTAATAATTCAAAACTTTATTTCAAATGGTTTAATCCAATTACCATTTCAATCTTTAAACAAAAAGATTCATTTTCACAACCTTTAACGGTTTAAACAATTTTCACATTTTAATCTTTTAAACAAAAGATTCGTTCACAGATTTTCCAAATCAATTTTTCATTTCAATTTGATTCAAACAAATCATCAATTTAAATCTGTTAAAAATAAACAGATTTAATTTATAGATTTCAAAAAGAATTCATTCATAACTTAGGAAAATCATTTCCCTATTCAATCTTGAAATTCCCCTAATTAACTGGAATCTCAATTCTTATCTAAAAGTGTTTATCAT
Organism: Allium cepa; assembly: GCA_030765085.1. Lineage (NCBI taxonomy): Eukaryota > Viridiplantae > Streptophyta > Magnoliopsida > Asparagales > Amaryllidaceae > Allium > Allium cepa. Next base: position 105,189,272 of record CM060944.1, on the reverse strand, counting down.
TTGAAAACAACAGTTTTCATTTTGGAAATCTGATTCATTTACACGAGTTGAAATTCTTGGGTTAAATTCAAATTCCCAAAAGTAATACTTTAAAAATGGTTTAACTCATATATAACCAGTATAGTATCGTTAATCCCTAGTTTCAAATTACTGAATTAAATTTCAAGTATTGAATTTAAATTTAAATCAAATTATTTAAATTCCAAAACTTAATCAAGTAATTTAAAAATAATAAATTTTTATTTTGAAATTCCATTCCAAAAGCTTTTCACATTTATTCCGATTCCATTTCCAAAACATTTGAATTTAAATATTCAACTTTAAAAATCATTTAAAAATCATTTTAAAATCTGTGACTTAATCGATTTCCTCGTGAAATCCATAATTGTGTGTGTATGGTGTGGTCCAGGGGTTTAACACAATAGTGCAACATCATTTCAATCATCACAGATTTAAATACAACAATATATTCGATAAGCGATATAACCATAACGCTTATCTTTCATACACATATTCGCAGATATATATATCACAAATAATAAACTATATCACAGATCACAACACAAATCAGGATAATCATAAAGCATCATATATCAGGGATATCAACAATTCAACATCCAATAAAATCCAAACATCCCTAAGTAGGATCAATTTAATCTTCTGATAAATTTAAATCAGATTAAATTTCTATGAATAATTCTTTTCACATTTATTATCAAATAAATTTCAAGTAAATGATTCTCATTAACTATTCATAATTATTTAATTTCTATTCTTAAGTAATTAAACTCAATTTAATTATTGTTAATTAACATTTAATTAACCTTTAAAATCATATATTTAATCACTGCTTATTTAATTAATTAAGTTCTAAACTGTAACTTAAGAGATCTTAATTATTTGATTAAATAACCTTTATCATTTGTTTAAAAGACAACTCTTTATTAAATTAATGAATCTTATTTACAAATTAATTTATCTTAATTAATTTAACTCAAATCTTAATTTCTTGATAAAATAAATTAATCAATTATTCCCTTGAACTAATTAAATGAGTGCATATCATTTTTATCTTTCCTAATTCAATTTTTAAAACATTTTCTAACTAATGTTTTAATTATCATTACAAAACAAATTTAAACAATTTAAATATTAAAACTTCTTTGATTTCAGACTAGGATTCAAATTTTCTTTAATTCAGATTTAAATTTAAATTTAAACTTAAACTTTTAGTTTCAACTTGCTTAAATTTTTCATTTAAAACTTTAACTCCATTTCAAATTTCTTTAATATATTTTGAATTGCTTTTAAGTTATCAAAACAATTTAAATATAAAACTTATTTAGGTTCAAACTAAACTCTACATTCAACTTGAATTTATATTTACATTTCAATTTGAACTTAGCTTTAAAAATCTTGGTTTAAAATTAAATTTGGGTTTTAAAAATTTTCAAACCAAAACAGTTTCAGGTTTGAAGCCTGGAACATGAACTTGACCCGAGCCCAGACTCGACTTGCCTCGAGTCACTTACTCGATTACTCGAGTACCACTTCGGGTAAAAACCCCCTGGAACACTGCTTCTACCCAAACAACATCACCAGGAAAAATTGCACCGTGCACGTGTACGCCTTCGTTCGCCACCTCCGGCCAACGCCGCATCCACCTAAACGTCATCATCGACTCCCCATATCAATTCGATCAACCTATTATACCCAAACTTGACCAAATCACAATTGAGTGAATTCGAGCCCCATATTTGAAACCTGGAACACGATCAGGTCCACGCCCCAAAACCTGTCAACGCCGTTTGCTCGACACTCCGACCACCGTACGCCACCAAACTCCGGCAGAAGCTTCACCTTCGACCCATCCCCCATTCCTCCAAACGGCATCGAACTCGATGCATCCAATAGGGAGAACGAACCGAAAATTTTCAACACTCCAAAACTAGGGTTTAGAAACAAAACTCCTCGCCGCCGACTCCACAGTCGCTTCCACCAACTCCGACCATTTTTCCAAGCAACCCCATAGGCTCGTCTACCACCCCGAACAACCCCAATCAACCCGAGTTATCCAATCACCAGAAAAAGATAAAGATGCCCATTTTGTTCAATTATTAACTACAGCCAAGATTGTCAACTAAAAATTCTCATATTAGTTTTAAAATTCCTATCTTTGAGTATAGATTCCAAATATATAATCGAACCAAGATTTTATAACATTCGAATTTCCCAGAGTTTCAAGTTTGACTGAAAAAAAATCTGATTTTTCCTTCCATATGCATTTACACATCACGAAACTATTTTTAAATTGTAACTCATACATAAATATAAATATTTCATTTTGAAACCTAGTTCTAATATTGTTTAGAAAACAAGAAATAGAATGTTCTTGTTATTTGGTACTCTGTAACTAAGCAGGGAAGAAGCACTGATTCAACAAGATATTCACAGAGTAATGTTAACATATTTTCAAGAAGAAGAAAAATTAACTACTACTCACCTTGAAAATCATGATTCCAGAAATAAAATGACAGAGCCTTTACAAATTCAAACTGAAATTCTTTTTGATTCACAGGCTTCTTTGATGTTGTTTGATTGATGATGATATTGCTTTGGTTTTCTTTCTTTTTTTTTCTTTTCAAAATGATGCTTAGTTTTAAATGGTTGAAATGGAGAGGAGATATGTATAAAAAGAAATATGCAGGCTTGAATATCTTTGCTGGTACAATTCTAAAGTATGCTGAAGTGGTCTTATTCTATGTTGAGGTGTATAACAGGCATGGCTGCAGTGATGCTGGATTTTGAGCTGAGGTGTTTTTGTTTGTACTTTTTATTTTATAAGCATGCCTGGAGATATTGTCACTGATTCCCTTTTATTTCAGCTGTAGGATGTTGTGGTAGTTTGATGTGGCTTCTTCTATTTTATTTTGTTTATTTCTTTTATTTTATTTGCTTTTGTTCAATTATTTTGTTTACTTATTTCTTCTTTTGTTTGTTACTTTATGTACTTCTTCTTTTTTTTTTTGCCTACTTATATTTTATTATTTTGTTTATTCTAGATAATGTGTTGTTTTAATTTAGCAAATTTGTTTATTTTATTTTAAAGACTTCGTTTTGAATTTTCAAATCAATTTATAAATAAATTTCACCATTATTAAATCAAGTTAAAAATAATTTTATCTTTAAATCGTTTAGTTAAAACAATAACTCAAACTCAATGTATATTCATATATACATATATATTCATATTATCATATATTCATTACTTTGAAATTCAAATCCAAATCACATATGCAAAATATTTAAATTCATATGATTAAATATATATGTTTATTTGAATTAAGGAAACTCGCTACTATTTAGAATAAATTTTGCAAATTTTAATTCAAAAATTCTTTTAAATTATCAATTTAAATTCATAAAAATCTGGGGTCGTTACAATCCTTCCCCCTTAAAAGAATTTTGTCCTCGAAATTGTACAGCTCATTTCATGAATTATACATTCACAGAATAGACTAATGCCAATTCAAACTATACTAGTAAACATAACCTTCACTACGATTCTAGGCCCAAAATGCGTACATAGATACACCTTATCCAAAAAGAAGTTAATCTAACCAACTACAAATCATCACCATCGGAGCTCTCTCTCTCGGGCCCTGACAGATCTCTAACTTCCACGTCATTGTCAGTCTCGTAATCATACTCTGGATCAGAGTCTATCTGAATAAAACCTTCACCATCCAGCTCCTCGCCTTCTATGGCATTATCCAAATCCCAATGAATTTCTTCATCACCTTCGGAACCTATTTCCATTTCAGGTTCTTCTACCTCAAACTCTTCTTCATTTTCTTCTTCGAATTCCTCTTCATTTTCTTCTTTGAATTCGTCTTCATTTTCTTCTTCGAATTCCTCTTCATCTTCTTCTTCTACTGGTGGTTGGGGATGCACTACAGGCTCCACTGGGAATTCCCTATGAACTGATGACTCACCTTCATCATCTCGTATCCTACTAGATGAAGCATAATCACCCACTCTCCTGACCTTTCCTCCTCGGCTAACGCTGTTTGTTCTCTACAATTAAAATCAAAATCCAAATATTAAGATCTTAAGTTTAGAATTTTATAAGTTGAGAAATACATCAAAATTTATATTTCATTAACCAATTTCAACTCAAATTGAAATTTTCAATTTATTCAAATTTCAAATCATATTCTTATTTATTACGGTTTAAATCCAAAAATGATAAGACATTGATGAAATAAGAAGTAAAGATTTTCTACAACAATTCTTAAGGCATCTTATTATACCAAAACTTCTTTTTCCACTGTTTTTACAGAGTATCGACCAATTATAGTCGTATTTCCCTGTCCCCTATCTCGTTCTCTTCTTGCACTCATACTTACTATCAGTGGATAGTAAGAGAATTTACTGAGGCATTCAAACAGATATCTTAGGGATACACTCATTCTAGGGTTTACTTCATCCTATCTCTAATGAGCTACTTAATGCGTTATACTCCTGAGCTAAAGTTTTACCTTTGCTCTGTTAGCAAATGTAACAACGCGGATTTTGCCCGCTCGAAAATCGACATCCATACTTCAAATCGTATTCGAATGCCATAGATTCGACCGTTCAAATCCGATTCGCCGGAGCTTATAACAACATTAAGTAAATAACACAGCGGAATAAAAAGAATAATATACTGATATACAATATCTGATACAACAGAACGATACAATGAATATCAATATACATCAGAGATATGATACAATAAAATAGCAGCGGAAAGAAAATAGATAACATCTAGCAGTGGAACAATATAACTCTGAGATAGTCTTCAATGAAGAACTCCAGAACTGCAACTCCATTTCCAATAATCAATCTAGTAATAGCTCGAACCCCCCCATCACATATCACCTAGCATAAGCAAGACTGGTGCGGTCCAAAGACTAAACTAACTCCAGATAATCTGTTAAATCTAGCTATCTGAAAAAAAAACCCAACTCTAGACTGCTCGTGTAGGAAATAATGAGCATCCAGAGTTTAGGAAAGAAACAATAAACTCCGGATCAGTCGTGGGACTGGTGTGAGCAACAAAGACAGTTTATCTTTTAAAAACATTCAACATAAGATTTTCAAAGTCAATTCGCAATGCTTTTTAAAAATGAGACTACCATAAGGCCTCGCGCACACACACACAATGCAAACGCAGAATCGGAGGAGATTTCTCCTTATGATAGTCAAAGATGCTTGATACGCATTAAAAAGAACATTTGATATTATTACTAGTGCATAGTGTAGTATAAATCATTTCGAAAATAGAATATTAATCTTAGCCAACATACGACCATTATCGTATGCCTACTATAGCTACCATCCAAACAGTGGTGACCACCATAAGTGAATGGCAGGTCCTACAACTAATACCGTACAAGTTTCGTGTTGGGAATTGGATTTCCAACGAATGATCAGGCCAAGGAACTTCCCATTGCCACATGAGAATGCCTCTGGATGGACATCCCCGAGAACCAAACCGGATCTCTAACAACACAAGGCCGGGTTACCCCTAACTGAGTAACAACTGACCGAATATGCCATCCCCCGGTCCTTTGGGACCTTTATCCGAGAGCTCTCTAATCAATTCACACAATCATAACAAAGTGTTTTCAACATGAGTAAGTATCTGGGCTCCATACCATGATACCACCCTTTTCCAGAAGGAAATGCACACATCCTAAAGGGCGCTACCCCTCATAACCTTGCTGCTTCTTTCCTGTTTTGACCATTCACGGGGTGTGAGGCTCGACGAAGTCACGTCCACAAAAACATACTTTATACAAAAGCCATGCTTTGGGTCAACAAATGATCATAGAAATGATCACCAGGATAGACGATCAAATAAACGATCCTATCACAAATAATCAACACAATGATCATTTCACAGCAACACTCAGCATATCACATTACCAAATTGGGAATATATCGCTGATAACCATCAACTATATAACCTCTGAGCTCGTACGTCTCAGAGAAGGGTGTTAAGCTAAAAGAATAAATTCTCCGCCACCAACAGAAATATATTTGAAAGAAATCGGCTTTATATCTCAATTTGTAACGTCAGACATACAATCTATACAAGTCTGTTCTAGGTTCGAACAGAACCGAAGGCACTTACAAAGAAGTCCTTGCAATCCGGATATTCACAATCCCGATCGGATTTCCCATCACTTAGGGAGTTTCTATACCGGCGCGACTCGGTGCAGAAACAATCGATAGGTCATCCTATCGCTTTCGCAAATACCCGGTCTTCATCACCGGTCTTCAAATGCTATCCATAACGACGTATCACATATTCGGAATGGGTTATACGACACAAAGGTCCTTTCCCGGCTAAACCGAATAGTGAGCGAAATAGTTCAAAAACATATGGATATTGGGATTTCAATTAAGTCACAACTTAATAATTCAAAACTTTATTTCAAATGGTTTAATCCAATTACCATTTCAATCTTTAAACAAAAAGATTCATTTTCACAACCTTTAACGGTTTAAACAATTTTCACATTTTAATCTTTTAAACAAAAGATTCGTTCACAGATTTTCCAAATCAATTTTTCATTTCAATTTGATTCAAACAAATCATCAATTTAAATCTGTTAAAAATAAACAGATTTAATTTATAGATTTCAAAAAGAATTCATTCATAACTTAGGAAAATCATTTCCCTATTCAATCTTGAAATTCCCCTAATTAACTGGAATCTCAATTCTTATCTAAAAGTGTTTATCATTTGAAAACAACAGTTTTCATTTTGGAAATCTGATTCATTTACACGAGCTGAAATTCTTGGGTTAAATTCAAATTCCCAAAAGTAATACTTTAAAAATGGTTTAACTCATATATAACCAGTATAATATCGTTAATCCCTAGTTTCAAATTACTGAATTAAATTTCAAGTATTGAATTTAAATTTAAATCAAATTATTTAAATTCCAAAACTTAATCAAGTAATTTAAAAATAATAAATTTTTATTTTGAAATTCCATTCCAAAAGCTTTTCACATTTATTCCGATTCCATTTCCAAAACATTTGAATTTAAATATTCAACTTTAAAAATCATTTAAAAATCATTTTAAAATTTGTGACTTAATCGATTTCCTCGTGAAATCCATAATTGTGTGTGTATGGTGTGGTCCAGGGGTTTAACACAATAGTGCAACATCATTTCAATCATCACAGATTTAAATACAACAATATATTCGATAAGCGATATAACCATAACGCTTATCTTTCATACACATATTCGCAGATATATATATCACAAATAATAAACTATATCACAGATCACAACACAAATCAGGATAATCATAAAGCATCATATATCAGGGATATCAACAATTCAACATCCAATAAAATCCAAACATCCCTAAGTAGGATCAATTTAATCATCTGATAAATTTAAATCAGATTAAATTTCTATGAATAATTCTTTTCACATTTATTATCAAATAAATTTCATGTAAATGATTCTCATTAACTATTCATAATTATTTAATTTCTATTCTTAAGTAATTAAACTCAATTTAATTATTGTTAATTAACATTTAATTGACCTTTAAAATCATATATTTAATCACTGCTTATTTAATTAATTAAGTTCTAAACTGTAACTTAAGAGATCTTAATTATTTGATTAAATAACCTTTATCATTTGTTTAAAAGACAACTCTTTATTAAATTAATGAATCTTATTTACAAATTAATTTATCTTAATTAATTTAACTCAAATCTTAATTTCTTGATAAAATAAATTAATCAATTATTTCCTTGAACTAATTAAATGAGTGCATATCATTTTTATCTTTCCTAATTCAATTTTTAAAACATTTTCTAACTAATGTTTTAATTATCATTACAAAACAAATTTAAACAATTTAAATATTAAAACTTCTTTGATTTCAGACTAGGATTCAAATTTTCTTTAATTCAGATTTAAATTTAAATTTAAACTTTTAGTTTCAACTTGCTTAAATTTTTCATTTAAAATTTTAACTCCATTTCAAATTTCTTTAATATATTTTGAATTGCTTTTAAGTTATTAAAACAATTTAAATATAAAACTTATTTAGGTTCAAACTAAACTCTACATTCAACTTGAATTTATATTTACATTTCAATTTGAACTTAGCTTTAAAAATCTTGGTTTAAAATTAAATTTGGGTTTTATAAATTTTCAAACCAAAACAGTTTCAGGTTTGAAGCCTGGAACATGAACTTGACCCGAGCCCAGACTCGACTTGCCTCGAGTCACTTACTCGATTACTCGAGTACCACTTCGGGTAAAAACCCCCTGGAACACTGCTTCTACCCAAACAACATCACCAGGAAAAATTGCACCGTGCACGTGTACGCCTTCGTTCGCCACCTCCGGCCAACGCCGCATCCACCTAAATGTCATCATCGACTCCCCATATCAATTCGATCAACCTATTATACCCAAACTTGACCAAATCACAATCGAGTGAATTCGAGCCCCATATTTGAAACCTGGAACACGATCAAGTCCACGCCCCAAAACCTGTCAACGCCGTTTGCTCGACACTCCGACCACCGTACGCCACCAAACTGCGGCAGAAGCTTCACCTTCGACCCATCCCCCATTCCTCCAAACGGCATCGAACTCGATGCATCCAATAGGGAGAACGAATCGAAAGTTTTCAACACTCCAAAACTAGGGTTTAAAAACAAAACTCCTCGCCGCCGACTCCACAGTCGCTTCCACCAACTCCGACCATTTTTCCAAGCAACCCCATAGGCTCGTCTACCACCCCGAACAACCCCAATCAACCCGAGTTATCCAATCACCAGAAAAAGATAGAGATGCCCATTTTGTTCAATTATTAACTACAGCCAAGATTGTCAACTAAAAATTCTCATATTAGTTTTAAAATTCCTATCTTTGAGTATAGATTCCAAATATATAATCGAACCAAGATTTTATAACATTCGAATTTCCCAGAGTTTCAAGTTTGACTGAAAAAAAAATCTGATTTTTCCTTCCATATGCATTTATACATCACGAAACTATTTTTAAATTGTAACTCATACATAAATATAAATATTTCATTTTGAAACCTAGTTCTAATATTGTTTAGAAAACAAGAAATAGAATGTTCTTGTTATTTGGTACTCTGTAACTAAGCAGGGAAGAAGCACTGATTCAACAAGATATTCACAGAGTAATGTTAACATATTTTCAAGAAGAAGAAAAACTAACTGCTACTCACCTTGAAAATCATGATTCCAGAAATAAAATGACAGAGCCTTTACAAATTCAAACTGAAATTCTTTTTGATTCACAGGCTTCTTTGATGTTGTTTGATTGATGATGATATTGCTTTGGTTTTCTTTCTTCTTTTTTTTTTCAAAATGATGCTTAGTTTTAAATGGTTGAAATGGAGAGGAGATATGTATAAAAAGAAATATGCAGGCTTGAATATCTTTGCTGGTACAATTCTAAAGTATGCTGAAGTGGTCTTATTCTATGTTGAGGTGTATAACAGGCATGGCTGCAGTGATGCTGGATTTTGAGCTGAGGTGTTTTTGTTTGTACTTTTTATTTTATAAGCATGCCTGGAGATATTATCACTGATTCCCTTTTATTTCAGCTGTAGGATGTTGTGGTAGTTTGATGTGGCTTCTTCTATTTTATTTTGTTTATTTCTTTTATTTTATTTGCTTTTGTTCAATTATTTTGTTTACTTATTTCTTCTTTTGTTTGTTACTTTATGTACTTTTTTTTTGCCTACTTATATTTTATTATTTTGTTTATTCTAGATAATGTGTTGTTTTAATTTAGCAAATTTGTTTATTTTATTTTAAAGACTTCGTTTTGAATTTTCAAATCAATTTATAAATAAATTTCACCATTATTAAATCAAGTTAAAAATAATTTTATCTTTAAATCGTTTAGTTAAAACAATAACTCAAACTCAATGCATATTCATATATACATATATATTCATATTATCATATATTCATTACTTTGAAATTCAAATCCAAATCACATATGCAAAATATTTAAATTCATATGATTAATTATATATGTTTATTTGAATTAAGGAAACTCGCTACTATTTAGAATAAATTTTGCAAATTTTAATTCAAAAATTCTTTTAAATTATCAATTTAAATTCATAAAAATCTGGGGTCGTTACAATCCTTCCCCCTTAAAAGAATTTCGTCCTCGAAATTGTACAGCTCATTTCATGAATTATACATTCACAGAATAGACTAATGCCAATTCAAACTATACTAGTAAACATAACCTTCACTACGATTCTAGGCCCAAAATGCGTACATAGATACACCTTATCCAAAAAGAAGTTAATCTAACCAACTACAAATCATCACCATCGGAGCTCTCTCTCTCGGGCCCTGACGGATCTCTAACTTCCACGTCATTGTCAGTCTCGTAATCATACTCTGGATCAGAGTCTATCTGAATAAAACCTTCACCATCCAGCTCCTCGCCTTCTATGGCATTATCCAAATCCCAATGAATTTCTTCATCACCTTCGGAACCTATTTCCATTTCAGGTTCTTCTACCTCAAACTCTTCTTCATTTTCTTCTTCGAATTCCTCTTCATCTTCTTCTTTGAATTCGTCTTCATTTTCTTCTTCGAATTCCTCTTCATCTTCTTCTTCTACTGGTGGTTGGGGATGCACTACAGGCTCCACTGGGAATTCCCTATGAACTGATGACTCACCTTCATCATCTCGTATCCTACTAGATGAAGCATAATCACCCACTCTCCTGACCTTTCCTCCTCGGCTAACGCTGTTTGTTCTCTACAATTAAAATCAAAATCCAAATATTAAGATCTTAAGTTTAGAATTTTATAAGTTGAGAAATACATCAAAATTTATATTTCATTAACCAATTTCAACTCAAATTGAAATTTTCAATTTATTCAAATTTCAAATCATATTCTTATTTATTACGGTTTAAATCCAAAAATGATAAGAAATTGATGAAATAAGAAGTAAAGATTTTCTACAACAATTCTTAAGGCATCTTATTATACCAAAACTTCTTTTTCCACTGTTTTTACAGAGTATCGACCAATTATAGTCATATTTCCCTGTCCCCTATCTCGTTCTCTTCTTGCACTCATACTTACTATCAGTGGATAGTAAGAGAATTTACTGAGGCATTCAAACAGATATCTTAGGGATACACTCATTCTAGGGTTTACTTCATCCTATCTCTAATGAGCTACTTAATGCGTTATACTCCTGAGCTAAAGTTTTACCTTTGCTCTGTTACCAAATGTAACAACGCGGATTTTGCCCGCTCGAAAATCGACATCCATACTTCAAATCGTATTCGAATGCCATAGATTCGACCGTTCAAATCCGATTCGCCGGAGCTTATAACAACATTAAGTAAATAACACAGCGGAATAAAAAGAATAATATACTGATATACAATATCTGATACAACAGAACGATACAATGAATATCAATATACATCAGAGATATGATACAATAAAATAGCAGCGGAAAGAAAATAGATAACATCTAGCAGTGGAACAATATAACTCTGAGATAGTCTTCAATGAAGAACTCCAGAACTGCAACTCCATTTCCAATAATCAATCTAGTAATAGCTCGAACCCCCCCATCACATATCACCTAGCATAAGCAAGACTGGTGCGGTCCAAAGACTAAACTAACTCCAGATAATCTGTTAAATCTAGCTATCTGAAAAAAAAACCCAACTCTAGACTGCTCGTGTAGGAAATAATGAGCATCCAGAGTTTAGGAAAGAAACAATAAACTCCGGATCAGTCGTGGGACTGGTGTGAGCAACAAAGACAGTTTATCTTTTAAAAACATTCAACATAAGATTTTCAAAGTCAATTCGCAATGCTTTTTAAAAATGAGACTACCATAAGGCCTCGCGCACACACACACAATGCAAACGCAGAATCGGAGGAGATTTCTCCTTATGATAGTCAAAGATGCTTGATACGCATTAAAAAGAACATTTGATATTATTACTAGTGCATAGTGTAGTATAAATCATTTCGAAAATAGAATATTAATCTTAGCCAACATACGACCATTATCGTATGCCTACTATAGCTACCATCCAAACAGTGGTGACCACCATAAGTGAATGGCAGGTCCTACAACTAATACCGTACAAGTTTCGTGTTGGGAATTGGATTTCCAACGAATGATCAGGCCAAGGAACTTCCCATTGCCACATGAGAATGCCTCTGGATGGACATCCCCGAGAACCAAACCGGATCTCTAACAACACAAGGCCGGGTTACCCCTAACTGAGTAACAACTGACCGAATATGCCATCCCCCGGTCCTTTGGGACCTTTATCCGAGAGCTCTCTAATCAATTAACACAATCATAACAAAGTGTTTTCAACATGAGTAAGTATCTGGGCTCCATACCATGATACCACCCTTTTCCAGAAGGAAATGCACACATCCTAAAGGGCGCTACCCCTCATAACCTTGCTGCTTCTTTCCTGTTTTGACCATTCACGGGGTGTGAGGCTCGACGAAGTCACGTCCACAAAAACATACTTTATACAAAAGCCATGCTTTGGGTCAACAAATGATCATAGAAATGATCACCAGGATAGACGATCAAATAAACGATCCTATCACAAATAATCAACACAATGATCATTTCACAGCAACACTCAGCATATCACATTACCAAATTGGGAATATATCACTGATAACCATCAACTATATAACCTCTGAGCTCGTACGTCTCAGAGAAGGGTGTTAAGCTAAAAGAATAAATTCTCCGCCACCAACAGAAATATATTTGAAAGAAATCGGCTTTATATCTCAATTTGTAATGTCAGACATACAATCTATACAAGTCTGTTCTGGGTTCGAACAGAACTGAAGGCACTTACAAAGAAGTCCTTGCAATCCGGATATTCACAATCCCGATCGGATTTCCCATCACTTAGGGAGTTTCTATACCGGCGCGACTCGGTGCAGAAACAATCGATAGGTCATCCTATCGCTTTCGCAAATACCCGGTCTTCATCACCGGTCTTCAAATGCTATCCATAACGACGTATCACATATTCGAAATGGGTTATACGACACAAAGGTCCTTTCCCGGCTAAACCGAATAGTGAGCGAAATAGTTCAAAAACATATGGATATTGGGATTTCAATTAAGTCACAACTTAATAATTCAAAACTTTATTTCAAATGGTTTAATCCAATTACCATTTCAATCTTTAAACAAAAAGATTCATTTTCACAACCTTTAACGGTTTAAACAATTTTCACATTTTAATCTTTTAAACAAAAGATTCGTTCACAGATTTTCCAAATCAATTTTTCATTTCAATTTGATTCAAACAAATCATCAATTTAAATCTGTTAAAAATAAACAGATTTAATTTATAGATTTCAAAAAGAATTCATTCATAACTTAGGAAAATCATTTCCCTATTCAATCTTGAAATTCCCCTAATTAACTGGAATCTCAATTCTTATCTAAAAGTGTTTATCATTTGAAAACAACAGTTTTCATTTTGGAAATCTGATTCATTTACACGAGCTGAAATTCTTGGGTTAAATTCAAATTCCCAAAAGTAATACTTTAAAAATGGTTTAACTCATATATAACCAGTATAATATCGTTAATCCCTAGTTTCAAATTACTGAATTAAATTTCAAGTATTGAATTTAAATTTAAATCAAATTATTTAAATTCCAAAACTTAATCAAGTAATTTAAAAATATTAAATTTTTATTTTGAAATTCCATTCCAAAAGCTTTTCACATTTATTCCGATTCCATTTCCAAAACATTTGAATTTAAATATTCAACTTTAAAAATCATTTAAAAATCATTTTAAAATCTGTGACTTAATCGATTTCCTCGTGAAATCCATAATTGTGTGTGTATGGTGTGGTCCAGGGGTTTAACACAATAGTGCAACATCATTTCAATCATCACAGATTTAAATACAACAATATATTCGATAAGCGATATAACCATAACGCTTATCTTTCATACACATATTTGCAGATATATATATCACAAATAATAAACTATATCACAGATCACAACACAAATCAGGATAATCATAAAGCATCATATATCAGGGATATCAACAATTCAACATCCAATAAAATCCAAACATCCCTAAGTAGGATCAATTTAATCATCTGATAAATTTAAATCAGATTAAATTTCTATGAATAATTCTTTTCACATTTATTATCAAATAAATTTCATGTAAATGATTCTCATTAACTATTCATAATTATTTAATTTCTATTCTTAAGTAATTAAACTCAATTTAATTATTGTTAATTAACATTTAATTAACCTTTAAAATCATATATTTAATCACTGCTTATTTAATTAATTAAGTTCTAAACTGTAACTTAAGAGATCTTAATTATTTGATTAAATAACCTTTATCATTTGTTTAAAAGACAACTCTTTATTAAATTAATGAATCTTATTTACAAATTAATTTATCTTAATTAATTTAACTCAAATCTTAATTTCTTGATAAAATAAATTAATCAATTATTTCCTTGAACTAATTAAATGAGTGCATATCATTTTTATCTTTCCTAATTCAATTTTTAAAACATTTTCTAACTAATGTTTTAATTATCATTACAAAACAAATTTAAACAATTTAAATATTAAAACTTCTTTGATTTCAGACTAGGATTCAAATTTTCTTTAATTCAGATTTAAATTTAAATTTAAACTTTTAGTTTCAACTTGCTTAAATTTTTCATTTAAAATTTTAACTCCATTTCAAATTTCTTTAATATATTTTGAATTGCTTTTAAGTTATTAAAACAATTTAAATATAAAACTTATTTAGGTTCAAACTAAACTCTACATTCAACTTGAATTTATATTTACATTTCAATTTGAACTTAGCTTTAAAAATCTTGGTTTAAAATTAAATTTGGGTTTTATAAATTTTCAAACCAAAACAGTTTCAGGTTTGAAGCCTGGAACATGAACTTGACCCGAACCCAGACTCGACATGCCTCGAGTCACTTACTCGATTACTCGAGTACCACTTCGGGTAAAAACCCCCTGGAACACTGCTTCTACCCAAACAACATCACCAGGAAAAATTGCACCGTGCACGTGTACGCCTTCGTTCGCCACCTCCGGCCAACGCCGCATCCACCTAAACGTCATCATCGACTCCCCATATCAATTCGATCAACCTATTATACCCAAACTTGACCAAATCACAATCGAGTGAATTCGAGCCCCATATTTGAAACCTGGAACACGATCAAGTCGACGCCCCAAAACCTGTCAACGCCGTTTGCTCGACACTCCGACCACCGTACGCCACCAAACTGCGGCAGAAGCTTCACCTTCGACCCATCCCCCATTCCTCCAAACGGCATCGAACTCGATGCATCCAATAGGGAGAACGAATCGAAAGTTTTCAACACTCCAAAACTAGGGTTTAAAAACAAAACTCCTCGCCGCCGACTCCACAGTCGCTTCCACCAACTCCGACCATTTTTCCAAGCAACCCCATAGGCTCGTCTACCACCCCGAACAACCCCAATCAACCCGAGTTATCCAATCACCAGAAAAAGATAGAGATGCCCATTTTGTTCAATTATTAACTACAGCCAAGATTGTCAACTAAAAATTCTCATATTAGTTTTAAAATTCCTATCTTTGAGTATAGATTCCAAATATATAATCGAACCAAGATTTTATAACATTCGAATTTCCCAGAGTTTCAAGTTTGACTGAAAAAAAAATCTGATTTTTCCTTCCATATGCATTTATACATCACGAAACTATTTTTAAATTGTAACTCATACATAAATATAAATATTTCATTTTGAAACCTAGTTCTAATATTGTTTAGAAAACAAGAAATAGAATGTTCTTGTTATTTGGTACTCTGTAACTAAGCAGGGAAGAAGCACTGATTCAACAAGATATTCACAGAGTAATGTTAACATATTTTCAAGAAGAAGAAAAACTAACTGCTACTCACCTTGAAAATCATGATTCCAGAAATAAAATGACAGAGCCTTTACAAATTCAAACTGAAATTCTTTTTGATTCACAGGCTTCTTTGATGTTGTTTGATTGATGATGATATTGCTTTGGTTTTCTTTTTTTTTTTTTTTCAAAATGATGCTTAGTTTTAAATGGTTGAAATGGAGAGGAGATATGTATAAAAAGAAATATGCAGGCTTGAATATCTTTGCTGGTACAATTCTAAAGTATGCTGAAGTGGTCTTATTCTATGTTGAGGTGTATAACAGGCATGGCTGCAGTGATGCTGGATTTTGAGCTGAGGTGTTTTTGTTTGTACTTTTTATTTTATAAGCATGCCTGGAGATATTGTCACCGATTCCCTTTTATTTCAGCTGTAGGATGTTGTGGTAGTTTGATGTGGCTTCTTCTATTTTATTTTGTTTATTTCTTTTATTTTATTTGCTTTTGTTCAATTATTTTGTTTACTTATTTCTTCTTTTGTTTGTTACTTTATGTACTTTTTTTTTGCCTACTTATATTTTATTATTTTGTTTATTCTAGATAATGTGTTGTTTTAATTTAGCAAATTTGTTTATTTTATTTTAAAGACTTCGTTTTGAATTTTCAAATCAATTTATAAATAAATTTCACCATTATTAAATCAAGTTAAAAATAATTTTATCTTTAAATCGTTTAGTTAAAACAATAACTCAAACTCAATGTATATTCATATATACATATATATTCATATTATCATATATTCATTACTTTGAAATTCAAATCCAAATCACATATGCAAAATATTTAAATTCATATGATTAAATATATATGTTTATTTGAATTAAGGAAACTCGCTACTATTTAGAATAAATTTTGCAAATTTTAATTCAAAAATTCTTTTAAATTATCAATTTAAATTCATAAAAATCTGGGGTCGTTACATTTTATGCAGTTACCTTTTATTTGCGTAGTATTACATCAATTCCTATAACCTTGGATTCATTCCCAATTCACCAAATTCAATTAATTACACTTTACAAATGTGTTTCCAATATATAGGTATTGCCCAAGTTAAATTTATTAGCTAACTCATATTAATAAATAAATGACTTATATGAATGATTAAAATTTTCAATTATCTCACTTTACTCCTAAACTTCTGTTATTTAATAATTATTGCTTAGAACCTGATTTTAATCTTCCCATTATCTATTTAATTCCTTCTAGAATCATAGCTAATATTTGTCATCCCTTCATTACCCAAATGTTCTTATCCCATCAAATTTTAAGTTATCGAAATATTAAATGTCAATTTCTTTAATTGCACTAAATTTATCTATTAAAGGTTGCACTTAACCCAAATACATAAAACTTGCCCAATTTCTCCTTAAATCAATAACCTTCATATACAAATATGTTTATCATAAATTTTATCTACTCTTCCTTTTTAGGTAATGTCCTATATATTAGATTTCCATGTAATTTGCAATAAATCATACTCGTAATTATATCACATTAAATGAAAAAATAAGTGTTGACTCTATTCTTTTGATTCAACATTGGTTTACGTTATATTTCATAAATATTTCTACATACATCAGGATTTTTAAAAATGGTTGTAATGTGAAATCTCATCTACTTCCCATTTTATATTTAAGGCTTCTAAAACCGATTCATATCATTTCTCTAGTCCAAATTTTATTAATATAACCTTAAATTTAATTTATTCCTATCGATGTAATGGTTAAACACAAATTTCACTTATTTGCAATAAATCCACAAATTGGATTGCAAATTTTCAAATAATAAATAAATTTTAGTTTATCACTTCTTAAATACCCAAACGTCAATGCCTTAATTTAAACTGCATTTATTACATTTTATAAAAATCATCCATCTTAAGTGACAAATCAAAACTACCCTAACTACACAAATCATCGTATTATAAAGATATTTACACTATCCTCCATTTATTACCTTAATTTATTTAAGGTAACCTTAAATTAATATCTATTGCAATGATTTCAAATTATTATTCCCCCATTCCTTTTTAATTTCAATAACGCCAAATTTAACCGTTATATTCTCTTTATTTATGCGATAAATGCAATTATTGAATCTAATACTCCATTTAATTAATAAATCCTGCTTCCTAGAATCTATATCAATAATAGGTCAAATACGTACATAGAATTAGCCTTAACTTCACCTAAAAGAATTAGCTATTTCAACTACCGTATAAAACTACGCTACTGCACTATTTAATCAAATAAATTAATTGAACTTAAATCGGCATAAAGGTTACAAAATTATAAATGTAATCTTAATAAATTCATTTATTGATTTAGACTCTTTCTATACGGTAATTAACCTATTTGTGGGTATAAATAACTTTGGAATTATATTACATCTCATTAGTGCGTGTTTTATTTCCTATAACTTCTCCTTATTTAACTATACCCATTAACAACCAAAAAAAATTTAATTAGCTTTATTTCAATCTATTTCCCTTCTTAACTAAATAAAATAAATGGTTAACCTAAACACCTGTTATCCTTTGATATATTCAAATTCACTTCCAACATTTATTAACAAAATGTTGCCATAGGTTTAGATTTACATAAATAAATTATATGAATAGGTAGAAAAATTGGTAATCCGCAAATGCCCAATATACACGCATTAATTACTACCTATTGTTAGAATCCATTTATTAATTTACTAGTTAATAATGGTCTTTTTATTTCTATTTACTACCAAACTCTCTATTTTATTATAGTTCCAATATATTAATACTTAGGCACATCAAGTGCTAGCCCTTTTGTTATTTATATTAAATTGGGTATGCACAAATAAGTTGTTAATTAACTATTTCTACAAAATTATATTCATACATTCAGTTCCATATCTTATAGGGTTAAATTCTAATTACTTACGCTTAATCTATCAATTTAATACTCTATTCAAACATGCATTTAAATTCTTTTTTATTCTAAATAAATTTTATTAAGTGTTGACATCCACTAATAGCATTCACCTTTATTACAACCAAAGGTGACATCTTCACTACTGATTTTATATTAATGAATCTCATTTTAGTTAATATTTTTTTATTAATATTCTCAATTCAACATTTATTGATTTCTTAAAATTTACTTTTAACAAAAAGTGACAAATTACATTATCCAAATCTATTGTCATAAAATTTTATTGTTACACTAGGTTACAACTACTATACCAAATTTCTACATTTATTCTTAAACAAATTAGAAATTATATTAATTTAATTTATTAAATATTATTAATTTAACGGGTCGTTACAGAGGAAGTCTGTAACAATCATGTTGTTAATTATTTTAAAAATCAAATTTAATTATGAATAACTAATTTTTTTGTTGTGATTTGTGAAATTTAGTTATGAAATTAACTATAATATTTGAGAACAGTTAATTTTTTTATCTTAATTGGTCTTCAGGTAATTTTGTGAAATGTGATAAATTTAAATAAGTGTTTAATGTTGAGATTTATTATTTAAAATGGAAATTTGCAATTTATAGTTTATGTTATTGAAAATAAGGAGAACAACTTTTAATTTTGAAAGTTATACATTAAAACTTGTGTAATGCCTCAATATTATTAAAAATAAGAATTTTAACTTGTTAATTTGGTTTTGGTAATTTGAGAAATTGATTTATTAACTTTATGAAAACATTATTAAGTGAAAGTTAGTTCAAATTTGTGAATTAATAAGTGATTAAGCAAAAATTAAAATTAGCAATGCTTCTTCAAAAAAGAAATTAGTAACACTTGGCTTGTTAGATCCACATCTCACCCTATTGGCCTATTAAAAATAATTAGAAAAGAGAAATAGAAGTACGTATACTTCCTTGGTTCATTTTATTCCAGGAAACAGAAATAAAACTTCTTCCTCTCAAAGTTCTAAAACCCCAGTTCCTAATCTCCAAAATCAAAGATCAAAACAAAGGGGTTTGGTGCAATAATGAAGAGTAAGTGTTCTAAACCCTATCTCCACCTTCTAAATTCTTAAATTATGATTTTGATCTCATTGTTAACCTAAGTGCAACTGTGGTTATTTGGGTTTTTGAGTTATATGTGGTTTTGATGAAGTCAAAGAGTTTAGCAATGCTAAATAAAGGATCTAGCAAGCTATAGGAAGTTAAAGGTGAGTTGAACACTCACCCAACTATCTCTAGTACATATGTATAATTATTATTTGATGTTTGGATTGAATGAATTAATTTGTTGAATGAATGGTTTGCAATTTGGTTGAAAACTTAGGCGATCATTGTTTTATTGTTTGCTGAAAATTTAGAACGAAAATTTGTTGTAGTAAAACTGTGATATTATAGTGCAAATTAAACCATAGTTACCCAATCTTTTTGTCGTAGAAAGGTCATTCAGTAAGATATAATTTATCTTTTGATTACTTTTTAAATTTCTATAGTTTGATCTTTCGAAATTGAGTTTGAATCGAATAGTGTTGTTATGTTCCTATGTATTACTAAATTGAAATCTAAAGTTAAAATTGCCATACTTTTTCTTTACTTATCAAAACTCAATGATTTTTGTTGTTTTTAAAAGCTTAGAATATGTTCTACAACTTTGATGTTTCGACTTTTGTAATATTTATGGTTAACATGGTCAAAAATAAGTTTTAATATCACCGTCCCGATATTAAAGGACATCAATAAGGAAGTTAAAATGTGAGAATTATTTTAGTCATAGCTTTTTCGTTACTTATTATAATTCAATGGTTCTTAATGTTCTAGAAAGATTAGAATACGTGCTACAACTTTTGTATTTGGAGTTTTGTAATATCTTATGGTTTACATGGTTGAAAATAAGTTTTAATTTCGCTGTCCTAATATTAAACGACATCGATAAGGAAGTTAAAATATAAAAATTGCTTTAGCCATATCTTTTTCATTACTTAACAGAATTCAAAAATTCTTTATTCTCTAGAAAAACAAACTTTTATGTACTACTTTCATGTTTTAAGTTTTGTAAAATTATTAGATTTATGTGGTCGAAATTGCAGACCTTTTGACCCTAAATTTGAGTTAAATGAAATAAGTTGATAAGTTTCATATAAATGTAATTTTGTGATATATAATTATTTGTATTTATAAATCTAGGAATTTTTTTCTAAATTAAGTTGGTCGATATTTAGAATTATTTTTAGCAAGTTATTTTCATATGTGAAGCATGGTTATTAAAATGTTTATGGATTTGAAAATACGACTTTGGAAATACACATCTAATCTATTTTTTTACAAAAAAGAGATTATGGATTTGGAATGTAAGTATTACGGTTTTATTAAACAAATAATATAGGATTCATTAAATTTGGAAATGTGATTTTGAAAAGTATAAACTTAGTTTATTTTTAAATAAAATGGATATATTTTAATATGGATTTAGAAGAGTAATTAAATATTCTTTTAAAATATATTTTTGTGAATAATACAACTACTTTGAAGTTTGAGACAACTTTGTGTATATAAGTAAAATCTTGGAACAATTCAGAGTTATGGAATATTTTAGCAAATTTGTGAATATTTTTATAAGGTTAAATAATGAAGGATTTATGGAAACTATATTAAGTGTTTTGAAACAATAAACTCAAAAGAGAAAAATGTTTTAAGAACCATAATTAGATAATTTGAGGAGTACTAATAATCGACATTGTGTCATCAGTTGGTTTAAATGCTTTCAAATAACGCTTCTTCGAATATGATATAACTCATTGAATAAAATGTTCGAGTGGAATTTATAGCCCATTAGCGAATACTCAAATTTCACCGGGTAGTATTGGATACCTTGGTTAAATTCATGTGATTGCTATTAGGAAGTATTTTACACTTTAGAGTTTTATTCTCTTCTAGTGTGCGACAAGGGATTGCTAGATCCTTAAGAGAATGTAGTTCAGATTTTCCTGTGGTATCCGTAATAAGTAATATTCACTAGCTTTTAGTAAATACTTGGATTTCACCATACAGTATGGGACGTTTTGGTTAAGTTCCAGTGATTCCTGAAGGTGATAGTATTTGGCATTTTAGAGTTTACTCACTTTTGGTGTGTGGCAAGTGGCTGCTAGAGTCTTAATAAGTTTATTCCTAGATTTCTTTTCGAACATAATAATATAATAATATTTAATAAGCATAAATTTATCGAGTGATGGTGTCTACGATCACCTTGATCAGTGTGCACTATCCTTGAGATAATTCTGCGATTCTGTGTTCTCGGCCTAAGTACCATCCTTGGTATCAGACCGGTTCGAGTGATACGAATTTGTTTATTTGTTTGCCATGGGTTTTGAGTACAATCATTCTGATTGTTTTGGACGATCATTACCATCGGTTTTGATTAAGATTTCTTAGACTCTGGATATTTGGATTCTGTGACTACTCTGTATTCGTGAAATAAATATATATTCTTATATCTTGTGTTAGTGAAATAAATAAATATATTCCTGTGCCTTGTGTTAGTGAAATAAATATATATTCTTGTGTCTTGTGTTTGTAAAATAAATATATGTTCTTGTGTCTTGTGATGGATGTTAAGTTAATTCTGTTATTTTGTGTTTAGAGACTAGTTCGTTTTTGTGACTTAAACTTATAACCCTGTTCCAAGCTGATCATTGATATTTGCGTGCTAAGAGATACTATGCTTTATTCTGCGTGTAATGACCCATATTTTTTTATAATTAAAATATTAATTAAATAAGATTTTAGAATTTTATATTGAAAGAAAATTAAATTTTGTAATGTTATAGTGAGAGTAATAACTAGAATGTAATGTTAATATAAGGTAATTGGTAACTATTTTAATGTAATTACAATTAATTGAAGTGACTGTAAAGTTATAATTGGTTATAAACCATAAATAAGGAAATACATTGAATATTGAAATTATATGTAATCAATTAGAATTGGCTAATATTGAATATGAAATCAGTGATGTTTGAATGTTGTTGATAACTATTTAATGTAATTTCAAATTAATTGAAATAAATTGTAGGTTGACTTGGTTATAATTGTAAATACTGAAATAAATTAAATAATGTAGTTAATGGTGAACTTTTATGTAATTAATTAAAATAAGTTAATACTGAATACAAAACCTTTTTGGATAAGAAAATTATAACCCTTGGTTTGTAAAGTATAAGGTAATGGGTGTGAGTTATTATTATAAATGATTAGGTTAACTATTTTCTCATTAATTTATCCGTTTGAATATTGAATGGATAATTAATGGAATTAAGGTAGTTAATGTTGGGTTTAATGTTGGAATTGTATGTCAGTTATTGAAATAATTGTAAAGTTATTTGGTGATCAATCGAAATAAGGAAATGAATTAAATGTTATATAAAAAGGGAAAAATTATATGAAATTAATGGAAAATTGATATAATCAGGGTTGTGTAAGTAGTCATTATATTTGTTGTTGATAATAAACCTATAAATATGATTAAGTATGCAAAAGGTAACATTTGTCATTTAGCACCTATTCATTTTATCCATTGAAATTAAATTGAAAATATATTATAACTAATCTAATTACTTATTGTAGTTAATATGAATTAAAGTGATAACTATAGAAGATTGAGGTAATGAAATGGTAAACTAACGTTAAGTATATCCATAAGATGATAATTGATTGAATAATAAGACGAAAATCAAAATAAATGTATATTGGAATTTAAATTAATTAATGAATTTATCGTCATTAATTTGACTTGGAATCTTCCAATAAAAGGAAAAGAGAATTTAATTGAAATTAATGACATTCAATGAATGAAACGTACGTTTGTTAGGATCCGCTTTAAAGTGTAATTTTGAAACTGATTACAATTTTGCTGATTTAGAATATTTCATACTAAAGAGGCAAAAAAAAACCATTGATTGTAAATAATGGATTTACTGAAAGAAATGTACGTTATTGTTAAAATAAAAAGGATGTTTTAATGAAAACCAAATGAACGTTGTTGTTTTTAAAGTAAGTGTAATTTTAAAGAAAAAAATTGAATTTTGAAGAAATATTTTATGGTAGTTAAATAGTAGTCTTTGGCAGTATAGTGGTGATTTTAATGCTAATCATAAAATTTAGGATAAATTAAATATTTTATGTTCATGATTGTGCGCTGAGAAAAACACCGATTTTGAATTTGAATTTGGAATCATGGTTTACCTCTTATTTTATGTAGTGGTGGTCCCGGTTACCTTAATTGGTGTTCAAATTTTGTTTATTATATGTTAGTAAAACTTTTAAATAGGCGTAAATTTGAGTTGATTTGGGATTAAAGAAATTAATTGAATTGAAAAACGTTTCCATACTGAATTAACGTGGCATTATATTCATTTTGAAGTATGAAAGGCGATGTTCATCATGAATTCATATTCACGCACGTTTCATATTCTATTGCTTTTGCTAACTACTATCTCATTTATATTTTTCTACCTTGTTCACATTCACATTTCAACTATTCATATTAAAAAAAACAAAACCTCTCTCTTTATTTTATAAAACTTACATTATTCTCTGTCTGTTAATTTTCCATTCTTATAGTTAGCTATACATTCTCTTATCTACTTTTATTTGGCCTAATTCTTTTTACCTTTTGTATTTGCATCTAGGCATTTATTTTTACGCATTACAACTTTTAGTATTCACTCTTTTTCATAACTTCTTCCTCCACTAATTCGTCTACTAACAATTCATATTTAATGCATATGCATCATTCATGCTAGCCTGTTCATGTTCATATTTATTAAACACATAAGCACATCGTTTTTTTGAAAATTTTACTCTTACTTTTTTATTCTTTTATCACCTTCTCACTTTCCCACATGTTGACTTTTTAGTTTCCCACTAGAGAACGAAACCAAAGTACGTACAGATTGTTTCTCATTCCTCTATCTGAAGCTTTCTGCTCACACTTCTTCCTTCTACCTCAAAACTATAGAAACTCCAAAATTTCTAAATCAAAAAATTCCCAAACTCCATCCCTCTTCTCTTAAAACTCCAAACTCCATCCCTCCTCTCTTGCTTCATCTCCCTAAAAAAACTCAATTTGTTTGATTTGCATTATCGTGTTTTTCTTTGCTATTGGATTGTTGCTTTGGATAGGATTGGTTTGCTTGTCATGTTTGGATTTCAATTAGGATTTATCTATTTGTGTTGTCAAAAACTTTCTAACCTCGAAAGGTGAGCAATCACTCACGATTAACATTTTTATTGTTTGGTAAATAAACATCAACTGAAATGTTACGAGAAATGTTTGCTTTAGATAAGAATACATAATATATGTTGTTATTTTCCCTTAAATTTGTGTTATAATATTCACATGCACACGTTGTTTTATATGTCACAAGTAGTATGTTATCTTGATTTGATTAATTGTTACATATGTATGTTAATTATGTCACATGTGATATGTAAAAAAAATGTGTTATGTTAGGAAAAACTATTTATATATGCCATGTTGAAATACATCACATATGTTATGTTGAAAAAATGTGTAAGTTAATAAAATCATATGTTGCACATGCCATGTCAATAATTTTCACTTATGCTATGTGAAAAAAATGTGTTATGTTTGTGAAAAATGAAATGTCATCTTATTTTATTGTAAATCACCTTGCATATTCCTTGTATATATGTCTTGTTATATATTTATATGTTTTGTTAGTGTATGACATGTTAGAATTTGAAATATTCACTTATGTTGTTTACGATATGGGACACATGTGATATGTTAGTTATGCATGTGTGTGTATTAAATTGTTAATTATGCACGCACGTTGGATTGAGATGTTATGTTATTTATTTATGTTATTATTGTTCTCACACTCCAAGTTCCCTGATAGTTAGCAAAATCACTATGGATTGAAATGATACATACCCGATATAAAACCATTTTGGATTTAAATAAATTGATTAAGAAATAAAATTGGAATATTGTAAGTTTAAATTTATGTTTGAACTTGAAATTATGAAAATGAAATTTAATTGATTTAATGAAAGTTTTATTTGGATTTATAGATTTAAACTTGTTGTTTGATTATAACTCAATAGCTTTAGTTAAAAATTGAAATCTGGAGTTGGGTTTAATAATGAATCGATTGGAAACGAACATAAAGTCGGTATTTGAACTGAACCGATTTATAGTGGGAAAATGATGTTTATTTAAACCTAAGCATTTCACTTATTGAGTTATCTGTGCATTTCACTTGAGTTGACTTACTTATATAAGAATGTTAGTCCTAACTCGAGTGTTCTTGTTTTAATTTATGCTCGGGTCTGACCGAGTATTTCAGTTTAGCGAAGACACTTATTTCTAAACACGAAGACGGAGTCAAGGACAGTATCTACTTCTATTATAGCAATTGTTTATTCTGCCTGAAAAAGAATGTAAATTCTTATTTTTTGAAAAATAGTTTCATGAACGAATGTATTTATTTTGTGTATTATATTTCATCCTTCTGCTGTGAGATTTTATATTTTATTCTTTTGAATCTTATTTCATTTGAACAAACCCATTAATAATCTGACTTTTGAATAGTTTGAGTTAGACATATGTGGTTTATTGTCGACTTAAACTGTCCAAAAAGGTGGGTCATTACACTGTGAATTTAGTGTTTAGTGACCAACATGCGTTCATGGTTTAAATGTTTAACTATTTGCCTTGTGATGAACTCTAAGTTAAATTAATTCCCATGACTCATTATTTTATAGACATCTGTATTTACTTATATGTTGTTTATTCTTGAATTATATTTCATTCTCACCCTATTGATATTTAAAGATATTCTGACCCGGGTGTTATTTTTCTTGGGTCATGCCATGACTTTTCAGGTACAATTGAGACACTTTGGATGTTTGGGTTAGCAAGGAGATAAACACTTTTGACCTTTTTGGTTTAGCTAATTTATGAAATTTGTGAATATGTTTATAAGATGTACAACTAAGACTAGAAAATTGTAAAATTTGTCTCACAATCAAGTTTAGTATTTCATTTGTAAACTAAATAATTTGTATATACAAGTTGAGATTTATTCCGCTGTGATCTGTGACTGTTATTTATATGATATATTGTTTAATTCTGAGAAATCGATGTGTCTATTACTTTTATTAATATCGTACACGTCAATTGAGTTATGATACTAAGTGAAAAGGGTATAAATGACGTGTCAGTGTTAGTAGAAAGATATATTCACATTCGATCTCACCTGACAAGCCGTATTCTCCAGATTAACAGACGACATTATTATAATGTTCTTTGCTTAACTAGGCATCATGGTGGGGTCGTTACAATAATATAGTTTATCTTAAACTAATTTAAGATAAATAAATAGTATAGCATTTATAGCTACATATATACACATATACATATATCGATATATATACATGTGTTAACTAATTAACTTTTAATTAATTTTTTAATTTAATTTAATTAATCAAATTAGTTAAATATTAAAATTTTGAAATTAATTATTTTAATTTCTGACACAATTTTGAAAAACTCGAATTCATTTTGTAACATTCACAATAATTTTCCTATTTTATTTCAAACTTGACTTTTAAATTTAAAATATTTTTTAAATTTTCAAAATTTAAATTTAAATTAGCCCAAGACCCAAATCAATTTAAGCCTTTACCAATTAGGTCTACCCTTTGGGCTTACTCCATCGTTGACCCAAGCCAGTAGCCAAGGAATGGAAAATACTTGATTATCCTACCTCAAATTCTCTATTTGGATCATAATGGGTTTCACTCGATCCAATCTGATTGATGCTAATAAAATCATGATTTATTAATATTGTTCTATTTTGATTAATTAACCATAATAATTAATTAAATTTCATGTTTGTTAGATGTGAAATTTAAATAGGTAAGAACATACAAATATGTTCATATTTCAATTATGTAACGAACATGTAAGACTTGAAGAAAGTATAATTTATTGGGAATTTGTGTTCTATCATTTAGGTATGTAAAGTGTCAAACTGTTAATTAAAGAAACAACATAATTTATCACAAATGTGACAACTATGCAGCTAATTAGGAGTCACATTTATCATTTTTGGAAATGAGAAAGGTCATATAAGCATATATGGTTTGTAGTTTGAAGAAGTATGAATACATCATATATATATATATATATATTCATTTTTCTAATTTTTTTAAATGGGAATAACATATTATTATTAGATCCAAATGCAATCATATTAAGATCTAAAAAGGAAGAGGTAAACAGTTGGTATCAACAACTTATTGCACCTTTTTCTTTTGTGAACATTTGCTAAACTATACTTAACTATTATATTAATGACACATGATAATAAAATACTCAACATGAAATATTAATAATAAAGCAGAAACAAGGTCAGCATATAGATGTGTAGTTATTGGTTTCATTTCTACCATATAAATATTCACCATTAATATGTATATAGCAGTTGTCTCAATATAATTTGATTTTCTAACATGTATGTTTGATTACAAAATATTATGAGTGAGTATTAATGACGAAGATTAATCAGATAAAATTTAACATAAATAACTTTTAGAAATTTCAAAATCCAAAATTAAATTTAGAATCCAAATTTGATTTGACAAGTTTCATTCTTAATTAATATCTAGATTACATTCGCAAGTTGTAAATAATTTCAATTATTTAAAAAAAAACACACACACATTACACAAATTTAAATTAAAAATTCTAATATGAACATAAGATTCACATATTTCTAAATGCTTATATATATATATAATGTTTAATAACATTGATGTAATTTAGAAGCAAAACAATCAAAAAGAATTTAAAAACAAAATGGTACATGTAAGTTTAGAATAAAATGTGAATGTATTTCATGTAATGATTCAAATCAATATTATTTGATTCACTAGAAATACAGATAATCATAGAAAATCATTACATATACATTGAATCATATATAAAGATGTAATTGTAATTTCACACACGTAAAAAATATTAATTTTAAACAATGAATTAAAATAAGTCATATCAGCCAATTAATTATTTTAATTATGATCTCAAAATATAAATCATAGTGAATATATATATATATATATATATATATATAATTGATATACGAAAAGAAACTTCTCCTTACAAAAAATATACATGTAAGTTTAGAATAAGATGTTAATGTATTTCATGTAATGATTCAAATAAATATTATTTGATTCACTAGAAATACAGATAATCATAGAAAATCATTACATATACATTGAATCATATTTATATATGTAATTGTAATTTCATACACATAAAAGATATTAGTTTTAAACCAATGAATTAGAATAAATCATACCACCCAATTAATTATTTTAATTATGATCTCAAAATATAAATCATAGTGAAGAAATGATATATATATATATATAATTGATATAAAGAGATACAAAAAATATACATACGAAAAGAAACTTCTGCTTATGGATCTAGCCAATAAGTAACACATTTATTTGAGATTTCTTCTCGAACGTCCAAGTTACACATCCAAACCTTGGATTATATGGATGAATCATTTATGTATATCTTATTTGACATTTTAATTTTTTTACCTGGAGTTCAAAATATTTAAAAAGGTGAAGATCAAAATTAGTTCATGGCAGGTAGAGTATGGAGAAAAGGAAAATGAATGAAAGAATGAATTTAGGAAAGGAAATGAATGAGATGATTTGTTAGAATGAGAGAACAAAAACCTTCCTTATTCTCTCTTTAAAACTTTCACTTTTAGTTCTCAATTAATTTTCAATCAAATCTCACACATATTCCTTCCTCTCTCTCTATCATGGAAGGCCACATCATTCCATCACATGGATAATTATTTCAAAATGCTTGTTAAGTAATTAACTTAATTTATAACTCGTTTAAATGTATACCAACATTATATACGATACACACATATAACTTCTATATATACATCCAATAATTACTAACAATACAAAACATCAAATAAATTAAATAATAAAAAATATTTCTAAAATATTAATTAATTATGTTAATTTAAAATATTTTATAAATGAAGTAAATATATGGTTTTTTGGAAATTCACAAATATGGTTGTATGACTTAGAGATGTGAATTCGATCTATTTAAATATTAATATTCATGCATAACCTTAGTTAGTGGTGTGATAGTTTGGTTGAATTCATCACTTATAGACCTTTCCAATAAAATTATATTTTATAATTTCTTTAGTGGTACAATTTAGTAATGATTAATTACACCAATTCTCTCTATAGCACAACATCACAATAGGAATTATAGAATTTTGTTTTGATTAAACTTCCAACATCATCTACATTTAACTTGGTTAGTCCATAAACAAAGTCATCGATTCAATACTAACATTTATTATAAACCGTACTATTCTAGCCACAAATTCTGACTTTTAGTTCACTATAGTTGACCATAATACTAACCCCATACAATATGGGAGACGAATTCACTATTGGATAGTGTTTTACATCCAATGCTTTAACACAAACATAACTACAGTCATTCGATGATAGCATAACATGTTTTAACTATAATCAAAGTAGAGTTTCCACATTGAAGTTCAATAGTATTCTCAAGTCAAGAGAATTTTGTAATATGATCACTTCGAGATTTCCCATATGACCCAATTGTTGTTATCCAATAGGAAACTCTTCGACAGTCATTCCGTAGTTATACGATAACTATCAAGACATAACCTTTTGGTGCCCCCAACAATCATGAATAATACAGTGCCCAACATTTGGAGAGCAGCACTCTAGTCTCAAAGGATATATCGTCCTTTCTCGAAACATCTTGATCAGGAATATTTAAAATCAAATACTATTTTATTTTATGATTAATTACTCATGATTGCAACTATTTGCAACTATAATCATTCAACATTTGTTTATGATTTTATGATTTTTATATTTTAAATTAATCATTATATAACAATGTATATAACAGAAATCAAACACCTATATTGTGAACAAGATCGATCAAAGAGTTAGGTACATGTAAAAATTACATTATTACCTATAGGGCTTACCCCTAACTCTATAATTTCTATAGATGACAAGAAGATCTTTATCTTCACAATCAACAACAGAGTATTACAAGTAGGTGTATCTTCATTACAATATCTTCCAAATATAATAGTATGAACCTATAAACTTTCAACAGCAATATATCTTTAAAATCAATGAGGCAAGGAATGAGGGCAGAGAGAAAATGATGGAGGATTCAAGAACAAACTCTATGATGTTATATGATTTGCAAATCTTTAAAGAATAGGAGTGAAAGAGTGTGGTTTTGCAGAGAGACTGGAAGTATATTAGCAGATCTTTCTCATAAAAGTATAGAAATGAAAAAGTAAGATAAAATGAGAAAGTTGCATCCTTAGGGCCGATTTTGTAATTTGTTACATATATCTAAATTGATAACCAATCTTGCTCAAAATAAAAGGGGTTTTCTTTCTATTATATACTTCTTATATTTTGATATACTTAAAATGTTATCTGGCCTTTTGGCCTGGCTATATTTTGACTGATCGGACAAGTTAGACCGGACGATCACCGAGGACGACATCCTGAAGAGAGATTATTAGGCTTAGAGATCAAGCGCAAGCAATAATATGAAGCAACGATCAACCGAGACAAAGATATAGACTCTCCAGAATATTCTAAGTATGGAATGATGCCTTCCCTAGGTGGGAGATTAATTCATATCCCTTTCCCTAGGGGATCGGTACCAATCCCCAGTTTCTGTCCCAAACCGGGCGAGATCGATATGGGGTGACAAGAAAGGCCCCATAAGGCTATATTTCAAGTTTCAAGTCGTTTGGAGTTTGTACGCTCAAGTTATGAGAAAATTAATTTACCTTTAATAATATATCAATATAAAAGGGATTGCTATAGAAGGGATCTTTATAAAACGGATAGGTATTAAAGGGATCTACCATATTCATCTTTCAATACATATATTTCAATAATAATCGATCGATTACTTAAAATCTACGGATGTTATCAACATGAAACTTGGAGTATAAGCACATTACAACATGGGAAACACCTTCTAGGGATCACACACCAATCAGAGGAGACTGGAGGGATTGGCCCCTATCCCTCTATAGGGATCGGTTGGAATCAGAATGCATGCAACATAACTTATGGAAAACACAATATCTCACAAACAGTAAGTCGAAATGGAATGAAATTTAGAGGGAAAGTAGCTAATATCATATGGGATCTACTAGAGGGAACACATCCCATTTGGACACCAAAATAAGGATTGGGGCTGCTTGTTGTAATGGGCCCGAATGGGCCTCAAAATTTTTATACGGGTTCGTCTTGGCCTGGAGGTTCTTCTGTGAAAATTTCAGCCCGATCCGTGCACGTCTTCCCCTATAAATATATAGGCATCACGTTAGAAAAGGGATCCTTCTTTCGGCTGCCAAGGCTCTTCTAGTTTTATTCTTCATTCTTGTACTAATGGATCTCAACTAGTCCAAAAATCTTGTAATCATAATTAAGTGCAAGATCAATAAAAATATAAAGTTGACATAGGCCAAGATTGTCGAACAACTATAAAAATCTGTGTATTCATTTATGATTTTTGTTCGGTTTTAATTTTATTCTTTATTTTATCACGACTAGATTCTATTGGGTGTTGATGCCCATTTTTTATGACAACATTTTGATGTTTTCACTGAAAATTGAATTCTCAGCATGATTGAATTTCTTTATCTACTTGTGGGTTCCCATATTCGTGAGATAGATCCAGCTTTCTACCCATAAATTTCCTATTCTACTCAGATATAAAGGAAATCTAAAGGAAGCAGATAGCCATTGTTAAAAGAATTAAATCAACTTCCCACAAAGTTGAAGGAAATGATGATGCTAGTGCTCTTGTTTGGAGTTGTTCATGTTGTTCATTTCCATTTGGAAGGGATCAAATTCACTCATGTATGCAAGTTCTTGGCATTGGATGCTAAAATTTTCACATACCTTAGCAGAGCCAAAAAATAGTTAAGTTCCCCATAAGGAAAAGGATCGTACCCGATCCTACCTCGATATTGTCAAGCTTTGTCAAGTTTTAGAGCAACGATCGATCCCTCTATCTGATCCCTGTTCACGTCCCCATAACCGATCCCTCTTATATAGCAGATGACCGATCCCTCCAAACAAACACAGCTAATCCCTCTCCAAATCGATTTACAATTGATCCCTCTCACTAACCACAACTGATCCCTCTCCAAATTGGTTCACCACCAATCCCTCTCACTAGCTACAACCGATCCCTCATAAATGCAAAATTGACCGATCTTTATGTCATGAACAAAAAATACTAATCCCTCCATAATCCGTCCCATCCATGACCGTTCCCTCTATACCTACTACATATCCCTTACAAAGGCAATCCAGCCGACCCTCATGCTACTGATACCTTACCAAGGCAATCCAACCAACCCCTATGCCGCCGATCCCTCACCAAGGCAATTTTGATGATCCCTATACCACTGATCCCTTGCCAAGGCAATTCAGCCTATCCTTATACCACCGATCCCGTTGGTGCGCAATTCACAAGGATCAGCTTACAAATAAAAATAAAGCATCACTTGTGAAATAATAATAAAAATGGATCAGGTACTATCCATTTTAAAAAAAATGGATCGGGTACGTTACATTTTGAAAAAAAAGCTCTACTTAAAGTAGGCATGAGTGACTGGTTACTCTTCAACCGCCACCCTCAACACGTGGACATGACTGCAGTTTGAGGTGGATGTGACTTAATTATCCACCTGACAACTTCCTCCCCTGACTTGTTAGAAGGAGTACTAAGAAAATTGGATGAGATCCCACCATCCAACATAGGCAAGGATGTGATCTATTCATCCATCATTTACTCCCCTCCTTGAACAATCACCAAGTTGACGTGAATCGACCATCCATTTGTCAGGTTTTATCCTTGATGCTGGGGGCAGAATTCCATTCCATGGATGAACGTGGTTTGACCGTTTATTCGAAAACTCTTACCTCGACTTGACAACCATAGTATGCATCAAAAATGGGTGTGACTGACCACCTATTGACTAACTCTGGTCTCCAAAGTGTGGACCGTAGTATAAACATCAAAAAGGTGGATGCGGTATGACTGTCAATCGACCAAATCTGGTCCCTAGAGCATGGACAAGAATATAAACATCAAATGAGTATGATTGACCACCCTTTGGCCAATTCTGGTCCTCGGAGCATGCAGTGGAGTATAAACAACAGATGGGTGTGACTGACCACCCATCGACTAACTCTAGTCCTCAGAGCATAGACTGGAGTATAAACACCAGAAGGGTGTGACTAATCGTCCATCGACCAACTATGGCCCGTAGAACATGGACTGGAGTATAAACACAGATGGGTATGACTGACCACCTATCGACCAACTCTAGTCCCCAGAGCGCGGGCTGGAGCATAAACATCATATGGGTATGACTGACCACCCATTGACCAACTATGGTCCCTAGACCATAGACCGGAGTATAAACACCAGATGGGAGTGATGAACAGCCATCGACCAATCTGTTCCCCAGAGCATAGATTAAAGTATAAACACCAAATTGGTATAACTAACCACCCATCCGCCAACTCTAGTTCCAAAAGCGTGAACTAGAGTATAAACCCTAAATGGGCGCGATTTGACTGCCTATCAACAAACGTAATTTCAAAAGAATGGACCATAATATAAGCAACTAAATCGAATGTGAACCAACCATCTGGTATAAAGCGAGCGTGATATGATCATTCATTCACTAAATCCAATCTATGCCATGAAAAATGGATTATTAACTTACTAAGTGGACACGGTTTGGCCATCCGCTCACTATCTCTCACTCTCGGTCTGATAGAGGCAACATATGTTAAAAAGCAGACATAGTTCCACCGTCTATCGATAACTCTAACTCATAGAGTGTGAGTTGAAGTAGAAACACCTAATGGGCATGACAAACTACCTATCGAAAAGCTCTAGTCCACAGAGTACGGAAAAGAGTAGTGACGAAAATTGAATGTGGTTTAACCATTCATCCAATGACTCTCGCCTATGATACGATGGGCTGAGTATAAAACACCGGACGGATGTGACTTGACCATCCGCTAAATAACTCCTTCCCACGATTCAACAGGAGAAACTTGAAATTAAAGTGTTCATGATATGACTGACCACTCATCGACTTTTTCCCTTGATTGGAGGCGAAGGAATTTGCTAAGAAAAATGCAGTTTGACCATTTTCTGTGATAACCCTAAATCTCTAGAGCATAGACTGGAGTATAGACACCAAATGGGTGTGATTAATTACCTATCAATTAACTTTGATCCCTAGAGTATGGATCGAAGCATAAGTAAACAAATAAATGCGATCGACCATTCATTAGCCAACTCTGACCTAAACTAGACATGATAAACATACTATGGATGAGGTTAGACCTTCCACGAACTAACCCCCCCACCCTCCCCCCCCCCCCCCCGATACGAAACTGGGGCCAGGAGTACAAACCACTAGAACTTGAATATGACAAGCTCGGTGTTCTATACGACTTAAGGAAAGTCCACAAGGATGCCTTGACACAAAACCAGTCATAATGACGTCTGAAGTTACGGGGGACTGGTAATATCGTGGTTGATGGGCAACATCGATACAGAATTTTTATATCATACCACTGGATTGATAGAAAAGGTGATCCGAGCTTTCTATATCATGCCACGAGGTCAAAGTCAATATCGATCCACACCAAAAACAAATGGAGTTCGAATAAATCAAATCATTAGAGTGCAGACAGGAGAATAAACCACAAATGTGTGTGACTTGATCATTAATTCTCCCGTACCCTGCTTCAATCCATCAGGAGGAGTATGAATCTAAGTGAACATGACCTGACGGCACCTGAGCCAACTGTACCCTAGATCTGCCTAGAGAATATGAGTCAAAATAGACACGATTGATCGTCTAGCTCCAAATAATGCGATATGACCATTCATTCATTAACTCTTTCCATGACCCAAATAGAAGAGCAATATGAAATGTACACGACTCAACTATCCGCACACTGATCCTGGCTCTTGGTCCAACAAATGGAGCATCAATCATAGACTGGATGTGACATAACTATCCATTCCTCGGTCCTACCTAGTTTATGGCGACATCCGCACCAAAAGTGGACGTGATTGACCATCCTACACCTAGCTCATGTCCAAAATCTGATGAAGCATTGAAGTGTTCCCCTGGAAGGAAAAAGGAAGAAAGCAAACAAGGGTAAACATGACTCAGCCTTCCATCAATTAACTCGGTCCCACGATTCGATAGGAAAGAATATAAAACTTAAGTGGACATGATCTGCCTTCCCACTTATCGACATATGCCCTAGACTTGAGGGCACGAGCAAGAAATAAAGTGACTATGAATCGACCATTCATCAATCAAATCTAATTCTTCAAAGCTTAGGAAGAAGTATAAACATAGCTAGGACAAGACTCAACCGTCCATGCAGTATGTCTACCAACCCAAGACTGAGGGCATAAGTGTGATCATCTAAAAGATAACTGTAATAGCTTAATATTGCAACTCATGCCTAGTGTTTAACACGACTTGAGGATAGACCGAAAGGATGCCTAGAGATAGAATCGTCGGATTGATGCCTAGATCAAGGCGACTGACTAATACAATCTGAACGATGAGCAACAGATCAATAGTATAATTAATGGAAAGCACATCACAGAAATATACGAGCAGACTAAAACTCAAAGCAAGAGATAGCTATACAGCTGTGCACAACACGAGGCTGAATCCTGCTTAACGTTTGATTCAACGTGCTTCTAAGCCTGATCTTCGGCCATTTTTAGATATTCGCTCAAAGCATCTAGAGCCCTTCACTATTGGACTCATTAGCTCATGACGAGGTCTGAAAGTTTGACCGAAGCGACCATCATCATATGCCATCCTGACCGACTTTCATGCCAATGACTATGCATTAGAGAAATGCTTGAACATGGGCATCGACATCCAATCCAAGGCTGCACCTTCCAAGCTAACGATCGATATCACGATCAGTCACAACAACCCCTCATCGGTCCTGAAGATTAGATTACCGCTCAGCCTAGTGGTGATGAAGGAGTTTGCTGGCTTTCTCCGAGTGAATCTTGATATGTTCGCTTGGACCCATCTCACATGTGTGAGACCTCATCGACTATCGCGAGCCATGCATTGAATATCGATCCTAGGCATTCCTGAGTGAGACAAAAGTGAAGCAGTACAGAGAGATCTACTGCACTTAAAAAGGAAGAGGACGAACTAAAAAGCAACGGGCATATCGATGACACCCTCTATCCAAAATGGGTATCCGATCCTTTAATTAAGAGAAAATCAAATGGAAAGTGGTTGATTTATG
Source organism: Allium cepa (assembly GCA_030765085.1). Taxonomy (NCBI): domain Eukaryota; kingdom Viridiplantae; phylum Streptophyta; class Magnoliopsida; order Asparagales; family Amaryllidaceae; genus Allium; species Allium cepa. The sequence goes on along the minus strand of CM060944.1, from coordinate 105,151,739 downwards.
TTGATTATTCAGATCTAAACAAGATAAACCCAAAGGACAACTTTCCACTTCCAAAGATCGGCCAATTGGCAAACTCAAACGCTGGACATGAAATCTTTTCATTCATGGATGGGTATTTTGGATGCAACAGATCCCGATGCACATCCCCGACCTAAAACACACCAAATCCTACTGACCTGGGGCAATATTGCCACGTTGTAATGCCATTTAGATTCAGGCTGAAGGACACTAGTGCTACTTACCAGAGGTTGGTCAACTGGATGTTCAAAGACTAGATCGGGCGATCAATGGAGGTACAGTGGACAATGTGCTCATGAAGTCATGAAAATAAAACAAACACATCGATGACTTGGTTGAGATATCAAGTTTTATCCAAAGATATAGAATCAAATTGATTCCCTTGAAATGCTCTTTCTGCGTTGCGTCAGTGAAGTTCATGGGTTTAATGCTCAACTCTACAGAATTGAAGCGAATCCCAAGAAGATTTAGGTAACTAGCGACATCTAGTACTGAAGACAATCAAGCAGGTACAAAGCGTAAATGGCAAGGCCATCGGCAAAAGTCGATCCATCTCCAGGGCTACTGACAATTGTACTTTCTTCTTCAACCTAATCCGGAGATGGAAACGAAACTTTGAATGGACCCGAAACTTTGTTGATGTGTTTCAAGCTTTGGTAGGTCACTTAGAGAGACCTCTCATCCTATTCAAACTGCCAGATCATAATGATTTATACATCTTTTTAGCTATGTCGGTACATGCTAAGCACCGTAATGCTATGTAAAGAAAATCAAATCCAAAGACTAGTATACTATGTAAGAAAGTGAATGACGAGTACTAAGAGAAAACTATTTGAAGCTACAAAAGCTCGCGTAATGCCTATTGATTTCATCATGGAAGCTCTGCTCTTACTTTCAGGCTCACCCCATTAATGTCTATGCTGACCAGCCATTACAATAGGTCATGCAACGACCTAAGATGTTTGGAAGACTACTCGAGTGGAACATTGAATTAAGCCAATTTAACATCACCTATCTCCCTCAGAGAGCTATCTAGGGACACACGTTACTGGACTTCATAGTCAAATTTACTACACTAGACAACTCTCCAAGGAGCAATGTAGAACTGACCATTGGGAGATGTACACGGATAGAGCATCTAACAACCGATGTTGTGGCACTGGAGTTATGTTAGCGATTCCGGAGGAATGATCGATCTACTATGCCTTGAAACTCGATTTCCCTGTGACAAATAACAAGCTGAATATGAAGTCTTGATTGCTGTGCTCAAGCTTGCTAATGAACTGCAAGTAAAAACCTTGTAGATCTTTTGCGATTCCTAGCTAGTAGTATTCCAATATAATGAGTGTGTAGTAAACGGGTTTAGTCCCAGTCAAAGTAGTTAATGCTCAAAGCATTGACCAGATGGAGATCGACCGGATCTTGGAGATGGACCCAGACAAGGAGTCATGGGTGAGCCCTATGAAGGGCCATCTACAATGGGGAATCCTTCCTAAATGGAGAAACGAAAAACGACAAATCCTCCGCAAAGCTTCATGCTACATCATCCGAGAAGGAATCATGTACATGAAGGGTTTATCCATTCCGCTACTTTGGTGAATTGTCCATGATAAAAACAAACGAATATTGAGAGAAGTCCTATACTCAAAATAATTTTTGAACAAACATCATTCCTTTTGCCATTAATATCCAAGCCCAATCGTTCCTGTAATTGATCGAGACCACCCCTCATTTCTTCTTCATGGTGATCAAATGAAGTAGGCCACATTCAACGTCAAGGCCGACCCATATGCTTCAAACACATAATCGATCATCATCAATGATCTCTTCGACATCAAATTCTCCAATCCCTCATCCTGTATCGACAAATACATAGAGCGAGAAGAATTGACAAAAAATTACAAATGGTTGAACTGCATTCCACCAAATTGGCAACGACTCGTGAACGTATGAATACATCCGGGAGCCAACAAATAAAATATATACCTAAACGTGCACGTGTGCATTCTGAAATTTTGGTTTCCTGAAATTGGATTCCCACATGGTGAAATCAAAGAAAGAATCGGATCAGATAACCAATGCATAATAACTCGACTAATTATCTTAATGGAGCTGAGTGTAGATAATTACCGACAGATTCTACTCTAGATGTAACGACCCAGGATTTTTAGTAATTAAAATTTGAATATTTAATTAATTTTAAATATTAATAAGTGAAATTTATAAGTCAAATAAATTTTTATTTGAATTTTTGGATTTAATTGGATAATTAAATCGATAATTTAATATGTTAAATTATGGAAATAATTGAAAATTGGGTTAAATATGATTGAAAATGGTTTGTAAAATTTTATTTTATCATATGGGAGTTAGAATGGTATTTTAGAACTTTTAAAATCGAATTAAAAGTTAATTTGTGAAAATTGAATATTTTAATATTAAATCGACTAGTGAAAATAGTCAATTTTTGAACAGTCTCAGAATTGAACGAAACCAGTTCCATTGGATCCGTAATAGTTAGTTATTACCGGATTTCAATTTTCGTGTCAATCGGAGCTATCGTTTGATCGTGGCAGCTCGAAACGCATCGATTTATTTTTAATTTAAATTTGGCGAGTTAAAATAGCCATTTTTCAAAAAGTCTTGGATTTCGACGAAACCAGTTTCATCGGATCCGTAATGTGATATTATTGTAAGGTTTCAAATTTCGTGTCAATTGGATTTACCGTTTGTCCGGTGTGAATTAAAACGCCTAGAAATCGACTTAAATCGGTTTAATTTAAATTGAGCGTTTATAGCCATAACTCGCACAGATGTCCGAATTAGCTTCCGAAACCTGTTCCATTGTGTCCGGAACACAGGGTAAACCCTAGAAACGCTGGTTACGGCGCGTAAATCGGAGTTCGGAATTTCCGGATGAATAGTGTTCGAATTTTTCCTATAAATATACCCCCTACCCTTCATAAATAAATAAAAAATATCTCTAATTCCTAAACCCTAGCCGCCACCCTTGCTATGAATGGCCAGAATTTAATCCCTTTCTTCCCTCAATCACTCAAAATCCGTTGACATTCACGCGAAGTGTTCAACAGCAACATTGTAGAGCAAGGCGAGAGCTAGAGATCCATACGGTTGAGATGATGTTTAGTTGGCCAGAGGAGGAGCTAGGGGGGCCGACAGTGGCCAGGTGCGCACGGTTTTGCATGCAACATAGGGGGCCGAGCTCCACCCTATTGTGGCCGAGCATGGTGGTGGGAGAGGGCTACGTGATGGCTCATCTCGATCGTGTTCAAGTTGAACGGAGTTGTTGCATAATTCAACCCTAGAAATGGATGTTGGGTTCGTGCGTATGAAAGTTGTCTGTAGAAGAGAAACGTGGGAGAAGGGGAAGAAGAAAGCAACGGTGATGATGGAGGGTTGTATGATCTTGTGGCCTGGAATTAGTGTAGGGTTTTAATTATGAATTTAAGTTGTAATTATTAAGTTTAAATTCGTATAAAATTCATAATATCATAACTTTTTCATACGAGGTCGAAAACACGCGAAACCAGTTGCGTTGGAATCGTATGGACGAGCACTACGCGATGAAATTGGTTTGGAGTCGTTTGGAGTTAGTGAGAATTTTGGGTAAAATTAAACGTCCGTTTAATTTTATTCGAAATAAATCGCTAAAACGAATTTAAAACCAAGGTGAGAACTTCTCACTCAATCGAATCAGTTTCGATTTTATTTTAAATAGTTAGATTTAAAATATTTGAATGCATGTTTGAATGTTGATTGATATCTATTGATTGTTGAAATAGACATTATACGCCGTTAGTAAGCGGATGTTATTTATTAAAAACATATACCGCGAATATTTCATAAACAGTGAAATTGGTATTATATATAATAGCAATATATATATATTGGCATATGTATATATTGCAGTTGTTGATTCCCCGCATTTTTTAGCGGATGAGACCCTATTGCGCCGTTATTAAGCGGATAATATTAATTAAAAACATATACCGCGATAATTTCGTACTGGAGCGAAATTGGTATTGTGCTAATGTTTGTGGATGCAGGAAACAGGTTGGAGGGATCCAACTGGATTCCTCAACAGTATTTATTTGATTTCAGATATTTTGATATTTGATGGATTATCATATCGATATATGATGTCGTTGTAGTCGTGATTGACTATTTGGTGTGTAGCATCATTGGACCAAATTTGGAATTTTAAAATGATTTTAAAAGTGATTTTTGAAAATATACTATATGTTTGGAATTTGATCTATTTTAAATAAATAAACGTTATAATTTTTAAAGTTATAAAAATTATGATTTTTGAGAAATATAGTTAAAAAAACTGATTTTTTAGAATATGGTGCTAATGATTTTATAAAATAGTTTAATCGGGATTTTAGAATTTATTGTGAAAAGTTTAAATATAGGATTTATAAAATTTAATTATTTTATGAATCAAAATGGTGAAATAATAAAGGAGATTAAATATGTTTTAAAGAATAATATAAATTTAATTATATTAAGAGATTTATAAATGGATATTTATAAATTGAAATATTGACATTATAAAACGAGTTTTTATAAGTGTTTGAATGAAGTTCAAAGGAACGATTTTTCAAACAAATAAATTATAAGTGTTTAACTTATAATGTGAACTTTTGGTTTATAATTGAGTTATAAATCGAATAGGTTGATAAAGGAATTTATAAAAGGAGATGTTATAAAATAAATAGAAATGAAATTTATAAATAGTAAGATTTATAAATTTTTTGGAAATTATTAAAGAATATATTTGGATGAATAATTGAATCTTATAAGTTATGAGATTTATAATTATGAAGTTTAAAAGAACGATTTTGTAAAATAATCGTTTTATAAATATTTAACTTATAATATGAACCTTTGGTATATAATTAAGTTATGAATTGAATAAAGGATAATGAAGGAATTTATAAACGTTGTTTTATGAATTCGCAAACGACTTATTTTGATAAGTTAATTGTTGAAACCTATTAATGGAGTTATATTCACATTTTTGACCGTGAATGATCCTTTAAAATAAAAGGAATAAAAGGATGAAAATTGTTAACGTAGTATATTCACGTTTTTGAATAGTGAATAATATGTTAAAGGAAATGTTTAGAACGTGATATTTTAAACAGAATTAAAACGATCTAACGATGTTTTAAAACGTGTTGAGATTCGAAACCATAGATTTCAACATTTATTGTTGAAATAGACGTTTTCGAGAAATAAAAGGAAGTGATGGACTATAACACTGTTGTTATAGTAAATGATTTCCGAAAGGAAATATTTTGTATAGTATTGGGATTTATATATCTATCTTAATTTCGAATCCCTATACTAGTGATTTTGGGTTGTCGTAACGATGTTTTACGTAACATTCGTTTTGGCCCAAATAAATATGTTTAAGAGAATGATTTCCTTAAAGAATGAAATATATACTTAATCTCGATTTAAGTATATTGAATATTTTCCAAGTGTTGAAAATAAATAAAATTTGTGAATTACTTATGTATAAATAAGTATGGAAATGTTTTCCAATATAAAGTGAATATTTTGGGAATTTATCTTTTTGAAGATAAATTGAAGTGAATAATTGAAAACGTATATGCATGAATATTTTGGAATATAAATTCACTAAGGAATTTATAAAAGGAAGTAGAACTTGTTTAAAAATAAATATTGATTTATTTTTGAAGTGTGAAATTATATATCTTGTAAAGATATTTTGGAAAATAAATAATTTGGAAAATTATTTGGAAACTGGTGATGTGTGCATATTCATTGATAGTTCAATAACCGACTATCAATATTTCCCTTTGAATGGGTAATTGATGTGATTTGTTTGAATTTGAATGTCACACTTATTTTTGAATAAGCGCTCACTATTCGGGTTAACCGGGAAAGGACCATGGGGTCGTATAACCCATTCCGAATATGTGATACGTCGTTGTGAATTGCATTGAAGATCGGTGTTGAAGACCGAGTATTTGTGAAAGCGATAGGATGACCTATCGATTGTCTCTGCACTGGGTAGCTCCTGGTATAGAGATTCCTTAAGTGATGGGAAATTCGATCGGGATTGTGAATACCCGGATTGCAAGGGCTTCGTAAGAAGTGCCTTCGGTTTTGTTCGAGCCCGGAACAGACTTGTATGGATTGTATGTCTGACGTTACAAATTGAGATATAAAGCCGATTTCTTTCAAATATATTTCTGTTGGTGGCGGAGAATTTATTCTTTTAGCTTAACACCCTTCTCTGAGACGTACGAGCTCAGAGGTTATGTAGTTGAATGTTATCAGCGATATATTCCCAATTTGGTAATGTGACATGCTGAGTATTGCTGAAATGATCATTGTGTTGATTATTTGTGATAGGATCGTTTATTTGATCGTCTATCTTTGTGATCATTTCTATGATCATTTGTTGACCCAAAGCATGGCTTTTGTATAAAGTATGTTTTTGCGGACGTGACTTCGTCGAGCCTCACACCTCGTGAATGGTCAAAACAGGAAAGATGCGGCAAGGTTATAAGGGGTAGCGCCCTTTAGGAGGATGTGTGCATTTCCTTCTGGAAAAGGGTGGTATCATGGTATGGAGCCCAGATACTTACTCATGTTGAAAACACTTTATGATTGTGTGAATTGATTGCGAGCGCTCGGTTAAAAGGTCCCAAAGGACCGGGGGATGGCATATTCGGTCAGTTGTTACTCAGTTAGGGGTAACCCGGCCTTGTGTTGGTAGAGATCCGGTTTGGTTCTCGGGGATGTCCATCCAGAGGCATTCTCATGTGGCAATGGGAAGTTCCTTGGCCTGATCATTCGTTGGAAATCCAAAGAAACAATACGTGACTTGTACTGTTTTAGTTGTATAACCTGCTATGGAATGTGGCGGTAACCTGCTATTGAACATAGTTAGCTATAGTAGGCATAGTTCGGAATGTCTATGCTGGCTAAGATTTATATTCTACTTTCGAAATGAATTCTTCTACACTATGCACTAATAATAATATGAAATGTTCTTTTAAATGCGTATCAAGCATCTTTGACTATCATAAGGAGAAATCTCCTCCGATTCTGCGTTTGCATGTGTGTGTGTGCGGGAGGCCTTATGGTAGTCTCATTTTTAAAAAGCATTGCGAATTGACTTAAAAATATTCCTCTATTTTGATTTTAAAGATAAATAAACTGTTTTGAGTTCTCACACCAGTCTTGTTAAGCTATTGGGCTATGTGATGGGGGGGTTCTCGCTTCGCGGTTTGGTGGCGAACGGGAGACTCTTACTCCCACACATCCTCTTTTAGGGGGTTGGTTAGGTGTAACCTGAGACAGTCGAGAGGCTGGCCGTAAAAGCAAGGTCTGGGGTACCAGTGTAAGCCACGGTGGGGCTGGGATGGTTGAAAAGCCTACCGGTTGTGACCGCTACCTCCGAGTCGTTACATTTGGTATCGGAGCTTATGGTTAAGCGACAACCATGGTTCTGTTGGGTATTACTCATTAGAGATAGAGTCAGTAGTACTCTAGAGTGAGTTTGAGTGTAATAATAGCTATGGGAGCGTATTTGTTAGTGAATATAAATTGTTTTATATTGTGATGATTGGTTTATTGAGTGGCATATGAACTTTCGTCAGCGTGGTCCGCAAGACTATGCCGAAGGGGTTTCTAAACACTTGAATAGAACAATTCGACATAATATTGTTTTTAAATTGGGTAAATGAAATAGTTTTACCTTGAGTATATTTTATATATGAAGGAATAATTTTTCAGAATTATTAAAGTGAATATAAGTTGATTGTTTGGTTGTTTGAATAATCTAAATTGAAGAATAAATTGTATAAGTAAAGAATTATAAGAATTGAATTATAATTAAAGTGATTTACAATTGAGAAATAAACTTATATATATGAGAAGTGAAACTAATGAATATATTTATGAATATGAGTTGTAAATGAAAATGAATTTAAAGTTAAATGGAAATTTACTTTAGAAATGGAATATAACTTAAGTGTTGTTGAATGGAATTGATTTTGGTATCGAAGTAAATAATCTAGTGGATTAAATAAATGTGAACTTAAGTTATGTGAATGAAATTCAACTTTTGTAAATTGAATTCAATGAATGGATTGGATAATAATCAATTAAATGTAAATCAATTGAATGTGAATTAAGTTGATATGAAATAATGAATATAAGTGTTAATTCATTAAAATCTAATGTTATTAGAAAGTTGAATAATTGAATGAAAATCAATTTAATTAAACCAATTGTAAGCAAAGTAATTTGGTTGCAATTAAAACATTGGTTGTTATATGGTTGTTAGTTGATTGTATATAATTCATTAAGTGTTAATGAAATTGAATTGGCAAAATTTGAAGCTAAAGGAATTGAATTCAAATTAGAAGTAAATAAATTTGAATAGAATTGAATTTGAATTGGAAGTGAACCAACTTGAATATGAATTAGTGAATATAAACTAATTGAAAATGAATGTTAGTAAAAACATCCACTATTAATGAATCAAATGTGATTAAATTGAAAACCAATTCATTGAATATTAATGAGAATATAAATGAATATTGATTTGGTTGTGAATGTTAGTTGGATGATAGTTGGTTGATGTTTGCATTTGTTACTTTTACTACATTTGTTCTGTTGGCATATATAGTTATTATGTTGCTATATGTTGTATATTGATACTATTGTCTACATGCATGTTCTCATGTTGTTTGTTGAGTGATTAGTAGGTGTGGATCGCGTTTGCTTCGCATTTGGAGCTCGCTTTCGCGCTATATTAGCCGTATATGCTCGCTAATAAAATATAAGGTACATATCTCGGATTAAATACCGTACTTTTATACTTTTTTCCCTTCGGGATGCCTCATTACTTGATGAGATGTATATTTGTGATATATATACTGTCATTTTTTTTTCGGATCGAGCCGCGCAAAGGAGACTATGGCGAATTTTTTCGAAAATTTAAGGCGTTAGAAAAATTTGAGAAAATGGGAAAATTTTGAAAACTATAAACTTTGATTTTGGAATTGAAGTCAAACAAGAAAGTAATTGTTTTTGAAAAGATAACTAAGTATGATTTTGAAAACTTAGTAAAGTTATTGTAAGAAGTTAAACTATGGATTTTGGAAAATTAATAGATTCTGTAACTTTTCTTACTTAATAATTTCGAGGACGAAATTCTTTTAAGTGGGGAAGATTGTAACGACCCAGGATTTTTAGTAATTAAAATTTGAATATTTAATTAATTTTAAATATTAATAAGTGAAATTTATAAGTCAAATAAATTTTTATTTGAATTTTTGGATTTAATTGGATAATTAAATCGATAATTTAATATGTTAAATTATGGAAATAATTGAAAATTGGGTTAAACATGATTGAAAATGATTTGTAAAATTTTATTTTACCATATGGGAGTTAGAACGATATTTTAGAACTTTTAAAATCGAATTAAAAGTTAATTTGTGAAAATTGAATATTTTAATATTAAATCGACTAGTGAAAATAGTCAATTTTTGAACAGTCTTAGAATTGAACGAAACCAGTTCCATTGGATCCGTAATAGTTAGTTATTACCGGATTTCAATTTTCGTGTCAATCGGAGCTATCGTTTGATCGTGGCAGCTCGAAACGCATCGATTTATTTTTAATTTAAATTTGGCGAGTTAAAACAGCCATTTTTCAAAAAGTCTCGGATTTCGACGAAACCAGTTTCATCGGATCCGTAATGTGATATTATTGTATGGTTTCAAATTTCGTGTCAATTGGATTTACCGTTTGTCCGGTATGAATTAAAACGCCTAGAAATCGACTTAAATCGGTTTAATTTACATTGAGCGTTTATAGCCATAACTCGCACAGATGTCCGAATTAGCTTCCGAAACCTGTTCCATTGTGTCCAGAACGCGGGGTAAACCCTAGAAACGCTGGTTACGGCGCGTAAATCGGAGTTCGGAATTTCCGGATGAATAGTGTTCGAATTTTTCCTATAAATATACCCCCTACCCTTCATAAAAAAAAAAATATCTCTAATTCCTAAACCCTAGCCGCCACCCTTGCTATGAATGGCCAGAATTTAATCCCTTTCTTCCCTCAATCACTCACAATCCGTTGACATTCACGCGAAGTGTTCAACAGCAACATTGTAGAGCAAGGCGAGAGCTAGAGATCCATACGGTTGAGATGATGTTTAGTTGACCAGAGGAGGAGCTAGGGGGGCCGACAGTGGCCAGGTGTGCACGGTTTTGCGTGCAACATAGGGGGCCGAGCTCCACCCTATTGTGGCCGAGCATGGTGGTGGGAGAGGGCTACGTGATGGCACATCTCGATCGTGTTCAAGTTGAACGGAGTTGTTGCATAATTCAACCCTAGAAATGGATGTTGGGTTCGTGCGTATGAAAGTTGTCTGTAGAAGAGAAACGTGGGAGAAGGGGAAGAAGAAAGTAACGGTGATGATGGAGGGTTGTATGATCTTGTGGCCTGGAATTAGTGTAGGGTTTTAATTATGAATTTAAGTTGTAATTATTAAGTTTAAATTCGTATAAACTTCATAATATCATAACTTTTTCATACGAGGTCGAAAACGCGCGAAACCAGTTGCGTTGGAATCGTATGGACGAGCACTACGCGATGAAATTGGATTGGATTCGTTTGGAGTTAGTGAGAATTTTGGGTAAAATTAAACGTCCGTTTAATTTTATTCGAAATAAATCGCTAAAACGAATTTAAAACCAAGGTGAGAACTTCTCACTCAATCGAATCAGTTTCGATTTTATTTTAAATAGTTAGATTTAAAATATTTGAATGCATGTTTGAATGTTGATTGATATCTATTGATTGTTAAAATAGACATTATACGCCGTTAGTAAGCGGATGTTATTTATTAAAAACATATACCGCGAATATTTCATAAACAGTGAAATTGGTATTATATATAATAGCAATATATATATATTGGCATATGTATATATTGCAGTTGTTGATTCCCCGCATTTTTTAGCGGATGAGACCCTATTGCGCCGTTATTAAGCGGATAATATTTATTAAAAACATATACCGCGATAATTTCGTACTGGAGCGAAATTGGTATTGTGCTAATGTTTGTGGATGCAGGAAACAGGTTGGAGGGATCCAACTGGATTCCTCAACAGTATTTATTTGATTTCAGATATTTTGATATTTGATGGATTATCATATCGATATATGATGTCGTTGTAGTCGTGATTGACTATTTGGTGTGTAGCATCATTGGACCAAATTTGGAATTTTAAAATGATTTTAAAAGTGATTTTTGAAAATATACTATATGTTTGGAATTTGATCTATTTTAAATAAATAAACGTTATAATTTTTAAAGTTATAAAAATTATGATTTTTGAGAAATATAGTTAAAAAAACTGATTTTTTAGAATATGGTGCTAATGATTTTATAAAATAGTTTAATCGGGATTTTAGAATTTATTGTGAAATGTTTAAATATAGGATTTATAAAATTTAATTATTTTATGAATCAAAATGGTGAAATAATAAAGGAGATTAAATATGTTTTAAAGAATAATATAAATTTAATTATATTAAGAGATTTATAAATGGATATTTATAAATTGAAATATTGACATTATAAAACGAGTTTTTATAAGTGTTTGAATGAAGTTCAAAGGAACGATTTTTCAAACAAATAAATTATAAGTGTTTAACTTATAATGTGAACTTTTGGTTTATAATTGAGTTATAAATCGAATAGGTTGATAAAGGAATTTATAAAAGGAGATGTTATAAAATAAATAGAAATGAAATTTATAAATAGTAAGATTTATAAATTTTTTGGAAATTATTAAAGAATATATTTGGATGAATAATTGAATCTTATAAGTTATGAGATTTATAATTATGAAGTTTAAAAGAACGATTTTGTAAAATAATCGTTTTATAAATATTTAACTTATAATATGAACCTTTGGTATATAATTAAGTTATGAATTGAATAAAGGATAATGAAGGAATTTATAAACGTTGTTTTATGAATTCGCAAACGACTTATTTTGATAAGTTAATTGTTGAAACCTATTAATGGAGTTATATTCACATTTTTGACCGTGAATGATCCTTTAAAATAAAAGGAATAAAAGGATGAAAATTGTTAACGTAGTATATTCACGTTTTTGAATAGTGAATAATATGTTAAAGGAAATGTTTAGAACGTGATATTTTAAACAGAATTAAAACGATCTAACGATGTTTTAAAACGTGTTGAGATTCGAAACCATAGATTTCAACATTTATTGTTGAAATAGACGTTTTCGAGAAATAAAAGGAAGTGATGGACTATAACACTGTTGTTATAGTAAATGATTTCCGAAAGGAAATATTTTGTATAGTATTGGGATTTATATATCTATCTTAATTTCGAATCCCTATACTAGTGATTTTGGGTTGTCGTAACGATGTTTTACGTAACATTCGTTTTGGCCCAAATAAATATGTTTAAGAGAATGATTTCCTTAAAGAATGAAATATATACTTAATCTCGATTTAAGTATATTGAATATTTTCCAAGTGTTGAAAATAAATAAAATTTGTGAATTACTTATGTATAAATAAGTATGGAAATGTTTTCCAATATAAAGTGAATATTTTGGGAATTTATCTTTTTGAAGATAAATTGAAGTGAATAATTGAAAACGTATATGCATGAATATTTTGGAATATAAATTCACTAAGGAATTTATAAAAGGAAGTAGAACTTGTTTAAAAATAAATATTGATTTATTTTTGAAGTGTGAAATTATATATCTTGTAAAGATATTTTGGAAAATAAATAATTTGGAAAATTATTTGGAAACTGGTGATGTGTGCATATTCATTGATAGTTCAATAACCGACTATCAATATTTCCCTTTGAATGGGTAATTGATGTGATTTGTTTGAATTTGAATGTCACACTCATTTTTGAATAAGCGCTCACTATTCGGGTTAACCGGTAAAGGACCATGGGGTCGTATAACCCATTCCGAATATGTGATACGTCGTTGTGAATTGCATTGAAGATCGGTGTTGAAGACCGAGTATTTGTGAAAGCGATAGGATGACCTATCGATTGTCTCTGCACTGGGTAGCTCCTGGTATAGAGATTCCTTAAGTGATGGGAAATTCGATCGGGATTGTGAATACCCGGATTGCAAGGGCTTCGTAAGAAGTGCCTTCGGTTTTGTTCGAGCCCGGAACAGACTTGTATGGATTGTATGTCTGACGTTACAAATTGAGATATAAAGCCGATTTCTTTCAAATATATTTCTGTTGGTGGCGGAGAATTTATTCTTTTAGCTTAACACCCTTCTCTGAGACGTACGAGCTCAGAGGTTATGTAGTTGAATGTTATCAGCGATATATTCCCAATTTGGTAATGTGACATGCTGAGTATTGCTGAAATGATCATTGTGTTGATTATTTGTGATAGGATCGTTTATTTGATCGTCTATCTTTGTGATCATTTCTATGATCATTTGTTGACCCAAAGCATGGCTTTTGTATAAAGTATGTTTTTGCGGACGTGACTTCGTCGAGCCTCACACCCCGTGAATGGTCAAAACAGGAAAGATGCGGCAAGGTTATGAGGGGTAGCGCCCTTTAGGATGTGTGCATTTCCTTCTGGAAAAGGGTGGTATCATGGTATGGAGCCCAGATACTTACTCATGTTGAAAACACTTTATGATTGTGTGAATTGATTGCGAGCGCTCGGTTAAAAGGTCCCAAAGGACCGGGGGATGGCATATTCGGTCAGTTGTTACTCAGTTAGGGGTAACCCGGGCTTGTGTTGGTAGAGATCCGGTTTGGTTCTCAGGGATGTCCATCCAGAGGCATTCTCATGTGGCAATGGGAAGTTCCTTGGCCTGATCATTCGTTGGAAATCCAAAGAAACAATACGTGACTTGTACTGTTTTAGTTGTATAACCTGCTATGGAATGTGGCGGTAACCTGCTATTGAACATAGTTAGCTATAGTAGGCATAGTTCGGAATGTCTATACTGGCTAAGATTTATATTCTACTTTCGAAATGAATTCTTCTACACTATGCACTAATAATAATATGAAATGTTCTTTTAAATGCGTATCAAGCATCTTTGACTATCATAAGGAGAAATCTCCTCCGATTCTGCGTTTGCATGTGTGTGTGTGCGGGAGGCCTTATGGTAGTCTCATTTTTAAAAAGCATTGCGAATTGACTTAAAATATTCCTCTATTTTGATTTTAAAGATAAATAAACTGTTTTGAGTTCTCACACCAGTCACATGACTGACTCGGAGTTTATTGTTTTCCTTCCTAAACTCTGGGTGCCCACCAATTTCCACACGGGCAGTTAAGAGTTAGGTTTATCAGGATATTCAGGATATTCTGGAGTTGCTGGAGGCAAGATGGATGGCATGGCGTATTACTAGTTTATATAGTATTTCTTTTTCCGCTGCACTGTTTGTTGTTGTTGTTGTACACTCTGATGATATGATGTAATGAAATGTATAAAATGTAATAACTGATATAGTTCTTTGTTTAAAGATTATTCATTTATTATTATATGTTGTTCCGCTGCGAATTGTGAGATTCTGATGTTGTTCTGTTGTTTTCTGTTCCGTAAAATTTTCTATTTTCTATTTTCTTTTCTATGTTCTTCTATCTTCTGTTTTCTCTTCCCTCTATTATCTATTTTCTCTCTTCTTCTCTCTTTTTCTTTTCTTAAATTCTTTTTAAAAACCATAACTATTCGGTTTTTCGGCAACAAAAAATCGCGTGCGTTACACTAGAATTCACATCATTTGATAATGAACAAGCGTCACAATGAATAGAGAAAGATTCGACTCTCTACAAATAAGCTCAACAGCAATGGAAGAATAATGACTATTCGAGACACTGAATGGAATATTCTCCGACAACCCTAACTTGTCATCAATTCAAAGCACATTATGTACGCATCATGATGTACTTTGGGGGAAAATGTTATCCGAATTTTCAGTTTGACTGTATTCAGACTGACTGGGCAAGTCAGACTGGATGATTATCAAGGAAGATAGCCTGGAGAGATGATTATTACTCCCTGAGATCAAGCGTAGGCAATGATATGAACTGATGATCAACCGAGACCAAACAACAGACTCTCCAGAGTATTCGAAGTATGGAATAATGGTTCCCCTAGGCAAGGGATCAGTGCCTATCCCTTTTCCTAGAGGATGGGCACCTATCCTCAATTTCTATCCCAAACAGGTGAGATCAATGTGAACTGACAAGAAAGGCCCTATGAGGCTACATTTCAAGTTTCAAGTCGTTTAGAGTTCATATGCTCAAGTTATGGGCAAATTACTTCACCTATAGAAAGGGATCGGTATAAAAGGGATTGATATAAAAGTGATCATATAAAAGGGATCAGTATAAAGGAGATCGACCATATTTAGCTTTCACCACATATTGCAACAATGATCGGTCAATAATTCAAAAATCTACATATGCTATCAACATGAAACTTAGAGTATAAGAACATTACAACATGGGAACACCTCCTAGGGATCGTACCCCAATCAGAGGAGATTGGAGGGATCGGTTAACAAAAAATTGCATGCAACATAGCTTCATGGGAAACCTAATATCTCAAAACGTTAATGAAATTCAGAGTGCAAGTAGTCAACATCATGGTGGAACTAGTAGAGGGATCGCAACGCATTAGGACACCAAAATAGGGTTTGGGACCAATCGCTATTATGGGCTCCAATGGGCCTCAAAATTGTTGTGTGACCTCGTCTTGGCCTGGAGGTTCTTCTGCAAAAATTTCAACCTGATCTGTTAATGTCTTCTCCTACAATAAGCATGGCGTCAAAAAAGAGATCCTTCTTTCTGTTATGAAGGCTCTTCCATTTTTATTCTTCATTCTTATACTAATGGATCCCAACTGATCCAAACATTCTTGTAATCATAATCAAGTGCATGATTTATAAAAAAATAAAGTGGACGTAGGCCAAGATTTTAGACCACTATAAAAATCTGTATGTTCATTTATGATTTTTGCTCTGTTTTTTATTCTTCATTTAATATCTACTAGATTCTATTGGATGTTGATGCCAATTTTTGGCCTCAAACATCAAATAAAAAGGGTTTTAAATATTCATAGTCAAGATGCTTCGGGAAAGGATATTGACTCGGATGTCAACACTAGAGTACATAACGCTCTTCAAACGCCAAGTAGTGTATTACTCATGACTGTTGAGGGCACCAAGGTGTTATGTAATAATAAATACTGCATGTGTGATAACCCAAGATTTTTAGACAAGTATTAATTTGATAATTTTCTTATATAATCATTATAAATTGAAAAACTTTTCTTTTCAAAATAATTGTGCTTCTAATTACTATTGCTTATGTGTGTATATATATATCTGTAGATTGAAAATAGAACTATGATTTGAAATTCAATATGTATATCTTTAAAATAAATTAGATTTAAAAACTCTACATTTTAAAACAAGTATATATACATAGTTACTAATTAAAATACAAATAGCTTAAGCTTAAAATAAGAACAATTAAATCGGTTTTATATTATTTCTCTTGAAATTACATCATATATTAAAAAAGTGAAATGTAAGAAAATAAAAATATAAAAACATAAATAAACATAAAATGCATGCATTTGACTTTTGTAAGCTAGTAAGAAGGGTTTTGTACAAGTGCCAAGATAAATTGTTTTCTTTCTTTTTAAATACTTTTGTATATATAACAAAAAGTCTTTCTTTTCTTCATTTTTGAAAATCAAAGCAAAATAAAACCTGAAAAACCAAAATAAAATCAGAGAAATAAATACTACTTCAAGTTTCAACTGAAGCAAAGCAATTCAAACTCAAATCCAACATAATCAAAGAATGATCAGATCAAATAAAAGTGGGCAGATTTCAGTTTTCAAACAATTTCGATATTTCAATAATACTGTGTCCCCTATCCTAAATTCCTAGGTGAGTAAACTTTAATCCTTTTTAAGTTAAATCATCTTTATAGTTTTTGCATGTAACAATTGATGGTAGTGATAACTTGAATATGATTTGCATGGATGGAATGAAGGTTTGTCTAGGTATATAGGTTGAGATACTATGTGCATGCCATAAATATAAGTTCCGGTCTCTGATTATTGTTTTACAACACCAATAATCACTCAAAAATTCAAATTCTCTTCATTAAAGCAATTTTAGGATATAATGTTTAAAGGAAGCTTGTTTGTATGAATGTAATACCATTTTTAAAAATAATTTCAAATGAAATTATTAAGTATTTCTCTGAGAAAATTGAGTTATACAGTAAGAACAAATATATCAGAAAATTCGACTAACATAATTGCAAGCTTCATATATATAATCTGATTCGTACTTAAAAATGATGATTTTTAATGGAAATATGAAGATGTTTAAGCTTGTATTTGAGGAGAATTTACGAGATGAACGGGAATGAGACTTTCATCGATTTCTAGCGATCGGAGTAAGGCTGAGCGTCGTAATCGATGTTGGAGGTAGCTTGAGTGTCGAGGGTCGTAGAAAAAATAGTCGGTGAATTTTTAGATCACCGTGGTGGCTGAACGACGACGGAGTAAGGTTTCAGACCCTGTACGAGACGGTGAAGTTATCGAGGCCAATGTGGCACCGTTGTCGAATCGGATGGATCCGTATATGGGGAAAAGGTGCGTGGTTGAGTAGCGAAGGTCTGGACGCGGTGGCTAGGGTCCTGTGATCAGAGTTGGGCGGCGTGAGGTGATTCGACGATCGGGTCTGGTTTCCTGTTGTGGTCGACACGCTCAATTTCGAATTCAAGGTTCGATCGAAGTTTTGGGTGGTCGGACTGTTAGAGAGGGTCGTCGGTAGCGGCGATGACCGGAGCGACGACGATCGCATGTGCATGTGCACAAGTGTCAGTGTGTCTGGGTTGGGTGCTAAAGGATTTGAGTAGAAGGAAGAAGAAGATGAGCCTCGGGTGGGACCCGAGGAGGTATCGGGTTTGTACGCGAGTTTTGAGAAGAGAGAGCATCGGGGAAGAAAAGATTTTGACTCGGGTTTGAGTAAGGGAGAGCACCGTGTTTGGCTCTGGTCTGGGTATTAGTGTTGTAACAGTTTTTAAATTTAAAATCAAAACAAGTTTTTGAAAATAAATTTTCTTAATCAATTTCATTACAATGATTAGTGTTTTATTTAAATATTTGGGTTAGTTAAAAGTTGTATAATAATTTATTTTTTAATTTAAATAATTAGAGTTTGGAATATTTTATTATATGCCTATTATTTAAATAAATTCTTAAATTTATTAAATTGAAATTTAATAATGTAACTAAATGGATAGTTAAAGAAGAACAAATGTTTTAAACAAAAGTCTTAAGTTATTTCGTACGTTAATAATAAATTAATTCCAAACATTTAAATTTAATGAAATTTAAATGATAATTGAGTAAAGGATTAAGATAAATGGTCTATACTTTAATTAATTAAGGTCTTAAGTAATCATAAATGATAATTAATTAATTCCAATAATTAATTAAAATAAAATAAATGGCTTGTAATTAATTAATAACAATTAGGAAGGGTTATAAGTAATTAATTTATTTTGTGATTTAAATTAAATTAATTATAAATTGTGTGATTAATTAATCTTGCTTATGGATGATTAAATTATATTAAATGCTTGGATTAATTAATATTTCTAGTATGTTAATCTGTTATATTTTGTGATAAGAACGCTTTGGATTGAGCTGTTGATAAATGTGAGTTATTTACCTATGATAAAAATTGCTGTATGGATATGTTATCCTGAATTTAAATTGAGTTGTTTAAACTTAAACAACTTGGTCTTAAAAGACGGTGTTTGAATTTCGATGAGACCGGGATCGGATATCAAATTGTTATTCGAAAGCCACATCGATCCAAAATAAGCGATAGGTTGTGAAATCTCAAGTGAAGATCAAGAATGAAGATTCAGAATGCAAGGGCTATTTGTGGTTAATTATGAAGGTGATTCCAAAACGAGTGTAACGGAGATAGTGCCTTCAGTTTCGTTCAGACCTGAAACGGATTTGCATGGACGAATGCTATCAGACCATTGTCAATGGAGGACGATAAGCATTCCAAGATATGTGTGCTATAAAGGTAATCGTAGCGTCAAGCCTCATCAATTGGGAATGGCTAAAACAAGGAGGTGCAGCAAGGCTAAGTGGGTAGCTCCCAAGTAGGATAAGATTTTCCCTTGTCTGGAGGTCCCTTTTATTCGGCTGTGTGGGCGGTTGTTGGCCACAACCGCGGGGTTATCTTATTCGGACTATCTAGTAAGGGGTAGCTCTGGTCTTATGTTGTAGGGGATCAAGGTGGATTGTCGGTACTCTGCATTAGACCAGCTACTGTGACGGGCGGTACCCCAGTAGCCCTGCCATTGTATGGAATCCAATATCCAATAAGCGCCTGTATGGTTTTGATTGTGCCCAACTATGTTGAAATGTGAGATGTAAGCATTCCAGCTATTTCCTATTTTATATTGAAAACCCTAGACACTGTTATAATATAACTGGATTTTCTATCAAATGTTTTGGTTATCATAAGGGAAAAACTTGTCCGCGTTTATTTGTTGAGAGTCTTACGAGATACCTTTTATTTCAAATGTTTTTCAAGTTAAACAACTTAAACCGTTTACTCACACCAGACCCATGTCTGACCCGGAGTTTATTTTTTGTTTTTCGCGAACTCTTGAGTACTCAAATTATTATGAGTAGCCAAGTGATCAGGTTGGCTTGACATATTTTGGAGAAGACTTAGAGCAGGGGACTTGGCATATCTATATATCTATTCCTCTGTGTTAGTAACTCCGTTTTGCATTTTGGGATGTAATGAATAGGCGGGTCATCACGACTGTCTAATGTGATGTTGAAACTGAATGACTCTGATGTATGATGGATATTATGTAATATCTGTGTGATGTAGTATATTTTTCCGTTCCGCTGTGATATTCTGATATTGTTTAGTTCTTTCTTTCTATCTATTTTCTTTTCTACCTATTTGTTTCGAATCTACGATACATCTTTTTATGGAATGAAAGGCGGATCGTCACAGTTGGTATCAGAGCGCTAGGTTGAGATAATACTTAGGCTTTTGGGTTAATACCTGTTACGAGAGAGCGTATTTTTAATTTTTATATATCTATATATACATATCTGATTGTTGGTGCTAGCACCAGAATTGGTCACTAACACCCTTAAGAGAGATTGAGTAGAGAGATTAATGAAGAAAGTAAATTTAAATAGAGAATAATATGCAAAATTAAACGCAGGAAACAAGAACACTAGATTTATAGTGGTTCGGCGTAACTGCCTACGTCCACTTTGATGTCAATCTTTATTGCTTTTCTCGATAATCGATTACAGATATAATTCGTACGCCAATTACTTGATTACAATTGTTAAACAAATAAGATAAGTCTTGAATGAGTCTTGAAAGCGGTAGAGCTTCCCCGATGTTCTCCAAAAAAGGTCCATTTCACTTTGCCCCGGCCTTTTTATTTATAGATGAAAATGGGTTGGACTTCCCTGATGGGCCTAATAGCTAGATATCTCGGCCCAAAGCTAGTGACTTCTGCGTGCCGAACCACTAATGCCGATCGGCAAATGCCGAAGGCTACCTTTATGCCAAACGAGGCAATGTGTTGAGTGAAGAGTGCAGGCCGAACGAGAACCGATGTCGGTCGAGGGGAGATGCCATACGAGGTTGGAATGCCGATCGAGCCTGGAATGCCGAACGAGGCACGAATGCCGAACGAGGCATGAATGCCGAACGAGGCTTGAATGCCGAACGAGGCTTGAATGCCGAACGAGGCACGAATGCCCGAACGAGGCTGGAATGCCGATCGAGGCTGGAATGCCAATCGAGGATTGAATGCCGAACGAAACTGGAACGTTGGTCGTGGCGGAATGCCGAACGAGCTTCATGCCGGTCGAGATTGAATGCCGAACGACTCTACCATGCCGACCGAGGCTTTGTGTCGAACGACCTTATGATGCCGAGCGAAGCCTGGATGCCGAACGGTGCTAGATGTCGAATGAGGCCTCTCCGCCGAACGAGGCTAGATGCCGGACTACATAGCCGTGTCGAACGGCCCTTTACTAAACGGGCCTTCTATATCAAGCCTTTGGTTACCCAGTCAAGCCATTAGGTAACACTTTCCCTCCAAAGTGTATTATGTGGATGAACATGATGCACCATGAGTCACGAGTCCTCCATGTTTTGCTTCAAGCCCTGGTTTCATTTCCTCGATGGTATTTTTCCTTGAATGCGGAACGGGGAATTGTATGCCGCACGACATGCTAGTGCCAAACGGCATACAAATTCCGAACGGTTTAGCTGAAGCCGGGCGAAATTCAAATGCTGAACGACAATAAGGCCGAATGAGGGAGCTGCCTTGACCGGTTCTACCGGTCGTTGTCCCTTCAACTTCTTCTCTCTCTATATAAACCAACTCTCCTTCTTCTTCTTCCTTTTACTTTCACCCTGCTCTTAAGGACTTATACATTCGCCTTCGAATAGACCTTGTACAATAACAAATCCTTCCTCTCTCCTTTCTCGAATTTAATACGTCCCCCCAAACCCTTCTCGAAAACGATACCGAACACAAACAGGCTTCCCATTCCAGATTCCTTTTAAACTGGCTTCCATTTATTAGGTAATCACCTTTCTCTCTGAACGCTTTCCCCTAACTAATAAACTCTACATGAGATTCAAGTTCGTGAATCTCTGTAGAACCATGGCCAATAGGTGTCGCGCAGATGAGAGAATTGAATTGTGATTAGGATATGTTCTAAGGCTAGGCTGCATGGAGGAAAGAAGGAGAGGTCAGAGGTATGCGAAGGAGGGAGTTAGTGGAAGATGTACTGCTGTGGTTCGGCATGATTCCCTCATGCCGAACGAGGTTGGAGGGAAAGCAGAGGATGAGTAGGAATTAGCTAGAATGTCGATCGACATAGCTCGGTATGACTTGCTGAAGGTCTCTGCCATGTCGTTTGGTAGGGATGGAGGAAAAGAATAAAATTGTTGTTAAAGACGGAGTGCCGAACATTGTGGCTCGGCGTAATTGTGGTTCGGCATGATTCGCTGCATGCCAAACGACAGAGTGGATAAGTGGAAGGGCGTTATTGTTGAGAGTAGAATGCCGTGAGATGCGGCTCAGCATGAAGGTGGTTCGGCATGACTCCCTTATGCCGAACGGTGGAGAGGACAGATGGAAGTGTGGAATGCCGAGCGATGCGGCTCAGAATGATAGTGGTTCGGCATGCCTTGCCGCATGCCGAAGGACAATGGTGGGTGAAAGAGGAATTGTGCAAAACAAAAATGCTAGTCAAACCTAATGCACAGTTGACTTAACATATCCCATGCGTGAACATATGTCAGTGAACAAGGACCGACTCAAACAACAAAGCATATCGAACAATCCGGACTGATAACTTCCATGTTTTAAACAACTGAAAACTTGGACTTAACCTGCTTAATAGGTAATAACCTTTTAAACGTAGTGACGATGTTGAGTTAAAAATATAAACCGTCTCACGACAAGCCTTCGTTGACGGTCAGCGATGACGGTCTTCGAATACGATAGTTCAATGCTCAAACTTGTTTCCTCAATCCATTGTCTTTTTACTGCTTGGCACTTACATTTGAATGATCACACCAGTTCACACACCACACGGGGAGAATATTCATGTTGTTAAGTTTAACGTCGATTAGTTTTTCAAGTATAGATCAAACAGGCGCTCTGTTAGATTCAATCTTCATTAGAGATGTCTAGGAAATCTAGCTCTGCTACAATCTCTAATAGACCTGGGCCATCCTCTCGAAGAGAAGTTGTAGATACTTCACATTCGTCAACTACCCCCACTCAAGACTTACCAAACCCTGCGACTACATCTATCGAGTTGGCTCCCGACATTCTGGAGGTAGCGATTTTGGTAGACGACCCAATTGATTCTCAGGCTTCAAAGATTAATGAAAGTACCCTCCGTCATATATGCTCTGTCCATGGAATACCCTTTGACGATGTGTTAGTTCCATCACGGCATGATCGTCTACACTTGCCCCAGTTGGATACACAACTTGCAAGAAATTCATGTGCTGGTTTAGCAACATGCCACCGTTCAACTCATTTCTTCAAGATGTGTTGCAATATGTCGACATTGCTCCATCGCAACTGCATCCAAACAGCCACACATTCATCTACGACACTTGTGTCCTCTTCATGAGTGTCCTCTCTAGGCTTCCGACTCCGGGAGATATTCGATACATATATTGCATCAAGAGATGAAGAAATAGCCCATCATTCATGTTTCTCGAGCTGCACAGCAAATGTCAAACCTTAACTAGGGCATGGAGCAAGTTTGCCCCGTATAAACAGGAATGGTTTTATGTGCGCTGTCCTCCCGGCTTTGCAAGGAGATGGGTGGATGGAAGTAAGTCTTTTTCCTGGACCGGTACTCATGTTTGGTCCAAGATGTACCTTTTCTAATTCTCTTCCATCTTTTCAGGTATTGACCCACATCCTGAGGGACCCGGATACTCTGAAGCCATCGAAGCTATTCGAGCCATTCTTGCCGAAGACCGAGACATTGGAACTCTCGTTTCAAATGGGTCACTTACAAAGTTTGGGATGTTGTCGGAAGATCGTCGGGTAAGACTCCCTCAAGGTGTTACCATACCCAGGCCTGCAGCTGGCAAAGGTGATAAAACAGGCCGAGTCTTCGGCACGTAACTCCCCTGACACACTAGAAGAAGGGGAGATTAAGGAAACTGAAACGCCTGATGTACAAGATGAAAATGTTAGTCCCACTCGGGATCCGATAGTCGAAGTTCATGACATCGAGACGTCGCCTTCCCCTTCGAAGGGGAAGAAGAAACTAATATACAGGCTGAAGAAGTAAACAGTCGGTGGAACTTCTAAAGTTACTCTTGTTCCATTGGAGAAAGAAGCTTCCTCGCAACATTTAGAAAGTTCACTAAAAGGCCTGTCGAACCTTTCCATACCTAATAATCTACTCAACTACGACTTTGACGATCCAGAGGCCCTTAAGCCTCATTCGCCCGCGAGAGGCGATACAAGCGTTGAAGCCCAATCCAGGGAGAAAAAACTCCTATTAGTAAAGAAACTGGTCCGTCGGGGGGATACACTAGGACACACATAAACACATGCACTTCACCTTCACTTAAATTTCCATTGTCACCCTATTCTTTGCTAACTCATCGTTATTTAAACTTTGTGTAGGTGACATAGGGTGCGCGCATGGACTTGAGCGCCTTCGTAGGTCATCGATTTTCTACCAATCTGGCCGGAATTCGGGCTCCGGTAAGCACCGTGATAAAGATGAATCTGGCGATCGAGACTACCACCGCCGAGAGTCATCCCGCCGAACGAAAACTTATAACCAGCCCTCATATCCTTGCAATCCTCCTTCTCAACCAGGGCACAACAAAGAGAAATTTGGGCATAAGGGGTCTCAGGCTGAGGTGTATCGAGATCAACACTCTGGTTCATCAAGTACCAGGCAATCTTGAGATCCCCACAAAATGCCTGCGGTCTTCAAGCAGACTCCTCTTACTCCCGTAACTGATCCAGCGTTCGTTGAACGACTTGCTGAATTTAAAGCCTCATTTTCGAAGATATGCTTTGATGGCATAAAGTTTCTTTCGACGATCCACCATATTCCAGGGCATGTCAAGCAAAGTCCCATCGCTTGTACCAATGATGTCTACATACAGCATGATGCGTTCCTGCACTTAGCCGAGAAAGTTTCAGAAGTTTCCATAGAGCGTCGGCATGAGATAGATCGCCTGAAGCTTGAGGCTATCCATGATAAAGATATTATTAAAGCTCAGGATGAAGAGCTTGCTTCTTATTAGTCTTAGCTTGAAGCCGCCCAGCAGAGCGTTTAGGACACTTCCGAGGTCGTTACTCGTTTGGAGTCAGCCTATGAAAAAGAAATCGACGAGGCGGTCCAACGTTGTTGGGCCTAGCTTTGGAGAAAGACTCAGTGCAGAAGGAGAGGGACGCCTTTGCTCTCCGAGTTAAGGAGCTGGAGGAGCAACTCCGCAAAGAAAAGGAGGAGAAGACTGCTGCCAAAGAAGAGTCACAATGATATTATGACAAGATCGTTGCCACACGACTTCTGAAGGCGAAGCCTGATGATGAACTTTCTAAGATTGAGATGCTAAAGAATGAAGCCCGTGAAGAAGGCAAGAAAATAGCGTCTACGGAGGTCGACTCCCACATTGAGGCGGCTAAAGAAGCAGGTAGGGAGGAGGTCAAAATCATGTTCGACCCACTAATTGTAGAATTCAATGCCCGCGTCCTCATGTATCGGGACTTAACTTTTTTGGGTGAGGGCTATCACGAATCTTTAGCTGAGGCGTGGGAGACCTTAATAGAAATCAGGAAGGTTGAACTTGGTATCGAGTAGGTTGATGAAGGAGCTTTGATAAAAGAATTACTTAAGGGAGATGAGCCTTCAGACCTGTCTGCGGTAAAAGCTCTTTACTGTAAGGCTCCCCCTCAACGAAAGGGAAAAAGGTTATTGCCGTTCCATTCGGGATCAAGTCTCAAGCTCATGCACCCACTCAGCCGGCCGATCGGCTGATAATTGATCCCTTTGAGCAGCACATCGGTTATGACCCGGAGGACCTCGGCCTTGGCGTTCACATTCTGTCTCCCAATTCCAGAGGGTGAGACCCCTTGGACGGCTGAGAGCCAGACGGAACCTGGTAAATAACCCTCCACGTTAAAATTCCAAAATTCATCATTTTTCACAAAGGGCTATTGTATTCTAATGCTTGTTTATCATGATTTTGTGCAGGCCATTCTGATCCTGAGCCCACTCCGAGGAGCGATGTCGCCAAGGAGGTGAAGGAAAAGACAAGTGAGGCTACTCACGCAAGGGAGGCTCCCGGTCCAGATGCTCAGGTGATCGGAGCGCTTGATGAGGATAAGTCTAAGACTTCCTCTCCCATCGATGGGAGTCATGAAATCGAAATTACAAGCGCCTCTGAACACACATTTAAACTGAACATGAAGGAGCAGCTTGAGAAGGAGAAGAAAAAGACGGTCGAGATCAAAGTCGAGCCTCAAGCTGTGGACCTGGACGATCCTCTGAATAAGCCGTCGAAGGTCATCCTTCCTGGCAGTTACAGGCCCATGAAAGTTCCCCGTACTTCTTCAGTTGTCACCTCCCCATCAAAGAAAATTATCAAGGGAAAATGCACGGGAGAGGAGTCGTCTGAAAAAAGTCGAAAAACTCGAAGAAGAAGTCGTCGCTCTCGTTCAACGAGAGTTAGTTTAGATTAAGTAATTATTTTTATTTATTTCCGTGGTTCATGTAAACAAACTTTTGACTCCGAGCTTCGGAGGAGTTGTAGTAGAAACTTATTTTCGATGAACAAAACTTAGTTCTTTTGCCTTTCATAAGACTTCTCTTGTTCGGTTTTTTGTATAATCGTGGTCAAAACCCAAGCTATTGCGAGTTACATAAACTTCTCGATTCATCTTCAAGTAAGTTGATAATTTTTTGGCATTGCACATTCTTTATTCCATGCTCCGGGTACTTAGAATATTTTCCCGCCCACACGTCAAGGATTCGATGACTTCAAGCCATTTGTATCCAGTCCGCACTCATGGGACTTGGATATTTAAATCGTTTATACTCCAGTCCGTACTCTGGGGACTTAGAGTGCTCCAGTCCGCACTCTGGGGACGTGGAGATTTAAGTCATTTATACTCTAGTCCGCACTCTGGGACTCAGAGTACTCTAGTCTGCACTCAAGGGACTTGGAGATTTTGAGTCGTTTATATTCTAGTCTGCACTCTGGGGACTTAGAGTACTCCAGTCCGCACTCCGATGACTTGGAGATTTTGAGTCGTTTATACTCTAGTCCGCACTCTGGGGACTTAGAGTACTCTAGTCCACACTTCGGGGACTTGGAGATTTTGATTCGTTTATACTCTAGTCCGCACTCTGGGGACTCAGAGTACTCCACTCTGCATTTAAGTCGTTTATACTCTAGTCCGCACTCTAGGGTCTCAGAGTACTCCAGTCCATACTCCAAGGACTTGGAGATTTTGAGTCATTTATACTCTGATCCACACTCTAGGAACTCATAGTACTCCAGTCCGCACTCCGGGGACTTGGATATTTTGAGTCGTTTATACTGTAGTCCGTACTCTAGGGACTCAGATTACTCCGGTACGTACTCAGGGGACTTGGAGATTATGAGTCATTTATACTCTAGTCTGCACTCTGGGGACTCAGAGTACTTCATTCCGCACTCCGGGAACTTGGAGATTTTTAGTTGTTTATATTCTGGTCCGCATTCTGGGGACTCAGAGTACTCCAGTCCGCACTCAAGGAACTTGAAGATTTTGAGTCGTTTAAACTCTGGTCTGCACTCTGGGGATTTAGGGTACTCCAGTCCGCACTGCGGGGACTTGGAGATTTTGAGTGTTCGTGCGCGATCGTACGTTAGACAGAATAATGTATCTGTTATTCATTTGTCACAAGGTTATTATACACAGGAACATCGAAATTCATGGGAAAAAACGGCTTCAAGTCTTTATTAATGAAAACAGGCTAAATTGTCTTATTACATGCCGTGAACTAGAAACAAAAGCATTCTGGAAATAAATGCAACTAAATTATGAAAGAAATGAACTAAGTGTAATAATGCCGAAAATGCTCGCTATTCCAAGCTCAAAGGAGTGTCGCACCATCAACGGTCGCTAGCTTGAAAGTTCCATCTCCAAGCTTCCGTTCAATGACGTATGGAGCTTCCCATGCGGGGCTCACATGTGATGGAAATGGGAAAACTCGTTTCAAAATGAGGTCGCCCACACTAAAGATTCTCGATCGGACTTTTTCATTATAATATCGAGCGACTCGGTGCCTGTATGCAGCCGCTCTTAAATTAGCTTCTTCGTGCTTTTCATCAATGAAGTCCAATAATTCCAGCAAAAGATCTTGATTTGACTCTGGGTCATAATAAGTTACCCGATGTGACGGAACTTCCAGTTCTATGGGTATAATAGCATCCATGCCATATGCCAATGTGAATGGAGTGTGGCCAGTCGCGGACTTGTGGCTGGTTCTATAAGCACAAAGCGCTGTTGGAAGCTCATCCACCCACTTGCCTCTAACCTTTTCCAAACGCTTTTTCAATATGGATTTTATTATTTTGTTCACGGCTTCCACTTGTCCATTGGCTTTCAGGTGAGCAACTGCTATAAACATTTTCTCAATACCATATTTTTACAAAATTCCTTGAACTCTTTGCTTTTGAATTGAGTTCCGTTGTCTGTAATGATGGTTCATGGAAGGCCAAAACGGCATATAATATTTCGTACAACGAAATTAATGACCTTTTTGGCAGTGATAGTGGTCAAAGGCTCTGGTTCTGCCCACTTGGTAAAGTAATCGACCACAACTATCGCGTATTTTGCACCACCTTTAGATAGGGGTAAGGAACCGACTATATCGATTGTCGACATTGCAAATGGCCAGGGACTAACCATTTGTGTGAGGTGTTGGCGGAGCTCTTGGGATTTTCGCATATTTCTGACATTTGTCACATCTTCTCACATAGTCCGCGGCATCCCGATTTATAATCGGCCAATAGTATCCATAGCGGAGGATTTTCTTTGCTAACGTTTGCCTTCCGGTATGGTCACCACATTCACCTTTATGGACTTCCTTCAGGACTTGTTTTATTTCATCATGGGCAATGCACCTGTAACAACTTGCATATTTTACGATTATGTACTTAAGTATTTTAATTAAAATACAGCATCGTTAGTCGGATTTTAGTCCGAAATGCTACTTTTTTCATACGGTCGAATTAGGACTCGGGACCACTTCCATTGAGTTTAAAACGCCGTTTGCGACCTTTTTGAGTATAAACTTCGATATGTTTGGAGGTAGCTAAAAATTTGACCTTTGCACTTTGGAATTTGGGTTTGGGTTAGCCTAAACTGTTAACTCTAGCTCAACCCCCACTTCTCTTCATTCACTTTCATTTCCTAATACCTTCAAGCTTTCATAAAAATGAGAGAAGACAAAAATAATTAGAATTTCTAAGCCCTAGTTCCATTGCAAATCAAAGCTCTAACTCCAAATTCAAAGAGAAACTATTAGTAAGCATCCTCTTCTTCTTCTCCAATTCATTCTACCTTCAATTTCAGAAATTCCTAAAGTCTAACTTAGGAAATGTTTTTCTTTTAAGCTTAGATTCAAGCTTCTTGGGTTGGAATTGAGGAATGATTGTTTTTACCTTTCTCTATAGCCTATTCTTCCTTGATTTTGCACATTATCTCACATCTATGTCTATAACTATCTTTGATTGTTGGGTATGAATTCCTAACACTTATTCATGTGCATTTGCTTTTGGTTTGGATTGATTTGGCGAACATTTCAATTTTTGGTGTTTAGAATTCAAATCTTTAAAAAACCTAACTTTGATGTTTGAACATGTTTTTGGTGATGCATTGAAGAACCTATAGGGCTGGGCTGCTGATCAATATAAACCTTTAGCCCATTGCTCGTCCGATTGCAATCGTTGAGAGTTTGCTCTTCATTTGATAGGCTGAAAAACAGCCCCAGTGCTAGTCAGTCGACTGGCCATTTGCAGTCAGTCAACTGGCTGTAGCTAATAAATGTTCCAAGGACTGTTTGCAGAGGTTGGAAGTCTTTATTTCCTGTAATCAGTCGACTGCCCTCTGTAATCAGTCGACTGACTAAAGGAAATAAAATTTTCACGTTTTCGGTTCAGTCGACTGGCCATTTGCAGTCAGCCGACTGACCAGCTTGCTTTTGCCTATTTAGCCTATTTTTTTTAAAATTCCAATTTCTATCGATTTGTGGTTTTCCGATTTGTTGTTATCATTTATTATCAACCTTGATGGCTTCTATTTTGGAATTTTTGGGTATATCCACTTTGATGGATTTGGAATCGATATATTTGGATTTAATTCACGTCTTGGAACGTGAAATTATGGTGATTGATTGTTTTTACAATCATCTTTATGGTTTATCACTTCTAAATACAAAGGTTTCTATACTAGTAGTAAATGTTCAAACTCTTTCACAAAGATGATTTCAACTCTATTTTCAATATCAAACTCGTTTATAAAACCATTTTCTAACCTATTAGTACATACAAACCTTTAGCTCACTTGTATGAGAAATCTAATTAAACGGCTTAGTAAAACAAGTGGTATGAAATGCTTGCGTTTACTTCGTCAACTAATTCTTGGACTTGTTCGATTGAATCTCTTGTGACAATTTTCAAGTGGAGACTTACAGTTTGTTCGTAAATATTTAAGTTAAGCCAGTGGTTATGGGACATGAAGCTAAACTCATCTATTTACTAGCTTAGTGTAATTGACACTTCTTGATGATCGATGATGATCATTTTGTGATTTAGACTAGCAATGTGCGATGTCTCTTTGTCTGCGAGGAAGACTAAACGCCGTTTCTGTGAAGCTTCTACTCAATTTGGTGGGGTAGCAACCCATGGCCTTCTGGCCGTTTTGTGGAGCTTCGGCTCAAAATTAATGGTTAGCAACCATGGAATAGCGTTCCGTTTTGTGATACACGTGTTGGCGAGTTTTCATGCTCCCGTTTTGTGATAGGCCTCCCCCTTTTTGTGATTTCTGGACTTCTATTGATGAATTCTACAATTTATGTTTCACCAAAATTCGTGATTTATATTGATAAGCTTTATCAATATTTGTGCATTGGTGAATTTCTGTTTCACTAACTTTAGTGAATTTGTGTTTCAACAACTTTTACGATTGGCATTGATAAGTTTGTCAATATTTGTGGTTTGGTGAATAGAGTAAAGAATATGACATTCCATTTGATGTTATGAGATTTCTTGAGATATTGTATGATTTTTGTTGTTGTCAAATGTATACCTTTCATAGTATGACATTATTGTTATCATACATTTTGTTATATCTCTTATTCCATCTCATTTTATCTGATATTTATAGCTAGACTGCTCCGTTTATTATTTTCATATTAAGTAATACTCGGGTCAGACCGAGATGTTACATGTGCTTCTACTTGACTCCTCATCTGGAAGTATTACCTGACTTTTGTCTAACTACACTATATTGGTAGTTTTGTTGTTATACATTCGAGATAGAGACTCCTTGATGTATACATATTCTTTTGTGTAGCACTTGTATTTATTCAATTGTGCTATTGTGGATCTTGTTTGACCACTACTCTGATGTACACACTTTCATATGTTATATTCATATCTGTTTCCGCCTTAGAGATATGAACTTCTGTGACTGATTTGTGTTATTGTTATCCCGCCTTCTGGCAAGGCCGAGATACCAAGGAACTGGCTGGAAAATAAGGGTCACACGTCCTCAATTTTGAATGATTGTCGGTTTACTACAAATATCGATGGATTTTGTCCAAGTCTGGATCGGGCTGCAATTGATAAGACACGTCAAGCGAAGCTGTGGGAACCAACATTCCAAATTTCGAGGCAATCCGAGTTCGTATGCTCAAGTTATCACCAATGGAAAGTGGAGGAGACAACCTCAGTTCGAGTCGATCAGAAGGAGTATAGGTTCGAATCCATGAGAGAGCCCCACAATCGAATCAATAAACCATGCATTGATTCGAACCCATCCTCCTAGAGCCTTGCCTCGAGTCCATGAAGAGCTCCTTTGCTTCGACTCCATCGGACAAGCCCTTCCTTCGAATCCATCCAAATCTTTCCCTAGTTAGAATCCATCAAGTCATCCCTTCCTTCGAATCCATCCAAAGCTTTCCCTAGTTAGAATCCATCAAGTCATCCCTTCCTTCGAATCCATCCCAATGGCCTTCTTTCGAATCCCTCAAGGCGAGATGCCTCGAATCCATGGGACTACCCCATTTCGCTTACATCAGAGCATATGAGTTCGTATCCATCAGATGGCCTCACTTCGAATCCATCAAGGAGGAAACATTCGAATCCATGCAGTTAGTTCACTTCGAGTCCATCGTTGAAGCGCATGATCGAATCCATCGTCTTCCCCCCCGCTTCGACTCCACGAATGTTGCCTCGAATCCACTAAGTCAAGACGGCTAAAGTTAGGGATTCGACCCTAAGGAATCGATTCGAACCAGGCTTGTTGACCGAAAGCGCAACCTTGAATCGATCATAACTTGAGATCTACAAGTCCAAATGCTATGAAATTTTCACAGGAGCTCGCATATACATAGAAGAATGTCCACGCCAATTTTCATCACGATTGGACACTTTTTTGATCGATTCGAACCAAGGGTCGAATCGATCCCAAAGTGGGCCCGGATCTCCAGAATTCGGCCATGTGGGCCACCCACACGTGCCAGAAGTGGTCTCTCCGAATTTTAGGAGAAATATCAGCCTCCAGCACCTATAAATAGAGCCCTTGGTCATTTAGAAAGGGGATCGGAGAACTTTAGAGATAAAGCACATCTAGACGCTGCCAGAATTGCTTCAGAGCACCACTGCTGTCTTTGATTTCGAATTTAGGCTTACTACTTGCTGTACTTTGACATTAAAGAGTTGTATTCTTCGAATATCAAGCAATAAAGTAACAAAACTTCATAGTGGACGTAGGCAAATCGCCGAACCACTCTAAATTGTTGTCTCTTGTGCAATTTGCTTCCTGCTATTTGGAGTTTTTGTTAGATAATCCACGTTTTAATTTACTCTCTTCATTTATTATCTCTTCAAAAACTTCCGACGAGTGTTGTGCCCAATTTTGACACAAACACTTTGGTGCTTTCACTAAGAAGAAACCCAGTTTTTTCCTCTTGCTCCTTGGATCTATCTTCGATACCGGATTGCATAAATCTAAGAGGAAGATCCAGACCTCATATTCAGATTCCTTCCGTTCTATTCAGATTTGTTAAAAGCCTAGGAAAGAATTCAACGCTTCAAGATGGTGAGTACAAGAACCACTTCTAACATTGGTGATCAAGAAGGTCGGGATAGGAAAAATCCCACATAGCTACAGTCGACTAATCAAGATGCTGCTGGGCATACAGATCAGTCGGGTCCGGTCACAAGACAAGAGTTCCAGGCGCTACTCCAGGAACTAACCCAAAGCCGACAACAGCTAACTGAGCAGTTGCGCGCCAACGCTGAGTTAACCAATCAACTAAATCGCCAAAAGCGAAGAAGATCCAGAAGGGATCAGGCTCCTCATTCTTCCACCGAAAGCTCCGCTTCATCTGACTACAGTAACAGATTTATCCATCCCAGGCTAGATGGAAACCATGCGCAAGCTGCTGACAATCAACATGCGTTAACCATTGGGCAAATAAGGGTTGGCCCATCTACCAGCTTCCATACTGGACCCTCCTCCCGAGGAGGCACTATTCCACAATACACTGCAGATGAACGAGCTGCTACAGCCGCTGCAGTTAACATAGGAGTTGATACTCAAGATCACTCCAATCAAAATTATCATCAGCAGGGACAGGTTCCAGAGCCATATGTCCCAGAAGACATCGAGCCAAGGAGGCGAGATGAGGATCGTCGACAGCGCCCGATCCCACCTCGCACTATGGAACCCGACCATACTTTGGCTCACCACCCACAGAATTTTCCAATACCAGACTTCTCATCCATGATACGACAAATGATTCGCGAGAGTCAAGGCCTAACAAATGACGATTGGGGAATCTCCCAGAGTCATACCCCATTTACTGATGACATATTGTATGCTGAACCTCCTCGGCTATTCAGAATGCCAACCCTTGCCATGTATGAAGGAAATTCCGACCCAAATCAACATATTCTGAAATATGAATGGTCGATGACTGCTGCGAGAGCTGGTGACGCAGTAAAGTGCCGTAGTTTTCCCATTTCCTTAGGGGGAATTGCGACAATGTGGTTTACACGATTACCGCCACGATCTATTTCTTCGTTTGACCAGTTAGCTACTAAATTTGTTGAACAATTTCGCATGCATATTGCCCGACCTAAAGATGTTAATACCCTATCAAGTGTCACTCAAGCTCCCGGAGAAACACTTAGACGATATTTGGAGAGATTCAATGCTGCATGCGCAGAGATCACCAACCCCAATGATAATTCCATTCTAATGGCTTTGACTAAAGGAATCGACCCTGATTCCGAGTTAGGAAATTGGTTAGCCGGAAAACCTCCCGCATCGTTGGACCGTTTCTATTCCAAAGCCGCTCAATTCTTGAGGCGAGAGGATGCGAAACAGTCTAGGAAGCAAGACGATGCAAGGCCCAGTAGTGAAGGGATTCAGAATAATGTTGCGGTTAAACAATCCGGAGAAAATTCAGGAAAAGTCGAATTGAATATCCAAAATAAACAGACTCAACGATCAAGAAACGGTGATAACCGAAACAAGAAGCAAGACCAGAATCGTGGTCCGAGACGTAGGGCCGCAATGTTTGACAGTTATACACCGCTTAACACGTCACTGGAAAACGTATACTTACATACTTGTAATACTATGCAATACAAGAAGCCTGCTCCGAAGCCTTCGTCGGAGAGGCAGATTCAGACAGGGAAGTTCTGTAGGTTTCATGGAAGTTATGGGCATAATACCAATGAGTGTAGACATTTGCAAGACCTCATTGAAAAGTGGATCAGAGAAAGAAAGTTGGACAAGTTTGTTCGGGCGCCGCAGTCTGGTGGAGCGGGCCCATCAAATCAAAATCGAACGCAAAATCAGGAAAGACAAGGTGAACCCGCTCGCACGGGCGGAAGTTTGGTTATCAATACAATAAGTGGTGGTCCCCATCCAGCAGACAGAAGCTGGAGAGAAATGGAGTCATATGCTAGCTCAATCAGGCATGTGGACTTTGAATGCTATAGTAACTCGGAAGTCGGAACACCGACTAAACAACAAA
This sequence comes from Allium cepa, assembly GCA_030765085.1. Classification (NCBI taxonomy): domain Eukaryota; kingdom Viridiplantae; phylum Streptophyta; class Magnoliopsida; order Asparagales; family Amaryllidaceae; genus Allium; species Allium cepa. The sequence continues at coordinate 105,116,719 of CM060944.1, read as the reverse complement.
AAACAATGGCTGATGAAATCGTGTTTAGAAATCGAGATGCCGATAGAGTCGAGGCTCCCACAATTGACCCGTTGGTCATATCCGCTCAAGTTGGTCCTGCTTGGATGAAGAGGATCTTAGTAGACAACGGAAGTTGCGCAAATATATTGTTTAAAAGAGCATATGATTTAATGAAAATGGAAGCTAAGGACTTAAAGCCTTGTCAATCACGAGTCCACGGCTTCAATGGGAGTGCAACGATACCAACCGGAATAGTTGAATTGCCAGTAGAGTTGGGTGCGGGAGAATGCCGAAGAGTGCGGATGTTGCAATTTGTTGTCTTAGATATTCCTTCCCCGTACAATGCTTTTTTGGGCCGACCGGCCCTTGCTGAATTTAGGGCTGCTATTGCCCCATGGTGTTTAACTCTGAAGTTCCCTACTGACCAGGGGATAGGAGTTGTACAAGGAGATCAGGCTGCTGGAAGAGCCTGTTATGTTGCTGAGCTGCGGGAGGTGCAGCGAAAAGAGAAAGGAAAGGGCGTAGAGGAATCTCTCTGCGTCCGTTTTACTGACGATTGACAATTAGCGCCTGGGCCTCGGCCTGGGCACCACAACCAATTCCAAAAGGATCTTGATCCAAGGGCAACGATAATAAAGAAGAATCTATGGAAAGTCAGGCTTCTCCGGCCGAGCTAACCATTGATGTCCCGATTGACGATGATCACGATGACTCGAGAATGTTGAAGATTGGGTCTCAGCTTAACCAAAAGACACAACATGAATTAGTTGATTTTCTCCGGGCGAATCTTGACGTGTTCGCCTAGACACACTCTGATATGTGTGGAATCTCGCCTGACATCGCGAGCCACACCTTGAACATTGACCCGCGGTATATCCCGGTCAAGCAGAAAAGACGTGGTATGGATCCAGAGAGATCTGCCGCCCTGAAAGAAGAGGTCGATAAGTTGAAATCAAATGGGTTCATTAGAGACGCTTTATACCCAGAATGGGTGTCCAATCCCGTACTTGTCCGAAAACCAAACGGAAAATGGAGAACGTGTATCGATTACTCCTACCTGAATAAATCCTGCCCGAAAGACAGCTTTCCACTTCCCCGGATCGATCAACTGGTAGATTCAACCGCCGGACATGAATTGTTATTCTTCATGGATGCTTACTCAGGTTACAACCAGATACCCATGCATGTACCAGACCAAGAAAACACAAGCTTCGTAACCGACTTAGGGTTGTACTGCTACAAGGTCATGCCTTTTGGATTAAAGAATGCTGGCACAACTTATCAACGCTTAGTCAACCGAATGTTTGCCGATCAGATTGGAAATACTATGGAGGCCTATGTAGATGACATGTTGGTGAAGTCACGATACTCTGGTGATCATATCAAAGAATTGGAATCAATGTTCGATATCCTAAGGAAATACGGGATGAAGCTTAATCCACTAAAGTGTCATTTCGGAGTCGCATCCGGAAAATTCCTTGGGTTTATTGTCAATGCCCGAGGAATAGAGGCCAACCCCGAAAAGATCTGGGCTATCAGAAACCTCCAAACTCCAAAAACCATGAAGAAAGTTCAGAGTCTTAATGGAAAAGTTGCAGCACTGAGCAGGTTTATCTCAAAATCGACCGACAAATGCATTCCGTTTTTCGATTTGATTCGAACGGGGAAACTAAATTTTGAATGGACTGCAGAATGTGAGGGAGCATTTCAATCGCTAATCCAACATCTTTCTGTACCACCAATCCTTTCAAATCCTGTAGATCATGAAAAGTTTTATCTTTACCTGGCAGTATCAGAGAATGCAATCAGTGCTGCATTAATTCGGGAGGAAGACCAAGTGCAAAAGCCGGTCTACTACGCGAGTAAACGATTGACTGGAGCCGAGAGAAATTATCCAAAGCTTGAAAAGTTGGCATATTTCCTAGTCATCCCCTCGAGGAAGCTCCGTCCATATTTCCAGGCTCATCCTATTACTGTGTACAATCAGCCGTTACGACAGGTCCTTACGCGGCCTGAGACGTCTGGTAGGTTGCTAAAATGGAACATCGAACTGAGTCAATTCGACATCACTTATACTCCAAGGAGTGCCATTCACGGCCAAGTCCTAGCAGATTTTATAGCCGAATTCACTATCCCTGAAGACTTGCCCGAGACCAGCAAATCTCCCGAATACATCTGGAAGTTGTACACCGATGGTGCGTCAAACGATCGGTGCTCAGGAGCTGGGGTAGTGCTTAAAACCCCCGAGGGATGATCCATATGTTATGCTTTAAAGTTCGAGTTCCGTGCAACCAACAACGAAGCCGAGTACGAAGCCCTACTTACCGGGCTAAAGCTTGCCCGTGATCTGAAAATCATTGCTGTAGAGATCTACTGCGATTCCCAGTTGGTAGTATGCCAAATTCGAGGAGAATATCAGGCCAAAGACCGAAGATTAGTTGCTTATCTAACTCGGGTTATGGAGATTCTTAACCAATTCGATTACTATGCCATTTTCTACATACCCCGAGAGCACAATCAAAAAGCTGATTCATTGCAAAGTTAGCGAGTACGGGTGAGGCTCAACAGTTCGGGGTTGTTCCGGTTGAAACCCTATCCTCTCCGAGCATTGATCAAAGGGAGACTGATTTCACATTTGAAGCTACCTCCAATAAGGAGTCGTGGATGACCCCTTATCGAGATTATATCGAACGTGATGTATTGCCCGAGCAACGAAGCGAGAAAAGACAAGTTCTACGAAAGGCCTCACGATTTGTTATTCAAAATGGAGTCATGTACCGGAGAGGATACTCTGTTCCTCTCCTCCGGTGTATCGCGCACGATGAAGTCAGACGAGTGTTACGCGATGTACGCGAAGGAGAATGTGGCGATCACACTGGGGGGCAAGCGCTCGCAAAGAAAATTCTTCGATATGGGTATTATTGGCCTATTGTTAATCGCGATGCTGCAGACTATGCTAGGAAGTGTGACAAATGTCAGAAACACGCTCGAATTCCTAGAGCTCCTCCTATTGACATAACCCAAATGGTCAGTACTTGGCCATTCGCGATATGGGGAATAGATATCATTGGCACATTGCCTCTGGCCAAAGGTGGCGCGAAGTACGCCATCGTCGCAGTTGATTATTTTACAAAATGGGCTGAAGCTGAACCCCTTGCGACAATTACAACGAAGAAAGTAATCAACTTTGTAGTGCGTAACATCATCTGACGTTTTGGTCTCCCACATACTATCATCACCGATAACGGAACTCAATTCGACAGTACTGAATTCAAGAATTTCTGTCAACGATTCCACATCCATAAGAAATTCTCCGCAGTAGCGCACCCTCAAGCAAATGGTCAGGTTGAAGCCGTTAATAAAGTTATCAAGTCCATTCTAAAGAAGCGACTGGAAAAAGCTGGGGGCAAATGCGTCGACGAACTTCCTATGGCACTATGGGCCTATCGAACGACTCATAAAACTGCAACCGGTCATACCCCGTTTTCTCTATCTTATGGTTCTGAAGCCGTTATTCCGGTCGAAATGGAAGTGCATTCTCATCGTGTAACGCATTACGATCCAAAAACAAATGCCATATTACTTGCTGAATCTTTGGATTTACTCGATGAGAAGCGCGAAGAGGCTGATTTGATGGCAGCCGCATATCGAAATCGAGTCGCCTGACTGTATAATGCCAAGGTCCATCCGCGAACCTTCGAACTCGGCGATCTCGTACTCAAAAGGGTTTATCCGGTCCCTTCACACATGAAGCCAAATTGGGAAGGGCCGTATGTGATTTCACAAAAGCTCGGAGATGGCACGTTCAAATTATCAACGTTGACGGTTTTACCTTACCAAGAGCTTGGAACAGCGAAAGTCTTCGTCGCTACTACATATGAAAAACTTTTCTTATTTATTTTCTGTCAATTTATTCCTTTGCATTTTATTCTAGCATTTTGAGATTTAAATTTGTAATAAGGCAACTTACTTTGCCATATTTTCTCGTTTCAGCAATAAAATGCCATCTCTTCGAGCCAGAGCTGTGATTTACTGAATATGACATACAATATCACAATGCACGGAGAGCTAAGTTCCATCACGCGGTGGGATTTATTCAAATAGGGAGTGACTGTGATACGATTGGCCACTCGCTAAGTGAAACCCGAGCTCGGGGGCAGAACACTACATCAACATTCACAGGGATTGATACACGACAATCCCTCCTCCAACTCCAAATTCCCAGAGTGTGAATTGGAGCATAAACTTCAACTCTCGGTTCCCGGAGCGCGAACCGGAGTATAAATCCATCGCTCCCGGAGTGTGAGCCAATTCCAAATTCCCAGAGTGTGAATTGGAGCATAAACTTCAACTCTCGGTTCCCGGAGCGCGAACCGGAGTATAAATCCATCGCTTCCGGAGTGTGAGCTAACTTCAAATTCCCATAGTGTGAATTGGAGCATAAACTTCGACTCTCGGTTCCCGGAGCGCGAACCGGAGTATAAATCCATCGCTCCCGGAGTGTGAGCCAACTCCAAATTCCCAGAGTGTGAATTGGAGCATAAACTTCGACTCTCGGTTCCCGGAGCGCGAACCGGAGTATAAATCCTTCGCTCCCGGAGTGTGAGCCAACTCCAAATTCCCAGAATGTGAATTGGAGTATAAACTTCAACTCTCGGTTCCCGGAGCGCGAACCAGAGTATAAGTCTGAATTCCCGGAGCGCGAATTGGAATATAAAACTCTATCTCTAAATTCCCAGAGTGTGAACTGGAGTATAAACATTAAGTACAAGTTCCCGGAGAGCGAACTAAGTCATAAACACTGATAATTAATAAGTTCCCGGAATATGAGCCGAACTGTTAATTACAAACTATGTTAAGTCCCCGATGTGTGGACATGTATTCAAGGCTTATGGCATATGTGAACACGAACTGATCAATGTGATACTTGAGTAAAAAAAGAAAATAGCTGTTTTTCATGTTATCAACAAACAAAAAAGGAGTTTGATTACATGATAAAACTAAAAACATTTCATAAAGTGGGTGCCGAATCCAAACTTATACACGACCTACAAAAGGAGAAGTAGAAAGAATTTCCCTTTCACAGCTACGTGGAAAAACAAGAAGTTCACTCTTTCTTCTTCCGGGGTTTCTTCTTCAGGGTTGAGCCACTAGACCCACTACCCGACTTCTTGCGAGATTTCTTGTCTTTCTTTGGAGCATCCTCAGGATCTGGCATGATATCCACGTCTTCCTCAGAGCTAGAAGGGATAGAGATCCTTTTGTGAGGACGAACCGGAGGCGGGGAAGCCGTAACAGGTGGCGAAGCTTCGACGCTAGAAGTTATAGCTGTGCCGGTGAGAGAAGTAACCATTGAAGGGGTTAAGCTTGGTGGAGCAACATCACCTCCGGAACCACCAACCGTCGTCACCGTAGCCATTTCGGCGCTTATCTCAGCAATAATTTCTCCTTCTCGGGAAGATCGAGCAGCGCTGGAGACACTAACGGTCGGCATAAACGAGCTAAAAGTTAGGGCAACTCCACCCGTTGCAAAGGAAGGATCGGAAAAAGGTTCACAGGGTTGCTTGAGAAGCTCCTCAATCATCTGAGCATCAAATGACATTGAACTCCCCTCTCCCATCTCGCTGGTTACGGCAGTGGTTGTGATGGCCTCAGTAACGACGGCTCCTTGCATTGGCTGTGAAGTTTGTAGTATTGGAAGTACTCGCGCATCACTTTCAGTCACTGGTCAAAAAGAAAAGAGAATAATTAGTCAAATGATCGGCTCCAAGTTCAAAATTCCAGAAACACTTAAGCAACATTTAGAATACCTTCTTTGCCACGGCTCGGTGATGGGACGAGTTCAGAAATGGTAGTTGTACCGAGAGACAGTTCCGGTCGATCCGGGTTATAAGCAGGGATAACATGTGGACCGAATGTAGTGGTGACTCCAGATGAGGTTGGGGCATCAACTGAAACATTCTCACTATAATGTGCAGCTCCAGAACCCTCACCAGTCTCCACATGGTGAAAACCAAGTCTCTCTCTCTCAGCGGAGATCATCGCATCATGGAGAAGTTTCCTTTTCTCTTCGCTCAACAAGCGAGATTCAAGTTCAAATTCGTCTACGGCGCCTTCAGGGAGAGATGCTCTTTTGTTCGCCACCAGCTTTTTCCAAGCACTGAGTAGAAGCGTAGAATAATCTTCGAGCCACGAGAGATTCCTGTGCTCAAGTACATTAGCATTATAAGTGTCGAGAAGATCATCAAACTCGGCTTCTACTCTGAATATCTCTGCTTGAACTCTCCCTTCTACCTCTGCCTCCACCGCTTCAACTTTAGCAACCGCCGCCTCTCGCTCAGCTCGGAGAGACACAACTTGCTCCCACGCTTCCTGTGCGGCCGTATTGGCGTCATCTTTTTCCTTGTTTAAGTTGGCGAATTTAGCCTTTAACTCCTCAAGTTCTCTGACCGCCGCATCTCGCTCGGCCTCAACATTTTTGTACCGATGGCCTAAATCTTCAACTAAAGTACAATGCGCTTGTTGCATTTTCGCCATCTCAGCTAGTGTCTCATCGACTTTCTGTAGCGACTCCAGTTCGGCCTTGCGAGAAGATTCCGTTTCAGATTGAAGTACGTCAACAATACGGTTCTTCTGAGCCAAGTCCGCTTCCAGTTTCTCCATAACTTTGGCTCGTTCGAAGGCTACTTTCGAGGCTTTAACAGCCGCCCTGTACCATTCTTTATACTGAGCATAAAAATCCCGGGTATAGCTGAGGGCGGTGTTCACGGCCTCTTCGGGAATTCTTTTGAGATTGGGTGGAAAGATATAGGCATCAAAGCATATTTCTGGAAAGTCTTTTTTCAACTGAGCAATTCTAATAGCCCCTTCACCAGACGGTTTCAAGAGGTGCCTCCTCCACAGTTACGGTCGCAGCCGTATCAGTCCTTGAACGATGTGGACCAGGTTTAGAAACTTGTTGAGATGGTTGTTGCCGCGAAGGTTCGACTACAGGTGCCTGGCCGCTGGATGGCGGAGGAGAACGAGAGGGTGAACGGTACCTTCGGTCCCTATCAGAACGCTCCTGGCTAGAATAATATCGGGAATGGTCCCTATCGCGATGCTCTTGCTCATAATACCTCCGCTCACGATCTCGGTCAGAATCCCTTACGGCGAGATTCATAATAGGATGAAGAATGGTGTGCTCGCCGAAGTTTATCAAGTGTTGAAGGACGATTCGACATGGCACCTGTAAAGAAGGAATAATTCGATTAAGTACCAAGAAAAAGCACTGCAATGCATGTGGAAGTCGTGAAGTGTTGTGAAAAGTGTATAAATGCGTAAACCCCCCGACCAAGCAGAAGCGTCGATTACACTAACCGGTAAAGATTTGCTTATATCAAGCGCTCCCCGGAGCTCTTCCAACCGGACCCGTGGTGGAGAGATACGTAGTCCGGAATGGGAATATCGTCCAACCCTGTGAAAAGATCTCCGGACTGGCAAGGAGAGGCGCTGGAAACAGTAACCCCAGGTTGGGAACGGGTTACGACTACAGACTTCCATCTCTTAAACTTAGGTACATCAGCCTTGCCTGTCTGGTCCTCTTCTATTCGAGAAAGGTCGGCTGCTATCTCAGTGTCTGTGGGCGTTCTATCGTCATCGCTCATTCCTCTTATCACAACGCTAGGTTTTCTTTTTGCCACTTTCTTCTTCTTCCTCGAGGCCGATTTCGCCAAACCTTCAATTACAATACTCTAGCCCATCTCAATCAAACCCAATGTTCTTAAGTTATCATCGGTCAACAACAAATCTATGTGCCTTGAGTCATGGGGAACCCTTTGTAAGCTTTGAACGACGCCTCTATAATGCCCACCAGTAGGTCTCGAAATGATAGCTGCAAGAATAGCAGGGTACTAGTGTAAAGTATTAAAAGTGACCATTCAAGAACGAATTATGATACTTACGTCTGGATAACCATCTCCTGGCAAACCCTAAGGGGCATCGAACAAAAAACCACTCGTTCTTGAAATAACTAAGCCTGGTCCAGGCCCCAGTCACGACCTGACAGTTCCTAACCGCCTCCAGAAAAGTAAAAGACGGGCTATCACCCCTACTCTTAAAGTTGAAAATGTGCCTGATCTCGTTAGGTCTTGGCGGGCGAAAAAGTCAATCCATAAATATGACGAAGACGCTGTTTAGTAGTGCATGCCCATTGGGATGAAGCTGTGAAGGAGCGATTCCTAAATGCGACAGCATCTCTCTGATATATTGGTTAAAAGGAGGAAGAGATCCAGCCGCACAGGCACGACGGTAGAAGGCAGTATATCCTTCAGGTGGGTTGTGTGGTCTGTCACTAGCACTAGGTAATAAAACATCGTCCATAGATATGTTATGTTACGAACATATCCGGCCCAACAGAGACTCCGAGATATTGGACTGAACAGAATCGACAGGATCTTCGATAAATATGGCCTTTGGCAATTCATCCGGGGCCGGATCTACGACTTCAAGAGGGATGTCCGAAATCTCAAGCGCTGGAAGAGGCGAGCTTTGTGCTTCTTGTTGTTGAGAACTCGAAGACTCCATAATTAACTAACTCACCACAAAGCGGCGTTAAATACGTAAAAAACCCGTGCATTCCCCCGGTGCAAAGTGTATGAGTATGTCGTGCGGTGCAAGTGCTATGCAAAAATTTAAGCAGATTCTACAAGATGAAACGAGATGTCCGAACGATGAAACTTTGGAATTTGAGAATGAAAACGACTGTCATCGCTGACCGTCACTTTCACGCCACCCAGATGCTACTGACCAATCCAAGTATAAATTCATTATATTTAGTTTAAGTCATGGTGCCATCGGCGAGCTCCAAAGGGAAGGTCAAGTAAAATTCGATTATGCAAGGCCGAAGCTCGCCGGAGTCAAGTATATTAAAAGTTCAGTAAGTTCGTCAAAGTTCAGCTTGAAATTGGTCGTAGTTCAGATATTGAAGTAAATCAGAAGAGTGGAAGTCCCAGGAGAAAGAACGTTCGAATCAATCGACTCGAATGGACACGGGTCGAATCGATGGACTTCGAGTTGGTACGCCCCAACTCCATGTAGTTCGACTCGATGAGACTCTGGGAACAAAGGAGCAGTTCGAATCCATGAAGCCCTGGATACTTCGAATCGATCAAAGTTGGACTCTTTCGAATCGATCACCATATCATTACTTCGAATCGATCCATGTAAAGCTCCTTCGAATCGATCAGAATATCGCTATTTCGAATCGATCGCCGCGACCCTTTTTCCTTTGCAACCATCGATTCGAAGCTATGCATTCAAAATCACCTCAAATTGCTCATTCTTGGATCGATGTGAAGCAATGAGAGACAACACTTTGATCGATGCGACTCGAATGACCTCACTCCTCAGTTCCATTGAGTCGAACCACCTTGTCCAGATCCCACCACTCCTCGCGATTTTCAAAAAGGAAAGGTTGAATCGATGTCAAAAACTTCCAGTTCCATCATTCCTTACTCGTCTTGATTCACCAATTACCTGACTTGGTAAAATCACGAGGGAAAGCCTAAAGAATTCGATCGATTCGTGGAAAACACGCTTGTCTTAAGCTCTGGAAGATCGATTCGAAGAAGAAGCTACAGCAACAGTGAAAAGTGAAAAGTTAAAAAAGAGCCCGGCCTCACGTATTTATATGGATCCCAGGGGAGAAACGGGATGATTCGTCTCCCGGTCAAAATGGCCGACGCCAATAGGTCACATGTTATTGATTCGAACAAGCCACGATTCGAATCCATCACGTTCAAATCCACCGAGTGCGAACCCACTGCGTTCAAATCCATCACAGCGTAGAGCCATTGCTTCGAATCCATTGCCTTCCTGCCATTGCACAATCGAATCCATCCAAACTTAGTCGATGCAAGGCATCATCGGTTCGAGGTAGCACTGAGCCGATGCCAGACAATCGATTCGAACGAGCGTGACTTCGAATCCATCAAGACAACATCGATGCGAAGCGTCATCGATACGATGCACATAAACAAGGGCTAAATTGAAAAATCCTATTTTCGAAGTACCTATTCCATAACCATCAATTCCATCGATTCGAAATCCTATCGGTTCGAACAAACATGCTTCGAATCCATTAGACACCATCGATGAGAATGAATGCAGCGCTTCGATATGAAAAATTACTGGTCTACCTTTTACACCGATTCAGGAGAGGATCAATACAAGAGGATGATCATAGATGATTATAACCACAATGTTTTAACCCGAATCTCAAATTGGTTCAGGAGAGGGCCGATGCAGAATTCAATAACAAACCAAATTGACAACAACTAGCAATCGCGCAACGTTAACCAAAGCCAAAGTGGTACATATATCCACATGCGTATGACTAACACTTGATCTTTGACATTTACAGGGTCAAATGTTCATCTCGTTATAGTTACAACGACTGATGACTTTCGGAAGAGCATGTCCTGATTGTCCAACGTGAAACTGCAGCTTTTCAAAGCATGTCATGTTTTACACAAGACGTACTTTGGGGGGCAAATGTTATCCCGCCTTCTGGCAAGGCCGAGATACCAAGGAACTGGCTGGAAAATAAGGGTCGCATGTCCTCAATTTTGAATGATTGTCGGTTTACTACAAATATCGATGGATTTTGTCCAAGTCTGGATCGAGCTGCAATTGATAAGACACGTCGAGCGAAGCTGTGGGAACTAACATCCAAATTTCGAGGCAATCCGAGTTCGTATGCTCAAGTTATCACCAATGGAAAGTGGAGGAGACAACCTTGGTTCGAGTCGATCAGAAGGAGTATAGGTTCGAATCCATGAGAGTGCCCCACAATCGAATCGATAAACCATGCATTGATTCGAACCCATCCTCCCAGAGCCTTGCCTCAAGTCCATGAAGAGCTCCTTTGCTTCGACTCCATCGGACAAGCCCTTCCTTCGAATCCATCCAAAGCTTTCCCTAGTTAGAATCCATCAAGTCATCCCTTCCTTCGAATCCATCCAAAGCTTTCCCTAGTTAGAATCCATCAAGTCATCCCTTCCTTCGAATCTATCCCAATGGCCTTCTTTCGAATCCCTCAAGGCGAGATGATTCGAATCCATGGGACTACCCCATTTCGCTTACATCAGAGCATATGAGTTCGTATCCACCAGATGGCCTCACATCGAATCCATCAAGGAGGAAACATTCAAATCCATGCAGTTAGTTCACTTCGAATCCATCGTTGAAGCGCATGATCGAATCCATCGTCTTCCCCGCCGCTTCGACTCCACGAATGTTGTCTTGAATCCACTAAGTCAAGACGGCTAAAGTTAGGGATTCGACCCTATGGATTCGACCCTAAGGAATCGATTCGAACCAGGCTTGTTGACCGAAAGCGCAATCTTGAATCGATCATAACTTGAGATCTACAAGTCCAAATGCTATGAAATTTTCATAGGAGCTCGCATATACATATAAGAATGTCCACGCCAATTTTCATCACGATTGGACACTATTTTGATCGATTCGAACCAAGGGTCGAATCGATCCCAAAGTGGGCCCGGATCTCCAGAATTCGGCCATGTGGGCCCCCCACACGTGCCAGAAGTGGTCTCCCCGAATTTTAGGAGAAATATCAGCCGCCAGCACCTATAAATAGAGCCCCTGGTCATTCAGAAAGGGGATCGGAGAATTTTAGAGATAAAGCACGTCTAGACGCTGCCAGAATTGCTTCAGAGCACCACTGCTGCCTTTGATTTTGAATTTTGGCTTACTACTTGCTGTACTTTGACATTAAAGAGTTGTATTCTCCGAATATCAAGCAATAAAGTAACAAAACTTCATAGTGGACGTAGGCAAATCGCCGAACCACTCTAAATCGTTGTCTTTTGTGCAATTTACTTCCTGCTATTTGGAGTTTTTGTTAGATAATCCATGTTTTAATTTACTCTCTTCATTTATTATCTCTTCAAAAACTCCCGACGAGTGTTGTGCCCAATTTTGACACAAACAGTTATGCTTATTTCTATATTTGTTTTCGAAGATATTATATCCACTGTGTAGTAGTTTTGAGTTTGTATCAGTATGTCGGATTTCCTTTTGAAATGAAATGCATGTTACACTATCTGACGTATCGGTGCTCGCACAAAGCAATTAAATGGATGGTCGCTCCTCAACAGCCTTATTCTTCATGCTAGTTGACGACATTACTATGTAGTGTCCTTCGCCAGCGTGAGTATAGAGGTGGGGCGTCATAGCTTGGTATCAGAGTCAAACTTCGTAACAATGTAGAATAATTTAACAAGGATCATCGTCCTAAGTCCATCTTAGGAGTCGTGCCTTAGGATTTTATTCGAGTCATTGGACCCATTCTATCCTAGTTTCTTTTTGATGCCTTGTTTTATCAATCAAGATTTATTTGACATTCATTCTAAGATTAACCTTTTTCTTCTTCTTTCTTTCATTCTTAAAGAAGAGAAATGGTTAGACCAGGTCGTCCCAGCGCCGGTCAATCTAGTGCTACTCCCCAGGATGGTATATTTATGTCTGCCCAACAGCTTCTTGATCTTATACAGAATTCTCAAGCTGCCGGACCCATTCCAGAGCCTACTCACCCTAAAACTAGGTTTGCACGTTTATGCAGTGATTATACCAACTTGGGTGGGAAGCCATTCATGGGTACCAAAAACATCATTGTAGTCCAAGCTTTGCTTAGAACATGCGATCGCATCTTTACTCGCATGAATCTTATTGATCTTCATCGAGTTCAAGTGTCTTCTAGTATGCTCCAAGAGAGAGCATTAGATTGGTACGAACTTCTGATTCGTGAAATTATTGAAGCGGATCTTACTTGGGAGCAATTTCGGGAAAGATTTCAATCGAAATTTGTACCAGAAGCTGAGAAAGTGACTTTAGCCCGTCGTTTTATAGACCTTGTTCAAGGTGAATCTTCTATGGCAGAATATGTCGCATCTTTTGAATCTCTCTCTAATTATGGGGTCGAGTATATAAATACCCCATTGAAGAAAAATCAGAGATTTGTCTACGGCTTGAATAAGAATCTCAAGAAGCTATTACTTCTGAAATTGGAGGTTGCTTTCGATCAGCTTGTTGATATCGCTCTTCGACTTGAAGAGGCTGATAAGGAGGGTGATGTTGAAGTTGTGGGTGCCAAACCGAACTTCAACAGCAAGAAGAGGCCTAATAAGTTCAAGGTTCCTTATCCTAACAAGAAAGGGAAACATATAGCAAAGACTCCTAACTCTAGCCGTGGAGAATGTTATAATTGTGGTTCTAAGGACCATTATTCTAATAATTGTTCAAAGCCCCTTGCTTGTCGCTATTGCAAAAGTTCGGGTCAATATATATCTTCACGTCCCAACAAAGTAAGAAGGAGGGAAAGCTAAATGTTGTACAAGCCCCTTGTAACACTTCTCGTGGTCAAGATATTTCTCATTCTATCCTTGATAGCATTATTATGTTTCGTGATCAACCTATTTGAGTTCTTTTTGATACGGGTGCATCCCATTCTTTTATCTCAAAAGAACTTGTTGATACTTTTTCTTTAAGTGTTATGGCTTTAATGACTTCTTTGAGAATTGCGAATCCGGTCGCTGGATCCGCAAAACTTGGTTTGTTTTGTAAAGATGTCGAGTTTATTTTGTGTGATTTTCCTTTCCGAGCTGATTTGCATGTCAGACGTTACTTTGGCTTCGGAATGATTTTGAGAATGGATTGGCTTAACCGTTATGAAGCCCATATCCTATGTCCTAAGCGGACTATTAATCGTTGACATCCTCAATCTGTTAAGCAGATATCTATTGTTCTTAAAGATTCGGATTCGAGCTTGGCTGCGTCTTTATATTCTTTAAATCCTCATGATGACGATGATGATGATGAGGAAGATGTCATTTCTGTTATTCACGTTGTTCGTGAATTTTCCGACTTATTTGAGCCCGTTTTAGGATTACCACCTAAGCGAGCAATTGAGTTCAGAATTAATCTAATTCCTGGAGCTTTGCCTATTACTCGTCCTAATTATGGTATGTCCAATAAGGAAAATAAGGAGATGCGTAAGCAATTATCCGAATTGGAGACGAAGCAATTTATTCGCTCTAGTTCCCCTCCTTGGGGAGCTTCGGCTATTTTTGTGAAGAAATCCGATGGTACACTAAGGCTTGGCGTTTATGTGACGCCCCACCTCTATACCCACGCTAGCCAAGAACATTACTGTGAATGCTGTCAACTAGCACGGAGAATAAGGCTGTTGAGGAGCGACCATCTGTATAATTGCTTTGTGCGAGTACCGATATACCGGATAAAAATATAACTTTTCATCTCAAGAGGAAATCCGATATACCGACACAAACTCAAAGCTACTACACAGTGGCTATAATTTCTTCGGAAACAAATATAGAAATAAACATAACATAAATCAGTCACAGACAATTCATATCACAAAGGCGGAAATAGATATGAATATTACACATGAAAGTGTACATCAGAGTAGTGGTCTAAAAAGATCCACAATAATACAAAGGAATAGATACAAGTGCTAGACAAAAGAATAAGTATACATAAAGGAGTCTATATCTCAAATGTATACAACAAAAACTACTAATCTAAGTAGTTAGCCAAAAGTCAGAGGGATCAATCCCAAGAGAGAAGTCAAGCAGAAGCACCTGTAATATCTCAGTCTGACACGAGTATTATTTAAGAAGAAAATAATAAAAGGATCAGTCTAGCTATAAATATCAGAAGAAGTGATATATAATAAGAGATATGACATAAACATATAATAATCACAATGCCAAGCTGTGATAAATAAGTAATTGAAAATCATCAAGAGATTAATCAATATCACAATAATCTACTCAAGATAAAAAGGAATGTCATACTCCTAATTTCATTCACCAAGCCACAATAAATGACATATATATCAATGCCCATCGTAAAAGTTGGTGAAACACAAATTCCAGAAATCAACACATGAAATCCAGAAATCACAAGGAAAGGATCAACGACGTCGTAAAGCGGGACATCCGATGAACCAAATCACAATCAAAGGGAACAACGACGTCGTACAGCGGGACGTCCGATGAACCAAATCACAAAGACATAGCACGATGCTAGTCTAGAACCTAAAATGATCGTCATGATCAAAGAGAAGTGACGATTACACTAAGCTAGTAAATATATGAGCTTAGCTTCATGTCCCTTAACCACTAGCTTAACTTAAATATTTACGAACAAATTGTAGATCTCCACTAGAAAATTGTCACAAGAGATTCAATCGAACAAGTCCAAGAATTAACCGACGAAGTAAACGTAAGTGTTTCATACCACTCGTTTTACTAAGTCGTTTAATTAGATTTCTCATACGAGTGAGGTAAAGGTTTGTATATACTAATAGATTGGAAAACGGTTTTATAAACGAATTTGGTATTAAAATAGTATTGAAATCGTTTGAGGAAAGAGTTTTGATATTTACTACTAGCATAGAAAACCTTTATATTTTTAAAGTGACAAAGCACAAGGGGGATTGTAGAAACAATCAATCACAAAGATCACATTCGAAGATGTGAATAAAAATCCAATGAAATCGACAAAGGATCCATCGAAGTGGATATATCTAAAATTCCCAAAGAAAATAAGTCATCAAAGATGATAATAAATGATGACAATAAATAGGATTATCACGAATCGATTTAAATTGGAATTTCAATCCAAAAAGGCAAATTGGACTCAAACAGCAGGTTCAGTCGACTGAACTGAGTTTTTCAGCCGACTGACCCTGTACCTGGAAATTTTCCAGGTTCAGGAAACTTTCTGTTTCCAGTTTCAGTCGACTGTGCAGAGTTTTTCAGTCGACTGAATCATGCCTGGAAACTCTCGGGTTTCAGGTTCAGTCGACTGAACAGAGTTTTCAGTCGACTGAATCATGCCTGGGCTGTTTTTCAGCCTTATTCAAATGAAGAGCAAACTCTTCCAAAATGCAACCGGACGAACATTGGATCTAAGGGTTTATGCCAATCGGCAACCCAGCCCTATATGCTCCTCGGTGCATCACTAAAAGCATGATCAAACATCCATAAAAGGATTTTACACAAGTTTGGTTTAAAAAACCCAAAAATTGGAATATTCACAAAACCAATCCAAATCAAGAGCAAATGCACATGAATAAGTGTTAGGAATTCATACCCAATAACCAAAGATAATTATAGTCATAGATGTGAGATAAAAATCTCACCTTTAAACTAAATTTATGAAGATGAAGCTTGAAAGCAATGGCAAGAACAAGCACTCTTCAATTCCAACTCAACAAGCTTGAATCTAAGATTAAAAGAGAAACATTCCCTAAATTAGGTTTAGGAAATTTCTGAAATTCAAAGAGAGAATGAGTTGGAGAAGAAGAAGAGGAAGCTTACCCATGGGTTCTCATGAACTTTGGAGCAAGGAGATGGATTTGCAAAGCAAGCTAGGGCTTAGGAATTTCTATTTCCCATTCTCTTCCTCCATTTTTGCTTGAGCTTGAGTGTTAGGAAAATAGAAGAGAAGTGAATGAAGAGGAGAGTGTTGGAACTGAGTTAAGTGACTAATTTGCTCAGCCCAACCAAAGCCCTAAGCGGGAAAAAGTAGTAAAAATCAACTTTCTCCAAACATATCGAAGCTTATACTCAAAAAGGTCGCAAACGGCATTTTGAACTCAATGGAGGTGGTCTCGAGTCCTAATTCGACCGTATGCAAAAAGTAGGTTTTCGGACTAAAATCCGACGAACGATAAAATGTTTAAATAAAATATTTAAATATAAAATCGATAAATATGCGGGTTGTTACAGACTCCCCTCCTTAAAGAAATTGCGTCCTCGCAATAAGTAAGAAAGAAATATATGAAGTAACAACCATAGAAGCATATTAACAGAAAAGAAAATTTTGAAATAGGAAGTTCACCCTAAAGTGCACAAAAGAGTTAGCAAGAAATCTGGTGAAACTTCAATTTCCACAATAACACCGGGCTCAAGAATGAAAACCGAAATCCCTAAGGCATTCCCGTAGATAAAAGACGTGGGGAACGTCAAGAATAGCAGAAAATTGAGTCGGTGCAACGGCGTAGTACAAAAACGGTACGCCCGAAAAACTAGAAACTCAAACAATTTGGGACATCAGCGTAGTACAAAAACGGTACGCCCAATGAACCAAAGCAAAGACATCGATGTCTTTGCATTTGATTCATCGGATGTACCGTTGTACTACTCACATCTATGACTATAATTATCTTTGGTTGTTGGGTATGAATTCCTAACACTTATTCATGTGCATTTGCTCTTGATTTGGATTGGTTTTGTGAATATTCCAATTTTTGGGTTTTTTAAACCAAACTTGTGTAAAATCCTTTTATGGATGTTTGATCATGCTTTTAGTGGTGCACCGAGGAGCATATAGGGCTGGGTTGCCGATTGGCATAAACCCTTAGATCCAATGTTCGTCCGGTTGCATTTTGGAAGAGTTTGCTCTTCATTTGAATAAGGCTGAAAAACAGCCCAGGCATGATTCAGTCGACTGAAAACTCTGTTCAGTCGACTGAACCTGAAACCCGAGAGTTTCCAGGCATGATTCAGTCGACTGAAAAACTCTGCACAGTCGACTGAAACTGGAAACAGAAAGTTTCCTGAACCTGGAAAATTTCCAGGTACAGGGTCAGTCGACTGAAAAACTCTGTTCAGTCGACTGAACCTGCTGTTTGAGTCCAATTTGCCTTTTTGGATTGAAATTCCAATTTAAATCGATTCGTGATAATCCTATTTATTGTCATCATTTATTATCATCTTTGATGACTTATTTTCTTTGGGAATTTTAGATATATCCACTTCGATGGATCCTTTGTCGATTTCATTGGATTTTTATTCACATCTTCTAATGTGATCTTTGTGATTGATTGTTTCTACAATCCCCCTTGTGCTTTGTCACTTTAAAAATATAAAGGTTTTCTATGCTAGTAGTAAATATCAAAACTCTTTCCTCAAACAATTTGGGACATCAGCGTAGTACAAAAACGGTACGCCCAATGAACCAAAGCAAAGACATCGATGTAGTACAAACGGTACATCCGATGAATCAAATAGCAAAGACATCGATGTAGTACAACGGTACATCCGATGAATCAAATAGCAAAGACATGTATGTAGTACAAACGGTACATCCGATGAATCAAAAGCAAAGACATCGATGTAGTACAACGGTACATCCGATGAATCAAATAGCAAAGACATCGATGTAGTACAACGGTACATCCGATGAATCAAATGCAAAGACATCGATGTAGTACAAACGGTACATCCGATGAATCAAAAACAATGACATCGATCTAGTACAAACGGTACATCCGATGAATCAAAAGAAAAGACATCGATGTAGTACAAACGGTACATCCGATGAATCAAATAGCAAAGACATCGATGTAGTACAACGGTACATCCGATGAATCAAAAAGCAAAGACATCGATGTAGTACAACGGTACATCCGATGAATCAAAAGAAAAGATATCGATGTAGTACAAACGGTACATCCGATGAATCAAAAAGCAAAGACATCGATGTAGTACAAACGGTACATCCGATGAATCAAATAGCAAAGACATCGATGTAGTACAACGGTACATCCGATGAATCAAATAGCAAAGACATCGATGTAGTACAAACGGTACATCCGATGAATCAAAAGCAAAGACATCGATGTAGTACAACGGTACATCCGATGAATCAAATGCAAAGACATCGATGTAGTACAAACGGTACATCCGATGAATCAAAAACAAAGACATCGATGTAGTACAAACGGTACATCCGATGAATCAAAAAGCAAAGACATCGATGTAGTACAAACGGTACATCCGATGAATCAAATAGCAAAGACATCGATGTAGTACAACGGTACATCCGATGAATCAAATCGGAAAGACATCGATGTAGTACAACGGTACATCCGATGAATCAAAAGCAAAGACATCGATGTAGTACAACGGTACATCCGATGAATCAAATAGCAAAGACATCGATGTAGCTGTGACGCCCCACCTCTATACCCACGCTAGCCAAGAACATTACTGTGAATGCTGTCAACTAGCACGGAGAATAAGGCTGTTGAGGAGCGACCATCTGTATAATTGCTTTGTGCGAGTACCGATATACCGGATAAAAATATAACTTTTCATCTCAAGAGGAAATCCGATATACCGACACAAACTCAAAGCTACTACACAGTGGCTATAATTTCTTCGGAAACAAATATAGAAATAAACATAACATAAATCAGTCACAGACAATTCATATCACAAAGGCGGAAATAGATATGAATATTACACATGAAAGTGTACATCAGAGTAGTGGTCTAAAAAGATCCACAATAATACAAAGGAATAGATACAAGTGCTAGACAAAAGAATAAGTATACATAAAGGAGTCTATATCTCAAATGTATACAACAAAAACTACTAATCTAAGTAGTTAGCCAAAAGTCAGAGGGATCAATCCCAAGAGAGAAGTCAAGCAGAAGCACCTGTAATATCTCAGTCTGACCCGAGTATTATTTAAGAAGAAAATAATAAACGGATCAGTCTAGCTATAAATATCAGAAGAAGTGATATATAATAAGAGATATGACATAAACATATAATAATCACAATGCCAAGCTGTGATAAATAAGTAATTGAAAATCATCAAGAGATTAATCAATATCACAATAATCTACTCAAGATAAAAAGGAATGTCATACTCCTAATTTCATTCACCAAGCCACAATAAATGACATATATATCAATGCCCATCGTAAAAGTTGGTGAAACACAAATTCCAGAAATCAACACATGAAATCCAGAAATCACAAGGAAAGGATCAACGACGTCGTACAGCGGGACATCCGATGAACCAAATCACAATCAAAGGGAACAACGACGTCGTACAGCGGGACGTCCGATGAACCAAATCACAAAGACGTAGCACGATGCTAGTCTAGAACCTAAAATGATCGTCATGATCAAAGAGAAGTGTCGATTACACTAAGCTAGTAAATATATGAGCTTAGCTTCATGTCCCATAACCACTAGCTTAACTTAAATATTTACGAACAAATTGTAGATCTCCACTAGAAAATTGTCACAAGAGATTCAATCGAACAAGTCCAAGAATTAACCGACGAAGTAAACGCAAGCGTTTCATACCACTCGTTTTACTAAGTCGTTTAATTAGATTTCTCATACGAGTGAGGTAAAGGTTTGTATATACTAATAGATTGGAAAACGGTTTTATAAACGAATTTGGTATTAAAATAGTATTGAAATCGTTTGAGGAAAGAGTTTTGATATTTACTACTAGCATAGAAAACCTTTATATTTTTAAAGTGACAAAGCACAAGGGGGATTGTAGAAACAATCAATCACAAAGATCACATTCGAAGATGTGAATAAAAATCCAATGAAATCGATAAAGGATCCATCGAAGTGGATATATCTAAAATTCCCAAAGAAAATAAGTCATCAAAGATGATAATAAATGATGATAATAAATAGGATTATCACGAATCGATTTAAATTGAAATTTCAATCCAAAAAGGCAAATTGGACTCAAACAGCAGGTTCAGTCGACTGAACAGAGTTTTTCAGTCGACTGACCCTGTACCTGGAAATTTCCAGGTTCAGGAAACTTTCTGTTTCCAGTTTCAGTCGACTGTGCAGAGTTTTTCAGTCGACTGAATCATGCCTGGAAACTCTCGGGTTTCAGGTTCAGTCGACTGAACAGAGTTTTCAGTCGACTGAATCATGCCTGGGCTGTTTTTCAGCCTTATTCAAATGAAGAGCAAACTCTTCCAAAATGCAACCGGACGAACATTGGATCTAAGGGTTTATGCCAATCGGCAACCCAGCCCTATATGCTCCTCGATGCATCACTAAAAGCATGATCAAACATCCATAAAAGGATTTTACACAAGTTTGGTTTAAAAAACCCAAAAATTGGAATATTCACAAAACCAATCCAAATCAAGAGCAAATGCACATGAATAAGTGTAAGAAATTCATACCCAACAACCAAAGATAATTATTGTCATAGATGTGAGATAAAAATCTCACCTTTAAACTAAATTTATGAAGATGAAGCTTGAAAGCAATGGCAAGAACAAGCACTCTTCAATTCCAACTCAACAAGCTTGAATCTAAGCTTAAAAGAGAAACATTCCCTAAATTAGGTTTAGGAAATTTCTGAAATTCAAAGAGAGAATGAGTTGGAGAAGAAGAAGAGGAAGCTTACCCATGGGTTCTCATGAACTTTGGAGCAAGGAGATGGATTTGCAAAGCAAGCTAGGGCTTAGGAATTTCTATTTCCCATTCTCTTCCTCCATTTTTGCTTGAGCTTGAGTGTTAGGAAAATAGAAGAGAAGTGAATGAAGAGGAGAGTGTTGGAACTGAGTTAAGTGACTAATTGGCTCAGCCCAACCAAAGCCCTAAGCGGGAAAAAGTAGCAAAAATCAACTTTCTCCAAACATATCGAAGCTTATACTCAAAAAGGTCGCAAACGGCATTTTGAACTCAATGGAGGTGGTCTCGAGTCCTAATTCGACCGTATGCAAAAAGTAGGTTTTCGGCGAACGATAAAATATTTAAATAAAATATTTAAATATAAAATCGATAAATATGCGGGTTGTTACAGTTTACTACCGCAGGCTTAATGATATCACCATTAAGAATAAATATCCTTTACCTCAGATTGATGATTTATTCGACCAACTTAGTGGTGCTAGAGTCTTTTCACAATTAGACTTAGCAACCGGTTTTCATCAGCTTCGTATTGCAGAGGATAACACTCCTTTGACATTATTCCATACTCGTTATGGATCGTATGAATGGCTTGTTAAGCTATTTGGTATAACGCATACTCAGCTTATTTCGTTGACCTTATGAATCAAGTTTTCAAAGACTTCCTCGATCGATTTGTTCTCATCTTTATAGATGATATTGTCGTGTATTCTAAAACCGAGGAAGAGCATGAAAAACATCATCGGATTGTGTTGGAAACTCTTAAGAGCAATCAATTGAAAGAATTTTTTTCTAAATGCCACTTTTGGCAATCTCGGGTGAAGTTTCTCGGTTACATTATTTCCGAATTCGGAATTTCCATGGATCCTTCAAAGAATGAAGCGATTCAAAATTGGAAGAGACCGGAGAGTGTGACGAAGGTTCGTAGTTTTCTTGGATTGGTAGGTTATTGCTGCCGGTTCATAAAGGACTTTACTAAAATTGTCGTGCCTTTTACTAGCTTGACAAAGAAGTGAGTTAAAAACATATGGTCGGACAAATGTGAAACTTCTTTTCAGAAACTAAAAAACTCCTTTCTGATGCTCCTATTCTTGTGATTCCTGAAGGAAACCAAGATTTTATTGTTTATACCAATGCTAGTCGTGTTGGTTTGGAAGCTGTTCTTATGCAAAGGGATCGTGTTATTGCTTATGCTTCTAGGAAATTAAAGCCAACCGAGACAAGATATGCCACTCATGATTTAGAGCTTGCGGCTATTATTTTCGCCCTTCGAATTTGGCGTCATTGTCTTTTGGGAGAGAAATTTGTTCTCTACACTGATCATAAATCTTTAAAGTATTTATTTTCCCAAAAGGAACTCAATTTGCGTCAACAACGTTGGCTCGAGTTCCTTGCATCTTATGATCTTGATATTCTTTATATTCCCAGAACGGGGAAATCGTGTTGCCGATGCACTTAGTCGTAAGCAACAAGCGGTTGTTTCTATGATGATATTCGAATGGAATGATCTCGAGATCTTATCCACTTGTGGGATTCGAGATCGTGAATCCAACTTATGTGCGTCTCTTGTTTTATGTAGCCTTGAGGCTCATCCTTCTATTTTAGACATCCTTGAAGCTCAAAAGCTGGATCTCGAATTGGTTTTTCTTAGCCAAAATTTTTGGGATAAAATTGATATTGAAGGTTTGAAAGACTTCGTATTGATTCTTTGGGCGGTATTCGAAAATTTGGTAGACTTATCATGCCAAATATTAGTGATTTTCGTAAAGATATTTTAGAAGATTTATCATTCTAAATTTATCATTCATCCCCGTAGAAGCAAAATTTACGCTGATATGAAGCGACTTTATTATTGGGATGGGATGAAATCTGATATTGCTAACTTTGTTAGGCGTTGCATGACTTGCCAACTGTTAAGGCCGAGCATCAAAGGCCCGGTGGGTTATTGCAACCTCTGGACATTCCAATTTGGAAGTGGGAACAAATTTCCATCGATTTTATTGATTCCTTCCCCGTTCTCGTTTGGGTCATGATAGCTTGTGTGTGATAGTGGATAGACTTACAAAATCCGCTCATTTTATTCCCGTTCGGTCCAATTGAATCGTACCTCCTTTGGCCAAAATCTTTATTAAAGAAAGTTTTAAATTGCATGGAGTCCCTACTTCTATTATTAGCGATCGTGATCCATTGTTTACTAGTGGATTTTGGAAGAGTCTTCAAAAAGCTTTAGGAACGAAGCTTAATTTTAGCACCGCTTATCACCCTCAGTCCGATGGACAAACTGAGCATGTAAATCAAACTCTTGAAGATCTTCTTCGTGCATGTGTTCTTGATTTTGGTGGAAGTTGGAAGGATCATATTTCTCTTGTTTAGTTTTCCTACAATACTAGCTTCCAATCCAGCATTGGTATGGAACCTTTTGAGGCACTTTATGGAAGGCCATGCCGATCTCCTTCTTGTTGGCTTGAGATCGGCGAGAGCCTGGTTTTAGGTCCAGACTTTATTCGTGATTCCACAGAAAAGATTGAGCCTATCCGCCATAGGATGAAAGAAGCTCGAATGTGACGACCTGAAAATTTTAACAATTTAAATTGGAATCATTAATTGACTCTAAATATTTAGAAGATAATTTTAACTTGAATTTCAGATATCAATATTTACTTGATAATTAGATCATTAAATTATATAGTTTAAATATTGAATTTAATAATTGAAATTGGGTAAATCATTGAATCTAAAATTCTAAACCTGTTTAAAATAATTTGAAGGCTTATAAATTTTTTAATGATGATACTGAAGATAATAGAATGGATGGAATTTAATTTAAAGGTGATTTGTTCAGTTTTGAAATTATATCATTTAAATTGAATTTAAAAATAGTCTTCCGAGGCACAGTCTCAGAATTCGACGAAACCAGTTCCATTGGATCCGTAATAGTTAGTTATTATCGGATTTCAATTTTCGTAACAATCGAAGTTGTCATTTGACCCTGGCAGCTCAACACACTTGGAACTATTTAATAAATTTAATATAAAATTGATCATTTTCTTCTGTAACTCACTCATATGATTGAATTAGCTTCAGAAACACGTTTCATTGTGTTCGGGATGCTGGTAAAACCTTATAATCGCCTAGCGGCATTCCTTAAGAGGTGTTCAAAATTTTATTTGGCGATTAACGAGACGTTTGAAGTTTTATATATATATATATATATATATAAAAAAATTAATCTTAATTAAAACTAGTTCTCGTGTTCAAGAAGCTATCCCAACTTATATCTATCCCCGTCCTTTTCTTCAATCTAAAAGCAGAATAATCGAACTCAGAAAAAAAAAGGGAGTAACAAAATGGTTGTCGCGCTCCCTCTCTCTCTCGTCCCTCTCGTCCTCAACTTATAAAAAATATAATGACAGAAATGGCCGAAGCCCTCGAAGAAGAACGGCGAGCAGTCGCAATTGATTGGAGGGTTCGAATTCAGATATGGAGGGGCGTGAGCTTGAGCACGACCGCGTGAGGGAGTGTCGCATCGATAGAAGGGTGTCGAAGCAGGTAGCGACGTCGTCACGTTTGGGAAGTTGCGAGCTTTCGTCGGCAATCGAAGGGGCTCTCGTTTTAGGATTCTCGAACAGGCAGTGGAATTGAATCGTCGAGGTGAGATTTTCTGCCCTATCTAATTTAACTCCATTAATGTTCAGAAAGAAAAAAAACTACAATCAAATAGTTTTGTTTAAAACGATTTTATAATAGGTCAATTTCAACATGTTTCAGATGTGATTTAGTTAATGGAAGTAAATAAAGGATTAATTATTTGAGGATGGTTAAATAGTTAATCTAATCTGTTCAAGGTGTAATTAATCAATTTATTAAGATAATTAATTAAAGGTTGATAAATTTGTGTAATAAATTTTATGGAATGATTTGTTGATGTGATAAGTAAGTTAAGGTAATTCAAGATGATTAATTTATTTAAGGTTGAATTATGAAATGAAATTAATTCAATATAATTACATAAGTAATTGAAGGGTTCATTGGTTAATGTAAATAATAAACCAAAGAATAAATAATATAATAATTTAAAAGATGATTAAGTAATTGAGGGTAATTACTTAAGTGGGAAAGATAGAAGATAAATTAATTCTATTGATTCAAGTAATAACTAAGGTGAGTAATCTCACGCTTCTGGACTTTTATTTACATTTAAATTGTTAAATTTAAATGATTGGTTGAATGGTTGAAATTGAATTGATGGGCTATATTATGCAGTAATATATAGTTTATATTGGAATGGGTGATATTCTGTGATGAAGATTTTTGCAAATTGGAAGATTGAATGCTGTGGTTTGATTCGATATTTCGGTATCCAGAGTTATCGAAATATATGTAAAATTGGATTTTTGAAAGAAATTAAATGGTGAACATTCGAAAATGAAATTATTATAGGATAAAATAAAAATTAATTGGAAGAAATAGAAGTGATATTTAACGACTGGAGTTAAATTGTAAAGTAGAGATTTAAAACAAGTTCTAAATCCAAGTTAAATCTAACAAATAAAGTTTTAAAATATTAAGTGTTTTAAATAACTTGAATGTCAAAGTGCAATTGTAAATCGAATTGAATTTAAAAATAAATTTGGTTTTATATTCCTTTAAGCTCCCATTATAAAAAGAGAAATTAAATCAGATTAGAATAAATTGAAATGTAAATGAGAAATCATTAATTTATATAATTAATGATGTAAATAGAAATTGATTAGTTAAGAAAATATATCAATATAAGTGACTCATGAGAAGTTAACTAATATAAGTAATTAAGGATTAATGTAATTAATATTGATAATTAATTTATCAAGCAGTTAGGAATACTTATTGATTGGGATTAAGGATAATTAATAACGTGAAATTAATTAAAGATAATTAATTGAATTTAATTGGAAAATAATTAATCCAGGGTGATTAATTAAGATGAATAGTGATGGGTTGACCAATTAATTGATTTGGAATTAATTAATGTTAAATGAAGGAATCTAAGTGATTGAGGTTTGAAATTCAATTGGAATTAATTGAATTGATTTATATGTGCTTAAGCTTTGTTTATGGATGATTGAATGGTATTGGATGTTTTGGATGAGTTGATATCTCTGATATGAAATGTTGTGTATTTCATTTGGATAACTTGGGTTAGGATGACATGAGACTCGAAGAGTCCGGGTTTGTGTATTAGGAAATGCCCGAAACCATCTTGAATTTTTATAGATTGATATGTGAAATCTATAGGCTGAAATGAAGTGATTTAAAGGAATTGGACTATTTAAATCTAAACCATGGTATTTAGAAAATGGATGTGTGGAATAAGTGATGTCCATAATAAGTTGGGGTTTTTGTGAATTGAAATGGGTTACCCCGGTGTTTTATATAAGTTGTTTGCTTGGATATTCCATGTTAGTTGGGTTTACTCACGCTGGTTTCCAGCCTGACCCAGGTGTTACTTTGGTGTAATGCTCGGGTCAGACCGAGTATTACAGATTTTCAGGTTAGGACGTTCTAGAGCTCAGGAGGCGAGCTGGATGGCAATAGCGTATAGAGTATTTCCGCTGTATTTATATTATCGCAAATCTTTGAGATGATAATTGTGTATATTCAGTGACTGTGTATATGTGAAACTCTGATGTATTAAAATGTAATCAACTGATATAGTATTCTTTTGTAAGCTGTTATTATTTATTATTATATTTTATTCGCTGCGAATGTGAGATGTTTGGTGTTTCTGTTCTTCTTCTTCTATCTCTTTCTTCTTTTTCATAACTATCTGGGATTTTCAGGATTCGAAATTTCGGGTCATTACATTTGATACCAGAGCTGAAAGGTTAAGCGAGAACCTTAGCTCTGGTGGGAGTTACTCATTAGATAGAGTCCCTAGTACTCTAGAATGGGTTGAGCATATATATATATATATATATATATATATATATATATATGTATGTATGTATGTATGTATGAGCGCGTACTTGTTATTTTATTATATAAAGGTTTTAAATGATTTTATATAAAAGTATATTTTGATATATAAGAAATATTTCATTCTAACAAATATTAAGGTAATTGGTTGTTAAATTATTGGAATTAAAATTTGAAAGTAATATAATACAACCAAATTTAAAGTCTTGAATTGGAATTAAATTAAGTAGAAATAGAAATGCAACCAAATTAAAATCTAATTGATTGAAAATGAAATTCTAAATCTAGTCCCGGAATTTGAAAATTTTGTTTCAAAGTAATGAAAAATAATAAATAAGTATTATTTGGATAACTGGGACTTATTGCAAACAATAGGTTGTTTGAAATTTGATTTGAATTTAAAACCAAGGGCGGTTAAAATTTTAAAACATTGCGGGGAGGGCCAAGAAATAAATATGTATGTATGTATGGATATATATGATATAAAAGATAATTTGAAATAAACATTAAGAGGTTGAGTTTTGATTTTCCCTGAAGTGTGATGTAAAAACCCAAAAGTGATATAAGTTTTGAACTTATAAGAGGGAAAGAATTTTGAAGTTTGAAGCGAGAATTCAAATTGAGTAAGGTTGATTGGATTAAGTAAATTGGAACTTAACTTTGGGAAAGTTAAATAAGTGTAGAAAAGCAACCTGAATTGAAAATTTCAAGATAAAATTGGAATTTAACTTGGAACGTTAAATGGTTAATTTGAATTGGGAATTTGTGTGTCTCAAAATGGGTTTGAGATTTAACAATTGAAAATGGATGAACGTTTTAAAATAAATTGGATGATATCATCCTATTGTTAATGAAAATCTTTAAATTGAGAATGGTATTGTATAAATAAAATAAATTTGAATAATTGAGTTTGTAAATTAAAATTTGCTTAAGAATTGGTTTCAAACTGGAAGATAAAATTTAATAATAAATTAAATTTTTTAATATAAATTTGTATTGAACTCTTATTTGAACCTTGAAATACATAAGTAAAGATAATTTAAAATGGAATTTTGAGAATTGGACTCAGAAATTAAATTGTTTAAAAACTTTAAATAAAAGTTAATTTGGTTTAAAGAGTTAAACCAACCTTTGAGAATTCAACTCGAATTTAAATAATTCGAGATGGTTTAAAGTTGAAATTTAAATTCCATTAGTACCAATTGAATTTAGTTTGAATTAATTAGAATTGAAGTTAAATTGGGAATAAGTCGAGTCCAATGGAATTTGGAGTTAGTTGAATTGGAATTGGGTCAATTTAAAATGGAAATTTAAATTGAATAGCAGGGGAAGTGAACAGTTTTGACTCTGAACTATTTTCAATATAAATTGTTTTAATATCAACTTATTTTCCAAACTATTTAGAATATACAACCTTTATTTCTTTAAGCCAAATATTTTATGCTTGTTTTACAATTATTTTTGAAGCTATCTAACCATTTTTCAACTGTTTTCTAAACTAATTACTATTTTTCAACTATTTTACAAACTAATTTCTATTTTACAACTACTTTGCAATTATCTAAATTTTTTGAAACTGTTCAACTATTTTCCTACTGTTTTACAATTAGTTAACTATTTCATAGCTATTTTGCAAACTAATAATTATTCTTCAACTGCTTATCTATTTTTAAGATTTTCAAGCTATTTTCTAAATATAAACTGGTCGGAGTTCAAACTGTTATTGACTTAAATACCCAACTGAGATAAGAATTGAAGTGATAATTCAATGAGAATTAAGGCAATTGTAAATAAGTGAAGGGGAATTTAAGGAAATGTGAATAGAAAGGAAATTGATTTGGCTGATAATCAATGGAAATAAATACGTAGGATGTACGTATATTATTCTATTTGCATAGTGATTTGATCCAGATTCGAGTACTGAATTTCGAGATAGTTTATTGATTCGAGTGGGATTTTTCACTCGATTTTCGACGACGAACCTGGATATGGATTGTTGATTGGTTCTGGATATTCTCTATCGTAGTTATGGCTATGCAAGGAGAATGACGGTTTCTAATCAAGAAACCAGATCTGTGTCCGCACTAGGAAGTCGGGTGGACGATACTAGTTCGGAAGTGAAATTGTGTGATCGAGTGAGCGATCAGATGCGTATAGCGTACGGATGATATGTGTATATCGTACGGATTTGAACAAAATTGATATTGAAAGGAGTAATAAAGATTGAATATTTGATTTTGAATAAACAAAGTTATATATCTTTGTTATGTGTAAGATGAAACTCCATTTGTTAAATCTATTGCCGGAAGAAAAGGATTTTTGAAGGTGTTTGAAGTACAAAAGGAGTTTTATACAAGTTTGAAAGATCCAAAGTTTTTAAAAATTATATATATCTGAATATATATATATATATATATAAAGGACCTTATGAGGATTTTGAAAAAGGTTTTGGGAACCTTTGGATTTGGAAAGGCTTTTGATTTTTGGGTAAAATCAATATTAGAAATTTAGAAAGCCTAGTTTGAGAATTATCGATTTTGGAATAATCGATTTTGTGTAAAGGAGTTTTGTATGAAATCATATTAGGTGTATGATTTGAAGATACTATATGTATAGTATAAAATTTTTTGATGATGGCTCTGGGGAAAAAGGCGCTCCCTTGAAATGAACTTCTCAAGAGTGCCACCGGGTGGTGCTGCCTTGAGCCCCAATGGGTGGTTCTAAAGTTGATCCTGTGAGGAGTCCGGACAAAACTAGTTCCTGGGGATTATGAGTAGTGTGTACCATAGCGAAAGTCACGTGTGCCGTTGAGAGCCAACAGTCTGCGTTTGATTTTACATCGGTAGACTGCGACCTATGGTAACATAGCAAAAGTCGTGTGTGCCGCTGAGAGCCAACAATATGCATTTGATTTTATATCGGTAGACTGCGACCTATGTAGGAGTGGAGAAGTTTCATTTCGATAGCGAAAATCAGAGGCCGCAGAGAGCCTGCAGTTACATGGACTTTTGCTGTGATGGCAACGTAACCCTGGAATGTAACTGTGATCTGTCGTGGGTTCCATGGCGTAATCGAGAGGCCGTGGAGAGCCTACAGTTACATGGACTTTTGCTGCGATGGCAACATAACCCTGGAATGTAACTGCGACCATGGACGGGAGTGATGATTTCCAGAGCATTCTCACCAAATATATTTCCTCTATTTCGAAATGCTTTCAATATTTTCAATAAAATTATTTTCAAAAGTATTTTCACTGGATGTTAAAACGGGTATGCCAAGCACTTGTAGTTTTTTAGTCTTACGCCTGATCAACGCATGACCGAATTTTTATGAGAACAAGGATGGACTGGTTGAGACATCGAGTTATAAAAAAGTATTTTATAAAGAGATATTTTATTAGTATGATGTGAATTTAAAAGAATTTCTTTAAATAAAAGTGTTGGATTTTTGGAAAAATAAAAGGAAATCCAAACTGAAATTTTAATGAAGTGATTTTGTAATTAAAATCAAATATTGATTTAGAAATTGGAAGAAAGCTAATTGGTTAAATAAATTATTTAAAAAAATATATTAATAAAATTTAACTTGGGTAAATAAATGGATTATAAATTAATAATGGAGTTTGAAAATGACTTCGAATTGTAAATAGAATTCGACTTGGATTTGATAATGAATTGAATAAGTGGAAATGCTAAAAAAAATAGAAATAAAAAATAGAATTGGATCAAATAGTGATGTTTTTAAATGACGAATAAAATTCATGTGTGATTTGAATAATATTTAAGAGAATTTGCAAGTAAATTAGATATAATCGAAGTTTTGTCGAATGAAATGAAGTTGAATTATAATAGAAATGGTTGAATTGCAAACAAAACCCAGATATGTAAAACAAATTGAAAAAGGCCTTATAATTAGTTAAATGAGTCGTGAATGAATTGAATTTGGGAATTTAATTTATAATGACTAATCAAATGAATTCGTAGATTGAAATGAGATTTGAATGAAATAAAATCAAGTTAAGGTGAAAAGAAAATTTATTTGTAAATGATGTGAGCTCAAGTTATGAAGTTGAAATAATTTGAAGAAAGTAAATTAACTTAAGTTTAAAATTTATAGAAATTTGGCTTCGAGCAAAAGTAGAAGATCATAAAAGTCTGGGTTAAATTAAATTGTAAATGGTTTTTAATTCATAAGTTGAATGTGCGAAGCCTAATAGATTGTTTTGAATGAATCCAATGCAGAGATGAGATGAAATGCAATGTATGGTTGGTAAATAAATTAGAAATGAAAAGGAATTAAATTCAGAATGAGTTGAAATTAATTTGAAGTAGTTATAAACTAAAATAGATACTTTATTAAGCGAATATCGTCGAAATTGCATAACAATAATTGTCGTTTGGCGTAAACAAAAGTAATTAAATTCCTGTGAGTTGATAGAGATTAAATAAATTGGATTTCGAATTAATTGAAGTGAAAATGAGCTTATTTGGATTAAAAATCAATGGAATGTAAGAAATTGAGTTGCAAACCATTAAAATTGAATAAAATGGCTTATGAATTGGTTGAAAGCAATTGTATTAGCTTTAAAATTATATAAATCGCTTATGGAAAATGTTTGGTGCTTGTTGTTTATGAAATGTATATGTTTAGCTATTGAAAGTAAGGGGAATGCTAATAAATTCTCTATATATGGCACTTACATATTTAAATTGGGTAAGTACGGGTACCTGAAGGCCGTTTGGCTGGATTTGCTTGCACTAATTGCTAAAATAAATAAGCCGCTTGCTTAAAATGCTAAATGAAGGTACGCCTATATAATACAAATAGGAAATATGAACTGTTTTGTTTTTTCGACCGGGTGGGTCGATGTATATATATTCATATCTCTTGTCAAATTGCAAAAGCTCCTCCGTACAAAGGAGACTCTGCCAAAAAAATTCGGAAATTTTGGGGGTTAGAACATTTTTGAATTTTTTTGGGAAAAACTTTGTTAACGACAGAACAATTTCAAATTGAAAATTTAAGTAAATTAGTAGATGAAACTAATAGGAATAAGTTATAAATGAAAGAAACTCAATATTCAGAATTGAAGATAAATTGGAATCATATGGAAATGGGAAAAACTAAATTGAAATAGATATGAAACCTATGTAAGAAAATGTATAAAATGATTGGAAATGTTACGATTGAATATTGTTGCTTAGTAAGATATGCAAGTATTAAAGGGAAAAAGGAAATTAGTTTTGAGTTCGCGAGGTAATTTGAATTGCCCGACAAAAAGGTAGGTTTTTAAATTTCTGTATGAAATTGGATTGGGATTTTGGATCTATCCACTTGGCTTTTGTTTTCTTTTGGAATTTGGGAGCCCGTAGAGGCCTTTTATAGTTGTACCGAGTTAGCCGTGCAATGGAGACGCTGGCGAAATTTTTCGGAAATTTAGAGAGTTAGAAAAATTTTGAGAAAATTTTGATAATTAAAAATTTGGTTTTAAATTGAAATTTAGATGATTGAGCAAAAGGGTATTGTTTGAAACTATGGAAGATTTTAGGAAGTTGGTTAAGGTGATAGTGGACCTTTAATAAAAGATAGTTGGTAGGATGTTGAATCGTGAGTTTTGGGAAAAGTAAACGGGTATTGGTCTATTCTTCCTAACTAGTAATTTCGAGGATGAAATTCTTTTAAGGGGGGAGGAATGTGACGACCTGGAAATTTTAACAATTTAAATTGGAATAATTAATCGACATTAAATATTTAAAAGTTAATTTTAACTTGAATTTCAGATATCAATATTACTTGATAATTAAATCATTGAATTATATAGTTTAAATATTGAATTTAGTAATTGAAATTGGATAAATTGTTGAATCTGAAATTCTAAGCCTGTTTAAAATAATTTGAAGGCTTATAAAATTTTTAATGATGATACTGAAGATAATAGAATGGTTGGAATTTAATTTAAAGGTGATTTGTTCAGTTTTGAAATTATATCGTTTAAATTGAATTTAAAAATAATCTTTCGAGGAACAATCTCGGAATTCGACGAAACAAGTTCCATTGGATCCGTAATAGTTAGTTATTATCGGATTTCAATTTTCGTAACAATCGGAGTTGTCGTTTGACCCTGGCAGCTCAATACACTTGGAACTATTTAATCAATTTAGTATAAAATTGATCGTTTTCTTCTGTAACTCACGCATACGATTGAATTAGCTTTCGAAACACGTTTCATTATGTTCGAGACGCTGGTAAAACCTTATAATCGCCTAGCGGCATTCCTTAAGAGGTGTTCATAATTTTATTCGGGGATTAACGAGACGTTTGAAGTTTTATATATAAAAAAATTTAAATTTAATTAAAACTAGTTCTCGTGTTCAAGAACCTATCGCAACTTATATCTATCCCCGTCCTTTTCTTTAATCTAAATACAAACTAATCGAACTCAGAAAAAAAGGGGAGAAACAAAATGGCCGTCGCGCTCCCTCTCTCTCTCGTCCCTCTCGTCCACAACTTAAAAACAAAATAACAGAAATGGCCGAAGCCCTCGAAGAAGAATGGTGACGCAGTCGCGATTGATTGGAGGGTTCGAATTCCTTGAGCACGACCACGTGAGGGGATGTCGCATCGATAGAAGGGGGTCGAAGCAGGTAGCGACGTCGTCGTGTTTGGGAAGTCGCAGGCTTTCGTCGGCAATCGAAGGTGCTCTCGTTCTAGGGTTCTCAAACAAGTAGTGGCATCAAATCGTCGAGGTGAGATTTTCTGCCCTATCTAATTTGACTCCATTAATGTTTATGCAGAAAGAAAAAAAACTACATTCAAATTGGTTTGTTTAAAACAATTTTATAATAGGTCAATTTCAACATGTTTCAGATGTGATTTAGTTAATGGAATTAAATCAAGTATTAATTATTAAAGGATGGTTAAATAGTTAATCTAATCAGTTTAAGCAGTAATTAATCAATTATTAAGATAATTAATTAAAGGTTGATAAATTTGTGTAATAAATTTTAAGGATTGATTTGTTCATCTGATAAGTAAGTTAAGGTAATTCAAGATGATTAATTTATTTAAAGTTGAATTATGAAAAGAAATTAATTCAAGATAATTACATAAGTAATTTAAGGGTTCATTAGTTAATGTAAACAGTAAACCAAAGAATAAATAATATAATAATTTAAAGGATGATTAAGTAATTGAGGGTAATTACTTAAGTGGGAAAGGTAGATGATAAATTAATTCTATTGATTCAAGTAATAACTAAAGTGAGTAATCTCACGCTTCTCGACTTTTATTTAAATTTAAATTGTTAAATTTAAATGATTGGTTGAATGGTTGAAATTGAATTGATGCGCTACACTATATAATAATGTATAGTCTATATTGGAATGGGTGATATTCTGTGATGAAATTTTTGGAAATTGGAAGATTGAATGCTGTGGTTTGATTCGATATTTCGGTATCCAGAGTTATCGAAATATATATAAAATTGGATTTTTGAAAGAAATTAAATGGTGAACATTAGAAAGTGAAATAATTATAGGATAAAATAAAAATGAATTGGAAGAAATAGAAGTGATATTTAAAGACTGGAGTTAAATTGTAAAGTAGAGATTTAAAACAAGTTCTAAATCCAAGTTAAATCTAACAAATAAAGTTTTAAAATATTAAGTGTTTTAAATAACTTGAACGTCAAAGTGCAATTGTAAATCGAATTGAATTTAAAAATAAATTTGGTTTTAAATTCCTTTAAGCTCCCATTATAAAAAGAGAAATTAAATCAGATTGGAATAAATTGAAATGTAAATGAGAAATCATTAATTTATATAATTAATGATGTAAATATAAATTGATTAGTTAATAAAATAAATCAATATAAGTGACTTATGAGAAGCTAACTAATATAACTAATTAAGGATTAATGTAATTAATATTGATAATTAATTTATGAATCAATTATGAATACTTATTGATTGGGATTAAGCATAACTAATAACGTGAAATTAAATAAAGATAATTAATTGAATTTAATTGGAAAATAATTAATCCGGGTTGATTAATTAAGATGAATAGTGATGGGTTGACCAATTAATTGATTTGGAATTAATTAATGTTAAATGAAGGAATCTAAGTGATTGAGGTTTGAAATTCAATTGAATCAATTGAATTGATTTGTATGTGCTTAAGCTTTATTTATGGATGATTGAATGGTATTGGATGTTTTTGGATGAGTTGATATCTCCGATATGAAATGTTGTGTATTTCATTTGGATAACTTGGGTTAGGATGACATGAGACTCGAAGAGTCCGGGTTCGGGTATTAGGAAATACCCGAAACTATTTTGAATTTTTATAGATTGATATATGAAATCTATAAGCTGAAATGAAGTGATTTAAAGGAATTGGACTATTTAAATCTAAACCATGGTACTTAGAAAATGGATGTGTGGAATAAGTGATGTCCATAATAAATTGGGGTTTTTGTGAATTGAAATGTGTAACAACCCTAATTTTAGTGATTACCTGAGAATATTAAATTATAACGGCGGTTATAATTTAATAGTGTAAATTAATAACTAACGAGGAATTTAAATTGTTTATTTGGAATAAACAATATATTTGAGGATAAAAATGAGAAAATAGAATTTTGAAAACTTGATTAACATGATTTGAGATAATAAAATGAGGAAAATGTGTTTTATTTAGAGTTAATGCAATAATTTTGTTAATTATTGCTATTTACTTCTTTTAATGAATTTTAAAAGAAGTGATTAATTTTAAGATGAGATATATTCAAAATAATGATGGAATTGAGTTTAAAAATATAATTTAAGTGTAAAATTATATTTGAAAAGGGTTATAAAAATTTTATTACACAAAAATATTATTTTTGCGTAATTTATAATGTTAATTACAATGGAATTTGTAATTAAGGATGTAGATTTTTTATTTATAAAAAGGAAAGGAAATATGATGATAAAAAGTTTTAAAAATATAAATAATCTTCTATTTTGAGTATATAACATTTTATCATCATGAATATGAAGTTTTATAAATTTTTGATATGAAATAAAGTTGAATAGATGATTGAATTTGAAGGTGTGCATTGTTAACATGTAACTAAGTGATTAATTTATAACCTAAGCTAATTTCCTTGAAAAATTGGACTCTAGCCCATTAATATAGTTGACTTGGCCTGTTAGCAAAGAAATGAGAAACATATTTCTCTTCCTCAAACATCAGTACGTTCATTCTCCTTCTCAGCCTTCTCTTCCTAAACCCTAGTTCCTAATTTCAAAATTCAAAGCTCAAATCAAAGGGATTTTGTCCAATAATGTAGAGTAAGTGTTTTAAACTCTATCTCTATCCTTTAGAACTCTAAAAGAATGATTTTGATCCTCTTTTTGATCAAATTGCTTGCTGTCCAAATTTTGTTCTTGAGTTTTTTGGTGATTTTGGAGAAGCTAAGAGGTTAGCAAGGCTTAAAAGATGATTTAGCAAGCTATAGGAAAGTAAAAGGTGAGTTAACCACTCACACTACTACCTCTAATCTATGAGAATAATTTTCAGTTGATAATTGAATTGAATTGGATGGTTTGATGATTGAATTGCTTTCAAATTAGTGGTGAATTGGTTGCTTGAATTTGAATGATCGCATGGTTGTAGTTTGCTGAAAATTGTTTATAAAAATATCACTGCAGTAAAACAGCGATATCTTAGAGCCAGTTTATCCAAATTAGCTCAATCTTTTTGCAGTTGAAAGAACATTCTATTAGCTATAAGTTTTCTTTTAATCACTTTAAGAAATTCCATGGTTTAGAGGGTCGAAATTGGGTTTGAAACTGATGTACACAGCTTTGCTCTGTGCAATATTTTTGTTGAAACCTGATATTGAAATCACCCTAACTTTGAAATGGTAGATCGAAATTGAGTTAGGTTTTTTTTAGTTGGAAGATGCTTGTATAATAAACAACTTTTATGTTCATTACTTTTTGTGATTAAGCTGTTTACTAAGAGTAATTTGAGTTTGAAGATGATGTAACCTTTCTGTCTTGTGTTTTAATCTTAGCTTTAAAACACAGAAATTCTTTTAGGCATATCTTTCTAGTTTCTTATCCGATTTAGATGATTTTTGAAGTTCCGGAAAGCTTATTTTAAATGCGACAACTTTACTGTTGTACACATTTGCATATTTTGAGCATAAGTTGATAAAAATGCTGTTGCAAACTCTCAGCTCTGTCACTTTAGTAACTATGTTATCCAAACTGAACACAGTTAGTAAATTGATCATATCTTCCTTGTTTCTTGTCCGATTTGGATGATTTTTGAAGTTCCGAAAAGCTTATTTTAAATGCGACAACTTTACTGTTGTACACATTTTCATATTTTGAGTATAAGTTGATCAAAATGCTGTTGCAAACTCTCAGCTCTGTCACTTTAGTAACTATGTTATCCAAACTGAACACAGTTAGTAAATTGAGCATATCTTCCTTGTTTCTTGTCCGATTTGGATGATTTTTGAAGTTCTGGAAAGCTTATTTTATATGTGACAACTTTACTGTTGTACAAATTTGCATATTTTGAGCATAAGTTGATCAAAATGCTGTTGCAAACTCTCAGCTCTGTCACTTTAGTAACTATGTTATCCAAACTGAACACAGTTAGTAAATTGAGCATATCTTCCTTGTTTCTTGTCCAATTTGGATGATTTTTGAAGTTCCGGAAAGCTTATTTTATATGTGACAACTTTACCGTTGTACAATTTTGCATATTTTAAGCATAAGTTGATCAAAATGCTGTTGCAAACTCTCAGCTCTGTCACTTTAGTAACTATGTTATCCAAACTGAACACAGTTAGTAAATTGATCATATCTTCCTTGTTTCTTGTCCGATTTGGATGATTTTTGAAGTTCCGGAAAGCTTATTTTATATGTGACAACTTTAATGTTGTACACATTTGCATATTATGAGCATAAGTTTATCAAAATGCTGTTGCAAACTCTCAGCTCTATCACTTTAGTAACTATGTTATCCAAACTGAACACAGTTAGAAAATTGATCATATCTTCCTTGTTTCTTGTCCGATTTGGATGTTGTTTTGAAATGGTTTGAGAGCTATGATTCCTATCAATAAGCTGACTATATTTGGTGAATTTGAAATTCAAATTTAAATAGAATTTGAATTGATTTGAGTTAAATTTGAATTGAATTCGTATTGAATTCAAGTTATCGGTCTTGAGTTATCTTTCTTGCTTTTCGTTGTTTTCGAGCGCGATTTTCATTAAACTATTTTGAAGTGATTTTTGAAATAAATGGACATTTCAAATTATTATTATATAGTTTTAAAATTATTTTTCTAATATAAAATCTATTTATTTCCTATAATAAAGGAATTTCAAATATTGGTTTTATTAATCTTTTCAAGAAATAGTTTTAAAAGCTTGTTTTCTCTAGTAAACTATTTTGCATATAAAACATACACTTTTACACTATTCGAACGTATGAGAAAGAGAATTAAACGATTCAGTAAAACACGTGGTATGGGACATGTGCGTTTACTATTTCGGTTAATTCCGGACTTGTACGATCGAAGCTATTTGAGTTTAATAATTCTGAGATGTTTTGTCATTTTATGGCGTATTTTGAGTTTTATAATTCCTATTTATTGGAATTATTTAAGATGGCCAATATTTGGCAAGTATTATGGTTTGAGATCTCCTATGTAGGAGTTTGATCGATGAGAACCATCACGATGTTTTATTTACTTGCCAAAGACATAAAGCAAGTCTTGAGTTTATGATTTCATATTTTGAGATTTATGGTTTATGAGAAACCATCATAATGTTTTTCACTTGTCGATGAGATGAGACAAGTTATGATGTCATTTAATACTTGTCGATGAGATGAGACAAGTATGGTATCTCTTTATCACTCGCCAATGAGATTAGGCGAGATATAATTTTCTGAGTTTTATGATGTTTTTAGTGTGGCATCAACTAACGGCTAGTAAACCGTAAAGTGCGAATGTGTGGTATGGGACACACGTTAACACTTTTCGGGTTCCTATCCGTGAGTTTGTGACACATTCACGATGTTTACCTAACAGAACTGCTTTGAGAGGTGTCAGCGACCTTGTCATGAGGACGAACTGCTTTGGAGGTGTTAGCGACCTTGTTAGGGATGACAAAATGGCTTTGGAAAGGTGTCAGCGACCTTGTCATGAGGACGAACTGCTTTGGAAAGGTGTCAGCGACCTTGTCATGAGGACGAACTGCTTTGGAAAGGTGTCAGCGACCTTGTCATGAGGACGAACTGCTTTGGAAGGTGTCAGCGACCTTGTCTAAGGCTTCGGCCGTCTGAGTTTAGCACGTGCGGCATTGCTTTGGTATTGTATTCAGGGATATGGCCAATCCGGGTTTTCTGAGTTTTGAATTCGCCGTTTTGGCGCATTAATGTTAAGATTTTCTGAGTTTTGAACATGCATTGAATTCTTTATTGAGTTTGAATTCGTATCGAGTTCCATGAGTTTTTATGATTGAGATGTATGTGTGAGATTTAGCCGTCTTGACCTACTTATGAGTTTAAGATCTCACATTCTTATGGAGTTGTCTTGTGTTGCTTTCATGACTTCTATTTGTGATTGAGATGAGTTTTCTCCCTTTTGGAGTAATGGTTCATCGAACCATTTGAGTTTTGCTTGAGTTTTATATGAGTTGATTTGAGTTCATTATGAGTTATCGCTAATGATATGAGGCACTTGTGTTTTATTTGAGTCTTGAGTTTGAGTTACCTCTTTCAAGGTATTTTGTCACTTAGGTAGCGTTTGTTACTTAAGTATTGAGCTATGAGTTATCTAATCCTTCTCCTCATTCGAGAAGAAGTATCACTATATCCATTCTGCTTCATATTATCGATATTGACTGATTTGTGTAGCTAGACTGACCCGTGTATTTATACTCGGGTCAGACCGAGTTGTTTCAGGTATCATCTATTGGACATAGCTTGAAGTTGATGTTGGATATTAGCTCTTCTTTCTCTTGAGTAGTTTTTGTTCTTTCGCGTACTCTGATGTAGTTATATTTGATTCGATATTTATGGTGTGGTCGAGTACCACCTTTATTGTATTCATATTGTATTGTACTAAACATGTATCAGTGAATATGTATATACATATGAGGTTGGTTACTGTTCTGTGATGTGATTTACATTCAGTTATTGTATTTTGTTCTGATAGATCCGTTAACCACCTATAGTTTTGGATTAAGCATTTACTGGGTATGTCGATCCACTTGAGTTGAAAAAAAGTTATATTGCATTTATCGACGTATTCAATAGATGTTTAAGACAAAATTATAGATGGTCGCCCTTAACCAGCCTTATTCTCCGCTTTAGTAGACGGAATTACTTGTTAATTCTCTTCACTAAGGTGGGTCTCGGGGTGGGGCGTTACAGCTTGGTATCAGAGCTGTGGTCGGAACAAAGTAGAATAAACACAGAAAAGTACGTATATCATGATACATCGAAGTACAATACGAGTGAATCATTGTTCTTTATTCGAGCTTGCTTTCAAATCGAGCCTTGATTCTTTTTTGAGTTTTGGGATTGTTGAGATGGAATATGTCTAGGAATATAGATATATTG
Organism: Allium cepa; assembly: GCA_030765085.1. Taxonomy (NCBI): domain Eukaryota; kingdom Viridiplantae; phylum Streptophyta; class Magnoliopsida; order Asparagales; family Amaryllidaceae; genus Allium; species Allium cepa. Next base: position 105,075,842 of record CM060944.1, on the reverse strand, counting down.
TATTCCGTAGTATTCCATGATAGAGTTTGATGTCATCTTATCTTATATAAAATATTATTTGAGAATATATTTACATGAGTAGTATTTCTTTTATGGAAATAATTTGAGAGTGTTGGGTTGTCCATCGAGTAGTTAAGAGTTCTAGTCGATACGCCTGATCAACGTTATCGATAGGAATCTCCTAAATGCTATGATAAGGCAATCAGACACAGTGGTTTGTGTTTTAAAATTGAGATTTTGAAAATAATATTTGAGATTAAATATTAAATTTATTTTTGAATGGTAATTGCAGCCATTGATTTTAGAGATGAGCATTAGAGTGGCGAGGCAGTTTTGATCGACTCTGCAGCCAACGGACATATCAATTTATTAGAGATTCAATGGCGAGGCAATGCCATTTATTTATATATATTTATTTGAAATTATAAAGATGAGAATATGTGAGAAAATTATTGAGCTATACTTTATTGAAAGTACATTTTGAGATTTTAGAATCTATATTATGTACATTGGACGTTTTAAGAGAAGAGTAAAGAGAATTTAAACCCTTAATTTATTTGAGGAATATTATTATTGATTTACAAAATTCTTTTGGAAACTAATTTTAAAGTAAGAGATGAAATTTGAATTTTAACTTTGAGTTTTAAATTACTTACTAAGTAATACAGTAAAGAGTTTGATAAATTTTTCAAATGTTGAAAATTGAGATTTTAAAATTTAAAAGATAATTTGAGCTTATATTCTTGTTCTTGAGTATATTCTTTCTTTGAGCTATTATTATCTACGTGCATTTTTCGCGGTCATTCGAGTTTGGTGGCCTTTTGAGAAGCCATCTTGTGATTTATCTATCTTGTCTATCGTGTCTACCCTGTTGTGAGGATGTTCTTTCCGCATATTTATGCAGAAAATCTTATTGATGTTCTTCTCTATTGCTTAGGGTTCGGGTTTAAGTGAGTTTGATCCCGACTCTATTTGTAGATTTTTATGAAATCAATCATTTCGATTGATTAATTGTTGAGAATCTTATTGAGTTTTGATCAAAGACGGGATATCTTCGAAATTATTTCGACTTACTTGGAAAATTCGATGGTTTACTAATCATTATTTTAGCATTTGATGAGCCATTGGATTAACCAAGGGAGTTTTTGATTATTTCTTTCGACCATTCTATATTGAGAGTATGAATGATTTGGAATTCAAGCATGTCTTTATCCTTCGATGGTTGTATCTTTTATGTTGTTTACAGCTCTTCTTCAAGAAAATTGCGGGGACGCAATTTTTGTAAGAGGGGGAGTCTGTAACAACCCTAATTTTAGTGATTACCTGAGAATATTAAATTATAACGGCGGTTATAATTTAATAGTGTAAATTAATAACTAACGAGGAATTTAAATTGTTTATTTGGAATAAACAATATATTTGAGGATAAAAATGAGAAAATAGAATTTTGAAAACTTGATTAACATGATTTGAGATAATAAAATGAGGAAAATGTGTTTTATTTAGAGTTAATGCAATAATTTTGTTAATTATTGCTATTTACTTCTTTTAATGAATTTTAAAAGAAGTGATTAATTTTAAGATGAGATATATTCAAAATAATGATGGAATTGAGTTTAAAAATATAATTTAAGTGTAAAATTATATTTGAAAAGGGTTATAAAAATTTTATTACACAAAAATATTATTTTTGCGTAATTTATAATGTTAATTACAATGGAATTTGTAATTAAGGATGTAGATTTTTTATTTATAAAAAGGAAAGGAAATATGATGATAAAAAGTTTTAAAAATATAAATAATCTTCTATTTTGAGTATATAACATTTTATCATCATGAATATGAAGTTTTATAAATTTTTGATATGAAATAAAGTTGAATAGATGATTGAATTTGAAGGTGTGCATTGTTAACATGTAACTAAGTGATTAATTTATAACCTAAGCTAATTTCCTTGAAAAATTGGACTCTAGCCCATTAATATAGTTGACTTGGCCTGTTAGCAAAGAAATGAGAAACATATTTCTCTTCCTCAAACATCAGTACGTTCATTCTCCTTCTCAGCCTTCTCTTCCTAAACCCTAGTTCCTAATTTCAAAATTCAAAGCTCAAATCAAAGGGATTTTGTCCAATAATGTAGAGTAAGTGTTTTAAACTCTATCTCTATCCTTTAGAACTCTAAAAGAATGATTTTGATCCCCTTTTTGATCAAATTGCTTGCTGTCCAAATTTTGTTCTTGAGTTTTTTGGTGATTTTGGAGAAGCTAAGAGGTTAGCAAGGCTTAAAAGATGATTTAGCAAGCTATAGGAAAGTAAAAGGTGAGTTAACCACTCACACTACTACCTCTAATCTATGAGAATAATTTTCAGTTGATAATTGAATTGAATTGGATGGTTTGATGATTGAATTGCTTTCAAATTAGTGGTGAATTGGTTGCTTGAATTTGAATGATCGCATGGTTGTAGTTTGCTGAAAATTGTTTATAAAAATATCACTGCAGTAAAACAGCGATATCTTAGAGCCAGTTTATCCAAATTAGCTCAATCTTTTTGCAGTTGAAAGAACATTCTATTAGCTATAAGTTTTCTTTTAATCACTTTAAGAAATTCCATGGTTTAGAGGGTCGAAATTGGGTTTGAAACTGATGTACACAGCTTTGCTCTGTGCAATATTTTTGTTGAAACCTGATATTGAAATCACCCTAACTTTGAAATGGTAGATCGAAATTGAGTTAGGTTTTTTTTAGTTGGAAGATGCTTGTATAATAAACAACTTTTATGTTCATTACTTTTTGTGATTAAGCTGTTTACTAAGAGTAATTTGAGTTTGAAGATGATGTAACCTTTCTGTCTTGTGTTTTAATCTTAGCTTTAAAACACAGAAATTCTTTTAGGCATATCTTTCTAGTTTCTTATCCGATTTAGATGATTTTTGAAGTTCCGGAAAGCTTATTTTAAATGCGACAACTTTACTGTTGTACACATTTGCATATTTTGAGCATAAGTTGATAAAAATGCTGTTGCAAACTCTCAGCTCTGTCACTTTAGTAACTATGTTATCCAAACTGAACACAGTTAGTAAATTGATCATATCTTCCTTGTTTCTTGTCCGATTTGGATGATTTTTGAAGTTCCGAAAAGCTTATTTTAAATGCGACAACTTTACTGTTGTACACATTTTCATATTTTGAGTATAAGTTGATCAAAATGCTGTTGCAAACTCTCAGCTCTGTCACTTTAGTAACTATGTTATCCAAACTGAACACAGTTAGTAAATTGAGCATATCTTCCTTGTTTCTTGTCCGATTTGGATGATTTTTGAAGTTCTGGAAAGCTTATTTTATATGTGACAACTTTACTGTTGTACAAATTTGCATATTTTGAGCATAAGTTGATCAAAATGCTGTTGCAAACTCTCAGCTCTGTCACTTTAGTAACTATGTTATCCAAACTGAACACAGTTAGTAAATTGAGCATATCTTCCTTGTTTCTTGTCCAATTTGGATGATTTTTGAAGTTCCGGAAAGCTTATTTTATATGTGACAACTTTACCGTTGTACAAATTTGCATATTTTAAGCATAAGTTGATCAAAATGCTGTTGCAAACTCTCAGCTCTGTCACTTTAGTAACTATGTTATCCAAACTGAACACAGTTAGTAAATTGATCATATCTTCCTTGTTTCTTGTCCGATTTGGATGATTTTTGAAGTTCCGGAAAGCTTATTTTATATGTGACAACTTTAATGTTGTACACATTTGCATATTATGAGCATAAGTTTATCAAAATGCTGTTGCAAACTCTCAGCTCTATCACTTTAGTAACTATGTTATCCAAACTGAACACAGTTAGAAAATTGATCATATCTTCCTTGTTTCTTGTCCGATTTGGATGTTGTTTTGAAATGGTTTGAGAGCTATGATTCCTATCAATAAGCTGACTATATTTGGTGAATTTGAAATTCAAATTTAAATAGAATTTGAATTGATTTGAGTTAAATTTGAATTGAATTCGTATTGAATTCAAGTTATCGGTCTTGAGTTATCTTTCTTGCTTTTCGTTGTTTTCGAGCGCGATTTTCATTAAACTATTTTGAAGTGATTTTTGAAATAAATGGACATTTCAAATTATTATTATATAGTTTTAAAATTATTTTTCTAATATAAAATCTATTTATTTCCTATAATAAAGGAATTTCAAATATTGGTTTTATTAATCTTTTCAAGAAATAGTTTTAAAAGCTTGTTTTCTCTAGTAAACTATTTTGCATATAAAACATACACTTTTACACTATTCGAACGTATGAGAAAGAGAATTAAACGATTCAGTAAAACACGTGGTATGGGACATGTGCGTTTACTATTTCGGTTAATTCCGGACTTGTACGATCGAAGCTATTTGAGTTTAATAATTCTGAGATGTTTTGTCATTTTATGGCGTATTTTGAGTTTTATAATTCCTATTTATTGGAATTATTTAAGATGGCCAATATTTGGCAAGTATTATGGTTTGAGATCTCCTATGTAGGAGTTTGATCGATGAGAACCATCACGATGTTTTATTTACTTGCCAAAGACATAAAGCAAGTCTTGAGTTTATGATTTCATATTTTGAGATTTATGGTTTATGAGAAACCATCATAATGTTTTTCACTTGTCGATGAGATGAGACAAGTTATGATGTCATTTAATACTTGTCGATGAGATGAGACAAGTATGGTATCTCTTTATCACTCGCCAATGAGATTAGGCGAGATATAATTTTCTGAGTTTTATGATGTTTTTAGTGTGGCATCAACTAACGGCTAGTAAACCGTAAAGTGCGAATGTGTGGTATGGGACACACGTTAACACTTTTCGGGTTCCTATCCGTGAGTTTGTGACACATTCACGATGTTTACCTAACAGAACTGCTTTGAGAGGTGTCAGCGACCTTGTCATGAGGACGAACTGCTTTGGAGGTGTTAGCGACCTTGTTAGGGATGACAAAATGGCTTTGGAAAGGTGTCAGCGACCTTGTCATGAGGACGAACTGCTTTGGAAAGGTGTCAGCGACCTTGTCATGAGGACGAACTGCTTTGGAAAGGTGTCAGCGACCTTGTCATGAGGACGAACTGCTTTGGAAGGTGTCAGCGACCTTGTCTAAGGCTTCGGCCGTCTGAGTTTAGCACGTGCGGCATTGCTTTGGTATTGTATTCAGGGATATGGCCAATCCGGGTTTTCTGAGTTTTGAATTCGCCGTTTTGGCGCATTAATGTTAAGATTTTCTGAGTTTTGAACATGCATTGAATTCTTTATTGAGTTTGAATTCGTATCGAGTTCCATGAGTTTTTATGATTGAGATGTATGTGTGAGATTTAGCCGTCTTGACCTACTTATGAGTTTAAGATCTCACATTCTTATGGAGTTGTCTTGTGTTGCTTTCATGACTTCTATTTGTGATTGAGATGAGTTTTCTCCCTTTTGGAGTAATGGTTCATCGAACCATTTGAGTTTTGCTTGAGTTTTATATGAGTTGATTTGAGTTCATTATGAGTTATCGCTAATGATATGAGGCACTTGTGTTTTATTTGAGTCTTGAGTTTGAGTTACCTCTTTCAAGGTATTTTGTCACTTAGGTAGCGTTTGTTACTTAAGTATTGAGCTATGAGTTATCTAATCCTTCTCCTCATTCGAGAAGAAGTATCACTATATCCATTCTGCTTCATATTATCGATATTGACTGATTTGTGTAGCTAGACTGACCCGTGTATTTATACTCGGGTCAGACCGAGTTGTTTCAGGTATCATCTATTGGACATAGCTTGAAGTTGATGTTGGATATTAGCTCTTCTTTCTCTTGAGTAGTTTTTGTTCTTTCGCGTACTCTGATGTAGTTATATTTGATTCGATATTTATGGTGTGGTCGAGTACCACCTTTATTGTATTCATATTGTATTGTACTAAACATGTATCAGTGAATATGTATATACATATGAGGTTGGTTACTGTTCTGTGATGTGATTTACATTCAGTTATTGTATTTTGTTCTGATAGATCCGTTAACCACCTATAGTTTTGGATTAAGCATTTACTGGGTATGTCGATCCACTTGAGTTGAAAAAAAGTTATATTGCATTTATCGACGTATTCAATAGATGTTTAAGACAAAATTATAGATGGTCGCCCTTAACCAGCCTTATTCTCCGCTTTAGTAGACGGAATTACTTGTTAATTCTCTTCACTAAGGTGGGTCTCGGGGTGGGGCGTTACAAAATGGGTTACCACGGGTTTTATATAAGTTGTTTGCTTGGATATTCCATGTTAGTTGGGTTTACTCACGCTGGTTTCCTACCTGACCTGGGTGTTACTTTGGTGTAATGCTCGGGTCAGACCGAGTATTACAGATTTCCATGTTAGGACGTTCTGGAGCTCAGGAGGAGAGCTGGATGGCAATAACGTATAGACTATTTCCGCTGTATTTATATTGTTGTAAATCTGTAAGATGATAATTGTGTATATTCAGTGACTGTGTATATGTGAAACTTTGATGTATTAAAATGTAATCGACAGATATAGTATTTTTTTGTAAGCTGTTATTATTTATTATTATATTTTATCCGCTGCGAATGTGAGATGTTTGGTGTTTCTGTTCTTCTTCTTCTATCTCTTTCTTCTTTTTCATAACTATCTGGGATTTTCGGGATCGGAAATTTCGGGTCGTTACATCAAAGTAGGCAAAAATCCTATGCCGATAACCGAAGAAGGAAATTAGAATTTTCTGTGGGAGATTTTAGATTTATTCGTGTTTCACCTATGAAGGGTGTTGTGCGTTCTGTCGATCAGGAAAATTAGTACCTCGATATATTAGTTCATTTCCCATCACCGAACGTATTGGTTCCGTGGCTTATCGCCTTTTACTACCGGCTCGATTTTCAGCTATTCATGACGTGTTTCATGTTTCTCAATTACGGAAATGCATTCGCGATTCCGATTCTATTCTTGAGCCCGGTGTTGTGGAAGAAGTTGAAGTTTCGCCTAATTTGACTTATGAGCAACATCCTATTCGGATTATTGCATCGGAGGTTAAACGCCTTCGAAATAAAGATGTCCCTGTTGTTAAGGTTCAATGGTCCTTAAATCCTAAGGATTGTTCTTAGGAATCTAGAGAATTCATCGAGCGAACACATCCGTACTTACTTTCTCATGCTCTTTGAAGTGAACTTTTGATTTCAAATTTCTTTTGTGTTGGTATGCTTTTATGGTTGTTATTTTTATTTTATCCTTAAGTATTGCGAGGACACAATTTCTTTAAGAAGGGGAGTCTATAACAAAACCGCATATTTTACGATTGTGTATTTAAATATTTTATTTAAAATAAAGCATCGTTGGTCGGATTTTAGTCCGAAATGCTACTTTTTGCATATGGTCGAATTAGGATCGGGACCGCTTCCATTGAGTTCAAAACACTATTTGCGACCTTTTTGAGTATAAACTTCGATATGTTTGGAGCTAGCTAAAAGTTTGACCTTTGTACTTTGGACTTTGGGTTTGGGTTAGCCTAAAGTATTAACTCTAGCTCAACCCCCACTTTTCTTCATTCACTTTCATTTCCTAATACCTCCAAGCTTTCATAAAAATGGGGGAAGAGAAAAAGAATTAGAATTCCTAAGCCCTAGTTCCATTGCAAATCCAAGCTCTAACTCCAACTTCAAAGAGAAGCTATCGGTAAGCATCCTCTTCTTCTTCTCCAACTCATTCTACCTTCAATTTCAAAAATTCCTAAAGTCTAACTTAGGAAATGTTTTTCTTTTAAGCTTAGATTCTAGCTTCTTGGGTTGGAGTTGAGGAGTGATTATTTTTACCTTGCTCTATAGCTTCTTCTTCCTTGATTTTGCACAAAAGGTGAGATTTTTATCTCACATCTATGTCTATAACTATCTTTAATTGTTGGGTATGAATTCCTAACACTTATTCATGTGCATTTTCTTTTGGTTTGGATTGATTTGGCGAACATTTCAATTTTTGGTGTTTAGAAGTCAAATCTTTGAAAACCCTAACTTTGATGTTTGAACATGTTTTTGGTGGTGCTTTGAAGAGCCTATAGGGCTGGGTTGCCAATCGGCGTAAACCCTTAGTGCCCGTTGCTCGTCCGATTGCAATCGTCCGATCGGCTTCATTATTCGTTGCTGTGAATTCGAGCTTCAAAGCGTAGCAAACCGATCAGTTCTCAAGAGTCACAAGAACTATGCCAACCCCCGAACAACGGTCGTTAATGCCCCATTGGTGCATATCTTCCATCGAATGGGAGGTATTACATTATGGTCACTTGATTCGTTTGTCATGGTGAATTCAGCAATGAAATTTGCTAGCGCTTGCCCCTGTATGGCCCTTCATAGCAGGTAGGTAATATTGAACAGACTCAACTCAATATTTCATTTTAACATCCTTTTAGAAGTTTTCGGTCTTTGGAGTATCTGTCGCAAATGGTTGATCGGTGTAAACAATGATCGAGTGTGCCTGGAAGTATGGGCGAAGCTTGCATGTTGCAATCACCAATCAATAAGCTAGTCTCTCAATCCTGGGATAATTTCTTTTTGCCCCCGTCAATTGTTTACTAACATAATATACTAGCTTTTGAACTCGGTCCTCCTCGCGAACCAAAGCCGTACTGATAGCATGCTGGGATACAACCAGGTATACATACATCATTTCATGGTCAATTGTTTTTACCCTTTCAAATTTTTTAACAAATAGGTTTAGTTGCTGAGTTTTAAATGTTTTAAATTCCAGAGTTTTATAGCTTAATAAATTAAGTTTAAATTTAATTATCTTTGAACAATTTTGAATGATAATTGATTTATTAATATTTAAATTAAAGTTGAGAGGTTTATTTAAAAATTAAATGTTATTTCTCTAACTTAATTAACCAACCAATTTTAATAAAGTTAAGTTGAATAACAAATTTATAGTAAAGTAATTAAGGAAGGATTACTGGGTGTAATTAATTAAATGATTAATTAAAGTAAGTAATTAAGGGATAGTTAATCCGAAATGTGATTAATTAAAAGTATAATAAGAGAATCGTTAATCAATTACTAAAAGAATAATTAAAGCAAATGGTTAAGAATAATTAGTTGATGTAATTAATTTAGGGCTAATTGTTTAATGTAATTAGAGAATGACTAATCAATGTAATTAATTAAGGTAATTAGTTAAGGATAATTAACCAATGGATAATTACTTGATGAAAGTAATTAGAGGTTAATTACTTAAGAGAAGTAATTAAGAATTATTACTTAGTGCAATTAATTAAAGGATTTATTAATTAATTAAGGGATTAATTAATTACACTAAGTAATTAAGAATAATTGTAACGTCCCGCCTTTTCGCACGATTTAAACCAACACACGTGCCAATTCTAACCATACAGAAGGGCGGATTGTTATGGGGTAAATAAGAAAACAGAGAAGAAAATAAAACAAAACAGAATCTCACAGCGGAAGGATAAAATACAATAATAAATATATAGTTCGTAAACGGTTTACAAAACACTTGATTCTTCTTTATACAATAAGTATCAGAGTTACACATACCAATACAATCAATGCAGCGGAAGGATAAAATACAATAATAAATATATAGTTCGTAAACGGTTTACAAAACACTTGATTCTTCTTTATACAATAAGTATCAGAGTTACACATACCAATACAATCAATGCAGCGGAACAGTATGAGTGTGGTGCAAAACTATAAATAATAATAATACGGGTTCTTCGTCTTCGTCCTCCAAAGCTAAAGTCTTCGATCCTGAAACGCCCGGACTAACCCGAGCGAATTGAAAAGACAAAACACTCGAGTCAGAACTAAAAAATCTTATATGAGTTAAATTAACAGAAATAAATATGAGTGCAGTAACTCAAGAGATGCTCGGGATTTACATCTCCTAAGGATCCGTTAAACTATTTACTATGTAATATATTGCGCTATTATAATAGTGTCTATTTGTAAAATAAACTTACTTTTTAATAGCGTTAAGGGGTTACCCATATAGCCCTTAACACAGAATATATTCCCATAGTCTATACAGTACCGTAATCTCCCCTGTACTGGGCGTCGTCAGAGGGCACTCCATAGGTATGGTACAAAGCCAAAATCGTATAAGGCGCGCTAGGGTAGGTGACACGGCACAACTAGGCAATGCCAGGGTAGATATACCAATTACGCTTCCGGGCCGATGGTAACGCGTAGCCGCAGCTACCGCCCACCTCGAACAAACTCCCCCAAAATCAAACATAGAAGTGGCCACTGAATCAATCCAATGTCAAAGTATAATATCGAAGAGGAGTGTCCGATCAGAGGAATGACCTCATTAACCCGTCGATCGCTCCTGTTTTAGCCACCTTATGCCAACTCACGGGAGTCGGGTCCACGTATTTACCTTACAGGAAACGTCGCCACCAACCTACTTCCTTCTGGAATCTCCACCGCGTACACGGTTAGTCAAAGTGGTTTTCGGTATCGACAGAGAGTATGTCCATATCCGATCCCGGTCTCTTTGCGAACCCATCGTTATTATAACACCGCGGTCATTTAAAAATAGTTTATACTTTAAAACCAAAATAAAATTTTCCATTTCAAAACTATGAATACGATATCATTTTAAAACCTAAAACAATATGATATCATTTTATCCAAATATAATTCTTTCACAAAAATCATACTGCTTTAAAATCTATAATATCTGGAAACCAACATTTGAATTATATTTTCAAAGCATAATATTTCGAAAATTCATAGTTTTAAAACCATAACTTCTAGAACTTGAATGGTTTGGATATTCAACGGTATATAAAATAAATGGTTTGACTTTAAGGTTACTTTTTAAAGAAAAATATTTTCCATGGCTTTACAAATATATTTCCTTATTTAAAGTCTAAACCATAATTTAAATATCACTTTCAAGTTCCAAAGCCATTTCAATTTCTATATATATATATATATATATATATATATATATATATATATATCCATTTGGAGTATTAATATTTCAAAACTAAAGTTGGAATTTTATTCTTTCAACAAATCAATTGTTCTATTATTTAGTCTTGAATATTCACATAAAATCCATTAATACAACTCCAATTTCTAGAAATTTAATATTTCCTTAAATTAAATTATACTAGAATATTCATTTAAATTTATCTTGGAAAAAACTCCAGTTATAAATATCATACCTTAAAATTTCCAAACTTAAACATATAATATAAATTATCAAATTCCATTTTCTAAATTTTTTCATTTTTATTTAACAGATTTATACACAGCCTAAATTCAAAAATTTTAACTTCATATGTATATATGTAGAAGAATAATATTTATAAAATATCAAAACTTAAAATTTTTATAAACCGTATCCCATCCAAACCATAGAAATCACTTTAAAATATTTATATATATAGACCGCGGTGCCTGTATATAATTTTCTATCCTATGGTCAAGTGATACAGATATTTATCATTTCAATCCGCAATTTAAAAAAAATAAAATTTTGCGGTTGTATATCATTTCAAACCACAATCCCGAATGAAATATACATGATGACTTGTAATTTAAAAATAAAACATCCATTCATAAACATCATCCATCATCCAAATCACAATCATCATCTAAAATAAACAATATCAATATATCTCTGATAATATAAACAGGTAATAACTGTCAGTTATATTAAAAATGAATTTAATAACTATTAAACTAACAGTTTATATTCAGTAATAAATTTTATAACCGTTAACTAGCAGTTTATATGCAAATAAATAAATTCTAACGGTCAATTAATATGAAATAAATAAACGACATTAACAGTTAAACTAAATAAATGCAAATTAACAGATATGATGAATAAACTTGCCAAATAGTTGTAAATAAATTTCTACTCATATCTAAAAATGAATTTAACAAACATAAAAACTTTTAGAAGTTGTGAGTGGGTTAAAACACTCACCTTTTGAATTTAAATCGAATTTAAATTCGATTTAAACCCAAAATTTGACGGTCTCCAAATCTGTCCAAACCAGCGTCAACAGATCCGGAATTTAATTACGATCCTAACAAAAGAACCTTCGCGTGAATCCGAGGTCGTATGAGAAAGTTAAGCGAATAAATCGATTTGAAAACAAAACTTAAAATAAACAAACTCACCTAAAATCTATGCCACGTCAGTAGATGATTCCTCACGTGTGCATCTTCCCAGCATTCACGCCTGCTAACGAAGACAAAGCTTCACGCAAACGAACCCAGGTGAAACGCACGCCCACCGAGCTCTGACCAACTCGCACTGCCCCTACGCGCCACCAACCAACTGCCGACCATCACCATTCGCCTGCCCTTGCCGAGCCGCCTCCATCCCCCTAGTGCGCGTCCTCCTGGTGGCCTACGGTGACCACCGCCGCCATGGGTTTTAAAACCCTAATCGAGAAAATACGACGATCTAACCGTTGATTCACCGCAAAACTTACATGGATGCATTCCCCTCGGCTATCTCCACAATACCCAGTAATATTTTCTCGATCCGACAAAGTTTGTGACGACCTGATGAACGGTCGGAATTGTTTCAATTTATTCTGGGTAAACAGAGCATCGATTCGAAAAACGAATCGCACCATCAGATTACGTATCTCGAGAACGTCGACATATATTTTTTTGGAATTTTTCTGGAGAGTTTGAATTTTCATTGAAATTTTGAATTGATTGGATCTAGGGTTTGCACCCATTGAAGAAGAAGAGGAGCTTGAAGAAAGTATACGCGCAGATGAAATGAAATTAGGCGGAGGCTAGGGCTTGTAGCTAGGTTTAAATAGAGGAGTTAGAGATAGAGTAGATAGACCTAGGTTTTGAAACCATTGAGGAAGAGAAAGAGATGAAGAAAAATGAACATACAGCCAATTGACAATAGAAAGGAGGCTAGGGTTTATCACAGCATATTTATAGATAGATCGCAAAAGGATAGGTGTGCACGAATTTTAACGTGCAAACAGAAGTGGTCCCAAAAGGATATTAATTATACACGTTACGGATTAAATTATTTCTTTCTCAACATTTACATTGCATTTTAAGCATATTCACACATGTATAATTAGATGCTTCATTTAAATTTCCATATATATATTCACAATTCCATAAATTTCCAAATACATAGATAAATTTCCAATTTCAACTAAATTTCTAAATTACTGTAATAATTACAGATTAAATTTCTATCCATTCTCAATAGATTTACATTTACATACTAAAATCCACATTTCTATGTACATTTGAATTCCATATTATACATATTTTATTTATCTTAATCACTTCCAACTTAAATTTCAATCAACATAAAACGTTTTATTCAGTTTCCAATAATTTCAATCATGCTTTAAATCCAAATGAATAAATAACTTAATTCCCATTTAAGCATTTTTCATTTGATTTGCAATCAACCTTTTATGATCAATTAAATCCCGATATATTAAATAAACTTTATTTCCATCATTCTTTATCCTATGAAGAAATTTAAGTTATTCACACCTATTACTAAATTTCATATTAATGCACACAAATTTACATTTATTGCAATGGTTACCAAATATTTCCCTGCAATAATTCATTCCCCTATACATACTTACAATTCCACTTAAACTTTACTATGCCCATTTATTTTCTCAACATTAAAACCAACGTTACCTCAATTCCACTAATGTACACTTATTCTATTATCACTTACTAAACATTCAAATTTTTATTAACAAATAGGCAGGTAATTCCTATGTTACAAATTTTTAATTCATCCTAATCCCTTACTATTGACATACATTTGCATTACTTACATATCATTTACAATGTTACCCAAAATCTCTATCCATTGTAATTAATACCTTAAATAAGTTTCAATTTATATTCAAGTGAATACATTACCCTTTCTCGTTATGTCATCCATTTTTCACAAGAAACGTTTTATCGTTTCGACAACATTTTATTTCTAATTACCTACATTGATTTGTGTACGTCTCTACTATTTAAAGCATTACCATTCTCACCTTCATCTAAATCTTCATTTATGAATATTAAAAAATAAATTTCACTTATTTCCTATTTATACACTTATAAATTCCAATTCCAAATAAATAGATAAATCTCCGTTTGCACTACTTAAATCAAAAATCAGCGATTATCCTATCTATACATTTTAAGTGGATGGATCAAATGTTGTATTCAAAAATCTACTTCTTAATATTCTTAGATTTAAACTCAACTTTCTATTAACAGAATATTTAGATGTTTAAACTTCTTTTATTACCATTAACTTATTATTATACATTAAACTTAAATATACTGACAAAGCTTGTTTTTGGTACTCTTTTCATTTCCATAAATAAAATTAGCAGTGGATTCATACCTTATTATGTAATTAACTTTAATTCCACCTAACTAAATATTTACATAATCTTTTATTTGCAATAAATCAACTATTTTATATTAATTAAATTTAATCTTCCTGGTTTACTTATTCATAGTATGTAATTCGGTTACTCACCCTAACCTATTTATTTGAAATCCAATCCAGATTATTTTTACTAAGTTCCAATTTCCAAAGGTTACTGCAATTAATCCAATTAATTGCAATAAATTCTAATAAATTTGATTTTATTGGATTACAACTCAAAATAAATCAATTATTACTCAACCACACAGTTAACATTCCTTTTATGATTCATTACAGTAATATTTCCCAATTCTCATCTTTATTTTCATAAATTACTGGATTTCAATTTAATTGAAATTTTGTTAATTTTACACATAAATAAAAGCTTAAACCTCAATTAATTCATTCCTAAGATCACACTAATTATTATATTATAAAATGGACCTTTCCCTTTGTTACATCTTATTTATTCTCTTACCAATATTCCACACTAACTGCAATAATTTAGTGCATTAATTGAAATTGGTCAAAATAAAACTTAACCAACAAATAGAATAAATACGTACAATAATTATTGTCATTAAATCTATTTCATAAGTCTACACTCAATTAATTCCTTAAAATAAGTTTTACGTTTTTATAAATTTACCTTCACACTTCCCGTTACTATTTGAATAATTACTAAAGTAACATTGTCATAATAACAACATTAAAATTTCTCAATATTTAGATGAACTTTATTTCCAATACACACTACCAAATTTCAATCACTTATGTTCTATCCAACATTCTTTTAGATTTTATTTCCATCAATTAGTTCATCCAATATTTTCATCCATTTATTAACAAATTTTCCATTATTCAATTTCAATTCTTCTTATTATTATTTCATTAATACTATTACCAACTTTTATTACTTTTAGTATTAATTAAACAATCATATTTAATTAAGAGGTTATAATGTTGTATTCACTATTCCCATTTTCACTCCAAAACTCAAACAGTCGTTTCAATTGCATTTGGATTTGCATTAAATTGGTTATCCATCAACTGCCATCTATATTACCAACTTAATTCACATACAATTACAGTCCTTTTTAATATATTAATACATAGGTAATTTAAATTATGTCTTTATTTCTTTAATTTACATTTTATTCAAGTGCGACAATTTACGCTATTTCTTTATTGATATTTCACCTAATTTTCAACAATTAAGTTAAATACCCGTTTCTACAATTCATTATTAGTTATAAATTTAAATCTCCTTTATTTATTCAACTTACACACAGGTATACATCTTACACTATCTCAATCATTGGATTTTCATTTAGCGTTCATTCCAGCATAAATTCTATCTCTTTTATATATATCTTTATTTTTCTTTACAAATTTTTTTTTACATAATCCCTTTTTAACTAAAATTTAATTGTCGAAATTTACGGGTCGTTACACTCTCCCCAACTCAAAACTTTTCGTCCCCGAAAAGGAAAAGAAGGGAAAAGAAGAATTTCGAAATCAATATTTTAAATTTACAAAATTAGTTAATTTAGCTAAAATATACAAATTTAGATACAGTGAAATATTGAAGGGATTTCACCATTAATCAACCAAATCAAATAACAACCATCAACCTTACAAACAGCATACATACACAAGACAAAGCAACCATTTATCCAACAAACAAGAAGTTGTTCGGGTTCAGAACTTGAAATTTGTATGGAATGAAAATAACTATCAAGTGCATCCTTTACTCAACAGTCTTAGATGGAACAAAGATAGATTATTTATTCATCCAACAATTTCACATTTCTTTACCCAACCGACCATAAATCAACCAATAATAATTTCGACCAAATTCACTTATTATACATTGATTTCATGCTTAGTTGTTTGATTTCCTTTTATGATTCACGTAACCTTTAAATTTCATTTACTCATTAATGTTTGTTTCATTAATTTACTTATTACTTATAATTATTCCTTTATACTTATTTGTTAACAAATAGCTTCAATCTTTTTCCAATGTTTATTTCTTCTTCATGAACTATTTACTAAAATTTCATGATCTTATTTATTCACACTTTAATCACTTGAGTTTAAAATCATCTATCTGTCATACTTACCTTTTTATTATATTTACTCGATAGAATTTCAATTATAACTTAAATTAATAACATTAAATTCTCCTTAATTATAGCAAATTCATTGAATTATTCATTTCCTCAATCTTCACTTGTAAGTTTTCTCTTACATTTCCTTACTAACATTGCAACTTTTATTATATGGTAAGTTATATATGTTTTAAGAATGTAAGTGAAATTTATACAAGTTTCTTCTCGATTTCTTTAATTAATTAATGGTTAAATAAATATATTCGTTTTATAAATTTCAACTTACCTTTAATTTCATTTATTTATTTAAAGGTTTACGTTACTATTATATTTAATAATAGTAAAAATTTAATTACACTAAATTTGCTACCCTATAACATTAATTCTTATAAATAAAGAAGTTTACTAATTCATTTACTAATGTTTACAGTTGTTTATTTACATTTCTTATCTTCCTATGGTATTAAATTTTCTTTAATTAAAGGTTCACATTTTCTATACTAAATTGAACCATTAATTAACTGGAATTTTAAGAACCAAATACCGGGTTTAATTCCAAATTGTTTAAAATAGTAGATACCCATATTCTTTTTATTTATATAACTTTAATTATAATCAAACGATAAAGTTCTCTTAAACAAATTTGCAGTAAATTCTTATAGTGGTCTTTCCTCTTCGAAACTCGAAAATGAATGTCGATGATGCGTGCACTCATCACCGAAATTTATTTTCCAGCGACAGAGAGGAAAGTCAAACTTATTTTCCAAAATCTTCCTTTAAAACAATTCTTCCGAAATATATTGAAATACTTATATTAGAAAATACTTATAAATAATATTATTATATTCCAAAATTTATTCGAAAGAATTTTCAAAACCCCCGGAACTTCAGTTCTAAATTTCCAAATTCATTTATCTATTTTCTTCAATTTTATTTCTATTATTATTTACTCTATTTCCTAACAACCAATCTATAGCAACCAATTATAGATATAATTTGAAAATTTTATTTTATATATATATAGAAAATAGATTAGGCAAAATTATTTCATTCGCCTATATTAAAACAAATATTATGTCGGTCTGTCCTATTAAGTGTTTAGAAACCCCTATTGATGTCACAGCGTCCCATGCATCAACCGGAATTTATGAATACAAAACGGAACAGATTAACACAATATAAAACCTTTTATAAAACTAACAAGTACGCTCTCTCATATATATATACACTCAGCGACTCCCATAAGGTATTACTACCCTATTAACAAAGAGTCAAACCCCACAAAGCCAAGGTTTATCGCTAAACCAAAGCTCTGATACCAACTGTAACGTCCCGCCTTTTCGCACGATTTAAATCGACACACGTGCTAATTCAAAGCATACAGAAGGGCGGATTGTTATGGGGTAAATAAGAAAACAGAGAAGAAAATAAAACAAAACAGAATCTCAAAGCGGAAGGATAAAATACAATAATAAATAAATAGTTCGTAAACGGTTTACAAAACACTTGATTCTTCTTTATACAATAAGTATCAGAGTTACACATACCAATACAATCAATGCAGCGGAACAGTATGAGTGTGGTGCAAAACTATAAATAATAATAATAATACGGGTTCTTCGTCTTCGTCCTCCAAAGCTAAAGTCTTCGATCCTGAAACGCCCGGACTGACCCGAGTGAATTGAAAAGACAAAACACTCGAGTCAGAACTAAAAAATCTTATGTGAGTTAAATTAACAGAAATAAATATGAGTGAAGTAACTCAAGAGATGCTCGGGATTTACATCTCCTAAGGATCCGTTAAACTATTTACTATGTAGTATATTGCGCTATTATAATAGTGTCTATTTGTAAAATAAACTTACTTTTTAATAGCGTTAAGGGGTTACCCATATAGCCCTTAACACAGAATATATTCCCATAGTCTATACAGTACCGTAATCTCCCCCGTACTGGGCGCCGTCAGAGGGCACTCCATAGGTATGGTACAAAGCCAAAATCGTATAAGGCGCGCTAGGGTAGGTGACACGGCACAACTAGGCAATGCCAAGGTAGATATACCAATTACGCTTCCGGGCCGATGGTAATGCGTAGCCGCAGCTACCGCCCACCTCGAACAAACTCCCCCAAAATCAAAAATAGAAGTGGCCACTGAATCAATCCAAAGTCAAAGTATAATATCGAAGAGGAGTGTCCGATCAGAAGAATGACCTCATTAACCCGTCGATCGCTCCTGTTTTAGCCACCTTATGCCAACTCACGGGAGTCGGGTCCACGTATTTACCTTACAGGAAACGTCTCCACCAACCTACTTCCTTCTGGAATCTCCACCGCGTACACGGTTAGTCAAAGTGGTTTTCGGTATCGACAGAGAGTATGTTCATATCCGATCCCGGTCTCTTTGCCAACCCATGGTTATTATAACACCGCGGTTATTTAAAAATAGTTTATACTTTAAAACCAGAATAAAATTTTCCATTTCAAAACTATGAATACGATATCATTTTAAAACCTAAAACAATATGATATCATTTTATCCAAATATAATTCTTTCCCAAAAATCATACTGCTTTAAAATCTATAATATCTGGAAAACAACATTTGAATTATATTTTCAAAGCATAATATTTCGAAAATTCATAGTTTTAAAACCATAACTTCTAGAACTTGAATGGTTTGGATATTCAACGGTATATAAAATAAATGGTTTGACTTTAAGGTTACTTTTTAAAGAAAAATATTTTCCATGGCTTTACAAATATATTTCCTTATTTAAAGTCTAAACCATAATTTAAATATCACTTTCAAGTTCCAAAACCATTTCAATTTCTATATATATATATATATATCCATTTGGAGTATTAATATTTCAAAACTAAAGTTGGAATTTTATTCTTTCAACAAATCAATTGTTCTATTATTTAGTCTTGAATATTCACATAAAATCCATAAATACAACTCCAATTTCTAGAAATTTAATATTTCCTTAAATTAAATTATACTAGAATATTCATTTAAATTTATCTTGGAAAAAACTCCAATTATAAATATCATACCTTAAAATTTCCAAACCTAAACATATAATATAAATTATCAAATTCCATTTTCTAAATTTTTTCATTTTTATTTAACAGATTTACACACAGCCTAAATTCAAAAATTTTAACTTCATATGTATATATGTAGAAGAATAATATTTATAAAATATCAAAACTTAAAATTTTTATAAACCGTATCCCATCCAAACCATAGAAATCACTTTAAAATATTTATATATATAGACCGCGGTGCCTGTATATAATTTTCTATCCTATGGTCAAGTGATACGGATATTTATCATTTCAATCCGCAATTTAAAAAAAATAAAATTTTGCGGTTGTATATCATTTCAAACCACAATCCCGAATGAAATATGCATGATGACTTGTAATTTAAAAATAAAACATCCATTCATAAACATCATCCATCATCCAAATCACAATCATCATCCAAAATAAACAATATCAATATATCTCTGATAATATAAACAGGTAATAACTGTCAGTTATATTAAAAATGAATTTAATAACTATTAAACTAACAGTTTATATTCAGCAATAAATTTTATAACTGTTAACTAGCAGTTTATATGCAAATAAATAAATTCTAACGGTCAATTAATATGAAATAAATAAACTACATTAACAGTTAAACTAAATAAATGCAAATTAACAGATATGATGAATAAACATGCCAAATAGTTGTAAATAAATTTCTACTCATATCTAAAAATGAATTTAACAAACATAAAAACTTTTAGAAGTTGTGAGTGGGTTAAAACACTCACCTTTTGAATTTAAATCGAATTTAAATTCGATTTAAACCCAAAATTTGACGGTCTCCAAATCTGTCCAAACCAGCGTCAACAGATCCGGAATTTAATTACGATCCTAACAAAAGAACCGTCGCGTGAATCCGAGGTCGTATGAGAAAGTTATTCTGGGTAAAGTTTCTCGATCCGACAAAGTTTGTGACGACCTGATGAACGGTCGGAACTGTTTCAATTTATTCTGGGTAAACAGAGCATCGATTCGAAAAACGAATCGCACCATCAGATTACGTATCTCGAGAACATCGACATATATTTTTTTGGAATTTTTCTGGAGAGTTTGAATTTTCATTGAAATTTTGAATTGATTGGATCTAGGGTTTGCACCCATTGAAGAAGAAGAGGAGCTTGAAGAAAGTATACGCGCAGATGAAATGAAATTAGGCGGAGGCTAGGGCTTGTAGCTAGGTTTAAATAGAGGAGTTAGAGATAGAGTAGATAGACCTAGGTTTTGAAACCATTGAGGAAGAGAAAGAGATGAAGAAAAATGAACATACAGCCAATTGACAATAGAAAGGAGGCTAGGGTTTATCACAGCATATTTATAGATAGATCGCAAAAGGATAGGTGTGCACGAATTTTAACGTGCAAACAGAAGTGGTCCCAAAAGGATATTAATTATACACGTTACGGATTAAATTATTTCTTTCTCAACATTTACATTGCATTTTAAGCATATTCACACATGTATAATTAGATGCTTCATTTAAATTTCCATATATATATTCACAATTCCATAAATTTCCAAATACATAGATAAATTTCCAATTTCAACTAAATTTCTAAATTACTGTAATAATTACAGATTAAATTTCTATCCATTCTCAATAGATTTACATTTACATACTAAAATCCACATTTCTATGTACATTTGAATTCCATATTATACATATTTTATTTATCTTAATCACTTCCAACTTAAATTTCAATCAACATAAAACGTTTTATTCAGTTTCCAATAATTTCAATCATGCTTTAAATCCAAATGAATAAATAACTTAATTCCCATTTAAGCATTTTTCATTTGATTTGCAATCAACCTTTTATGATCAATTAAATCCCGATATATTAAATAAACTTTATTTCCATCATTCTTTATCCTATGAAGAAATTTAAGTTATTCACACCTATTACTAAATTTCATATTAATGCACACAAATTTACATTTATTGCAATGGTTACCAAATATTTCCCTGCAATAATTCATTCCCCTATACATACTTACAATTCCACTTAAACTTTACTATGCCCATTTATTTTCTCAACATTAAAACCAACGTTACCTCAATTCCACTAATGTACACTTATTCTATTATCACTTACTAAACATTCAAATTTTTATTAACAAATAGGCAGGTAATTCCTATGTTACAAATTTTTAATTCATCCTAATCCCTTACTATTGACATACATTTGCATTACTTACATATCATTTACAATGTTACCCAAAATCTCTATCCATTGTAATTAATACCTTAAATAAGTTTCAATTTATATTCAAGTGAATACATTACCCTTTCTCGTTATGTCATCCATTTTTCACAAGAAACGTTTTATCGTTTCGACAACATTTTATTTCTAATTACCTACATTGATTTGTGTACGTCTCTACTATTTAAAGCATTACCATTCTCACCTTCATCTAAATCTTCATTTATGAATATTAAAAAATAAATTTCACTTATTTCCTATTTATACACTTATAAATTCCAATTCCAAATAAATAGATAAATCTCCGTTTGCACTACTTAAATAAAAAATCAGCGATTATCCTATCTATACATTTTAAGTGGATGGATCAAATGTTGTATTCAAAAATCTACTTCTTAATATTCTTAGATTTAAACTCAACTCTCTATTAACAGAATATTTAGATGTTTAAACTTCTTTTATTACCATTAACTTATTATTATACATTAAACTTAAATATACTGACAAAGCTTGTTTTTGGTACTCTTTTCATTTCCATAAATAAAATTAGCAGTGGATTCATACCTTATTATGTAATTAACTTTAATTCCACCTAACTAAATATTTACATAATCTTTTATTTGCAATAAATCAACTATTTTATATTAATTAAATTTAATCTTCATGGTTTACTTATTCATAGTATGTAATTCGGTTACTCACCCTAACCTATTTATTTGAAATCCAATCCAGATTATTTTTACTAAGTTCCAATTTCCAAAGGTTACTGCAATTAATCCAATTAATTGCAATAAATTCTAATAAATTTGATTTTATTGGATTACAACTCAAAATAAATCAATTATTACTCAACCACACAGTTAACATTTCTTTTATGATTCATTACAGCAATATTTCCCAATTCTCATCTTTATTTTCATAAATTACTGGATTTCAATTTAATTGAAATTTTGTTAATTTTACACATAAATAAAAGCTTAAACCTCAATTAATTCATTCCTAAGATCACACTAATTATTATATTATAAAATGGACCTTTCCCTTGGTTACATCTTATTTATTCTCTTACCAATATTCCACACTAACTGCAATAATTTAGTGCATTAATTGAAATTGATCAAAATAAAACTTAACCAACAAATAGAATAAATACGTACAATAATTATTGTCATTAAATCTATTTCATAAGTCTACACTCAATTAATTCCTTAAAATAAGTTTTACGTTTTTATAAATTTACCTTCACACTTCCCGTTACTATTTTAATAATTACTAAAGTAACATTGTCATAATAACAACATTAAAATTTCTCAATATTTAGATGAACTTTATTTCCAATACACACTACCAAATTTCAATCACTTATGTTCTATCCAACATTCTTTTAGATTTTATTTCCGTCAATTAGTTCATCCAATATTTTCATCCATTTATTAACAAATTTTCCATTATTCAATTTCAATTCTTCTTATTATTATTTCATTAATACTATTACCAACTTTTATTACTTTTAGTATTAATTAAACAATCATATTTAATTAAGAGGTTATAATGTTGTATTCACTATTCCCATTTTCACTCCAAAACTCAAACAGCCGTTTCAATTGCATTTGGATTTGCATTAAATTGGTTATCCATCAACTGCCATCTATATTACCACCTTAATTCACATACAATTACAGTCCTTTTTAATATATTAATACATAGGTAATTTAAATTATGTCTTTATTTCTTTAATTTACATTTTATTCAAGTGCGACACTTTACGCTGTTTCTTTATTGATATTTCACCTAACTTTCAACAATTAAGTTAAATACCCGTTTCTACAATTCATTATTAGTTATAAATTTAAATCTCCTTTATTTATTCAACTTACACACAGGTATACATCTTACACTATCTCAATCATTGGATTTTCATTTAGCGTTCATTCCAGCATAAATTCTATCTCTTTTATATATATCTTTATTTTTCTTTACAAATTTTTTTTTACATAATCCCTTTTTAACTAAAATTTAATCGTCGAAATTTACGGGTCGTTACAATAATTAATTACTAAATGTGATTAATCAAGGTTGATTAATGAATGTGGTAAATTAATTAAAGGCTAATTACTGAATGTAATTAGAGAGGATAATTAGGGGATGATTAATTAATGGTTAGTAATTAATTATTGTTAAGTAAGCAAGATTTAATAATGATTAAAGGAATTAATTTGATTTAATTTAGTAGTGGATGGCTAACAAATCTTGCTTATGAATGATTGGTTGATATTTATGATATGAAATGTTTGTGATACGATATGTTTCTCTTGAATAATGATTGTGTGGTTGTCTGTCGATGATGAATTGTTGTATAAAAAGTGACATCTTGAATTTAAAGGTTGAATTGTGTTTCACACGATTAACGTGGGTTAAGATGATATTGGATTCAAAGAGACCGGAGTCGGGTATCAGTTAATACCCGAAACCACTTCGCTTCTTTAAAATTGATATGTGGAATTAATAGGCTGAAATGGAATGATTTAGGTGGATTAAATTTAATTTTTGGTACTTAGAAATTGATGTGTGAAATAGTGATGTCACTTGTGAAGTTGTAAATTGATGTAAGTTACCAGGGTTTATATAGGTTGTATGCTTTTGTATTCCATATTAGATGGATTTACTCACGCCGATTTCCAGCCTGACCCAGGTGTTACTTTGACGTAATGCTCGGGTCAGACCGAGTATTACAGATTTTCAGGTAAGGACGATCTGAAGCTCAAGAGGCGAGCTAGATGGCAGAAACGTATGGAGTGTTTCCGTTGTGATATATTATTTTATATCTGAGACAGATTGACTATATCTGTCCTGTGTTTGTATATATGTTGTAACTCTGATATATTACAGTGTAATTTGACAAGTATAGTTTTCCTTTGTATAACTATTATTTATGTGATATTATATTTTGATCCGCTGCGAATGTGAGGTTTCTGTGACTTGTTTCTGTTTCTTTTTCTTTCTCTTTTCTTCTTTCCTAACTGTTTGGAAATTTCAGGATAGAAATTTCCGGGTCGTTACATTTGGTATCAGTGCAAAGTTAGGTGAGAACCTTGGCTTTGGTGGGATTACTCATTAAGGATAGGGTCAATCGTGCCCTAAAATGAGTAGAGTGTAATATATATGAGAGAAAGTATTTGTTATTTTCTTATATAATGGTTTTAAAAGTAAAAGATTTTTATATAAGTTTATATATAAAGCAATAATTTCTCTAACCATTATATATTAAAGTAATTGGTCGTTAAATCATTGGAATTAAATATAACAATGAGAATTAAGTTGTAATAGAAATACAACCAAACTAAAATTGGATGAAGATAAGTTTGAAATGGGTTCAAACTAAAATTAAAATCTTGAATTTGGGAAAGAGTTTCAGAATAAGATATTAATGAATTTTTTTCCAGATATGATAATCTTGGTTATTATCATAAATGATTGTCGTGTTTAATAATAAAATGTGTATTAATGAGTAAGAAAATGAAATGTTTTAGGGAAATAAAATATTTAAATTGGAATAGAAGATGATCTGAATTACGAAGTTTTAAATCTGGGTCTAGAATTTGAAAATTGTTTCAAAGTAATAAATAATATTATTTAATGTATTTGAATGAAAGGGTCATATTTCAAACAAGATTTTTTTGAAAATTTAAAGGAATTTGTTTTGAATTAAAACCAAAGGTGGTTTATAATTTAAGGATAACTTGTTATGTAAAGAAAATAATTTGTATATAAGAGGAATATACGTAGTATCAAAGATAATTTGAAATAAACACTAAATGTTGAGTTTTAAATTTGGAATGAGATATGATATCTAAAGTAATAACTTTTTGAACTTATAAGTGAGAAAGAATTTTGAAATTTGAAATGGAGAATTCAAATTTGGGTAAGGTTAACGGGGATAATGGAATATAACTTAGAAGAAGTTGTTGGAACCTCGTATTTACAATATTTCGTAATTACGATATTTTGACTATATCAACTATATAAGTCACTATAATATATATATACTAACATATTTTTTACAGGAATTAATCAAAGACTAGATTCAAATGAGCTTCAACTCTTAAGTATGTATCGTGTCTGTGTCTAGAAGTAATAATATGTTAAAATCTCTCCTATATGATATATATTGCATTATCATCTCATTCATTTCCTTCAAGAATAAACAAACCAAATTTTGTTACATTCAGACGTCTGAATACCCCATTTCAGACGTCTGAATCTGTAAGTTGGAATATTGTATACTACATTATTCCGATGTCTGAAATGAAGATTTCAGACGTCTGAATATAACTAAAAAGTGCCTATTTCCTTTTTGTTTCAAATCTCGTTGCATTTCAGAAGTCTGAATTTTTATTTTTAGACGTCTGAATTTTTTACAACGGTTATTTTTTTGAAGATGCATTTCCATTCATGAAGAGTTGCGACCTTTAATTCAACAGTTTTTGATGATAACTCTTCATGAACAATTACAATCATTTATTACCTATATAAACAAATTAGAATCAAGTTTTAAATTCACCAATTTCTATTGATTATTATTCTATTATTGAAATTCTTGATTCTAACTCATTTGTGCTAAAAATATCATTCAAGTTCAAATTCTACTTTCTTAATCTTCACGCATTCATACATATATCATAAAGGAGAAATATTATAGGAAGATTGTACTATCAAGAGACAAATTCGTGTTATCGAGAACACACTGTGTCATATACTTTCTGTATAAGTTGAAGTCCTGTTCTGCTGTTCAGGCAAGTGAAGTCCTCTTCGGATGTTGAGGCGAAATCCTGTTCTGCTGCTAAGGTCCCTTGTTCGGCTGCTCAAGGATTGTTGTAAACCTGTTCCTCCGGGTTAAGTAAGGATTGTTGTTAGTAAAATTCCAGAAGGAGTCTGGGACTGGACGTAGAACGGGAAGTTCGAACCAGTATAAAAATTCCTGGTGTGCTTGTTTGATTTTTACTTATTTACATTGCTCTAGCATTTTAGTTTATTTCCGCACTAGTATAGTATAATTCCATATAGCACGATCCGCATAGTAACTTTCATTTGGTATCAGAGCGAGATTTCTTATAACCGTTATTCAGTTGTCTGATATTTTTGCTAAAATGGAAAATAACACCAGCACTGTTAACACTGTCACGAACACTAGTTTTATTGAAGGTCAATCCACCGCACGACCTCCATTTTTTAATGGTATGAATTACAATTATTGGGCAACTCGAATGCGTATTTATATGCAAGCAAATGGTTTTGACTCATGGAATATTACTCAAATTGAATATAACATTCCTACAACAGAATATTCTACATGGTCAAACACACAAAAACTAGATGCTACTGCTAACGCCAAAGCTATGAATATGCTATTTTATGCTTTAGATAGAAATGAATTTAACCGTGTTAGCACGTGCACAACTGCTTATGAAATATGAAGAACACTTAAAGTTACTCACGAGGGAACTAACAAGGTTAAACAAAGCAAAATATCCATGCTCAAAAGTCAATTTCAAAATTTTAGAATGAAGCAGGATGAAACTATAAACCATATGTATTCTAAATTTCAAGATATATGCCACTCTTTACTAGGACTTAGAGAAATGTATTCTGATTTGATATTGTTTCAAAAATCCTTAACTCTTTAACGGATGAATGGGAAAGAAAAGTTTTAGCTATAGAAGAAGCTAATGATCTTTCAACCATGAAACCAGAAGAGTTGATAGGGAATCTAATGTCCTATGAAGTAAATTTGCAGGCTAAAAGAGTACAAGCACAAGATAAAAAAAATATGGCATTTCATGCTGAACAAGAAGAATCAGACTCTGATGAAGAAGACTTGGCATTTATTGCTAAAAACTTTAAAAAGTTTTTGAAGTACAGAAAAGGAAATCGAAACAACGGGAAAAGAAACTTCAACAACAGTTCAAATAAGCTATCTTCATCCATACTAGAATGCTTTAATTGTCACAAAAAAAGACATATGCAAAAAGATTGTCCAGAACAAAAGAAAATATATCACAATAAGAATCGAAAGGACAAGTCAAAAAGAAAAGCATTTTCGGTAACATGGGATGACTCAGATTCTTCTTCTTCAGACAGCAGCAGTGAGAGTGAGAAAGAACAGGCAAATGTTTGTTTTATGGCTTTAGGAAATGAGGTAAATGATCTTACTTTTGATGATATGGTTGAAATAAATTCAAAACTTCTTGATAATTTAAAAAGCATGAAACGAAAATATAAAGAAGTTCTAGAAAATCAGAGAAAAGCAGAATTCGAGAGAGATATGCTTAACGATGAAAAGAAAATATTAGAAGAAGAACTTGGAAAATTTCAAGATAACTTCTCTAATGATAATTCTCAACTTACTTTATTGAGTCAAGAAATTGAAACTCAAAAAGAAAAGAATGATTCTCTTGTTTCTGAAAATCATGAGCTAAAAACTAAGATCAAAACGATAGAATTAGAAAATACTTGCCTCAAAACCAAATTAGATAATACTACTAGAAATATTTCTAACTTTAATAAAGGTAGAGAAAATCTATCTAGTATTATTGAAAATTCTCAATCCACTTCCAATAAGAAGGGACTAGGATATTCTAAGAAATCTCTAACCAAAAAGGAAATTAGGAAAAATAATTCTTATATTAATAGTTATCCAAAAAGAAAAAATTCTAAAACCATAAAAATATGGGTTCCTAAAACAAACAATAATTTGATTAGAATTAAATATATAGATATCTTTTTGGAAACTGTTTATAAAAATCAGAATTATATTTTTAAGGGGAATACTGAACCTACTTGGGTTTGGTTTCTTAAGACCTAACTCTTAGGACCCTATAAAAAGGTGGGTACCAATGTTATTTTTATTATTTACAGGACCCACTTATGAAGATAGGGAAATGGATACTCGACAGCGGTTGCTCAAAACACATGACTGGAGACAAAAATATGCTATCAAATATTACTTACTCAAATGGAGGCTCTGTCACCTTTGGAGACAATTCCAAAGGATATATCATTGGAAAAGGCGACGTCGGTAATGTCGGTACATCTGATTTACCTCTTATTTCTAATTTTTTATTAGTTAAAAATTTAAAATACAATCTTTTAAGTATCAGCCAGTTATGTGACAAAGGTTTCAAAATCTCTTTTTCTGAAGATAAATGTAGCATCCTTGATAAAAATCATAATCTTATATTTGAAGGAAATAGAGACAGAAATATCTATGATCTGAATATGAAAATTAATCATAATTCAGATATGTGTTTAATAGCTAATGAAAATGATCCTTGGCTATGGCACAAAAGATTCTGTCATATAAACTTCGAAACTATAAATAAACTTTCTAAAAATTATTTAGTCAGAGGATTACCAAAAATAAATTTCAAAGACAATCATATTTGTGATGCATGTCAATTAGGAAAATTATATAAATCATCTTTTAAATCTAAGAAAGTTATCTCTACTTTGCAACCACTTGAATTACTACACATGGATCTATTTGGACCAACCCAAGTTCAATCCATAAACCATAATAGATATGTGTTTGTGATAGTAGATGATTTCTCTAGATATACTTGGACCATTTTTATGAAAAACAAAAGTGATACATTTGAGCAGTTTAAAATTTTTGTCAAACGTATTCAAAACTTAAAAAGTTTAAAAATAAAGAATATAAGAAGTGATCATGGAGGAGAATTTGAAAACGAAGCTTTTGATCATTTTTGTAAAAAGAAAGGTATTTTTCATAATTTTTCATTTCCTAGAACTCCACAAAAAAATGGGGTTGTAGAACGTAAAAATAGAACTTTACAAGAATGCGCACGAACTTTGTTAAATGGAAGTGGTCTTCCAAAACATTTCTGGGCAGAAGCTGTTGCAACTGCCTGTTATGTTTTGAATCATGTTTCTATTCGACCTCTAACAAAAAATACTTCTTATGAACTTTTTACTGGAAGAAAACCAAAAATTTCTTATTTTAAAGTGTTTGGTTCAAAATGTTTTATATTAAATACAAAGGATCAGCTTGGAAAATTCGATGCGAAATCCAACGAAGGAATCTTTCTAGGATATTCAGATCGTAGCAAAGCTTATCGTGTATTTAATAAAAGATCAAATACTGTTGAAGAAACAATACATGTATCTTTCAATGAAAATTTGCCACAAAAACCAAGTATACAAGATGATGATGATTTTCCAGATAACATTACAAATACAGAAACTATAAATCTTTAAAATATTGAAAACATTGTTGACAATAATGTTGAATTAAGATCTTCACCAAAAATATTAGGGATCATCCTGTCCAAAATATTATTGGAGAAATTAATTCAAATATTCGAACTAGAATTCAACTAAATCAAATGGGCCACATAGCATTCCTTTCTAATATCGAGCCAAAGAATCCAAAAAAAGCTTCCACAGATGAATACTGGATAATTGCAATGCAAGAAGAGCTAAACCAGTTTGAACGCAATGAAGTTTGGGAATTAGTTCGCTAGACCAACCGATCAAACTGTTAATGGAACGAAATGGATCTACAAAAATAAAGCAGATGAACAAGGTAACATCACTATAAATAAAGCAAGACTTGTTTCACAAGGATACAATCAAGAAGAAGGAATTGACTATGAAGAAACATTTGCTCCAGTTGCAAGAGTAGAAGCAATACGAATTCGTTTGGCCTATGCATGTTTTCACAATTTCAAACCTTTTCAAATGGATGTTAAAAGTGCTTTTTTAAATGGTTATATAAAAGAAAAAGTATATGTTGAACAACCTCCCTTATTTATTTATGAGAAATTTCCTAATCACATTTATAAACTTAAGAAAGCTCTTTACGGTTTAAAACAAGCACCACGTGCTTGGTATGAACGATTAAAGACTTATCTAATTTCTTCGGGATTTCTAATTGGGAAAGTTGATCAAACACTTTTTATTAAACATTCAAAAAGGGATGTTTTAATAGTTCAAATTTATGTTGATGATATCATTTTTGGTTCTACAAATAACAAACTCTGTCAGGATTTTTCTAAAATAATGGCCAAAGAATTTGAAATGTCTCATATGGGAGAACTAACTTATTTTCTTGGTTTACAAATAAAACAACTTCAAAATGGAATTTTTATTAATCAAGAAAAATATTGTAACAATCCAATCAAACGTTTTGGAATGGAAAATACTTCTGCAAAACCAACTCCAATGAGTACAACTACACATCTTGAAAAAGATGACAATGGAAAAAATGTTGACCAAAAACTATATCGAAGTATGATTGCATCATTACTATATTTAACTGCAAGTCGTCCCGATATAATGATGATTGTTTGTTTGTGTGCTAGATTTCAAGCTAATCCAAAAGAATCACATTTGAAAGCAGTAAAACGAATATTACGTTATCTTACATACACAAAAGATTTTGGTCTGTTTTATCCAAAAGAGTGTCCATTCGAATTAGTTTCATATAGTGATGATGACTTTGGTGGTTCTCGAACAGATCGAAAAAGTACAAGTGGCACGTGTCATTTCATTGGAAAATCACTTGTATCGTGGTATAAGAAACAAAACTGTGTTTCTCTGTCTACATGTGAAGCAGAATACATTTCTACTGCTTTAGCATGCACTCAAGTAATTTATATGCAACAAACACTTAAAGATTTCAATATTAATTTATCAAACTCTACTATATATTGTGACAATTCAAGTGCTATTAACTTATCTAAAAATCCTATCAATCATTCACGAACAAAACATATTGACATACGTCATCATTT
This sequence comes from Allium cepa, assembly GCA_030765085.1. Lineage (NCBI taxonomy): Eukaryota > Viridiplantae > Streptophyta > Magnoliopsida > Asparagales > Amaryllidaceae > Allium > Allium cepa. The sequence continues at coordinate 105,044,171 of CM060944.1, read as the reverse complement.
TCTTCGTGACAATGTTGAAAAAGGAACAATAAATTTGGATTTTGTATCTTCTGAAAATCAGTTAGCTGATATTTTTACAAAACCTCTTTTAGAAAATATTTTTATCAAACTAAGACGAGAGCTAGGTATTGTCTCTCTTAAAAAATTATAATTTTTATAAAATATCATGATTTGTTACATTGCTTCATAATCATGTACTAACATTTAACTATTACCTAAATTTAATGACATTTAAAATTGACCAGTCTCAATATTTTCCTTTGTTCATATTTTTAACTAATTAGATTCATAAATCTTCTGTTTATGATATTTTGCAAGCTTTATATTCACAAACTATACTAGTTCCTAACTTATATGTTTAACTTAACATATGGTTTGTTAATAACCTTTCATTTCTAACATATATTAACTATTTTTTTCTTCTCTCTAAGCCATTTGTTTTTAACGGACAAAATTATTTATATTTTCAGCCAATAATATTCAACACATATCTATAAATAGTTTTTTTTAAAATACTATTTATACGTTCATATTTTTTTTCTTTTTCATCTCATTTTAAAACAAACCAAAAGAAAATCTTTCTGCAATGGAATTCAACCTAATTATCTTAATTCTCTCCATGACTTCTCATTCTGACGATTCTCCATCGTCTTATTCTACATCGTCGTTTGAGATTTTTGCAAATCCAACATCTCATGAAAAGGAAAGACCCCGTCCTTCTTATGAACATTCCGGTTTTACTCCGGAGAAGAAGAAATCTCGTCGATTTCTTTTCTTTGGTTCTCCATCAACCAAAGATAAAATATCTGAGATTCATCACTACAAAAGAGAACAATTGGATTTGCAACGAGAGATGTATTATGAACAGAAATTAAATGCTAAACAACTTAGCTTCATTGAAAAAGTAGCATTTAAGTTTTTTGGTACATCTCCGAAGAAAGATGTTGTCGAACCCTCAACATCTCCTCAAATAACTTCATCTGGATTGAATCCATGGGAGCCAAGTCCACAACGTCCTCCGGTTTCTCCGAACTCTTGGGAACATCCATCATACTGGTCTCCTTTATAACCATACACAGAAATTTGAAAGATAGAACTGGAAGAGTGTAACACTCCAAACGAATCGAACAATTAATTTCTTGTATATTGGTTGAAATAATTTTTTTTTTTAAATCTGTCATATAATATTATTTTTTTCTTCATTTATCTTTTTTTCTTTTAATTTATTTTACATTGCAAATGTCTGAAATTCTAAAGTTTCAGACGTCTGAAACTATTGTTTCAGACGTCTGAATATTGTAGAAAAATGAAAATTTTCTACTGCTTCAGACGTCTGGAACAATATATTCAGACGTCTGAAAGTGGCCGAAAATACACTACTTTCCTTCTGTTTGAAATTTCACATTTTCAGATGCCTGAATTTAAATTTCAGACGTCTGAATTCAACTGGTGCCTAAAAATTCAAAGGGTTTTTTTAACTTTTTTTCTTCTACCAACCATCTTTATTACTCCCGTCTACTTCTTCATCTCCCACAACAACCGAACCAGCACCATTCCCACCTTTCAAAACTTCTTTTTTACACCTCTACTCTTCAAAAAATTTACCCCTCATCTCAAATGCCTCCTAAAACAAAGCGTCCAAGGGCTTCTGGTTCTTCATCTACACCCAATATAGATCAATGGCTATGGAATGATGAAGCTAAGAAAAGATTTGCTCAGATGGATAGATCTGGTTTCTTCCCAGGAGCTTTTGTCAAGTTTGATGAATTTCAACCTTATAGAATTCAACAAATTGCTAATTCAAGTGGGTTAGAATCTCTATTATCCTATTCTGCAAATAATGTTAAGATAAATCATCTCTTAGTTAAATTATTCTATGCCAATATGAACTTAGATCATCATCATCATCCACATAATAGAGAGAATTGTATTTGGACTTGGGTATGTGGTGTAAAAATTTATCTTCCCTTAGTCCGTCTTGGAGATATTTTGCAATGTCGTTCATCCGGAACTGATTTGGATGACATTGATGCTTCACTCTCTTTGGAACGTAGAGATGAAGTCTCCCATAGATTTCTATCCGATGATATCACTAGGTAACCTCTGTCAACCTCAGGCCTCAAGCCCGTATCCTTCATCGCGCCTTGATTCGTTCCGTTTTACCAAGAACCGGAAGTTATGAAGTCATAAACAAACGGAACTTCCAAGCTTTATATGCCATATATTCCGAACAATCTATAAATTGTGGGCAAGTTATTCTTGAGGAGTTTATGGATGTAAATCGACGCCGTCGTTATAAAACATTTCATTACGGAGCATATATTATGAAAATTCTTAGAAACTATGGGGTAACTTTTCCAGAATCTAAAATTTCACCGATAAAAGGACTAGGCTCCAAAACATTAGGGCTACTGAACTTGCCTAAACGTCCTCAAATCTTAACTTTATCTCTTTTCAAGAATGGATCTCAAATCGGGATCAAAATATACCTCAACCTCACCAACCTCATCAACCTCTCCAACAAACTGCTCCACAAGCTACCGAGCATGATGATGATGATATAGAAGTGGTTTCTTTTGAATCAACACCAAAACAAGCCTTAGTCACACTTTCTCGGAATCAGTCTAAACTCAACACCAAGATTAAGAGATTAGAAAAGCAAGCAAACAAGAAGTTTAATTCTATCCAAGGCTTCCTAAATAAAATTTGGGAACGTATTGGTTGCTCTTCTTCCACTTCTACCGAGGTATTTAATCCCGCCCCCTTTCAATGGTCTTCTAGCTCTGATAATGATAATGATGATAACGATGATGATGACGATGACGATGACGAAGAAGGTAATGATCAGCCTAGTTCTTCTTTCTGAATTCATGACGACATAAATCTTTCTGTTAAATCTTATCATATTCTATCTTTTTTACCTACTTGTTCATTTCTACTATGGTCTGTAACTTTTTGCAACTGTTTTTCTTTTGGTATGTATCCTTAAAACATTTTGCTACTACTGCTTTGTATCCAGACATGATTATGTTAATTGCTACTACTGCTTCTTGTTCATTGTTTTTTTGTCGATGTCGAAGGGGGAGAATTACACGGTAAGTTTTTACTGAAGGGGAACTTATAGTAATGGGGAGTGATTTGCAAGGAGAGTAGATATAAACTTTAAATTTCTCTTATCTATTTGTTTACATAGTGTATTTACTTATATAGTTGCCATCGTCAAAAAGGGGGAGAATGTTGGAATCTCGTATTTACAATATTTCGTAATTACGATATTTTGACTATATCAACTATATAAGTCACTATAATATATATATATACTAACATATTTTTTACAGGAATTAATCAAAGACCAGATTCAAATGAGCTTCAACTCTTAAGTATGTATCGTGTCTGTGTCTAGAAGTAATAATATGTTAAAATCTCTCCTATATGATATATATTGCATTATCATCTCATTCATTTCCTTCAAGAATAAACAAACCAAATTTTGTTACATTTAGACGTCTGAATACCCCATTTCAGACGTCTGAATCTGTAAGTTGGAATATTGTATACTACAATATTCAGACGTCTGAAATGAAGATTTCAGACGTCTGAATATAACTAAAAAGTGCCTATTTCCTTTCTGTTTCAAATCTCGTTGCATTTCAGAAGTCTGAATTTTTATTATCAGACGTCTGAATTTTTTACAACGACTATTTTTTTGAAAAGGCATTTCCATTCATGAAGAGTTGCGACCTTTAATTCAACAGTTTTTGATGATAACTCTTCATGAACAATTACAACCATTTATTACCTATATAAACACATTAGAATCAAGTTTTAAATTCACCAATTTCTATTGATGATTATTCTATTATTGAAATTCTTGATTCTAACTCATTTGTGCTAAAAATATCATTCAAGTTCAAACTCTACTTTCTTAATCTTCACGCATTCATACATATATCATAAAGGAGAAAGATTATAAGAAGATTGTACTATCAAGAGACAAATTCGTGTTATTGAGAACACACTGTGTCATATACTTTATGTATAAGTTGTAGTCATGTTCTGCTGTTCAGGCAAGTGAAGTCCTCTTCGGCTGTTGAGGCGAAATCCTGTTCTGCTGCTTAGGTCCCTTGTTCGGCTGTTCAAGGGTTGTTGTAAACCTGTTCCTCCGGGTTAAGTGAGGATTGTTGTTAGTGAAATTCCAGAAGGAGTCTGGGACTGGACGTAGAACGGGAAGTTCGAACCAATATAAAAATTCCTGGTGTGCTTGTTTGATTTTTACTTATTTACATTGCTCTAGTATTTTAGTTTATTTCCGCACTAGTATAGTATTATTCCATATAGCACGATCCGCACAGTAACTTTCAGAAGTTAAATAAGTTTGAATGATCAACCTGATTTTGAAATTTCAAGATGAAATTAAGATTTAACTTAGAAAGTTAAATGGTTGATTTGAATTGAGAAGTTTGAGTGATCTCAAAATGGGTTTGAAATCCGAAAATTAGAAATGGATATATGTTTTTAAATAAAATGGAATTTGGATTCAGAATTAAATGGTTTTAAAGATATAAGTTGATTTGATTTGAAGGATTAAATCAACATTTAAAAATTTAACTTGAATTTATAATTCGAAATGGTTTAAAGTTGAAATTTAAATTGAATTAGTTCAAATTAAATTTGATTTGAACTAATTAGGATTGTGATTGAAGATGTATAAGTTTAAAATTCAAATGAAAATTTGAATTGGATTAATTTGAAATGAAATTGAAGTTGAATGAGATCAAATTAAAATGGGAATAAGGATTAATTCAAACTGGAATTGATTCGAAATTGAAATGGGTTCAATTTGAAATTTTTCCAAATTGATTTGAATAATTTGGAATTGTGATTAAAGTTGAATAGGTTTAAAATTCAACCGGAAATTTGATTTGAAAATTGGAAATAAATTGAGAATTAATTCAACTTGAATTGGGGTTAAATCAATTTCAATGGGAATTGAAGTTATTTAAATTGGAATTGAATCAATTTAAATGGAAGTGGAAATTTAAATTGAATTGATGGGATTGGAGATTGGGAATTGAACAGTTTGGCTCTGGACTATTTTCAAAATAAATTGTTTTAATATATATTTTTCTAAACTATTTACTATGCAACCTTTCTTTTTAAAGCTAAATTATCTTATACTTATTTTATAATTATTTTTGGAACAATTTGACAATCTTTTTAACTGTTTTATAAACTAATTGCTATTTTACATCAATTTTGCAATAATCTAACTTTTTTATAACTATTTATCTATTTTCCAACTATTTTACAATTTCTTAACTATTTTGCAGCTATTTTACAAACTAATAATTATTTTTCCATTACTTATCTGTCTTCAAGCTATGTTCTAAACTCAAGCTAGTCAGAGTACGAACTGTTTATAATTTGGGTAATAATCCATTTGGGATTGAAGAAATTGTGGATAAGTGAATAGAATTAAAGGAAATGTGAATAGAAAAGGAGAAATTGATTTAGCTAATAATCAATGAAGATAAATACGTAGGATATACGTTTATTATTCTATTCGCATAGTGATTTGATCCAGATTCGAGCACAGAATTTCGAGATAATTATATCGATCCGAGTTGGGATTTTTCACTCGATTTTCGATGGCGAACCTGGATATGGAATGTTGATTGGTTCTGGATATTCTCTATCATAGCTGGGCTATGCAAGGAGAATGACGGTTTTTGATCAAGAAACCAGATCTGAGTCCGAACTAGAAAGTCGGGCAGACGATACTAGTTCGAAAGGGAAATTGTGTGATCGAGTAAGCGATTAGATAGATATTACGTACAGATGATATGTGTACATCGTACAGATTGGAATGAAATTGATATTGAAAGTTTGTGGATAAGAACTATAAAAAGGTTTTTGAACTGGAAAATATATTTTGTGAAATATATGATGAAATAAAATAGAAATTAGATATTTCTATGGTAGAAATTTACTTTATTTAAGTAAGTAATATAGTTAATGACTTTATAGAGTAATCAAATTTGAATATTTGATTTGGAATAAACAAAGTTATATACCTATGTTTCATAAGATAAATCTTCCCTTGTTGAATCTAAGCCAGAAGATAGGGTTTTGAAAGATATTTGAAGTATAAAAAGGGATTTATACAAGTTTGAAATGATCCTAAGATTTTTCAAGGTTATATCTATATATATATATATATATATATATATATATATATATATATATATATATATAAAGGGTCTTGTGAGAATGATTTTGAAAAAGGTTTTGGAAACCTTTAGATTTGGAAAGGCTTTTGATTTTTGGGTAAAATCAATATTGGAAAATTGGAAAAGCCAAATTTGAGAATTATTGATTTTGGGATAATCGATTTTGAGAAAGGAGATTTATTTAAGATTCATAATAGGTGTACGATTTGGAAGATACTATATGTGTATAGTATAAAGTGTTTAGAAAATGGCTCTGGGGAAAAAGGCGCTCCCTTGAAATGAACTTCTCAGGAGTGCCATAGATTGGTACTGCGTTGAGCCTCTAAGAGGGGGTTCTAAAGTTGATCCTGTGAGGAGTCCGAACAAAACTAGTTCCTAAGGATTATTGGGTAGCGAAAGTCGAGGGCGCTGATACCTACAGAAGCATTTGCGTTGTGCTGTGACGACAATGTAACTCGATGTCGCTTCGATCTACTGTGTGGACCATAGCGGAAATCGTGTGGAGGTGAATGTCAACGGTCTACGCGTGATTTTGCTGGGAAGGCAACGTAACATCGATAGACTGCGATATATGGTCGAGTGGAGTGGAGAAGTTTCATTCTTTTGGCAGCGAAATTCGAGGGCGCTGAGGCCTACAGTTATATGGGTTTTTGCTGTGATAGCAACGTAACCTCAGTTGTAGCTGCGATCTGTAGTGGGCTCCATGGTGTAATCGAGGGGCGCGGAGGCCTACAGTTATTTATGGATTTGTCGGGATGGCAACATGACCATCGGGTTAACTGCGACCATGGATTAGGGTGATGATTTACAGAGCATTCTCACCAAAGATATATCCTCTATTATCAAAATATGTTTTCTATATTTTAATAAAATTATTTTCCCAAGTATTTTCACTGGATGTTGAAAAAGGGTCTGCCAAGCACTTATAGATTTTCAGTCCTACGCCTGATCAACGTAAAATCGAATTTCTGTGAGAACAAGGATGGACTTATTGAAACATCGAGTTATAAAATTATTTTTTTTTATAAAAACTATTTCGGGCAAAATTATATAGATTTTAAAGTGTTTTAAAATGATCAAAAGTGATTTAACTAATATTAAGTATTTTAATAAATTCTGGCTTCATTCCTTTTCGGGTACGAAAAGAATCAAAGGGGGGAGGAATGTGATAACCCAGATTTTCGAACATCAGATAATTGGATAATTATCTAATTTAACTATTGAGAATACTGATTTATAGATCGAACAAATAAATGTGATAATCTCCTTTATAAATTATTTAGATATAGATATAAATAAATTTTAAAATAGAATTATTGTTTACAAATTTACTTTGTGTTGTTTATATATATATATATATATATATATATATATATATATGTTTAAGTCGATTTAAATTGGATTTTTAAATTTGAATTTAAATTTAATATTTGGATTTAAATTTTAATTTAAAGAATAATTATTTTGAAATAGTTTAGATGTAAAATATATGAATAAAGTTTTCATTAGAATATAATTTTTTATATTGTTTTTCCTTAAATAAATCTATTTATATAAATTATGAAAGTATTTATTCAAATAGTAAATAAAGACAAAAGTTTATATTTACATGTACAAATAGATAAATATACTATGTATGATTTTATTTAAGATATGATTGGTTTTATTTAATTTTCTTTTAAAGGTTTTATTTTTATAAATTTAAAAAAGCATTTATTTATTAAGAAATGTACTAAATTAATTAGGAAATTTATATAAAAGCCTTTAAAATTAATTACAATATAAAAAAATGAAAATAGATGTGTTAATTTATAAACATCTTTAGTAACATGTGTCAAGAAATTAAATAGGATGGAGGACAAGTGTACCCCTTGAATTTTATTTTTCTTAATTTTTAATAAATCATAAATTAGTTTAGATAAGCATACCTCTTACTTTTCTTATTCTTTTTCGTGTTCTCGTTTCAAAAACAAAGAAAACAAACCTATAAAAAAAAACATTTCACACTAGATCTAAAATCCTCAAACCAGCTAGTAATCAAACCAGAGCAATGAAAATCAAAGAAAAAGAAATCAAAATCAAAACATGTAAAGGCTGAAGCCAGAGGAATTCAAATCTTAAGCAAGGCAATCCTTCTTTACAAATTCAACATAAAAATCTCAGATTCAACCCAGATAATGCAAGCAGATCAAAATCAAATTAAATTTGAAGTTTTCAAGTAAAGTTGCAGATTTCAAAACTCCGTCTCCCCGTTCAAAGTTTCACGGTGAGCAGCTTCACTCTTTTTTCAAGCCTAATTTGCTTATTCATCTGATGCAAGGGATAAATAATGATAGCAATGTTGTGTTATTGTTTTGCATGTATGGGAATTGAATTTTTGTCTGGTATACAAGTTGGGTATACTGCATTTATACATGCAGGTCTCTGGTAGTTATCACTAAAGAAAATGTTGCATGTGATAAATCCATCTAGAAATTGTTGTATTATGATTTGCGTGATTGTTATGGGTATATATATGCTTTGATCTGTTATGTTAAAAGTGAATATATTAGCATGCTTATTGTTTGCCTCTGTTATTTTCACCTGGGTTGAATTACTTTCAAAAATCTAAATCTCTTTATACAATTTAATATATGCTTTGATCTCAGAATAAAAAATAATCATGACAATGTAATTTAAATTTTAAAAATTGTTTTGAGATTTTATGTTAAGTAAATTTTTACAGAGACATAAAAATACAGTGATTATCAGTAAATAAGAAAAAATTAAACATGTCAATTTCAATTATTGATTTCAGGATCAGATTTGAAATGTTTAATCATGAATTTGGGTAGAGAAATCCTGATTTTTAGATAAGGAATTGATGGGATTATCTGAGATGAGTGATTTTGGGATTTTCGGCAATTGTCGATAATCTAGGTCGAATTGGAGTTTGGGGTTGATGTCGAGGATGGCTGGGGGATTGATGACCTATGGAAAAATGGCCAAATGCTTTAACAATGACCGTGGTGACCGGAGTATGGTGAACTAGGGCTTGGAATGCTGTTTGGTTGTGCAGGATAATCGAGATGTTTTTGACGTCGATGGCGCATCAGGAAGGATCGCGTAGGGGGGATTACGTCGTATGGCCTATGATGCTACTGTGGTCAGAGAAATGGATGCTCCAGTGGTCGCATTTGTCGACGGCGAATGTTTTGAATGATCGAGTGTGAGGATCCTGTGAGTTCGATAGTTCGATTTTGATTAGCCATCGTTTTCGTTGTTCTGGAGGGTCGTGGGGACTGAGGTAGGTGGCGACGTGTGACGACCGCCCATGACTCCCGCACGGAAACAAGGGAATGGTGCGCTGAAAGTGTGCCAGGCAGCCATGGACGATGGTCGGGGTAGAATAAACATCGCAGAATCTATCGTATAACTCACAGCGCATGGATAAAATACAATAGAGAAATATATAGTGAAGCTCCATAACAGAAAATCATCATATAAGCATCATAGTAGTTTTATACAAACACATGAATCATCCATACATCAAAACCTCACTACATAACACTCAAAGCATATACAAGCAGCGAACACCCAGTACATATAATATGAAACAATATGCAAAAGCCTCCTGCTCGTTCTCGTCATCATCAGCGTAGACCTCCAAGCACAGCACCTGTCACCTGCTACCTAGTCTGCCCATCCCAAACATGGATGAACAGCCCAAGGTAATAAGAGGAGACATAAAACCTTGAGTCAGACAAAGTCTTAGTGAGCAGTAAATCGACTATCAAACATACCAAAAGAGCATAAAGGATAAAAGGAATAGGAACCCAAACCATCCCACTCCACCTCTTTCTACAGTGATAGCCCCCAGACACACTAAGGAGAAGCAAGCATAGCAAAGCAGATAATTAAAGTAAAGCAATAATCACTTGAGTCAAGGTCGATATTTTCCAAATACAAACCCCCAAGGCCTAAACCAAGATCAGATAAGCACCCAGAAAACACCGCTCTTGAGACCGAATGATGATATAACCAACATCCATGACTCTGGCTATCACTGTTATCATTGCCTTGATTTCATCGTTAGTTGAATGAACGGCACATTCTTTCATTAGTCAGTCAAGGGCTAATGGTAACCCCGGTTCTAGACATAACTCCGCACGTCATCGTGACCCGTGCCTAGGATATCAATGCTGCCTAGAGTACTAGCACGTCATCGTGACCCGTGCCTGGGATATCAATGCCGCCCAACGTACTCTTGCTTTGAGCATGCTAGAACCTTCAACAACGATGAAGCCTTAGCCTCCTAGTCATCCTCCTCGACGACTATTCCCATACTAGCTCAAGCGCCTCTCGAGCCATCCATTATCCATCAAAACTCGAACCATATCACCGAGTTAACATCATGCTTGGAATGATCCCGCCTGGACTAGACCAAGACTATCTCATATCATACTTTGCTTCATCGCATCTTAGCAAAGTCCATATCATGCTTCGCCTCATCATATCACGGCAAAGTCCATCATCATCATACTTTGCTTCCTCGTATCATCGCAAAGTCCTCGAATCCATCCATATGAGCTTCCTCATCCGCTTCATATGCCACAAGCAGCTTTCACCATTCAAGAGCCTTTCCACTTAGCTTTTGAATCATCTTCGACCATCTTGTTCCACATCAACTACTAGCTAACTTGAAACAATCAAATCAATCATACATTCAAACAATCAATCATTCAAACAAGATCAAACAAGCAATATTAACTATAATGGCCATTTCGTAAATAAATGAGTGAAAGTCTATCATACATGAATTATGGATTTCTAGCATAGATCTATCAAATATAAAACATGGGTTTTGTTCCTATAACTCGATAAATGAACTTGCATAGGTAAACATCTTCATAAACAATGGATCTACATGCAGACTTAAGAGAAATGCGAGAAATCACTATCTTTAACACATAAACGAACCACCACTCCAATATACTCCTTTGGATCCGTGTGAGAGATAACTACCACTCACCGAATCACCCAAACACTTCAAAAACTAATCACTTCAGATCTGGACAGCAAGGATTCAAGCTCGATTTGTTGAAATCTCGCTTGAAATGGTGAAATCTAGCTTCGTCGGAAGAAGATCTTCAACTTTGGCTCTTCGATCTTCGATGGATGTTAGCACTTGATCAAAGCGGAGAAATGAAGTGAAGAAATGTTGTAGTCGAGCTCTAAAAATGGCAGCACTTCGTTGCTTCAAAATCCGGTGCCAAAAAGTGAGCCAAACTCCTCTATTTATAGGCTGATTTCACCCTTAGGTCGTCGCCCAGTTTTAGGTCGTTGCCGACCTAAAGATCCCCGACCTAACTTAGGTCGTTTACGACCTAAGTCTCAATAGTACATGCAACCTAAAACACAGCCGTCTTCCTTAACTCGAACCAACGACCTACGACCTAAGACCCTGCCGACTCATGACACAACGGCTTAACTGGGTACACGGCATACGACCTACGACTTATCCAAACACACAAGCTCTCACGACCTAACTCCTATGCGACCTAACAAACAAGGCCGACTTAGCACACACATGCACTTACACGACCTACCTAGCTGCCGACTTAAAAGCTTACGACCTAACACATAAGCCTCTATACGACCTAACCTAGTCACGACCTATCGAGCAACACGAGTTACGACCTAACAACTCATAGCGGCCTTCCTTAGGTCGTCTAACGACCTAACTAACCTACCGACCTAACTATGCTACGACCTAAAACATGACGACTTAACTACTAGGCCATAACTCGTCTACGACCTAACTTCCTTAGGTCGGTCCATACTTAGGTCGGTCAGAAATCATAACTCGTAACTGTTAGGTCCTTAACCCTAGGTCGCTAACTATCTTAGGTTGCTCAACCGACCTATCTACCTTAGGTCGCTCTACCGACCTATCTACCTTAGGTCGTAAACACTAAACTCGGTCATCTCTTAACTCGTAACTCGTACACGACCTCTCACTTAACTTGTGCACGACCTATCACTTAACACCACTAGGTTGCTAACCCTTAACTCGTGCACCCTCCTTAAGTCGTCTACGACTTATCTATAGGTCGGTCACCACCTTAACTCGGTCACACGACCCAAGCTTCCCACGACTTAAGCTATGGATGACCTAAACAACACTAACGACCTAATAATTCTACGATATATCAACACGTAAAATACGGGTCGTTACATTCTCTCTCCCTTAGGAATTTCGCCCCCGAAATTCCAAACAAACAAGAGCAACCTAAACTATTCTGCATGCCTACCATCCATAGCAATCAACAAACCATGCATCCAATTACTAGCCTAGCATGCAGAATTCTAAAACTAGAACAAGCTACAAATTCATGAGATGCCACGACACCTTAGGGCCATACCTCGAAGAGTTCAGGATGAGCTGCCTTCATCCTCTCTTCCTCCTACCATGTACATTCGTTAACATCATCACTCCATTGTATCTTGAGCAACGTAATCGTCTTCCTCCTAAGCTGTTTCGTGTCGGTTTCAACAACACGAAGCGGCTTACGAGGTCTCGTAATCACTGGATCAACCTCCAAGTCTTCACAGCTATCAGCAGAAACCACTGTATTCGAGTCGTGCACATACTTTCGTAGATAAGATACATGAAAAACATTGTGCACACCCGCCATCTTTTCCGGTAACTCCAATCTATAAGCGAGCTTTCCAATTCGCTCGATAATCGGGAATGGTCCAACAAATCTCGGGGTCAATTTTCCTTTCTTCCCGAATCGAATAACATTCTTCAATGGAGAAATCTTCACAAAAACCATGTCACCTATGTCGAACTCCAACTCCTTTCGACGTTTATCTGCATAACTTTTCTGACGATCCTGGGCTGCCTTCATTCGTTGTCGAATGATCTCTATACAATCCGAAGTCTGACGAATCATCTCTGGCCCAAGTATCAGCTTTTCTCCAGCTTCCAACCAACATGTCGGGGAGTTACACGGTCTTCCATACAAGGCTTCATATGGTGCCATACCAATACTTGACTGGTAACTGTTATTATATGCAAACTCCACCAAATGAAGATGATCTTCCCATGATCCTCCGAAATCCAAAACACAAGCCCTCAGAAGATCTTCCAAAACTCGGTTGACCCTCTCAGTCTGACCATCTGTTTGAGGATGATAAGCTGTACTCAAACACAACTCAGTTCCCAAAACCTCCTGGAAGCTCTTCCAAAATCCACTAGTGAATAATGGGTCTCGATCGCTCACTATACTCTTTGGAATACCGTGGAATCGAACTATCCACTTAACATACAATTCAGCCAACTTTGACGCAGTCCTAGTTGATCGAACAGGAATGAAACTTGCACTCTTGGTCAAACGATCTACAATGACCCAAATCCCTTCATTTCCCGCTCTCGTTCTAGGTAAACCATCGATAAAATCCATCGATATCTGCTCCCACTTCCATGTAGGAACTTCTAATGGATGAAGCAACCCACTGGGCTTCTTCTGCTATGCTTTAACCATCTGGCAGTTCATGCACTTGGAAATAAAATTTCCAACATCCTTCTTCATACCTTCCTAGTAATAGGTTCTCTTCATATCCCGATACATCTTATTTCCACCTGGATGAATTGTCAACTTCGAGTGATGACTTTCCCTTAGAACTTCATCTCTCAATTCATCGATATCGGGAACAACCAGTCGTCCTTGCTTGTGAAGCCAACCCTCTTGATCGACCTCGAATCCTTTATCCTTCTCTGGTTCCAATCCAGATTCCAAATCACGGATAATCTTGACAAGCTTATCGTCTCGCTTTTGGCTCTCGCCAATCCTTTCCACAAGAGTAGGCCTTATCGATAAGTTTGCCAACATTTCAGGTTCCAATTCACATCTAGGCCTGAAATCAAATCCAGCCAAATACTCGAGACTCTTCCATTCCGAAAACATGACTCCCAATCCCGCGTGTCTTCGACTCAACGCATCAGCTACTGCGTTACCTTTTCCCGGAGTATAAGCTATACCAAAATCATATGATGCTAAAAACTCTAGCCATCGTTGCTGCCGAAGATTCAAATACTTTTAGGAGAAAAGATACTTCAACGACTTGTGATCCGTAAACAACTCGAATCGAACCCCCAATAGATAATGTCTCCACATCTTCAGAGCAAACACAATTGCCGCTAACTCCAAATCATGAGTCGGGTAATTCCTTTCATGCGGCTTCAGTTGTCGACTCGCGTACGCAACAACATTATCCTTCTGCATTAGCACTGCCTCAAGTCCAGTACCACATGCATCGGTGTAAACCACCATCTCATCATTCCCACTTGGAATAGTCAAAACAGGAGCACTCGTCAGTCGCTCTTTCAGGATTCCAAAGGCCTGCTCACACTTAGCATCCCAACTGAATACCTGATTCTTCTTCGTCAATCCAGTAAATGGTGCAGCTATCTTGGAAAAGTCTTTGATAAACCGTCGATAATATCCTGCTAGTCCAAGAAAACTTCTCACATCTGATGCATTCTTAGGTCTGACCCAATCCTGGATCGCTGCCACCTTAGCGGGATCAACCGCTATTCCATTTCCAGGAATAACATGGCCTAAGAATCTCACTTCACTCTTCCAGAAGTGACACTTCGAAAACTTAGCCTTCAGCTGATGTTTCCGCAAGATTTCCAAAACAATACGCAAGTGCGTCTTGTGCTCTTCCTCAGTTCTGGAATAAATCAGAATATCATCCATGAACACAAGTACAAACTTGTTCAACTGATCTCTGAACACTCTATTCATAAGATCCACAAAATATGCTGGTGCGTTAGTCAATCCAAACGGCATTACCAGCCACTCATAAAACCCGGATGGTGTCCTAAAAGCAGTCTTCGGCACACTATCCTTCGCCACTCTCAACTGGTGAAATCCCGTTGCCAAATCCATCTGAGAAAACACCTTCGCCTCGTGGAGCTGATCAAACAAGTCATCTATTCTCGGCAATGGATACTTGTTCTTCTTAGTCACCTTATTCAGCTCACGATAATCAACATACAACCTCAACGATCCATCCGCTTTGGTTGCGAACACAACTGGTGCACCCCATTCGGACACACTACGCCGAATGAATCCTTTCCACAAAAGGTCATCAACTTGCACCCTCAACTCTTGCTGTTCTCTAGGCTCCATCTGCCTAAGAGGCATCACAACGGGTCTGGCTCCCTCAACTAGATCGATACGAAACTCGATCTCTCTATGCGGCGGTAACCCTTTGACCTCGTCAAAGACATCCTCGAATCCATTCACGATTGGCATCTATGACAGTCCATCCCGTGGAACAACCAGCGAATACATGAAGCTCATGAAGACGCCTTCTTCATGCTTACATCGTATCACAACCTTTCGCCCCTCCACATTCTCGACTGTCACCTCCAATCTCTCACAATCAACCTTTGCCGCATACTTCCTAAGCCAGTCCATACCCAAAATAATTCCGAACCCCGCAAAGTTCAGAACAAAGCAATCACAAACAAAAGAGCAATCATGACTCGACACAACTAGACCACGGCATAGCATACACAAACAAGACGAACCCCCAACTGGATTAGTCACTACCAATGGTCTATCAACAATTTCCGGTTCCAAACCTAACCGTTCTACCAACTTATTACAAACAAAAGAATGAGATGCTCCAGTATCAAACAAAACTCTAACTGGAACACCACAAATGGAAAGAGTACCTTGAACCACCACACTCTTCCCCTTCTTTTCAGCAGTAGGAGCTTTCGAAGACGATGGAACAGCCCCCAAAGCATAAGCTTTCACAATCTGCTTTTCCCTCAACGGTTCCTGACAATTCTTCTTAATATGCCCCAGCTTGTCACAGTTGTGGCACTTCACCGATACCTTTGGATTCTTGCAATCCCTGGAGAAATGGCCTTTCTGTTGACAGTTGAAACAAGTCACTTCGCCTTTCGGCTTCTTCTGGCCATTCTTACCCTTCTGCTGTTGCTGCTTCCTCTTCTTATTTCCACCCTGCTGTGGTTTGAGCTCTTCCTTGGTCACAGCAACAACAGACCCTTCCTTAGGAAACAAACTCTCATGCCTGAGAGCTTTTTCCACAAGCTTCTCAAATGGATCATCCAGGTGATCCACCAGCTGCCTTCCAAGATAAGCATCCAAGCCTGTCACGAACTTTTCATTCTTCTGATAGGGAGAATCAATATACGATCTAGCATACTTGGACAAGGCTTCAAACTCAGAAACATATTCCAGAACCGACCTCCTGCCTTGCTTGAGCTCAACAAACTTATTAAACAAAACAGACTTCTGAGCAGTAGAGATGAACTTAGCTTCAAACCTAGCTTGAAACTGTTCCCAAGAAATCTCTTCTTCTGGAGTATCAATGGTGATAGAGTTCCACCAATCAGAAGCTCTCCCTTGAAGCTCCCTCGATGCAAGCTTCCTCTTAGTTGCATCCTCGATTCCTAAATCACCAAAAATCCTCCTACAAGCATCTATCCATCTCTGGACCTCAATAGTAGATTCCGTCCCTAAGAAAACCTTCCCTCCAAGAGCAGTATAATCCTTACAGAGCTTGGCAAAATCCACTGGTCTCGGAGCTTGAACTTGAACTCCAACATCTACAGATGGCCCTGAAGCTGGTACCCTTCTCATAATGGAAGTCATCATAGCTTCAAACATAGCTCCATAATCAGTAGCTCCCCCAGCGGCACGGCTTTCCCTGGCAGCTTGTCTCTCACTTCGACTCATCCTTAATATCTACAAAAAGGAATGATTTAGAACACCTTGAGAAACAACTACATAAGGAGTTCAAATCCATCTAAACTACTATATTATATATAGTAATCATCCATCAAAATACAATTACGTCTCTCATACGTAGTTACGTCAGCGAGCGTTGGCTAAAATCGATTAACCAAAGCTCTGATACCAAATGTGGCGACCACCCATGACTCCCGCACGGAAACAAGGGAATGGTGCGCTGAAAGTGTGCCAGGCAGCCATGGACGATGGTCAGGGTAGAATAAACATCGCAGAATCTATCGTATAACTCACAGCGCATGGATAAAATACAATAGAGAAATATATAGTGAAGCTCCATAATAGAAAATCATCATATAAGCATCATAGTAGTTTTATACAAACACATGAATCATCCATACATCAAAACCTCACTACATAACACTCAAAGCATATACAAGCAGCGGAACACCCAGTACATATAATATGAAACAATATGCAAAAGCCTCCTGCTCGTTCTCATCATCATCAGCGTAGACCTCCAAGCACAACACCTGTCACCTGCTACCTAGTCTGCCCAACCCAAACATGGATGAACAGCCCAAGGTAATAAGAGGAGACATAAAACCTTGAGTCAGACAAAGACTTAGTGAGCAGTAAATCGACTATCAAACATACCAAAAGAGCATAAAGGATAAAAGGAATAGGAACCCAAACCATCCCACTCCACCTCTTTCTACAGTGATAGCCCCCAGACACACTAAGGAGAAGCAAGCATAACAAAGCAGATAATTAAAGTAAGCAATAATCACTCGAGTCAAGGTCGATGTTTTCCAAATACAAACCCCCAAGGCCTAAACCAAGATCAGATAAGCACCCAGAAAACACCGCTCTTGAGACCGAATGATGATATAACCAACATCCATGACACTGGCTATCACTGTTATCATTGCCTTGATTTCATCGTTAGTTGAATGAACGGCACATTCTTTCATCCGTCAGTCAAGGGCTAATGGTAACCCCGGTTCTAGACATAACTCCGCACGTCATCGTGACCCGTGCCTAGGATATCAATGCTGCCCAGAGTACTAGCACGTCATCGTGACCCGTGCTTGGGATATCAATGCCGCCCAACGTACTCTTGCTTTGAGCATGCTAGAACCTTCAACAACGATGAAGCCTTAGCCTCCTAGTCATCCTCCTCGACAACTATTCCCATACTAGCTCAAGCGCCTCTCGAGCCATCCATTATCCATCAAAACTCGAACCATATCACCGAGTTAACATCATGCTTGGAATGATCCCGCCTGGACTAGACCAAGACTATCTCATATCATACTTTGCTTCATCGCATCTTAGCAAAGTCCATATCATGCTTCGCCTCATCATATCACGGAAAAGTCCATCATCATCATACTTTGCTTCCTCGTATCATCGCAAAGTCCTCGAATCCATCCATATAAGCTTCCTCATCCGCTTCATATGCCACAAGCAGCTTTCACCATTCAAGAGCCTTTCCACTTAGCTTTTGAATCATCTTCGACCATCTTGTTCCACATCAACTACTAGCTAACTTCAAACAATCAAATCAATCATACATTCAAACAATCAATCATTCAAACAAGATCTAATAAGCAATATTAACCATAATGGCAATTTCGTAAATAAATGAGTGAAAGTCTATCATACACGAATTATGGATTTCTAGCATAGATCTATCAAATATAAAACATGGGTTTTGTTCCTATAACTCGATAAATGAACTTGCATAGGTAAACATCTTCATAAACAATGGATCTACATGCAGACTTAAGAGAAATGCGAGAAATCACTATCTTTAACACATAAACGAGCCACCACTCCAATATACTCCTTTGGATCCGTGTGAGAGATGACTACCACTCACCGAATCACCCAAACACTTCAAAAACTAATCACTTCAGATCTGGACAGCAAGGATTCAAGCTCGATTTGTTGAAATCTCGCTTGAAATGGTGAAATCTAGCTTCGTCGGAAGAAGATCTTCAACTTTGGCTCTTCGATCTTCGATGGATGTTAGCACTTGATCAAAGCGGAGAAATGAAGTGAAGAAATGTTGTAGTCGAGCTCTAAAAATGGCAGCACTTCGTTGCTTCAAAATCCGGTGCCAAAAAGTGAGCCAAACTCCTCTATTTATAGGCTGATTTCACCCTTAGGTCGTCGCCCAGTTTTAGGTCGTTGCCGACCAAAAGATCCCCGACCTAACTTAGGTCGTTTACGACCTAAGTCTCAATAGTACATGCAACCTAAAACATAGCCGCCTTCCTTAACTCGAACCAATGACCTACGACCTAAGACCCTGCCGACTCATGACACAACGGCTTAACTGGGTACACGGCATACGACCTACGACTTATCCAAACACACAAGATCTCACGACCTAACTCCTATGCGACCTAACAAACAAGGCCGACTTAGCACACACATGCACTTACACGACCTACCTAGCTGCCGACTTAAAAGCTTACGACCTAACACATAAGCCTCTATACGACCTAACCTAGTCACGACCTATCGAGCAACACGAGTTACGACCTAACAACTCATAGCGGCCTTCCTTAGGTCGTCTAACGACCTAACTAACCTACCGACCTAACTATGCTACGACCTAAAACATGACGACTTAACTACTAGGCCATAACTCGTCTACGACCTAACTTCCTTAGGTCGGTCCATACTTAGGTCGGTTAGAAATCATAACTCGTAACTGTTAGGTCGTTAACCCTGGGTCGCTAACTATCTTAGGTCGCTCAACCGACCTATCTACCTTAGGTCGCTCTACCGACCTATCTACCTTAGGTCGTAAACACTAAACTCGGTCATCTCTTAACTCGTAACTCGTACACGACCTCTCACTTAACTCGTGCACGACCTATCACTTAACACCACTAGGTTGCTAACCCTTAACTCGTGCACCCTCCTTAAGTCGTCTACGACTTATCTATAGGTCGGTCACCACCTTAACTCGGTCACACGACCCAAGCTTCCCACGACTTAAGCTATGGATGACCTAAACAACACTAACGACCTAATAATTCTACGATATATCAACACGTAAAATACGGGTCGTTACACGACGACTTGTTGAAGTCTTCGGCGATGATCAGAGTTGGTCAGAGGGATGGTGCATGTGCACGGTGCACATGCGTTCCTGTCTGTTGTTCGTTTCAGTGGTGAAGAAGCTTTCCACTCGGGTCGTTTTCGAGTAAAATGGTGATGAAACTCAAGGGAAGTAGGAAAGAGAGAGTGTACGGATTGAGCTCGGGTTGTTGTTCGAGTCTTTGGGAATTTAACTCGGGTTGTTCGATTTTGTAACTGAGTTTTAGTTTTGTAAGAATTGCGTTCTAGGTTTTAAATATGAATGTACTAAATTAAGGCTAATGAAAATTTTGATATATATTAAATAAATGAGTTTTAAAAGAAGATAATTGGGATTTAAAAATTTTTGTAAATAAAAGAAAATTTGGATTTAAAATAAAACAAAATCTAAAATAAATTTACCCTTTCAATGATTTTAACAAATAGGTTTAGTTGCTGAGTTTTAAATGTTTTAAATTCCCAGAGTTTTATAGTTTAATAAATTAAGTTCAAATTTAATTATCTTTGAACTATTTTGAATGATAATTGATTTATTAATATTTGATAAATTAAATTTGAGGGGTTTATTTAAAAATTAAACCTTATTTGGCTTAACTTAATTAACCAACCAATGTTAATTAAGTTAAGTTGAATACTAATTTATAGTAAAGTAATTTAGGAAGGATTACTGGGTGTAATTAATTAAATGATTAATTAAAGTAAGTAATTAAGGGATAGTTAATCCGGAATGGGATTAATTAAAAGTATAATAAGAGAATGTTAATCAATTACTAAAAGAGTAATTATAGCAAATGGTTAAGAATAATTAATTGAAGTATTTAATTTAGGACTAATTGTTTAATGTAATTAGAGAATGATTAATCAATGTAATAAATTAATGTAATTAGTTAAGGATAATTAACCAATGGATAATTACTTGATGAAAGTAATTAGAGGTTAATTACTTAAGAGAAGTAATTAAGAATTTTTACTTAGTGTAATTAATTAAAGGATTTATTAATTAATTAAGGGATTAATTAATTACTGTAAGTAATTAAGAATAATTAATTACTGAATGTGATTAATCAAGGTTGATTAATGAATGTGGTAAATTAATTAAAGGCTAGTTACTAAATGTAATTAGAGAGGATAATTAGGAGATGATTAATTAATGGTTAGTAATTAATTATTGTTAAGTAAGCAAGATTTAATAATGATTAAAGTAATTAATTTGATTTAATTAGTAGTGGGTGGAAAACAAATCTTGCTTGTGAATGATTGGTTGATATTTCTGATATGAAATGTTTGTGATATGATATGTTTGTCTTGAATAGTGATTGTGTGGTTATCTGTCGATGATGAATTGTTGTATAAAAAGTGACATCTTGAATTGTGTTTCATTTGATTAACGTGGGTTAAGATGATATTGGATTCGAAGAGACCGGAGTCGGGTATCAGTTAATCCTCGAAAACACTTCATTTCTTTAAAATTGATATGTGGAATTAATAGGCTGAAATGGAATGATTTAGGTGGATTAAATCTAAGTTTTGGTACTTAGAAATTGATGTGTGAAATAGTGATGTCTATAACAACTTGTGAAGTTGTAAATTGATATAAGTTACCCAGGTTTATATAGGTTATATGCTTTTGTATTCCATATTAGACGAGTTTACTCACGCTGGTTTCCAGCCTGACCCGAGTGTTACTTTGATGTAATGCTCGGGTCAGACTAAGTATTACAGATTTTCAGGTAAGGACGATCTGAAGCTCAGGAGGCGAGCTGGAGGGCCGAAACGTATGGTGCGTTTCCGCTATGATATATTATTTTATATCTGAGATAGATTGACTGTATTTTTCCTGTGTTTGTATATATGTTGTAACTCGAATATATTAAAGTGTAATTTGACATGTATAGTTTTCCTTTGTCTAACTATTATTTATGTGATATTATATTTTGATCCGCTGCGAATGTGAGGTTTCTATGACTTGTTTCTGTTTCTTTTTCTTTCTCTTTTCTTCCTAACTATCTGGAAATTTCAGGATAGAAACTTCCGGGTCGTTACAATGCTGAGCGAAGCCTGGATGCCGAACGGTGCTCGATGCCAAACAAGGCCTCTCCGTCGAACGAGGCTGGATGCCGGACTACATAGCCATGCCGAAAGGCCCTTTTTGTCGAGAGGGCCTTCTATATCAAGCCTTTGGTTACCCAGTCAAGCCACAAGGAACAGTTGGGTTACCTATCTAGGTTGCCAACATGAGTTCTAGAGGAAGAAGAGGCAGAGGTATGAGTAGCATGACGACCACGAATGGAAGTGGTCCGAATACTGAAGGAGGAAGGGTAAATGGCGAGGCTGTAAACCCAATACCGCCTTGGGTAAGCTTTGTAGCATTGTGTAAGGACTTTACCAATCTCGGAGGAAAGCCTTTTAAGGGTACAGAGTCCATCATTGAAGTTCAACCCTGGTTGCGCTCGTATGATCGGATTTTCAAGAGTTTGGGTCTGCTAGATGAGCAAAAGCGTGTTATGCCATCATGGCAACTTCAAGAGGGAGCAACTGCATGGTCGGATGCAGTTACCATGAATATTTCCGAGATGATATCTCTTGGAGAAAGTTCAAAGAAGTGTTTGAAGAATAGTTTATGCCTACCACAGGGAAGACTCGATTGTATAGAAATTTTCTGGATCTTAAGCAAGGAAGTTTGTCAGTTTCGAAGTATGAAACCAAATTCAACGAGTTGTCATATTGACACACCCGTTAAGAAGAACAAGATGTTTATGCTTGGAATAAGGCCCGAGTTTCATAAGAAGATGACTGCACATCTTAAAGGATCATTTGTGGAATTGGTAGATATGGCATTGAGATACGAAGAACTTGTGGAAAAGAAAACCTTGGCAGCAGTGGCAGCACCGAGTGGAAATTCTACCAATCTGAATAAAAGGAAATTCAACCCGAACTGGAAGAGGCAGGGTAAAGGGAAACTTGGAGGCAACAATGCAGCTTGGAAGTGTTATGTGTGCCAGCAGGAAGGTCATTTGGCTAAGTATTGTCCTAGAGGTGGAGCTCCGAAGCAGCATTAGGGCGGACCCATTTCTACGATGGTTCAGAAGTCTTTGTGTTTCAACTATCAGTAGCCAGGGTATATGGTGAAAGCTTGTCCACTTTTCCAGAGAACTCAACCAAACAATGTGTTTGCTATTCAAGGTGGACCATCAACTTCTTCTGATGGAAAAGACAAAGGCATTCTTGAAGGTGCTTTGCTTTTAGATGGCATTTTTGTTAGAGTTTTGTTTGATTCTGGTGCTTCCCTTTGTTTTATTTCTTTGTAAACGGTAAGAAATTTCATCTTACCCTTAGTTTCGTGGACCGCCCTATTTTTATATCTAATCCCATAGAGGGAGTGACCAAGTTAGATATCATCTGTAAAGGTCTAAGAATTTCTTATCTATCCCATAGTTTTTCGTGCGACACATTTGTATTGTATTTTAAAGGATTTGACCTTATTTTTGGAATGGATTGGTTAGACAAGCATAATGCTATTTTGATTGTAAAGAGAGAACCGTGTCATTGGAACCGAGCCGGGAAGGATTGCAAAAGTGACTTGCGATAGTTCAGGAATCCACTTGGGGTAGTCTTTTGCATGGGATCGAGGCATCTCGAGAAGAAGTAGGATCCATCAAAGTTGTCAGAGATTTTCTAGACGTCTTTGAAGAAGTCAAAGGTTTGCCCCCGCATCGAGAGATTGAGTTCCATATCGATTTAGTTCCAGGAGCGATACCAGTGGTTCAATCAAGTATAAGGATGGCGCAGACAGAGAGAGAGAGAAGAGTTGGTGAAGCAGACTCAGGATTTCTTGGAGAGAGGATTGATCAGACCTAGTCGTTCTAGCTAGGGTTTTGCTGTAGTTTTTGTCACCAAATCAGATGGGTCTTTAAGATTTTGTGTAGAGTATCGGGAATTGAATAAGGTGACTATTAGGAATAAGTGCCCCTTGCCTCGCATTGACGATATTTTCGATTAACTTCATGGGGCGACCGTTTTCTCTCAATTGGATCTAGCTTCGGGTTATCACCAACAAAGGGTAGATGAAGATAGTATACCCTTGACTGTGTTTAGAGGATCCAACTTTTTTTATGAGTGGATGGTTATGCCTTTTGGGCTAACCAACACTCCAGCTTATTTTGTGGATCTGATGAATCGTGTCTTCCAGAATGTGCTGAAAATGTTTATGCTCGTGTTCATCAACGACATTCTCATGTACTCCAAATCTGAGAAGGAGCATAAGCGTCATTTAGAGATAGTATTGGAAATCTTGAGGAGGCATGTCCTAAAAGCTAAGTTTTCGAAGTGCCATTTTTGGAAGTCAAAAGTAAGATTTTTGGGACATATCGTATCTGGAGAAGGCCGTTCTGTGAATCTGGCCAAGGTGGCAGCTATTCAAAGTGGAAGCAACATCAGACTCCTACGGAAGTTCGTAGTTTTCTTGGTTTGGCAGGTTACTACAGGAAATTCATCCGGGATTACTCTAAGATTTCCTCCCACTTGACCAAACTGACTAGGAAGGGAGCGAAGTTCAAATGGACTCCTAAGTGTGAAGAAGCATTTCTGGATCTGAAGGCAAGGTTGGCCAATGCACCTGTTGTGGCTATTCTAGATGGAAGGAGTAGGTTTGAAGTTTACACCGATGCTTATGGAGTAGGACTTGGTGCTGTTCTGATGCAGAATGAAAGAGTGATTGCATACGCGAATAGGCAGTTGAAGGCGCATGAGAAGAACTATGCTATGCATGATTTGGAATTGCCAGCTATCGTCTTTGCGTTGAAGATTTGGAGGCATTATCTACTAGGTGAGAAGTTCGAGTTTTTCACCGATCATAAACCCTTAAAGTATCTTTTCTTATAGAAAGATCTAAACCTAATGTAGAAGAGATAGGTGGAATTCTTGGCATCTTATGATATAGGCATTCTCTATACTCCTGGGAAAGCAAATGTAATGGCGGATGCTTTGAGTAGAAATGCGATTTTGGCTGTCATGGAAGTTACTTCGACTCTACAAGAAAGGATTGTAAGCAATAAAATGAAGGATAAAACTTTTGAGGAATTAATTCTTAGAGCTAAGGAAGGTCGTTATTCTAATTTCAAGATAGACCGTCAAGGAGCTTTGAGAAACAATGGACGATTGCGTATGCCATACGTGGATGGATTGAGGCATGAAGTTTTGTTAGAAGGCCACAAATCAAGGTTAAGTGTCCATCCGAGGATTTCAAAGATGTATAAGTATATGAAAAGAGTTTTCTAATGGTTGGGCATGAAGAAGGATATTGCTACCTTCGTGAATGGATGTGGAACTGTCAACAAGTGAAGGATGATCAGCAGAAGTCCATGGGATTATTGCAACCTCTGGAAGTTCCTAAGTGGAAATGGAAAATGATGTCGATGTATTTCGTCGACGGGTTGCCAAGAACCAAAAAAGGAAATGAAGGAGTGTGGGTAATCGTAGGCAGGCCGACCAAGAGCGCCCACTTTATCCCAGTTAAAGCAACCAGAGCTGCTAGCAGAGATTTTCTTGAAAGAGATCGTCAGGTTGCACGGAGTTCCCTTCAGCATAGTAAGCGATCGTGACCCAATTATTACCAGCAAATTTTAGGAAGCTCTGTAGATAGCTCTGGGAACAAGGTTGAGTTTAAGTACAGCTTATCATCCCCAAACCAACGGTCAGACAGAAAGGCTGAATCGTATTCTTGAAGATATGTTGAGAGCTTGTATTATGGATTTAGGAGGATCTTTGGAGGACCGTTTACACTTTTAGAATTCTCGTACAATAATAGTTATTAGGCAAGTATTGAGATGGCACCCTACGAAGCTTTGCATAGAAGACCTTGTAGGTCACCGTCTTGTTGGGTAGAACCCGAAGATTGTCTTGTTCTTGGTCCAGATTTGATTCGAGAGGCATCTACGAAGGTTGAGCTAATCAAGAAGCGAATGAAGGCAGCCCAGGATCGTCAGAAGAGCTATGCGGACAAGAGATGAAGGAAATTGGAATTTGAAGTCGGAGATTTGGTATTTGTCAAAGTTTCTCCGATAAAAGGAGCGTTCAGATTTGATAAGACGGGAAAGCTTGCCCTAGGATATATTGGACCATTCCGTATGCTCGAGAGAATTGGTGCTTTGGCCTACAAGATTGAATTGCCAGACCGAATGGCTGGGATTCACAACGTATTTCACGTATCTCATCTGAGAAAGTACGTGTATGACCCATCACTTGTTGTAGAACCAGCAGTACAGGAAGATTTAGAGGTCGAACCGGACTTAACTGTGGTCAAGCATCCAGTTTAGATAATCGATCGAGATGAGAAGTAGCTCAGGAACAATGTGATGAAGCTGGTCAAGATTCAGTGGAGCGAGGATCCCAGAGATTGTACCTGAGAAACTCTATATAGTATTAGGAAGGCCTATCCGGATTTGTGTCTAGATAGTTAGGATTGTTGTTTGAAAGAATTGTTTGTTAATATATGGCTGATGTGTATGCTTTGATTGTTTGAATATAAAGCTTTCGATTTTCTTTTGTTTTAAATTTCTGGAACGAAATTCTTTTAAAGGGGAGAATGTGATTACCCGGGATTTTTGGTAGAGTATTAATTTGATAATTCTCTTATATAATCATTTTAATTTGCAAAGCCTTTTCTTTTCAAACAATAATTGTGCTTCTAATCACTATTGCTTATATAATGTAGATTGAAAATAAAACTATGATTTGAAATTAATATGTATATCTTTAAAATAAACTGGATCTAAAAACTTTACATTTTTAAACAAGTACATACACATAGTTATTAATTAAAATACATATAGCTTGAGCTTAAAATAAAAATAAATAAATAGGTTTTATATTATTTCTCTCGAAATTACATCATATAAATAAGAAAAGAGAAATGTAAGAAAATAAAAATATAAAACATAAATAAACATAAAATGCATGCATTTGACATTTATAAGCTAGTAAGAAGCATTTTGTACAAGTGTCAAGATAAATTGTTTTCTCTCTTTTTAATAACTTTTGTATATATAGCAAAAAGTCTTTCTTTTCTTCATTTTCAAAAATCAAACAAAATAAAAACTGAAAAACCAAAATAAAATCGAAGAAAAAAATATACTACTTCAAGTTTCAATTGAAGCAAAGCAATTCAAACTCAAATCCAACGTAATCAAAGAAAGATCAGATCAAATTCAAGTTGGAAGATTCTAGTTTTCAAACAATTTCTAGATTTGAAAAATACTATGTCCTCTGTTCTAAATTCCTATGTGAGTAAACTTTAATCCTTTTTAAGTTAAATCATTTTTATAGTTTGTGCATGCAACAACTGATGGTAGTAATAACTTGAATATGATTTGCATGGATGGAATGAAGGCTAGTCTGGGTATATAGTGCATGTCTGTGAATATAAATTTTGCCTCTGATTCTTGTTTTACAGAACCAATAATCACTCAAAAATTCAAATTCTCTTCATTAAAGCAATTTTAGGATATAATGTTGAAAGGAAACTTGTTTTGTATGAATGTAATACCATTTTTAAAAATAATTTCAAATGAAATTGTTAAGTGTTTCTCTGAGAAAATTGAGTTATACAGTAAGAACAAATATATCAGGAAATTCGACTAACATAATTGCAAACTTCACATATATAACCTGGTTCGTACTTAAAATTGATGATTTTTAATGGTAATATCAAGATTTTTAAGTTTGTATTTGAGGAGAATTTACGAGATGAAGGGGAACGAGACTTTCGTCGATTTTTGGCAATCGGAGGAGGGTTGAGTGTAGTAATCGATGCTGGAGGTAGCTTGTAACGACCCAGAATTTTTAATAATTTAATTAGAGAATATTTAATTAATTTTAAATATTTGAATGATGGTTTGGATTGAATTTTCAATATAACTTTGGAATTGGCAATTAAATTTTAGAATTTAATCTATTGAAAGTTGAATAAAAATTTGAATCTTCAATTTTAAGCCGATTAAAAATATTTCAAAGGGTTGTAAAATTCATATTGATAATATTGAAGATAATAGAAGCTTCAGAATTTAAATTGAAAGTGAATTGTTCAGTTTTGAAATTAAATCATTTGAATCGATATTTAAAAATAGCCTTCCGAGGCACAGTCTCGGAATTCGACGAAACCAGTTCCATTGGGTCCGTAATATTGAATTATTATCGGGTTTCAAATTTTGTATTTTTCGGAGTTGATATGTGAGCACACGGTGAGTAAACGCGTCTAAATCAAATCAAATCCAATTTGAATTTAAATTTAAAATTAGTCAGACACACCACGTTCTTCCTTCGATCACGCCTAGTATCACGCCAGAGATCGTGCAAGCACGTCATTCTGTCTCCCTCTATTTCTTTTTAAATCATCACGCAACCCATTATTCTCAAATTCGAACAAAAAAATTTTAATGGCCGAAGCCTGTGTACATAAAAATCCTCTGCAAATGAACCACCCAGTATTCATCTATATTCTAATTTCTCCTCCCTTAAAATTTATAGCCGAAGCCCTAAATCAAATCGCTCAACAGAAAAATCATGAATTCGATCCTAATTCGTTCGCATCCAATGGAGGAGCGCGAGCGCAGGGAGGCGATGGCGGCATGAGCGATGACGGCGGCGCGCGTGCTTGCGCGTGGGGGAGGCGCAGGCGGCTACTGGCGCGAGGCAGTGGGTGGATGCTGATGTGGGTTGCGACAGAGGCGGCGCGATGTCTCAAATTGGAGCTTGGCATCGTCGAACTTGAGCGCGACGCCGTGGGGGGGGGGGGGACTCGCGTAAGATGCAGTGCCGCACGACTTCGAAGAAGAGGGCGACGACGTCGATGGTGAGGCAGGAGCTTGCGATGGGTTCTTTGGCATGGGTTCGAGAGACAGTGAGGTACGAATTTGTATTAATTTTTTTTTCTTTTTCCTTTTCCAGAGATTATTATGCAGTATAAAAAAAAATTAAATATAGATGTATAGGATCTGAAAAATTACAGTAAGTAAATTGGTGATAACTTACTTGTTTAATTTATTCTTAGAAATGATTAAAGAAAACTAAATTTATTTTAAACAAATTTAATTAAAGAAAATCAGTTCAATTTTTAATTTTTAGTTTAAAATAAAAATCTGTAAAAGTATTTTATTGTTATTTAAAAAAAGAATAGATTTTGGGTAAAGGAAGAATTTAGTTAAGCAAATTTATTAAAAGAAAAGTCATTTGAAATAAATAATAATAGGGATTTTAAAACTTGAAGAGAATTTAGTTTAAAACTAAATTATTAGTTGAATAGAAATTTTAGTTTCAAATGAAAATATTTTGTAAAAGGAAAATTAGTTAGAAATTTTACTTATTTGATAAAATGATTTATCAAAAGAAAATATTATTTATTTTTGGAAAAATGGGTAATTAAGTACTAAAGGATATTTTATGAAAAAAAAATGTTGTTTGAATTAAATAGTTAGTTAATAAAATTTATTTAAATAGAAATTTAAATTTGTTCGACAAAAAAATTGAATTTATAAAGGATAGCTTTGAATTTAATTTTTGTTAAATCAAAGTATTAAAAATAAATTGTTTGAAAGCCAAAAACAATTTATTAAAAAGGGAATTTAAATTTTAGTTAAATAAAATTTTTAAAGAAGAAACTGGTTTAAATAAAATTATCAGTTAATTTAACTATTACAAAAGAAATTGCCGATGAATCGAAATTATCTAATGAAAATTTATTATTCGATTTGTTTCGAATATTAATGAATTGTATAAATATTTATACAAGGTATAAATGAAGGAAACAAGCTGAAAGGAAATGGATTGCAAATAAAAGCTAAGGTGAGAACTTCTCACTCAAAAGGAATTTTATTGTTTATTTAAATTTTAAATAGTTAGATTTAAAATTTGCTTGACTGTATTGATTGAATGCATGAATGATGATTGTTATATATATATATATATATATATATATATATATATATATATATATATATATATATATATATATATTGGATGTGAATAGACCCTATACGCCGTTAGTAAGGGGAGGTTATTTATTACACATATACCGCGATATTCCACCTCAAAGTGGAATTGGTATTATATTATATATAGCAATATATATATATATATATATATATATATATATTGGCATATGTATATATTGCAGTTGATTGATTTCCCGCATTTTTTTTAGCGGATGAGACCCTATTGCGCCGTTAGTAAGCGGATATATATTTATAAAATCCCATGTACCGCGATATTCCGTCTTGAAACGGAATGGTATTGTGCTAATGTCTGTGGATGCAGGGAAACAGGTTGGAGGGATCCAACAGGATTCCTCACAAATATTTATAGATGTTAGATATTGTGATGTTTGACTTGTTATCATGGATGATATATGATGTTTGAAAGTCGTGATTGACTATTGATGTGTTGCATCATCGGATCCAAATTTGAAGTTTAAAAATAACGATTTTTGATTTCTAAAGTGATTCTTGGAAATATACGTTTATAAAATATTTTTGGAATTGATTCATCTTAAATAAATAAACGTTATAATTTTAATGTTATAAAAATTATGATTTTTGAGAAATACAGTTAAAAGTTCATTTTTGAAAATATGGGATTAGTGATTTTATAAAATAGTTTGAACTGGGAATTCTGAATTTATTATAAGAAGTTTAAAGATAGGATTTATAAAATTTTTATTTTATAAATCAGAATGATGAAATTATAAAAGAATTTAAAGATGTTTAAAGTAATAATATAAATTGTTTTATATTAAAAAGATTTATAAATTGATATTTATAAATTAAAAATATTGGAATTATAAAATGAGCTTTTATAAGTATTAGAAAGAATTGTGAATGAATTTCACTAATGAATGAAATTTATAGAATTATAACGGTGAAGTTATAAATAGAATTTTATAAATAAAAATTTATAAAGTTATTTAGGAAATAGATGTGGATAAATAAATGAATCTTAGAAGTTATAAGATTTATAGATTTGGGAAGTTTGAAGGAATGATTTTTATAAATAAATAAATTATAAGTATTTGACTTATAATATGAAATTTTAGTATATCATTGAGATATGAAATTGAATAGATTTATAAAGGAAATTTATAAAAGGAAGTTGTTATAAAAATAAATAGAAATAGAATTTATAAACGTTGTTTTATAAATCCGCAACGACTTATTTTGATATGGAATTGTTGTAATTTATTTATGGAATTATATTCATGTTTTAGACAGTGAATAATTCTTTAAAATAAAATGAATAGAAGTGATGAAATTTATTAACAAGTGTATTCACGTTTTTGAATAGTGAATATTTTGTTAAAGAAATTATTTTGGATGTGATGTTTGAAATAGAATTAAAACGATCTAAAGATGTTTTAAAAGATGTTGAGATTCGAAACCATAGATTTCAACATTTATTGTTGAAATAGATGTTTTCGGGAAATAAAAGGAAATGGTGGACTATAACACTGTTGTTATAGTAAATGATTTCCGAAAGGAAATGTTTTGCATAGTATTGGGATTTATATATCTATTTTAATTTCGAATCCTTATACTAGTGATTTTGGGTTGTTGTAACGATGTTTTACGCAACATTCGTTTTTGCCCAAATAAATATGTTTAAGTGAATAATTTCCTTAAAGAATGAAATATATACTTAATTTCGATTAGAGTATATTAAATATTTTCTAAGTATAGAAAATAAAAAGATCTGTGAATTACTTATTTTTAATAAGTATAGAAATGCTTTTCCAATATTAAGTGAATATTTGGAATTTATCTTTTTTTTGAAGATAAATTGAAAATGAATATTAGAAATTGAATGGAAATCATATATTCATAAATATTTTGGAATGTAAATTCAATATGGAATTTATAAATGAAATTTGGAAAATGAGTTAAAAATAAATATTGATTTATTTTTAAAGAATGGAGAATGTATATCTTATAAAGATATTTTTGGGAAATAAATAATTTGGAAATTTTTTTTTTGGAATCTGGTGATGTTGGCATATCTATTGATAGTTAAATAACCGACTATCAATATTTACCTTTAAATAGGTATTTGTTGTGATTTGTTTGAAATTGGATGCCACACTTATTTTTTTTTTTAAAATAAGCGCTCACTATTCGGGTTAACCGGGAAAGGACCTTGGGGTCGTATAACCCATTCCGAATATGTGATACGTCGTTATGAATTGCATTCGAAGATCGGTGTTGAAGACCGAATATTTTCGAAAGCGAAAGGGTTTCTTGTTGATTGTTTCTGCACTGGCTGATCCCCGGTATTGAGATCTCCATATGTGATGGGAAATCCGAACGTGATTAGAGATTATTCGGATTGCAAGGACTTCTTTGTAAGTGCCTTCGGTTCTGTTTGAGCCCGGAACAGACTTGTATGGATAGTGTGTCTGACATTACAAATTGAGATATAAAGCCGATTTCTTTCAAATATATTTCTGTTGGTGGCGGAGAATTTATTCTTTTAGCTTAACACCCTTCTCTGAGACGTACGAGCTCAGAGGTTATATAGTTGAAGTTATCAGCGATATATTCCCAATTTGGTAATGTGACATGCTGAGTGTAGCTGTAAATGATCATTGTGTTGATTATTTGTGATAGGATCATTTGTTTGATCGTCTATCCTGGTGATCATTTCTATGATCATTTTTTTGACCCAAAGCATGGCTTTTGTATAAAGTATGTTTTGTGGACGTGACTTCGTCGAGCCTCACACCCCGGAATGGTCAAAACAGGAAAGAAGCAGCAAGGTTATGAGGGGTAGCGCCCTTTAGGATGTGTGCATTTCCTTCTGGAAAAGGGTGGTATCATGGTATGGAGCCCAGATACTTACTCATGTTGAAAACACTTTGTTATGATTGTGTGAATTGATTACGAGCGCTCGGTTTAAAGGTCCCAAAGGACCGGGGATGGCATATTCGGTCAGTTGTTACTCAGTTAGGGGTAACCCGACCTTGTGTTGGTAGAGATCCGGTTTGGTTCTCGGGGATGTCCATCCAGAGGCATTCTCATGTGGCAATGGGAAGTTCCTTGGCCTGATCATTCGTTGGAAATCCAAAGAAACAATACGAAACTTGTACGATTTTAGTTGTAGAACCTGTCATCTAGTATGGTAGCTATTAGTAGGCATAATATAATGGTACCTATGCTGGCTAAGATTTATATTCTACTTTCGAAATTGTTTCCTACACTATGCACTAATAATAATATGAAATGTTCTTTTTAAATGCGTATCAAGCATCTTTGACTATCATAAGGAGAAATTTTCTCCAAGTCTGCGTTTGCATTGTGTGTGTGGCAGGAGGTCTTATGGTAGTCTCATTTTTAAAAGCATTGCGAATTGAATTTAAAAATATCTCTCTATTTGATTTTAAAGATAAATAAACTGTTTGAGTTCTCACACCAGTCACATGACTGACTTGGAGTTTATTGTTTTCCTTCCTAAACTCTGGGTGCCCACCAATTTCCACACGGGCAGTTAAGAGTTAGGTATATCAGGATATTCTGGATATTCAGGAGTTGCTGGAGGCAAGCTGGATGACATGGCGTATTACTAGTTTATATAGTAGTTCTTTTTCCGCTGCATTGTTGAATGTTGTACACTCTGATGATATGATGTAATGTAATGTAATAACTGATATAGTTCTTTGTTTAAAGATTATTTATTTATTTATTATATGTTGTTCCGCTGCGAATTGTGAGATTCTGATGTTGTCCTGCTGTTTTCTATTCCGTTCTATTTTCCTTTTTCTTTTCTCTCTTCTTATCTCTTTTTCTTCTTTTTTTCTTTTTCTTAAAACCCATAACATTCCGGTTTTTGGCCTTCGATTTCTCGACAGTCGATAAAGTGAGTATTGATGTTGAATTTTCGAAAGTCGAAAATTCTCGTTTGTTACATAGCTTGAGTGTCAAGGGTCGTAGGAAAAATAGTCGGTGAATTTTTAGATCACCGTGGTGGCTGAATGTCGACGGAGTAGGGTTTAGGACCCTGTACGAGACGACGAGGTTGTCGAGGCCAATGCGGCGACATCGTCGCATCGGAGTGGATTGATATAGGGGAAAGGTTCGAGGTTGAGTGGCGAAGGTTTGGACGCGGTGGCGAGGGTTCTGGTGATTGGAGTTGGGCGGCGCGAGGTGATTCAACGATCGGTTCTGGTTTCCTGTTGTGCTCGACTCGCTCGATTTTGAATTTCATGTTCGATCGAAGTTTTGGGTGGTCGAACTATTAGAGAGGGTCGTCGGCGATGGTTGGAGGTAGTGGCGATGATCAGAGCGACGGCGATCGCATGTGTATGTGCATGAGTGTCAGTGTGTCTGGGTTGGTTGCTGTAGGATTTGAGTCGAAAGAAGAAGAAGATGAGCCTCGGGTGGGACTTGCGGAGGTATCAGGTTTGTACGCGAGTGAAGAGAAGAGAGAGCGTCCGAGGAAGAAAGATTTTGACTCTGGTTTGAGTAAGGGAGAGCACTGGATTTGGCTCATGTCTGGGTATTAGTGTTGTAATAGTTTTTAAATTTAAAAACAAAACAAGTTTTTGAAAATAATTTGTCTTAATCAATTTCTTTAAAATGATTAATGTTTTATTTAAATAATTGGGTTAGTTAAAAGTTGTATGATAATTTATTTTTTAACTTAAATAATTAAAGTTTGGAATATTTTATTATACGCCTATTATTTAAATAAATTCTAAAATTTATTAAATTGAAATTTAATAATGTAATTAAGTGGATAGTTAAAGAAGGACAATTGTTTTAAACAAAGGTCTTAAGTTATTTCTTATGTTAATAATAAATTAATTCCAAACATTTAAATTTAATGAAATTTAAATGATAATTGAGTAAATGATTAAGATAATGGTTTATACTTTAATTAATTAAGGTCTTAAGTAATTATAAATGATAATTAGTTAATTCCAATAATTAATTAAAGTAAAATAAATGGCTTGTAATTAATTAATAACAATTAGGAAGGGTTATAAGTAATTGATTTATTCTGTGATTTAAATTAAATTAATAATAAATTATGTGATTAATTAATCTTGCTTATGGATGATTAAATTGTATTAAATGATTGGATTGATTAATATTTCTAGTATGTTAATCCGTGATATTCTTTGATATGAATGCTTTGGATTGAGCTTTTGATAAATATGGGCTATTTATATGTGATAAAAATTGCTGTGTGAATATGTTATTCTAAATTTAAATTAAATTGTTTAAACTTAAACAACTTGGTCTTAAAAGACGGTGTTTGGATTTCGAAGAAATCGAGATTGGATATCAAATTGTTATCCAAAAATCGCATCGTTCCAAAATAAGCGATAGGTCGTGAAATCTCAAGTGAAGATCGAGAATGAAGATTCAGAATGCAAGGACTATTTGTCATTAACTCTGAGGGTGATTCCAAAATGAGTGTAACAGAGATAGTGCCTTCGGTTCCGTTTGGACCTGGAACGGACTTATATGGACGAATGCTATCAGACCATCATTAATGGAGGACGATGAGCATTCCAAGATATGTGTGCTATAAAGGTAATCGTAGCCTCAAGCCTCATCAACCGAGAATGGCTAAATCAGGGGAGGTGCGGCAAGGCTTAGTGGGTAGCACCCAAGTAGGTTAAGAGGTTCCCCTGTCTAGAGGTCCCTTTTATTCGCCTATGTGGGTGGTTGTTGGCCACAACCGCGGGGTTGTCCTATTTGAACTATCGAGTAAGGGGTAGCTCCGATCTTGTGTTGTAGGGTATCAGGGTGGATCCTTGGTGCTCTGATCTAGACTAGGTACTGTGGTGGGCGGTACCCCAGTAGTCCTGCCATTATATGGAATCCAATCTCCAATAAGTGCCTGTACGATTTTGATTGTGCCCAACTATGTTGGAACTTGAGATGTAAGCATTCCAGCTATTTCCTATTTTATATTGAAAACCCTAGATACTATTATTATATAACTTGATTTCCTATCAAATGTTTTGGTTATCATAAGGGAAAAACTTGTCCGTGTTTATTTGCAGAGAGTCTTATGAAATACCTTTTATTTCAAATGTTTTCTCAAGCTAAACAATTTAAACCGTTTATTCACACCAGACCCATGTCTGATCCGGAGTTTATTTTCTGTTTTTCTCAAACTCTTGGGTACTCAAATTTTTATTAATAGCCAAGTGATCAGGTTGGCTTGACATATTTTGGAAAAGACTTGGAGCAGGAGACTTGGCATATCTATATATCTGATCCGCTGTGTTAGTAACTCTGTTTTGCATTTTGGGATGTAATGAATAGGCAGGTCATCGCGACTGTCTAATGTGATGTCGTAACTGAATGACTTTGATGTATGATGGATATTATGTAATATCTATGTGATGTAATATATTTTTCCGTTGCACTGTGAGATTCTGATATTGTTTAGTTCTTTCTATCTATTTTCTTTTCTACCTATTTCTTTCTAATCTATGATATGTCTTTCTGCGGAATGAAAGGCCGGTCGTGACAACATAATTATGGAATGAATCACTCAAGGGTTTTCAATTGGTTAATATAACTAAGGTTAAACATATAATCTCTTACTAACGATGTGATACGATTCTCTCGACTTGAGACTAATGTTGAACTTCAATGTAGACACTTCATTTTAATTATAATTAAATCTTGATGTGGTGTCCATCGAACAGTAATAGTTGGGTCTGAGATGAAGCTTTGGTAGTGAAACATTACTAAACAGAGAGTTTGTCTCCTCAGTTGAATAAGTTTAGTATCATCGCCAGCTATAGTCACAATAAAGTCAAAGTCTCCATCCAGAGTAATGCGGTAAATGTGATTATTGTACTAAGGCTTTTTATTTGGACTATTTGAGTTAAATGTGGGAAATTTTTGAATTTTTTACCAAAATCAAATTCCATAAGTCTTATGTAATATAGTGTTGATAAAGAGAACTGGTATAAATAATCATTACTACCGGGTACCACTTATAATAAGTAAAATTTGGTTTTACCGAAAAGATGTATAAGCGATAAATTTACAAAAAATGTCACACCAGTTGCCAAGGTGATCTATAAACATTAATATTTGAATTGTTCGATGATAATCGCTGACTGAATTTACACCTTTGAATCACACAACTGAAATGATGAATACTCTTAGTGAACCACACAATTTAATTAATTTAAAATCATGATAAATTAATTAAATTAATAAATATTTATGAATTAATATTATTAAATTTTATTTTGTTTAAATACCATAAGTATTTAATAAAGTGTGTAAATAAAAGTTATAAACATGTATGGTGAATACGATCAATACTTTTGAAATATAAATTGTTGAATTTTATTTGATTTGATTGACTACCATTAGTTTTTAATAAAGTGTTTATATAAAATTTATAAATGGGTGTATCGATATACGATATCAATGGAATGTTTAAGTTGGATTTAGATGGATTAAATGTAAAATTATTTTTGAAATCTGAGGGCCATGTGACACTATTATGGCTGGCCAAAGACATCAAATAAAGGGAGGGAATTTGATGAGATTTAATAGAAAGGGAGGGAATTGAAAGGTTTCAATGTTTCGTTTAAAACATATACTCTCTCATTCACTTCACAAGACACTTCAAACAAATCATGGTCATTCCTCCCATCTTCTATCCTCGCTAAAAATATTGGCTTCCAAAGCCTAGAATATTTCAAAATCAAAATCAAATTAAAAAAGAAAAGATGGTTCTCATCTCTTGATTCTTGCAAATTCTGGAGATTGATTCTTCTAAGTCTTGGAACTTTTGATTAATTGTTTCAAGGTGCGATTTATAGAAAAGATTTATGGCAATTCTCAAATTAATTTATTTGTGTGTTTTATCATTCATATACTTAGATTTTATAAGGTTCATCATGTATTAAATTGATCATTTTGTATATGTGAATCAAAACCCTCTTTTATCTCAATCGAATATTTAACTATTATATTGTTTTAATGCAGATCTACATATGTTCTTCGTCCCTTTATAACATATGTTCATCTCAAATTGATATGTTTAGATTCTTTTCCACCTTTGCTAATTTGTTGTTATTCTGTAAATTGTTTAGAACTATTTGCTCTTATCACGAATTACATATGCCCGACTTGTCCAATGTCTTTTTCTTTGTTTTCATAATTTTGAAAAACAAGCTCGAAAGCTAATTTTGATTTAAATATATTTATACTTCTATAAAATATACATGCATAACTGTAAATGAATTGTATACGTTAATTACTTACCATTCCTAGAAAATTGATTTCTATAGTTATATGGCTAGTTTTTTTTCTTACAAATATTTTGAATATTGTTCGTGTAAGAAGGGAAGTATTTTTTTGGTCTAAACTTTATAGATTATAACGACTAGAATTTTCAAACATTTTATATTTAAATATTAGAATTACTTATATAGTTAAATTGTGGATTTAATGTGAATAAAAAATTTCGAAAGTTTATTTAAATTCTTTCTACATAGTAAGTGATAACGATCAAAATTTGATTTATAATTTGAGTGACTAAATTTGTTTGAATAATAATTTGTTATAATTAATGTGCGAAATTATCATTCTAGAGCACTATCTT
Organism: Allium cepa; assembly: GCA_030765085.1. Lineage (NCBI taxonomy): Eukaryota > Viridiplantae > Streptophyta > Magnoliopsida > Asparagales > Amaryllidaceae > Allium > Allium cepa. Next base: position 105,005,419 of record CM060944.1, on the reverse strand, counting down.
GGATTTTGACGAAACCAGTGTTGTTGGATCTGGAATGATGAATTGTTTTATGCTGACGACTTTCATAGTGATCGAACATGTTGTGTGGTCGTGCATTTTCAAAACGCATATCATTTAATTTATGAGAATATAATATAATATATATTATTCTATAAATAATCCTCAACTTAATATATTTCCTGTTCCTCTTTCTTTCTTCTTGCTCTGTAGAACATGGGTTGCCGCCATACACCTCCCTTTAACCAATTAAATCAAATGCTACAGTTAACGGATTCGAGCAATTTTGAATTCAATGGCTTCATACGGTCGAATGCATTGCTTCCTTATGTATCATTTTTCGTATGGCATTTGGTGGTAGTGTTCGAGTTTGGGGTACACTATGCTAGGGTTGACTGAAGTCGGAGTTTTAGGTGGAGTTAGACGAAGTGGCGGTGGTCATTGCAATTCTCTTGAGGAGCTGCACCTTTTGGCGTCAACGGCAGGAACTCCAATCATCAATGGCAGAAAGCGATATTTGAGCAGCGAGGCTAGGGAACTCATATGAGATTTCATAGTTGAGTGTGGACTACAAGGGTTTGGCACCGCGGTGTTCATCCTCACGCAGTGTAGTGAATGGAAATTTTTTTGCGTATTTTTGCTGACCGGGGAGAGAAAAGAGGAAGGAAGAAGGTGCAGTAGTAGTGGGTTTTAGCTACAGGTAGTCGGCTATTTTGAGTTAGAGAAAGGAGGAGATAATGGATTAAGATAATAATAGGATTAGAATATTAATTAATTAATTCATTAAGTTACTAATCCAAATTCTTGTATATATCATATCTTTCATAACAGATCCAATCAAGACATCATTTTCATCGTTGTGCTCGTAGGAGAATTCTCAACGTTTGGGACTGATTCGGGCTTGGGTGAGTTTACTTAGTAGTTGATTGAAATTGTTGTGTATATAATTGTTGTATTAAAATATATTATATAATGAATAATGGGAGTTATTACTTTTGGACCCTGCCTTGTTTTGTAAAACAAGGAACAATATTATTAGAGTATATTCTCTCTTTTAATCATTTATAATATGTATCATGGTCTAGACTACTTGTTTACATGTTTGATAGTGTGTTATAAATATTTGAAGCGATATAGTCGTTATAAACGTGCATTGAAATCCCTGATATTTGGCATATGCTAAATTGGATAAATTGTGATCTATTATGGAAATATATATGTGTATATATTTAGCTACACATATTTTGGTGTGTTTGACATAGAGGAATTGGTTTTGACATTTGTGGAAATTGGAATTAGATGTTGTAAACGTTAGAAGCAAAAAGGTCACTATGAAGCACTTTGAAATCATTGTAGTTGGAGATTTTAAAGTTAACCTTGAAAGACATCCTGGAGCTTCTTCGTATTTTTAATAAGTACTGTAAGTGTACTTATTACCGGAAAATATCAGGGTTTAAATATTGTTGATAATCATTTATGGATTTTAAAGCGATAGTTTTAAATTTTTAAAACAGGTTTTATGGTTTTTTTAAAAGTGAATATTAGTCATGCATCCCTAAAGCCAAAGTTAATTCAGACGGCATCCTCCCTAAAAAAAAGTTGTAAAGCGGGTCCTTATAATTATTTTATTGTAGCAACATGTATTTTTCGTGTTTTTTTGTGATAGTGCTTAAAAAAATTCAAAAAATTGTAATTATTATAACTAGGTTTCTGCAAAAAAACTAAAATAAATTACAGAAATATCTGCAATTATTCCATATAATTGCAGATATGTCTGCAATTATTCACTGAATAATTGCATTCGATAAACATCTGAATAATTGTAGATATATATGCAATTATTCTGTATAATTGTAGACGTGTCTACAATTATTCACTTAATAATTGCATTGAATAAAATTTTATATAATTGCAGACATGTCTGCGATTATTTCATATATTTGCAAACATGTATGCAATTATTCACTGAATAACAGCACCTTGATTTAACAATCATGATATTTACGTCAACATCTATAATTATTCCTTAAAATTACAAACATATCTGCAATTTTTAGTTGCAAAGGCATGCTATCCAGAATAAGTGAACACATATCTGCAATTTTTGTCTAAGATTGCATACATGTCTCCAAGTATTCCTAAAACATACTGTGTGCCATTTTTTTCAATTTTCATCCTTTTTTGTTGATTTTTTTGTCATGAATACGAAGATAACTACTAATCGAAATAATTTCTAAAAATTGGAAGTTTTTTGTTTTTTATATGTTTTTTGACGATTTTTGAAAAATAATGACCTAATTTACATACTTTTTTCCACTAGGGTTTTTGTGAATTTTGAAACCTATCAAGAACCTGTACCAAAAACACCCTTTTTAAAATATGTATAAGTATTTTAGAAAGTACATTTTTAGTATATATATGGTTTTAGAAATTGTTAAAGAATTTAATCAATAAACAAAAGGATTTTATATTATAATATTTTACAAATGGTTTATAAAATTTTATCAAATATCTTAGTTTAATAAGTAAATTAGTGTATTTATACATATCATTTTAAAGGTATTTTAGTATATTTAGAAGTTTTAAAAAGGAAGTTTGGTATATGCAAAATAATATAAAGTATTTTTTAGATTATAGCACTAACTTTATAATGGGTTGTTTTATAAATTTATTAAAAAAGTATATAGCCTTATTTAATAACTGGAGAAGTACTTAGAGTTTTAAATAGATGTTTCAAAGTAAATGGTAAGTATAAAAGTGATTTTGGTTTATAATAATGATGTTTGTGCAACATTTGTTTTAACTTATTTAACTATACTTTTGGAAAGTAATTAGATATTTAAAATGGAGTTTTAAAGATAACGATTAAGTGAAGTGATGTTTGGTTTGTCATAAACAATGTTTTACTAACATTTGTTTTTAAACCCTTGGATAATATTTTAAAGTGGTAAAGTATTGTTAAATGATTTCGGAAAAAACTTAGAACTTTAATAACGAAGTTTTAAAGAGAATAATAAGTGCGAATTGGTTTTGAATTTGTTGTGACAATGTGTTAATAACATTCATATCTAACCTATTTTGATTGTATTTATGAATGGAAATAGATTTTTGAAAAGTATGTTTTAAAGATAGTCATAAGTGAAATGGGTTTGTAGCGATGGTGTTTAGGTAACATTTACCTTAATCCCTATGAAATTGATTAGTGAATATACTTTTATAGTTGAGTTAAATATATGAATACTTTTGAAAGTATCAAAACATGTAAAATTGAATAGTGATGTTCTAATTAAATAGCGAAGTTTGATTAACAAACAAAGTTTCGTTTATAAGGAGTTATTGAGTAAAAATTAATTTTACAAATAAAAGAGGTTCTTAATTAATAAAGGAAGATTAATTGAAAAAGGGATTAGAAGTCTAAATGACTTGATTATGCTCGTGCATTTTGATCATGCTTTGTGTGCTGCTTGCTTATGGACAGTATACCGGGCTTAGTTCTCATATGCTATTATTCTTATTGTTATTTGATTTGACCAAATATACTTTGGAAATATCTAGAATGAACACGGGAATTATAGGGTACATTTATCTTCGATGATGGAATGTTTTATGTATAAACTCATTTTTCTCTTCTCAGACTAATGATAAAAGAAATATGTCCGCTTAAACGGTTAGGAGGTGATCTTCAATCTTAGGTATTGCCTGTTTATTTCCCATAAAGCGGGAGTTGAGATTACTCAAAAATCGATCGATTGGTTTTGGAGCACCCAGATAGCGGGGAAGTTTACTTATATTAGATGACTTGAAACCATAACCACTCCCAAACCACATATGTGTTCTATGCTTTGGAAGAGGTTCATGATTGTTTCGTGATTGGTTCGATACGCTGGAGTTTATATGGAGATTCGAGATCTGTTTGAAATGCTCAAACACATGCAGTTATTCGTGATCTATTTAAGGTATGGAAATCCATGTGTGATTCGAATACCTATTAAGGAATGGGAAACCATGTGTGATTTCAAGATTTGTTGAGGAATCCATGTATGATTTCCAGATCTGTTGAGATTTGGGAATTCATGCATGGTTCCGAAATCCTTTCGAGTTGGGAACACGTGTGTCGAGATCTGTTCGAGTCGAGACTCGTGTGTTAGGATGCTAAATGTGACTTCGCCATTCTTAACCACTCCAAATCCATATACATGTTTTATTCTTTGAAAGGGATTTGTTATTGGTTTGTGATTTGTTTGAGATGTTGGAGTCCTTGTGGAGATTTGAGATATGTTTGAGGTGCTCGAACACTTGTAGTTTGTAACGACCTGGTATTTCGAACAATTCGCATCCACAAATATCGGAATTGAATTGCTCAAAATTTCAGATTTTTAATTTATATCTGGCAAAACTCAGCATATATAGTAAATAAAATAATCAAAGAATCACAGGCACATAGTAATATAACAATAAGCAATGGAAACAAAAGAACAGTAGTTCATGAAGCTAATATATATATATATATATATGTAAAAAAGTTAAAACAAGATACAATAGAAGTCTCGAATATATAGAAGTCCCAATACAATAGTAAATACACGATCAGAATATATCACAGGAGTCAACTGATTAACTGTAAGCTGAATAAATAGATGGATCTCTAAGCGAACCTCCAACTCCAAAGGTGAGTCTCAAGTGCCGTGACACTCAATCTGACCCGAGCGTAAAGAAAAACACAAAACACTCGAGTCAGCATTAACATTCTTATATTTATAAATTCAACTCAAGTGAAATGTCAAATGAAATACAAGTAACTTAAAGGATGTTTGGGATAGCCATCCTCTAAGGATCCGTGGAACTATCTACTGTGCAGTAATATACGCTATTATAATAATGTCTATAGTAAAGTAAACTATTAAAATAGCGTTAAAGCATTACTCATATCCCCCTTCACATATTTTTATATATTCTCATAGTCTATACAGTATCGTAATTCCTTCGTAAAGTGGAGGGTTATCAGTGGACACTTCATAGGCATGGTACAAACCAAGTCATAGAAGGCGCGATAGGACATGCGACAAGGCACTCGAGGCAATGCCCAGGCAGATATACCATTTGCAGATCTGGACTGGTGGTAACGCATAGCAGCTACACTGTCCACCTCGTGACACACTTCCAAATCAAAGGTGCACCCAATCAAATCACAAAAGCAATAGAATGGTATCGAAGAAATGTATCCGATAGAAGGAATGACCTCACTTTGCCCGGCATAGCTCCTGTTTTAGCCGCATCAAGCTGACTCATGGGAGTGAAGGCTACTTAAACACCACATAGAATCATCGCCAAACCATCCTACTTCATTCTGGAATGTCCACCACGTACACAGTTGTTAAAGTGGTTTTCGGTATTGGAAGAGAGTATGACAATATCCGATCCCGGTCTCTTTAACAATCAAATGTTATTATAACACCATGGTAATTTCATTTCAAACAGTTCATGATTCATATCAGAATATCATATCATTTCAAACCATATCAATTTGGTATCCTTATACACTTTAAATCATATTCATTTCCAAAATCGTAAAACTTTCAAAATTGTAACACTTTCGAAATCGTAACACTTTTGAAATCATAACATTTGGAAATCATAACACTTTGGAAATCATAGCACTTTTGAAATCATAACATTCCCAACTTACATAGTTTAGATATGAAAAATAGTACATATATAATAAAATAATTATAAATTAAAAATAGTTAAATATTAAAATAATTTATATTTTAAAATATTTATATATATCAAAATACATTATATAATAAAGTAATTTCCTCCAATTTCACGAATCGATTTAAATCAGCTTAAATCCCAAAATTCAATTTGAATCAATTCTAGTTTAACAATTTCAATTTAAAGTTCAAAGATTCAAGTTTAAATATTCAAACATTGACAATATAAATTTCATTTATATTTCAACATTTAACTTTAATTTTTTTCAAATTGGAAAGAATTCACTTAATCCGTTCAATAAAAATGTATTAAAATCCTAATTTATAAATTTAAATCAATATCAAATATTCAATCTCGGTTTTATTTAAAATTTCGAATATTCATTTGATCACTTTTTATCAAATCAAATTATAAATTGTATTTTTCAAAATCTTAAAATCAATGAATTCAAGCAAATTCTTATTTAAATTCAATCATTAACCAATTAAATTTCAAGTCAATTTTACTTTATTTCCCCAACCTTTAATTATTAAAGTTATAAAAATCTATTTTTAATTGATAATTTTAAATAAATACATAAATGTAATATATATTAATTAAATCAAACTTTATTAAAGTAAATCTTATTATTAAATTTATTTTATACTAAAACTTATTATATATATTTATATTTTAAATAGTAAAAGTGTAGCTAAAATCTTAAAAATTTATAATTTCAAAACTGACTTATAACTTTGAAATTTACAAACATAAAATTTTAAAAATATAAAATTTAACCTTTATAAAAATAACATTTATATATATATATATATATAATATCTTAAAATCAATATTTATTGAAACCACATATTTTCTGTTAAATTTTGGAAATCATATTTTTTAAATATACATGGACCAACGGTGTCCATATATAATTCTCTATCCTATGGTCAAGTGATACGAATATTTACCATTTCAATCTACAATTTAAATATCTATGGGTATATATCATTTCAACCCGCAATCCTAAAAATTCAAAATTAATGAAAATCGCTTGGGTTTATCATTTCAACCCATAACAATTTTCTTCTATTCTACAAGATCGTTCGGGTATGTATCATTTCAACCCATAGGGAATTATATACTAACGGGGAACTTGTAGAGTGGGAAAAAATATGATAATAATATAACATATCAACAACGGGCATATATCATTAATGATAAAATATAAACAACACTATATGGTGTCATATCTCAAAGGTGAACAGATGCAGATAACGGCATATCATATATAGCAATTAAATAACTAGAAACAACATATTTCAATTGTCGTTTCAAGTGAAATCAAATTTAACAAATATAAGAATGTTAATCATGAGTGATTGCTCACATTTTGAGACTAGAGAGATTCGACAATGGAATGAGTTACCACCCAAGCATGAATTTCCAAAATGAAGCAAGATTGAATGTTAATTCGACGTACAAAGCTGATAAATAGGAATTGATGAGAATAAATCAGATCAGCTTCATACATGCAGAAAATATATTATTATTATTATTTTATTAAATCAATATTTAAAACAAATAATAAAATAATATATATATATATATAATTAAAAATCATTATCCTTAAACACATATATTTAAAAGTCAATAGTCAAGTTAAAGCCCATTTAACTTAAAGTCAAAATATTTTATATTGTCAAACAACACTTAACAGTATTTGTAAAGCGATATTTAAAAAAATTGAACAAATAACATATAATGTTATTATTTTAAAAGTCAGATTACTATATCATATACAAAGTACATAACGGCCTCGTTGCAAATCTTTGGAGACATATATATATATATATATATATATATATATATATATATATATAACTTACACATATTCATGAAGAAGTCGGCAAAACATAGATATGTATATATACACAAACAGACAACTATATGTACAAATTGAATACTATTATATATGCAGCCTTCACAAAAAATGAATACCAAAAGCTTACTTTGTTAATATATATATGGACTCAAAACAGATTTCATAAAATTGCTATGAACTTATATATATACAGCAAACAAACTTATGTGATATATACACTTCATACACCGACCTATACTTTATAATATATATAGTATAAACTTCATAATATGCTACAACTAACTAATATAACTTTATATGTATATACAAACTCATACAGCAAAGCTATGCGAATCATATTTGTATACAAAATAACAAATAGGGGCATGCTTATGAAAATCATATAAACAGGTAAACTAAAAAGTACTTAAAAGTACTTAAACAGCAAATCACATAAACTAAAATATTTGTATACAAAATGATATATATATATATATATATAAGTATATTAAATGAAATCAAAACTTCAAATCAATATGTACCTCGTTAAACTGTTAAAATCATGTCTATGAACTAAATCAGATAATATAAATCTTGTGTAAATTTATGCGTACATATATAATTATATATATATATATATATATCATCTATATAACACGAACAGCCACTGGCAAAAAAATAGGTTTGGAACTACTGTAAACAATATATATACACACAACTAGTCTGCAAAATATACAAACTAACCTATTACATTGTATACATATATTTTATTAATGCGAACATATATATATATATTGAAAGTGGGTAAAAGATTTATTAAGGAATTTCAGCCCACGAATAAGGCCCAAATCGATGGCCCAAGTCATACATAGAAATGAAAGAGACAAACTACAAAACTCTCGAACTTTCCAAAATAGGAAATCACTGAACTTCGGCTCCTTTCTTCTTCAGCGTTCATGGCGGCTGGAACTGCACAAGATAACTGGCACTTAGGATATTTGCCAATGAATAGCTCCGATCCTCTTCTCCAGTTCAGCTCCGTCTCGTTCCCGTGAGGTAAGTCTCCAGTTTTTTAATCTTCTTTGCACCAATTGCATGTCACTTATTGCTAGTTTGCTAACCTCAAGATAATTTCTTTGTTTGTTCTGGAATAAACGGCGGTTTCTCTCCTACCACACACTCCAAATTGTTACAGTGATAGCTATGCTGCTCAATTTGGCTTCCATGCCTTCGTCGTGCCCCTTTGAATCAGGTAATTGATTTCATCTTCTAATAAGGTTGGTTGAGATGATGAGTTTGTTGAGGTTTTACACATTTTCCACACCTCTGCTGAGTATATAAGGGAGAAGAAGAGATGTTCATGTGTTTCGTCTTCTTGGTTACATAATACACTTATTTTTCCTGTTATAATCCCCCATTTTGAAAGTATATCCTTTGTGGGCAATCTTTTGAGAACAGCTTTATAGGAAGTAAACACCATTTTAGGACAGTTAGCACGATTCCAGATGATTTTGCTCCATGCAACTTTATTATCTATATGTCTTACCTCATTCCATGCTGATTTAGTGGTAAATTCACTCCCAGTAGGCTTTCACACCCAAATACCATTTTCTCTTCCACTGAAAATTGGCATATATTGAAACTTTTTCTTAATTTCTTGATTCACTACAAGCAAGGAACAATTCCATCCATTATTGTTAATTGTATCTGCCATTTTATTATCTGGACATCCATAATCAGAAAAGGTGTTAAGCCCATGGATGTCAGTCAAGGATTCGCCTAGAATCCAAGGGTCCATCCACAAATCAGTCTCCCTGGTGTGGCAATTTCTCTTGTACAACATGAAGCTATTGTTCTTCTTGCTCTCATAATTGCTTTCCAGTTTGCAGATGCATTATTGCCTATTTGCATGCACCAGAAATTGCCTCTGATATACCTTTTCCTCATCCAGTTCCCCCATAGACCTTTTCCTTTAATGATTCTCCATGCTTTGCTTCAGGATGTAAACCATCCTCATGTCTTTAAGTCTTTTGAGTCCCACACCTCCTTCCTCTTTAGGTCTGCATAAATTCTCAAATTTAATCTTATGAGGGCCACCATTCCATATAAAGTCTGCACAAACTTTTTCTATTTTCTGTCAGGCAACTGGAATGTTTGTAGCCAGAAGTTGACCTTGGAGTGAATAACCGTGCAGCAGTTCAATTCTGCCTGCTAGAAATAGGAGTCTGAAACTCCATCCCTGCAATCTGTCCCTAATCGATGAGATCAAAACTGCACATTCTCCGTCAGTAATCTTATTGGAGGATAAAGGAACACCTAGGTACTTAACAGAGAGTATGCCTTCTTTCACAATTAAGCAGTCCAAAATTTCATTTCTTCTAGTGCATGTTTTATTGAAGTAACATTTAGTTTTTTGCTCAATCATTTTAAGGCATATGAATCTCTCTAGATTGTAGAAAATATATTTTACAGCATTAGCTGATGTATAACTGGATTTTATACATATGAGGAGGTCATCTACGTAGATTAAGTGGGTAACGATAGGCTGGAAGTTGTATATAGGCTGAATAAATTTGTTGTATGTTGCCAGCTCCATCTTTAGTGAAAAATATTCCATGGTAATTGCAAACAAGTAAGGGGAAAGAGGATCACCCTTCCTGATACCTCTACTAGAACCTATAAAACCTTTTGGTATGCCATTTACCAAAATTGAGAAGGTTAGTGTAGAAATACATTCTTTTACCATATTCACAAATTTAGAGGGAAAACCCATAGCTTTTAGCTTATGGGTGATAAAATTTCTGTTTATTTTATCATATGCTTTGTGAAGATCCATGTCACAACCCGAAATTCAACGTTCGAAAATTGAACATCAAATACCTCACTTATACTCGACTGTCAATGATTCAAACATCGAACTCCAGTCGGATAGAACTTATAACAACATTAGATGAATATATAACAACAGAAATAAAATGAATAACATGCATCACATCACAGATACAATATCATAATAATATATGTTACATCATCAAGGTATATAATACATGAATTACATCTCCAAATAGAATGAATAATAGAACAACTAGATATCATATGCCAAAAGTCTTCAAAAAGATAGAGAATGATAGTGAACATCCAAGCTAAGCACCTCGAGATCCAAAAGCTTCCAAAATGTCTCTAAGGTATGAGCCACCAAAAACCAATAATCTCCAAATCAAAATACTCCAAAATGTAGCTAGAGCCAAAATATGGGAAACCTGCTACTAGGCTGCCCGTGTAGAAATAGTGGGCACCCAAAGTTTAGAAAGGAAACAATAAACTCCGGATCAGTCATGAGACTGGTATGAGTAAATAAGGATAGTTGCTTTCAAATAAAACAGATTTATACAAGAAAAACCACTATGCTTTTGGAAAATGAAACTACCATAAGACCTCCCGCCACACACACAATGCAATCGCAGAATTGGAGGAGATTTCTTCTTATGATAGTCAAATATGCTTGATACGGGGAAATTTTTTTTGATATTATTACTAGTGCATAGTGTAGAAAGCCATTTCGAAAGTATAATATCAATCCTAGCCAGCATACGACCAGTATCGTATACCTACTATAGCTACCATCTAAACAGTGGGGCGCCACCATAAGTAAATGGTAGGTAATACAACTAAAACCGCACTGGGTTCGTATTGGAAATTGGATTTTCAACAAATGGTCAGGCCAAAGGAACTTCCTATGCCACATGGGTACGCCTCTGGCGGGACGTCCCGAGAACTTAACCAGTTCTCTGCCAACACAAGGCCGGGTTACCTCTGTAACTAGGAAACTACTACACGACTATGTCATTCCCCGGTCCTTTGGGACCTTTATCCTAGGGACCCCCATCACAAAGCAACAACCATACAGAGAATGAGATTGAAGCAACCACATAGGTAAGTATCTGAGCTCCATACCATGACACCACCTTTTTCCAGAAGGAAATGACATACCCTAAAGGGCATGACCCTTATAACCTTGCCGCATCTTTCCTGTTTCGACCATTTCCAGGGTGTGAGGTCCGATGAGGTCTCGTCCACAAAGCTACGCTTTACACGAAAGCCATGCTTGATCACAAATGATCAACCAATGATCATCACTATACAGCAGCACTTAGCATGCCACACTACCAAATTGGGAGTATATCGCTGATAACCTTCAACTACATAACCTCTGAGCTCGTACGTCTCAGAGAAGGGTGTTAAGCTAAAAGAATAAATTCTCCGCCACCAACAGATATGTATTTGAAAGAAATCGGCTTTATATCTCAAAGTGTAGTGTCAGACACACGACCATACAAATCTGTTCCGGGTTCGAACAGAACCGAAGGCACTTCGTCCAATAAAGGAAGAAGCCCTTGCAAATCCGGTCATCCACAATCCCGATCGGATTCCCATCACTTAGGGAATCCCTATACCGGAGCAACTCGATGCAGAGACAAACGATAGGTTATCCTATCATTTTCGTAGACACCCGACCTTCACCACCGGTCTTTAAATGCAATCCATTCGTCGAATCACTATTCGGAATGGGCTATATGACACAAAGGTCCTCTCCGGGCTAATCCGAATAGTGAGCGCTCAAATTTAAAACATGCGGGTGTATCAATCACAAAGATTCGCATTCAAGGTTCGATGTGTGTTTCGGATAACGAACTGAAACCCGACTCCCTGTCGCATTGAAGTTTAAATGTCGTTTTACGGGAAAGGGGGTTTCATATACATATAGGAGCAAATCACAAATCACAATTCATCACAAAGCAATCACAACATCACATTAGAAATGTCAATCCAGTACAGAGTATTTGATGATGGTCAAACATCGTTGATTCAAGTGATTGTGATTAAAGTGAATTAACCATATAATTGTCTTTATTAATCATTTTAAATTAATGTTTAATTTTACTTAATTATGAATTATTTTAATTGGTTTAATTAATTAATTATCCTATGACTTATTATTTTAATTTATTAATTCTTAATTGTTAATTAATTAAGTTTAATTATTTTTATAAATTTCCTTTTCTTTAATTAATTAATTTTAAATTATAAAATCATTACAACCCGTAGTGATTAATTATTCCTTCATTGTTATAAATAAATTTGGTTTTTAATTTAACATTTAAACATTTGTTTTACTTTTAAAATTTTGTTAAAGTAAAATTTAAAACAAATTTTATAAAATTATAAATTTGAGATACCATTTGTTTCATATTCTATTTACCATTATCATTAATTTATTCTGCAAATAATTTACTTGTGTTTACAAAAATTTGGTAAAAAACTGGGTTGCTGTGACGACCCAGAATTTTTAAGCAATTAAAATATGGAATATTGAATTGGTTTTAAATATTTAAAAATTAATTATTAACTTGAATTTCAAATATCACTATTTATTTGATAATTTTATTATTGAATTAAACAATTTGGAATTTGATAAAATATGAAATCTGAGATTTTAAGCCTGTTAAATTAATTTGAAGGCTTATAAAATTTATATTGATAACATTGAAGATAATTGAAGTGTCAAAACTGAATTTAACACTGATTTGTTCAGTTTTAAAAATATATCGTTTAAATTGCATTTAAAAACAGCCTTTCGAGGCATAGTCTCGGAATTCGACGAAACCAGTTCCATTGGGTCCGTAATATTGAATTATTATTGGATTTCAAATTTCGTACTGATCGGAGCTAGTGTATAAGTGTAATATATATAAACGTGCTACAATTAATATCGAAAATTTAAATAATTTATGTAAAGTTGACTGGTTAAACAATTCACATTAGAGTTTTCTTCAGCACTTCGAATCACCGTACACAAAACCATATCCAACACGCTGAAAAGCTTGCACACGCAAGGCGTCTCCATCACGCAACGTGACTTTCCTTTTAAATCATATCTCCTCTTTTCCCCTACTTTATGTTCAAATTCACGAAAAAAATATACAGAACCAGAGAAAGAAAAAAAGGGGCGAAGTTCAGAAAATGGCCGAAGCCTTCATATTCAAGTCGCGTCTCCCTCCTTCTCAAATCAAACCGCATCGTCCAAATTTTTTTCCCCAATTCGAAATTTCTCTTCTCGTTCTTAACTAATCGCGATTAGGGTTGAGGGGATAACGTTCTACTAATTCGTGTTGGGTGCAGGAGATGGTCGCGCCGGCGAGTTGGTTGAGGATTCGATTGTTTGGTCGCGCGTGTGAATTCGCGTTAGGGCACGGCGATGGGTTCGGCGAGGTGGCGTCAGTGACAGAGGAGACTAGCAAGCAGAGCGACGTGGAGATGGCGATTTTGAAGCTTGATTTCAGGGTGAGGGCTTGACGTAGAGTAGTGGAGGCGAATTGGGGAAGCGATGTCGCGTACGTGCTCGCGTCAGGGGGTTTGTGCTGGTTGGGGGATTCAAGAAGGTGATAGGGTTTGTTGTGAGGTATATACCCTATTATTTTATTTAATTAAACAAATATACATAAGTTGGAAATATTAGCGTTAAAATTAATGACTGTTTTATAATGATTATTATCATGGTTTTACCGGTAAGATAAACAGGAAGAAAAGTAATTAATTAGACAGCTAGATCTAAAATAGTTCTGTTTTAAATTTAAATTTGGATTATTATTCAGCTATACAAAAGTTAAATATATGTACAAGAAATTTATATAAGGTATTGGAAAAAAATTATATAAGGGATTTCTGATAAAATTGTACGATTTACTTATTTACTTCATTTTATAATAACGTATTATAGGAATTAAATTCTGTAAATCGACCTATCTAAACCATTTTTTACTAAAGGATTTTATAAAGGAAAATTAGTTCAAAATTAAATCGTAAGGTAATTAAGGGTTCGATTTATATTTCGAATATTAATTAATCGTAAATTGGTTTGTACAAGGTTAAAAATCGTGGAAACAAGACGAGTTTGAGGTGAATGGCAATCATAGGCTAAAGGTGAGTTAATCTCACTCAGCTGAATTAAAATTTAAATGATTGAATTTAAATAACTGTTTGAATGGTTGAATTGATTGATGTGCTATAGTATGGTATATTTTGGAATTGGCTGATTATATGGTGCTAACATCTGTGGATGTAGGGAAAACAGGTTGGAGGGATCCAACTGGATCCCTCAACATTTATTTACCTTATTAAATTCCCTCTGTTGTGATTATTTGATATCCTATGATGAATTATATTAGAATATTGAATGCTATGGTTTGATTGGATATATTTGGGTATAATGAATTACAAAAAATATATAAATCAGATTTTGGAAAGAAAATAAAGAAGTAAATTGTAAGCGAAATAATTATAGAGAATTTGAATAAATTTAAGAATGAATTGGATAGAAATGGAAGTTATATTAAAACACTAATAAATAACTCCGAGTATGAAAAGGAAAGGGATTTGGAAAAACAGTAATTAATGAATTGTAAAATTAAGTGATATTATTTAAATGGAATAAAGTATTGTCTTAAGATTAAGGTTTAAATTTATTTAAAAGGATTAAGGAGTAATTTGTGAAATCTAAAGTTTGTAGTCTCAGTTAAAAATCATAATCAAAGATTTAAATCTGAAATTAATGGATTTTGAAATAAAAGGGAGTAAAATTGAAAATCAATTTGGAAATTGATTTAAGTATTTGAATTGGAGACTTAAAGAAGAATGTGAAGATAAGTATATCACTCTAGATAACCAAGTACGTTTAAATATAAGTTAAAAGTTAAAAGTTGTTTTTAAAAAGCAAGTTTGGAAAATTTATCATGTCTAATATTTAAATTCTAAAGTAAGTTTTTCCATTAATCTATTATGATAGTAGTTATTTAAAGAGTGACTTAGTATTTTGTTTTAAAGGTGAAATTATAGTTTTTATATTCTATAAAGTAACCTTATTTTCAAATATTCACATAGTATATATTTTTACCAATTATTGAAGTAGTTTTAACTTAAATGTTTTAAAGTAAATTTCAAAACAAGCATTTTGTTTAATCTATTTTCGTAATAATTATTTAAAGAATGATTTGGGATTTTGATCAAACAAGAAATCTAATGTAAAGTTATAAGGTAATGTTATTTTAATTATTTCTAGAGTATTATTTTAAATTAAGTATTATAGTAATTTTTTTGAATAAAATGTTAAATATATTTTTCAATAAAGTGTTTTAAATTATTTTAAAAATCCAGTTTTGTACCTGGTGATTTCAGTGGAGATAGAAAATATTTGGAAAAGTTTATTCTGGAAAGAAAGAATGGTTTGAAACTGTTTTCAAAATGGTGAAAATAAAAATATATCTTGTGAATATATTTTTGAGATTAATAAATAATTTGGAAATTTTTTATTGGTTGATGGATGTTTGTGCATATTAATTGATAGTCAAATAACCGACTATCAATATTGGACAAAAATGCGTTGATCGTTTCGAAGAGACTAGGATCGAGATTTATTTCTCGAAAGCCACTTCGATCCGATTTGTACTTTTCGTGGGAAACGAGTTTGGATTCGAAGATGTAGCAATGAAGTACAAGGGCTAGTCGCTACTAATCCTGAGGATATTTCCAAAATGGATGTAGCAGGAATAGTGCCTTCAGTTCTGTTCGAACCCGGGATGGACTTGTATGGATGAATGCTTGCGAAACATCGTCAGGTGGACGATGGGCATTCTAAGGAATGTGTTCTAAAAACGTACCGCTTAGCCTCACGCCTCATCAAATTGGAATGATTGAAAATCAGGGGTTATGCAGCAAGGCTGGGTGGGTAGCACCCAAGCAGGGTGAGGTCATCCCTGCCTAGATGTCCTTTTTTATTTTGGCTTAGTGGGCGGTTGCTGATCCCAACCGCGGGGTGATCTCATTCGGGATTATCCTATAATTGATAGTACCAGTCTTGTGTTGCAGGGGAGCGGGCGTACTCCTCGGTACGGTGATCTAGGCCCCGTACTGTGACAGGTGGTACCCCAGTGCCTTGTCATTAGTTGGAAATCCATTCTCCCTACGAGCCTTGTACGAGTTTTGTTTGTATTACCCACTCTGTGTCTAGTAGCTGGAATTTAATAGATGTAACAGTTTCAGCTATTTTATAAGTATTTGTATATAGACCCTATTATAATATCACAGGACTTCTATAAAAATTGTTTTAGCTATCGTAAGGTAAAAACCCGACATGTTTATTTGTGGCGTGGTCTTACGAAATGCTTTTATTTTCAAAGGATTTTTGAATCTTTAATAATCAATTGGGTGTGATTTTCTCAAGCTGGTATTCCAGACTGACTCGGGTGTTATTTAACTGTAATGCTCGGGTCAGATCGAGTATTATAGGATACTGGATATGATGCTGTGGAGCTCAGGAGACGAGCTGGATGACGATACGTACTTCCGTACTTGTTTATATATATTCCGCTATGTTGTGTATTCTGTTATAAAACATGTTGTGATTACTGTCCTTAGTCGTGATGTTGATTTGTTGTGCTCTGATGAATGTAATGTATAAACATATACATTTTTTTATTGAGTAAAGATCTGTATTTATATATTATAGTTTATTCCGCTGCGTTTGTGAGATTCTGCTGCTGTTTTTTTTACTCTTCTTCTACCTTCTTCTTCTTAACCCAAATGGTTCGTATTTCTGTGCAAATTAAATTAATTTAGGTAGAATAGTGTTGACTCAAGGGGTATGGATTTGTGGGCTGTTACAGTGGTATCAGAGCATAGGTTGGTGATAACCTTGGCTCTGGTGGGAATTGCTCATTTAAAATAGAGTCCGCAGTACTCTATAATGAGTTTGAGTGTATTAATAAATATGAGCACGTATTTGTTAGTGAATATAAATTGTTTTAATATTGTATTGTTTAGATTATTAAGTGGCATATGAAACTTCATCGTCACAGTCTGCGCAACTATATTGAAGGGGTTTCTAAACACTTGAACAGAACAATCGACACGGTATTGTTTTAAATGTGGGTGAATGAAATAATTTTACCCCAAATATATTTTGATACAAAGAAAGGTTTTTGTAAACTATTTTAGCTAATATATGGTTGCTTGGATGTTAGGAAAAATAATAATAAGTTGTTATCATCATTGTGTAAAAATTTAACTAGAAATTGAATATATGACCAAAGTTTAAGGAAATAAATTCATTATAAAATGAAATTCATAAATTTGAATTATAAATGTAAACTATAAATTGAAATATAATCAAATAAGAATTTGTATAAGCATAAATTGTATAAATGAATTAGAGTTAAAATTTATTTAAGCAGGATTTGGAAATTTAAAATCCCGGAGACTTTGGAAGTGTTTGTCGAAGTATTTTGAAGATGAATAATAGCATTATTGTTTTGGAGGTATTTTTGAATGGAAATCTGTTTTAAAGGGATTTTGAATGTGATATAGCATTGAAATCACTTGGATTTTTAGAAAATAATTCTGATGATGACGGCCGCATCATCAGTATTCATTTTCGAATTTCTAAGTGATGGATTGCTGCCAAATTGATTTGTTCAGAAAAGCTGGTTGTTTTTGAAAATCTCAAAGGAAATTTATTGGAAATAAAACCAGGATTGGTTTAAATTTTTGAGAAGTATGATTTGAGATGTTGGAGATTTCAAAATGCTTGGAAACTAAAAGACGGGTGTTTAAAAATCCTGATAAGATAGTTGTAAGCTTATAAATTGAGATGATTTTTAAACCAGGAAGGGAATATAAGCTTTGAATGTTGGAATTTAATTTTAAAGAGAAAAGTTAAAAATGAAATTAACTTGGATGGGAAATAAAAATTTGACTGGATTGAAATTAATTGGATAGGTTGAAAATAATATCCAGTGTATTCGAATTAAGTTGAAGTCGAATTGAGTTAAGTAAATCTGACTTAAAATAAAATTGAATTGGAATAAAAATTCAGTTGAATTATTGAATGGAATTAAATTCTTACCGGATAACTGGAAAATAAGTGGGATAAGGATTGAATTGAAATAAATAAATCTGAATAACTTATAAGAGAATTAAAAATCCATAGAAATAAAATATGCTTGGGCTATAAATAAATACAAGGCTTGAGTTAAAAATAAAAGATGAACATATTCGAGCCTATAATGAATGGAATTGTGTAAATAATAAGTTATGACTTATAAAATTGAAAATGGAATCAAAATCCAACTTGAATTATAAAATAAATTGAACTAAGAAAATTAAATGAAGTGGTATTTGGAATTAAAAATCAAGTGTTGAACCATAAATAGGGGAGAACTAATTTCTTAATAAATGAGTTAATGAAATATATAAATAAAACATAATGTAGTCAAATAAAAGCGGGATTTGTGAGTTAATAATAAAGTTTGAAAATTAAACTCAAGTTATTAATCAAATTCGACCTGGGTCGATAGTGAAGTAAATGTAATTGAATTGTGGTTAATAAATTGGGTGGTAAATTGAAAATGGATAATGGATTCAGAACATGAGTTATAAATTAAAATTTAACTTGAAGTGTTAACAAATTAAATATAATTGGAAATGTGTCGAATAAAGGAAAATGAAATAGATTAAAATAGTAATCGTATGAATTGCAAATACAATCCGAACTCAAAATGAAGTGTGGTTTAAATGAGTTGAGAAATAGTTATTGAATGGAATAGCCTGGATTGTTTTCGAGCTAAATAGAATAGTTTGGAATAAACAAATATGGAATGAAATGCAAGTGAATGGATTCAAATTTAAAATGCAATGAAAATGAGAATATATGGATTTTGAATAAATTTAAAAATGGAATAGAATTAAGTATAAGTTGATTCGAAATACATTTAAATTGGTTATAAAACATAAATACTTATTTAATCAAATAGATCTCGTCAAACTGCATAGAATAAATTGTCATTGGATGTAAGTAGGAGTAATTAAAATTATGTGAATTGATTTTCAGAACAATTGAATTAAATATGAGCTCGGTTTGCTTAAAAACAAATTCAATGTAAGCGATTGAATTTTAAACCATTCAAATTGAATGAAAATGGTTATAAATTAATTGGAACAGTGGAATTAGTATGAAAATTGTATGAGTTGCTTACGGAAAAATGTTTGGTGTGAAGTTCTTTTAGAATTCATATGTTTAACCATTGCAGCTAAGTGAAATATAGTTAAACTGCATATATTTCGCACTTACAAGTTTAAATTGAGTAAGTACAGGTAATTGGAAGCCGTATGGCTGGATTTGATTGCGTTATCTGCTAAATAAATAAGCGGGTTGCTTAAAATGCTAAATAAGGTATGCCTATGCAATAAAAATAGGAAATATGAACTGTTTTTGGTTTTTCCAACCGTGTGGGTCGATGTATGTATATTTATCTTTTGTCAAATTGCAAAAGCTCCTCCGTACAAATGAGACTCTGCCAAAAAAATTCAGAAATTTTGGGAGCTAGAATTTTTTTGAAAAACTTGAAAATTTTTGTTAACGACAAACGTTTTCAAATTGGAAATTGAAATAAATTTGTAAATGAACTAATGTAAAATAATGACATAAATCAGTATAAATGAAAAATAAAATTTAAAATTTAGAGTTGATGATAAATTGAATTCATATGGTAATGGAAGAATCAATTTGAATAAAATAGATATAAACTAAAGTGGTAAGGTGAAAATAAATATAAAGAACATATTTCATGCTTATACTAACTTAAGAGGGAATGGTGAATTCTTAAATGAAAAATTGATGCTACTAATATAATCTAAGTCAACATTTGAATGAATAGATATTGGCATTTTGTGTGAAAGTCGATAAAATGTTTTTGGAATGTTGTGAATGCCTATTAGTGCTAAGCAGGGTATGCAGGTAATATAAAGGGAAAGATTGTTGATTTTGATTTCAGAAGATAAATTTGAAATGCTTGACAAAGCGGTATGTGTTTAAATTTCGATATGAAATTTGATTGGGTTTTTGGATCGAGCCACTTGGAATTTTTGTTTTATTTTTGGATTTGGGATCCCGTAGAGGCCTTTTGTAGTTGTACCGAGCTAGCCGTGCAAAGGAGGCGCTGGTAAAAAATTTCGAAAATTTAGAGAGTTAGAAAAAAATTTCGAGAAAATTTTGATAATTCAAGATTTGGTTTTAAATTGGAACTTGAATGGTTAAACAAATAGTATAGTTTGAAACTATAGGAGAGTTGAGAAGTTAATAAGAATAATAATGGGTCTTTTATAAAAAGATAGTCGATAAGATGTTGAATTGTTAGAAACTGTTTGGATTTGGGAAAAAGAATAAACGGGTATTAGACCATTCTTCCTAACTAGTAATTTCGGGGACGAAATTCTTGTAAGGGGGGAGGAATGTGACGACCCAAAATTTTTAAGCATTTAAAATATGGAATATTTAATTGGTTTTAAATATTTAAAAATTAATTATTAACTTGAATTTCAAATATCACTATTTATTTGATAATTTTATTATTGAATTAAATAATTTGGAATTTGATAAAATATGAAATCTGAGATTTTAAGCCTGTTAAATTAATTTGAAGGCTTATAAAATTTATATTGATAAGAAGATAATAGAAGTGTTAAATTTTAATTTAACACTGATTTGTTCAGTTTTAAAAATATATCGTTTAAATTGAATTTAAAAACAGCCTTCCGAGGCACAGTCTCGGAATTCGACGAAACCAGTTCCATTGAGTCCGTAATATTGAATTATTATTGAATTTCAAATTTCGTATTGATCGGAGCTCGTGTATGAGTGTATGATATATAAACGCGCTAGAATTAATATCGAAAATTTAAATAATTTATGTATAGTTGACTGGTTAAATAATGCACACCAAAGTTTTCTTCAGCACTTCGAATCACTGTACACAAAACCTTGTCCAACACGCTGAAAAGCTTGCACACGCAAGGCGTCTCCATTATGCAACGTGACTTCCCTTTTAAATCATATCTCCTCTTTTCCCCTACTTTATGTTCAAATTCACGAAAAAAAATATACAGAACTAGAGAAAGAAAAAAAAGGGGCGAAGTTCAGGAAATGGCCGAAGCCTTCATATTCAAGTCGCGTCTCCCTCCTTCTCAAATCAAACCGCATCGTCCAAATTTTTTTCCCCAATTCGAAATTTCTCTTCTCATTCTTAACTAATCGCGATTAGGGTTTGGGGGATAGCGATCTAGTAATTCGTGGCGGCTACAGGGTATGGTCACGCTCGCAGGTTGGGTGAGGATTCGATAGTGTGGTCGCGCGTGTGGATTCGCGTTAGGGCACGGCGATGGGTTCGGCGAGGCGACATCGGTGACAGAGGAGACTCGCGAGCAGAGCGACGTGGAGATGGCGATTGTGAAGCTCGATTTCTGGGTGAGGGCTTGACGTAGAGTTGTGGAGGCGAATCGGGGAAGCGATGTCGCGTACGTGCTCGCGTCAGGGGGCTTGTGCTGGTCGGGGGAATCAAGAAGGTGATAGGGTTTGCTGTGAGGTATATACCCTGTTATTTTATTTAATTAGACAATTATACATAAGTTGGAAAATATTAGCAGTAAAATTAATGGCTGTTTTATAATGATTATTATCATGGTTTTACCGGTAAGATAAATAGGAAGAAAAGTAATTAATTAGACAGCTAGATCTAAAATAGTTCTGTTTTGAATTTAAATTTGGATTATTATTCAGCTATGCAAAAGTTAAATATATGTACAAGAAATTTATATAAGGTATTGGAAGAAAATTATATAAGGGATTTGTGATAAAATTGTACGATTTACTTAATTCATTTTATAATAACGTATTATAGGAATTAAATTGTGTAAATCGACCTATCAAAACCATTTTGTTACTAAAGGATTTAATAAAGGAAAAGTAGTTCAAAATTAAATTGTAAGGTAATTAAGGGTTCGATTTATATTTCGAATATTAATTAATCGTAAATTGGTTTGTACAAGGTTAAAAATCACGGAAACAAGATGAGTTTGAGGTGAATGGCAATCTTAGGCTAAAGGTGAGTTAATCTCACTCAGCTGAATTAAAATTTAAATTTAAATGATTGAATTTAAATAATTGTTTGAATGGTTGAATTGATTGATGTTCTATAGTATGGTATATTTTGGAATTGGCTGATTATATTTTGCTAACATCTGTGGATGCAGAGAAAACAGGTTGGAGGGATCCAACTGGATCCCTCAGCATTTATTTACATTAGTAAATTCCCTCTGTTGTTATTATTTGATATCCTATGATGAATTATATTGGAATATTGAATGCTATGGTTTGATTGGATATATTTGGGTATAATGAATTACCAAAAATATATAAATCGGTTTTTGGAAAGAAAATAAAGAAGTAAATTGTAAGCGAAATAATTATAGAGAATTTGAATAAATTTAAGAATGAGTTGGATAGAAATGGAAGTTATATTAAAACACTAATAAATAACTCCGAGTATGAAAATGAAAGGGATTTGGAATAACAGTAATTAATGAATTGTAAAATTAAGTGATATTATTTAAATGGAATAAAGAATTATCTTAAGATTAAGGTTTAAATTTATTTAAAAGGATCAAGAAGTAATTTGAGAAATCTAAAGTTTGTAGTCTCAATTAAAAATCATAATCAAGGATTTAAATTTGAAATTAATGGATTTTGAAATAAAAGGGAGTAAAACTGAAAATCAGTTTGGAAATTAATTTAAGTATTTGAATTGGAGACTTAAAGAAGAATGTGAAGATAAGTATATTTCTCTGGATAACCGAGTACGTTTAAATATAAGTTAAAAATTTAAAGTTGTTTTTAAAAAGCAAGTTTGGAAAATTTATTATGTCTAATATTTAAATTCTAAAGTAAGTATTTCCTTTAATTTATTATGATAGTAGTTATTTAAAGAGTGACTTAGTATTTTGTTTTAAAGGTGAAATTATAGTTTTTATATTCTATAAAGTAACCTTATTTTCAAATATTCATATAGTATATATTTTTAACCAATTATTGAAGTAGTTTTAACTTAATTGTTGTAAAGTAAATTTCAAAACAAGCATTTTGTTTAATCTATTTTCATAATAATTATTTAAAGAATGATTTGGGATTTTGATCAAAGAAGAAATCTAATGTATTGTTATAAGGTAACCTTATTTTAATTATTTCTAGAGTATTATTTTAAATTAAGTATTAAAGTACTTTTTCTAAATTTATATTTTTCAATAAAGTGTTTTAAATTGTTTTAAAAATCCAGTTTGTACCTGGTGATTTCAGTGGAGATATAAAATATTTAGGAAAGTTTATTCTGGAAAGAAAGAATGGTTTGAAACTGTTTTCAAAAGGATGAAAATAAAAATATATCTTGTGAAGATATTTTCAAGATTAATAAATAATTTGGAAAATTATTTATTGGTTGATGGATGTTTGTGCATATTAATTGATAGTCAAATAACCGACTATCAATATTGGACAAAAATGCGTTGATCGTTTCGAAGAGACCGGGATCGAGATTTATTTCTCAAAAACCACTTCGATCTGGTTTGTATGTTTCGTGGGAAACGAGATTGGATTCGAAGATGGAGCAGTGAAGTACAAGGGCTAGTCGCTACTAATCATGAGGATATTTCCAAAATGGATGTAGTAGGAATAGTGCCTTCGGTTCCGTTCGAACCCGGGACGGACGGATATGGATGAATGCTTGCGAAACATCGTCAGGTGGACGATGGGCATTCTAAGGGATGTGTTCTAAAAGGGTAACGCTTAGCCTCAAGCCTCATCAAATGGGAATGACTAAAAATCAGGGGTTATGCAGCAAGACTAGGTGGGTAGCACCCAAGCAGGGTGAGGTCATCCCTGCCTAGATGTCCTTTTTTATTTCGGCTTAGTGGGTGGTTGCTGATCCCAACCGCGGGGTGATCTCACTCGGGATTATCCATTAAGGGGTAGTCCCGGTCTTGTGTTGTAGGGGAGCGGGCGTACTCCTCGGTACGGTGATCTAGGCGCCGTACTGTGGCAGGTGGTACCCCAGTGCATAGTCATTAGTTAGAAATCCATTCTCCCTACGAGCCTTGTACGAGTTTTGTTTGTATTACCCACTCTCTGGCTAGTAGCTGGAATTTAATAGACGTAATAGTTTCGGCTCTTTTATAAGTATTTGTATATAGACCCTATTGTAATATCAGAGGATTTTTATAAAAATTGTTTTAGCTATCGTAAGGTAAAAACACGACATGTTTATTTATGGCGTGGTCTTACGAGATGCTTTTATTTTCAAAGGATTTTTGAAACTTTAATAATCAATTGGGTGTGATTTTCTCACGCTGGTATTCCATACTGACTCGGGTGTTATTTAACAGTAATGCTCGGGTCAGACCGAGTATTATAGGATACAGGATATGATGCTGTGGAGCTCAGGAGACGAGCTGGATGACGATATGTGCTTCTGTACTAGTTTATATATATTCCGCTGTGCTGTGTATTCGGTTGTAAAACATGTTGTGATTACTGTCCTAAATCGTGATGTTGATTTGTTGTGCTCTGATGAATGTAATGTGTAAACATATATATTTTTATTGAGTAAAGATCTGTATTTATATATTATAGTTTATTCCGCTGTGTTTGTGAGATTCTGTTGCTGTTTGTTTATTCTTCTTCTACCTCCTTCTTCTTAACCCAAATGGTTTGTATTTCTGTACAACTTGAGTTGATTTAGGTAGAATAGTGTTGACTCAAGAGGTATGGATTTGCGGGCTGTTACAGTTGCTGTTTTAATTCACTCACCTGAGGCTTGCGTCGGGTTTACCCCAATCCATCATCCCCCTTGCTTCGAGTTTAGGCCAAAATTGACCGGAGCGAATTTTTTTTCACAATTTTTTTCTTCAGTTTTTAAGTTAACCCATCACCACACTAAACAACTCGAGTTCGAATTCGAGTTCTTCCCCCAATCCCTCGCGTACTTCTTCGAGTTTTTCCCTTGTCCTTCCCAAATTTCACAACCAAGCATATACACGTGCACGGCCACCTTCGCCGTCGTTGGTCGGTGCTACGGCCACCAACGAGTCACCGTCCATCCCCCAAAACATCACCAGTACCCAGGATTTGAAAAAAAAATTTCGAAAACGAAAATCAAAGCATCTCGACCCAACTACCCATTAGGAATGTCATCCAATAATTGCCTCACGCCACCACCTCTCCCGTTATCGGCCACCAAACTTTGCCTCAAGCTTCAACACCGTGCGACCCATCGATTCACCCCACTGACACGCAATCCGATCAACCATAGGTGGCGAAGCACCGTGGTTTCTAACGTGAACTAGAAAAAAGGTTTTTAAACCTTAGTTTGCTTTCAAACCAAAGATTTAAAGGTTTATAAATTAATTTAGTATTTTTCTAATGATTTCGAACATTAAATCATGCCGCCACAACGATCTCGAGGCCCAAAATTCCATAGATCACCAGAATTGCTCAAAAATTCACTTTCAGTTCAACTTCCATTTCCCAAAGGAATGTTCAATGAAAAAAATTAAAATTTTGTTTCTAAAAGCACCACTTTCGAATTTGATTCACATGGTATTATAGAAATTAAATTTAGGAAGTTCGAAATTCTTGAAAGTTTGAACTTTGGCTATGTTTCATTGTTTCCAAGAAGGATTTTTTTTTATAAGATTTACTTTAATTCATTTTTGGAATAACATACGGGTTTAAACAAACTTTTAACTTGTTTCCAATCTTTCCGAAAGCAAAGAGGGAGAAATTTAGATTTTTTTAAGTATGGGTTAACCTGTAACAAAAAATTACTTTGTTTGTTTAGTTTCTAGAAAAAAAGAAAGTTTTCAAACTGCTTTGATGTCCCACTGAAACCTGGTGTAAGATTAAGAACATACTCCATCTTTTTTTTCTTTCAAATTCAATAGCAAATAGAGACAGAGGGAAAGAAGAAAAAGAAGAGTTTGACAGATTTGGTTTCCTGAAGCTAAAACAGTGACTAGTTTTTTTTTAAAGATCAACATGCACAGGCCAAAATCCAATCACATATTCAAGATTTTTTGCAAGCAACCAAAAACTAAACTTCCCTAATCATTCAAGCATTCACACAACAACACAGATTGAATGAAAAACAAAGGTTTACTCATATGTTTTCCCAGAAGTCACTGACAGTTTTCAAACAGAGATGAACCTGGATTTTTTTTCTTTCCTTACTTTAAATTCTTTTAAGTTTTAGATCTACAATTTTTAAACACAGATATGTGATTACTCTGAGTTGTATTCATGCATTTAAATTATTAATAACAGGGGTTTTTTTTTACTTGCATTTGAGATTTATAGCAGAGAAGCCAATTTTTTATTTTCTGAACTTGAAAACCAAAAATAGAGTAAAACTTTGATCTTGATTCTTCCTGCAACAAATTAAGTATTGTTGTATTAATTTCCTTGTTGTATTCATTTATTTAATCATTAAAAATAAAAAAAATTCCAGATTACTTGCTGTTTTGAAAAATCTGAGAAGCCTTCTTCTTTTCTGCAGTTTTGAAAACAGAACTTGGAAACCAAAATAGCTTTTAATTCTTGATTTCTCCTGCAAATAACTGGATGTTATTGCATTAATTTTTGCTTCATTATATATTATAACTTCAAATTCAAAATTGAAAAATTACTTGCCTTTTATTATTTCAAAAAAAAAAACTTCATTGCCCTGAAACCTGAAATTCCCTGCCTTCACAAACCTGCAGTTTAAGTTTTGAATTTATTGTTGAAACCTGATTTAAAAATCATAATTTTATGAACTATAAAGTTTAAATCAAAACTTACCTGAGAGGTGTAACACACTACTGTATGAAGCTTGAGAAAATATTTCCAGATTTGACTTTGAATTGAATTGAAGAAGGCAGTTTTCTTTCTTCTCTTTTTTTCTGAATTTTTTTTTCTTGAATGTTGAAGTAAAGATTGCAAAGATCTTTTGATTACTGAGCTTCAAGGATTTTGGAGATTTAAAAATTTGAATTTTGGAAGGTGAAGAGTTTTCCTGAATTTTTTTATTTGAATATTTTATTAAGGAATTGATGCCTTGTGCCATTTGTGTAAAATAATCATAAGCTCTAGATCCGGTTCATTATTCTACGCCATTGTGGATGTATGTTTCAGCTTTTGATGTTTACAAAGCAAAAGGAATTTTTTTAATCTTTAATTGTTATATTACATATATTTTATAAATAAAGGTATCCCTCAATTCATTTGTATATGTATACATATGTTAAATGTTAAAAGAATCTAACTAATATATATATATTACATCTTAATAATTTTAAAATGCTACTTACTTTTTTTTAAAAACACTTATTTTAAATTTAAATTCAAACTTCAATTTTAAAACTTGTAGTATAAACACTTATCTTGAACAAATTTGAATTAATTTTAAATATGCATTCAATTTTACTCATATTTGTAATATGCATATATATAAGATTTTAAATCCAAATGACTTTTAAAAACATTTATTATTTCAATATTTTCAGCTCAAAATAAAAATGGAATTTATTTCATAAATTATTTCCACTTATTTTATTTGTTTTAGATTTTTCTTCCAATTTATTCTCAAATTAAATCCCAAGAGTTTAAATATTTTTTTTTTTAATTGATAATTTTGGGATGTTACAAATACTCCCTTCTTAAGAAAATTTCGTCCTCGAAATTGAAAGAGAGAGAAAACAAACAAGGAATATTTGAATTTAGAAAGAATAAGGAAATGGATTACCAGCTAAGCCGAGATATCCACTCTGCAATTGGGATATGATTTCTGCATATTATCTTCAGTTTTCCAAGTGCAGTCCTTTGGATCGCCACTCCACTGAACTTTAACAAGCATTACAAATTTGTTCCTTAATTGCTTCTCTTCACGATCCACAATCTTTTTCGGTTCTCATTTGACGGTTAGATTGGGAGTGCTGTCGAGATCCTGTTGGGCAGCTTCTTCAATAATACTGTCCGGATCGTGCACATACTTCCGAAGGCTAGAAATGTGAAATACATCAGGCACAACCGATAACCAGCTAGGCAACTGCACTCGATAGGCTAGAGGACCGATCCTCTCCAGAATAGGAAAAGGACCAATATATCGTGGTGCTAGTTTACCGGTCTTCCCAAATCTCAGTACACCCCGCATAGGAGATACTTTAAGAAAAACAGAGTCCCCAATCTGGAATTCCAAATGCCGTCTTCTACGATAATAGTAACTCTTTTGACGACTCTGAGCTGTCTTCAATTTCTTTCGAATAAAATCAACTTTCTCGGTGGCTTCTTTAATCATATCCGGTCCAAGAACGAGTCTATCACCTGCCTCGATCCAGCATGCCGGTGATCGACACGGTCGGCCATATAAAGCCTCAAAAGAAGCCATCTCTATACTGGCCTGATAGCTGTTGTCATAAGAGAACTCAACCAGATGCAAATGGTCCTTCCAAGAACCACCGAAATCAAGTATACAAGCTCGCAATAAGTCCTACAAGATTCGATTGATCCTCTTTGTGTGCCCATCAGACTGTAGGTGATAAGCAGTACTGAAATTCAGCTTGGTTCCCAATGCGTCTTGAAACACCTCCCAAAATCTAATAGTGTAGATCGGGTCACGATCACTCACTATGCTGCTAGGAATACCATGGAGACAGACAATTTCATTCACATACAGTTCAGCTAGACTTGCAGCCGTGCGGGTAGCTTTTACTGTTAAGAAGTGGGCTGTCTTTGATTGTGTACACTATAGCTGTCTAGGCTTGCTTCATAACTGGGCAGTCCTTAACTTCATGTCCCACCTTCTGACAATAATAGCACTTCATGGGATTTGCTTGAGCGAATTGGCTGACCTGTTTCTTAGGCTTCGTGCATCTACTAGAATAGCGGCCCTTCTCCAAGCAATTATAGCACGTAACATTCTCTGATGTGCTCCCTTGAGTGCTCTTCTTTTTCTCTTTGTTGTGCCATGGTTTCTTACCTCCAAATTTCCTCTTCTTCCAATTCGGACCGCTCAAATTTCCTTTCTCCATCGGTGCTCCTTGCATATCAAGTGTAATAACGGTATCCCATATCAACCAGATCTGAGAAGGGTTCTTTGACATGGCCAGTCATCCTTTCGTGGAACTTTTTATTCATTCCATGAATGAGTCTCTCATTCTTCTTCAAAGGTGTATTCACTAACTCTGGACCGAAGAAAGACAATTCATTGAATTTGTTGAGATACTCCTTGAATGACAAACTTCCTTGCTTTAAGTCCAAGAATTCCTGGTACATACGAGAAATCCCAGCTGATGGCATGTGGCGCTTCTCAAATACTTCTTTGAATTTTCCCCAAGTGAACTCATCCTCAGGCTCATCAATAGTGACTGTCTTCCACCAAGCTAAGGCTTCATCTTGAAGTTGCCAAGTAGCTATGAGACGCATCTGATCATCTTGCAGCTTAACCCCCTTAAAGATTTTCTCACAAGATCTAATCCATGTCTGGGCCTCAACAATCGTCTCCTTGCCGGTGAACGGCTTACCACTGAGCCTTGAGAAGTTCTTATATAAATTAGCCAGATTCGGCTGATGCTGAATAGATAAAGCTACCTCGGCTGTAGGGGGAACTTAGCTAGGTGCTGTGGCATTTCGTCACCCCCAACTTTGCCTCTTCGTCC
The DNA here is from genome assembly GCA_030765085.1 of Allium cepa. Lineage (NCBI taxonomy): Eukaryota > Viridiplantae > Streptophyta > Magnoliopsida > Asparagales > Amaryllidaceae > Allium > Allium cepa. The sequence goes on along the minus strand of CM060944.1, from coordinate 104,975,238 downwards.
GCTCATCCTTACTATTTGTAATTAGTAAGAAAATTGGCTTAGATATTTGGACGAGATATCTTAATAAATATCGACGATTAAAGGAAATAGACTAAGAAAATTTTGAGGTGTTGATCGATTATACTCATTCTAGGGTATACTTCACCCTATACCTAATGAGCCATCTAATGTGTTATACTCCGTAGCTAAAGTTCTTGCTAAACCTTTAGCTTTGATACCACATGTCATGACCCAAAATTCAACGTTCGAAAATTGACATCAAATACCTCACTTGTACTCGACTGTCAATGATTCAAACATCGAACTCCAGTCGGATGGAGCTTATAACAACATTATATGAATATATAACCGTGGAAATAAAATAAATAACATGCATCACATCATAGATACAATATCGTAATAATATTTGTTACATCATCAGAGTACATAATACATGAATCACATCTCCAAATAGAATGACATAATAGAACAACTAGATATCATATGCCAAAAGTCTTCAAAAAGATAGAGAATGACAGTGAACATCCAAGCTAAGCACCTTGAGATCCAAAATCTTCCAAAATGTCTCCAAGGTATGAGCCTCCAAAAACCAATAATCTCCAATCCAAAATACTCCAAAATGTAGCTAGAGCCAAAATACGGGAAACCTGCTACTAGGCTGCCCGTGTAGAAATAGTGGGCACCTAGAGTTTAGAAGGGAAACAATAAACATCAGGTCAGTTATGGGACTAGTATGTGTAAACAAAGATAGTTGCTTTCAAATAAAACAGATTTATACAAGAAAAACCATTATGCGTTTGGAAAATGAAACTACCATAAGACCTCCCGCCACACACACAATGCAATCGCAGAATTGGAGGAGATTTCTTCTTATGACAGTCAAATATGCTTGATACGGGGAAACCTTTTTTGATATTATTACTAGTGCATAGTGTAGAAAGCCATTTCGAAAGTATAATATCAATCCTAGCCAGCATACGACTAGTATTGTAAGGACCAGGATTTTCGACTCATGAAAGTCGACATCAATTCACTGTATCAACTGCCGAAAAATCGAATTCCGGAAAACCGAATTCTTAGGGTTTTAGAAGAAGAAAAAGATAGAAGAAGAAATAGAAGACAGAAGAAAAAAAATCAAAATCTCACAATCGCGGCGGAACAACATATAATAAATAAATGAATAATCTTTAAAACAAAGATTTATATCAGTTATTACATTACATCACATTACATTATCAGAGTTTACAACAACAACAACAACAGCGGAAAAGAAATACTATATACTAAATGATACGCCATGCCCTCCAACTTGCCTCCAATTCTCCACAGCAACTCCCGAATTCTAGAATGACCTGATAACCTGACTCTACACTGCCCGTGTGGAAATTGGTGGGCACCCAGAGTTTAGGATGGAAAACAATAAACTCCAGGTCAGTCATGGGACTGGTGTAAGAACTTAAACAGTTTATCTTTTTAGAACAAAACAGAGGAATATTTTTAAAGTCAATTCGAAATGCTTTTAAAAATGTAACTACCATAAGGCCTCCCGGCACACACACAATGCAAACGCAGACTTGGGGGAGATTTCTCCTTATGATAGTCAAAGATGCTTACTACGTAAAACCAAATCATTTTTTATATTATTATTAGTGCATAGTATAGAAAATATTTCGAAAGTAGAGTATAAATCTTAGCCAGCGTAGGTACCATTATAGTATGCCTACTATAGCTACCATATTAAATGGCAGGTTCTACAACTAAAACCGTACAAGGTTAGTATTTTTTCTTTGGATTTCCAACAAATGGTCAGGCCAAGGAACTTCCCATTGCCATGGAAACGCCTCTAGAATGACGTCCCGAGAACCTAACCGAATCTCTGCCAACACAAGGTCGGGTTACCCTTCAAACTGAGTAAATACTGACACGAATAGGTCCTTCCCCGATCGTAACCGATCTATATTCGAGGATCCTTGATTTCCAACAACCACAAAGTAATAAATTTGTAGCAACAACATAGGTTAAGTATCCGGGATCTATACCATGATACCACCTCTATCCAGGAGGAATGACATACACTAAAGGGGCGCTACCCCCTAATAAACTTGCTGCATCCTTCCTGTTTTGACCATTTCCAGGGTATGAGGTCCGACGAAGTCTCGTCCACAAAGCTACGCTTTATACAAAGCCATGCTACGATCAACCAATGATCAGCATCACTCATATGCTACATTACCAATTTGGGAATGTATCACTAGTATCCATCAACCACATAACCTCTGAGCCCGTATGTCTCAGAGAAGGGTGTTAAGCTAAGAGAATAAATTCTCCATCATCAACAGATATGTATTTGAAAGAAACCAGCTTTACATCTCAAATTGTAATGTCAGACACACGTCCATACAAGTCCGTTCCAGGATTGAACAGAACCGAAGGCACTTCCAAAGAAGTCCTTGCTATCCGGATATTCACTAATCGTGTCCGGACTTCCCATCACATATGGAATCTCTATACCGGGGCCATTCGGTGCAGAGACATTCGACGGTAATCCTTCCGTTTTCAAAATATCTGGCTTCAACACCGGTCTTCAAATGCAATCCATAACGACGTATCACATATTCGGAATGGGTTATACGACCCAAAGGACCTTTCCCGGCTAACCCGAATAGTGAGCGCTTATTTTACAATAAGTGTGGCATTCAAATTCAAGCAAATCACAACAAAACACATTCAAAGGTAAATATTGATAGTCGGTTATTGAACTATCAATGGATATGCACAACATCACAAGATTCCAAATAATTTTTCAAATTATTTATTTTCCAAAAATATATTTACAAGATATATAATTTCAATACTTCAAAAATCAATCAATATTTATTTTTAAACAAATTCCCCTTTCTTTTATAAATTCCATAGTGAATTTATATTTCAAAATATCTACTGATATACGGTTTTCAGTAGATTTCAAATATTCATTTTCAATTTATCTTATACAAAGATAAATTCTCAAAAACGCTTCATTTCATATTGGAAAAGCATTTCCATACTTATTAATAATAAGTAGTTCACAAATCTATTTATTTTCAACACTTGTAAAATATTCAATATACTTAAATCATAATTAAGTATATATTTTATTCTTTAAGGAAAGTGTTCTTTTAAACTCGTTTATTTGAGTCAAAACGAATGTTGTGTAAAACATCGTTACGACAACTCAAAATCATCAGTATAGGGATTCGAAGTTAAGATAGATATATAAATCCCAATACTATATAAAACATTTCCTTTCAGAAATCATTTACTATAACAACAGTGTGATAGTCCACCATTTCCTTCTATTTCTCGAAAACGTCTATTTCAACAATGAATGTTTAAATCTATGTATTCGATACTTAATACATTTTAAAACATCGTTAAATAGTTTTAATTCCATTTAAAATATCACCTCCAAAGCATTTTCTTTAACATATTATTCACTATCCAAAAGCGTGAATATACTTCGTTAACCAATTTCATCATTTCTATACATTTTATTTTAAAGGATTATCCACTGTCCAAAATCGTGGATATAACTCCTTTAATAATTTCTACATTTACTTTATCAAATTCAATTGATTTGGATTTATAAATCAATGTTTATAAATCCAATTTCTATTTATTTTATAACAACTTCAATTTATAAATCTCCTTTATTAACCAATTCAATTTATAACTCAATTATATACCAAAATTCCATATTATAAGTTAAATACTAATGATTTACTTATTTACAAAATCGTTCTTTAAACTTCCCAAACTATAAATCTTATAACTTATAAGATTCATTTATTTACCCAAATCTATTCTTTTAATAACTTTACAAAATTTTTAAATCTTACTCTTATAAATTCCATTGATAACTTCACCATTTATAATTCTATAATTTCATTCACTTATGAAACCCATTTACACTTCATTCTAACATTTATAAAAACTCGTTTTATAATTCCAATATTTTAATTTATAAATATCAATTTTATAAATCTTTTATATAAATCAATTTATATTATTATTTTAAAACGTCTTTAAACTCCTTTATAATTTCATCATTTTGATTTATAAAATAATCAAATTTTATAAATCTTATATTTAAACCTTTTAAAATAAATTCAAAAATCCCAATTTAAACTATTTTATAAAATCATTAACCCCATATTTTCAAAAATCAACTTTTAACTATATTTCTCAAAAATCATAATTTTTATAACATTAAAATTATAACCCTTATTTATTTAAAATGAATCGATTTCAAATTAATTTTATAAAACGTATACTTTCAAAAATCACCTTAAAATCCTTTTACAATTCCAAAATTGGCCCAATGATGCTACACACCAAATAGTCAAGCACGACAACAACGACATCATATATCTGTATATAATAATCAACAAATATCAAAATATCTATAATCAAATAAATACTGTTGAGGAATCCAGTTGGATCCCTCCAACCTGTTTCCCTACATCCACAAACATTAGCGCAATACTAATTCCGTTTCCAAACGAAATATCGCGGTATATGGGTTCATAAAATATTATCTGTTATTATGCGGCGCAATAGGGTCTCATCCTTTATATAATGCGGGAAAATCAACTCCAATTACATATATAATACCAATTCCAATCAAGATGGAATTATCGCGGTATATGTTTTTAATTAATAACATCCGCTTAATAACGGCGTATAATGTCTATTTCAATCAATAACAGATAATAATTTATCATTCAGACATACAATCAATAATTTTAAATCTAACTATTTAAAATTTAAATCGAAACTAATTCGATTGAGTGAGAAGTTCTCACCTAATTCCAATACAGTTTCAGCGTTTTATTTCGAATAAAATTAAAGGCACGTTTAATTTTACCCAAAAATTTCACTAACTCCAAATGACTCAAAACTAGCTCCATTGTGTAGTATTCGACAAAACGAATCCGACGCAATTCGTTTCGTGTGAAATGGACCTTGTATGAAAAGGTTACACATTTTTAAAGTTACACGAATTATAATATAAACAAATTACAAATTTTCTTTTATAATTTCAACCTAACAAATCATGGCCGTCCATCCTTAAACCCTCAAATCCTGGCCGCTCCTTCTATTTCTTCCCCATCATCAGGTAACGCACCTGAGCCTTACCCATAGCCGCCGTTCTTTCATGAAATTTCGCACCCATTTTGAACGTCTTCACATCGATCCACTAGCGCCACATCGAAGCACCTATCACGAGCTACCCACGGCATAAATCACGTCGAGCTCGGTCGTGCTCTCGCCCAGAAAACGTGCGCGACTTTTGGACCTTCTACCTCAATTTTTCGACGATCTATTACTCCATTTTACATCTTGACCGTTGGATTTGTAATTCACAATGTGTTCTACAAGTTTGCTTTAGAAGGTTTCTGCTATTAATTGATGGATTTGAAGAAATCAAAGAGGAAAGGAAAGAAAGTATCGGCCATCGAATATATTAGAAGCGGCGGCTCTGTTGAAACCCTAGGGTTTTATTTTGTTGAAAATTGTGAATAGGGGGGGTCCTTATATAGAAAATACGCGACGCTATTCACCCGAAATTTTTCCGAACTCCAAACGAAGCGTGCCGCCTGGCGTTTATAATATTTTAACCCTATTCCGAATGCAATGGAATATATATCGGGAGCCAATTCGATCATATTTGAAAGATAAGTTTCTGAATCGACTATTTAAATTCAAAAATTCACTCGAGTCGATTTCTACGCGTTTTAGCTTGACCCGGACCAACCGTAAATCTGATTGATACGAAATTTGAAACCTTAAAATAATATAACATTACGGATCCAATGAAACTGGTTTCATCGAAATCCAAGACTGTTTGAAAATGGCTATTTTAACTCGTCAATTAAATATTAAAATATTCAATTTTCACAAATTAACTTTTAATTCGATTTTAAAAGTTCTATAACATCCTTCTAACTTCAACATGATTAAATAAAATTTTACAAATCAGTTTTAATCATATTAAACCCAATTTTCAATTTTTTCTGAAATTTCAAATATTAAATTATCGATTTAATTATCCAATTAAATCCAGATATTCGAAAAATAAATTATTCGACTTACAAATCTTACTTATTAATATTGAAAATCAATTAAATATACGAATTTTAATTAACATAAATTCTGGGTCGTTACAAACTTCCCCCTTAAAAGAATTTCGTCCTCGAAATTACCAACTAAGAAAAAGTTACAGAATCCATTAACTTTCCCAAAACAAACCATTCAAATTGGATTTTTCAAATCTCTTAAGTGTTTAACTATCCCAAAATTCATAGTTAAACTCCTTACAAAATCTTTACTAATTTTCCAAATCATACTTAGTTTTCAAAATTTTTCGATTTTCGCCAGAGTCTCCTTTGCGCGGCTCGATCCGAAAAAAAATAACAGTATATATATCACAAATATACATCTCATCAAGTGATGAGGCATCCCGTAGGGAAAAAGTGTAAAAGTACGATATGTAATCAGAGATATGTACCTTATATTTTATTAGCGAGCATATACGGCTAATATAGCACGAAAGCGAGCTCCAAATGCGAAGCAAGCGCAATCCGCACCTACTAAACACTCAACAAACAAATGAGATACATGTATATATGAAAATAATATCAATATACATCATATAGTAACATATCAACTACATGTGCCAACATAGCAATGCATTCAATCAACAAATGCAACCATCAAACAACTATCGTCCAACTAACATCCATAACCAAATCAACATACATGTACTTGTCATCATATTCAATGAATTGGTTTTCCAATTTAAATCACATTTGATTCATTAACAGTGGATGTTTTTACTAACATTCATTTTCAATTAGTTTATATTCACTAATTCATATTCAAGTTGGTTCACTTCCAATTCAAATTCAATTCTATTTAAGATTCACTTAACTTCCAATTGGATTTCAATTACTTTAGCTTTCAATTTCATTAACTCAATTTTATTAACACTTAATGAATTATATACAATCAACTAATTATCATATAACAATCAATGTATATTAATTACAACAAAATTCCTTTGCTTTACTTTACATTCGTTTTGGTTCAACACATGTAATTAGCTTTAATGAATTACACTTACATCCATTATTTCTTACCAATTTATTTACATTCAATTGATTTACATTCAATCCATTCATTAATTCAATTGCTAATTCATTTAACCACCAAAGTTGAATTTCATTACATAACTCAAGTTCACATTTATCACTTAACTTTATTAATTTACTTCGATACCAAAATCAACTTCATTCAACATCTCTTAAGTTATATTTCTTTTTATAAACATTATTTGGTTTTACTTAACTTTAAATTCCTACTTATAAATCCAATTCAGATTCCCAATTCTGAAGTAAATTTTTTATTTAACCTTTACCAAAGTCAAATTTCATCACTTATTCAAATTCATTTTTATTAAACTCATATTCATAAATATATTCATATAGTTTCACTTCTTATATATATAAGTTTATTTCACAATTGTAAATCACATTAATTATAATTTCATACTTATAATTCTTTTTACTTATACAATAATTCCTTTACAATTGTCGTTTTTATTTAGATTATTCAAACGTTTTTTAATTAACTTTATATATATATATATATATATTCTTACATTTTCAACAACCAAACAATCAACTTATATACACTTTAATAATTCTGAAAAATTATTCCTTTATATATAAAATATAATCAAGGTAAAATGATTTCATTTACCCAATTTAAAACAATATCGCGTTAAATTGTTCTGTACAAGTGTTTAGGAATCCCTATCAATAACGTTAATTACTCGTATTAACCAGAATCCATATACCACTCAACAAATCAATCATCATAATATAAAACAATTTTATATTCACTAACAAATATGCACTCATGTCTATTATTACATTCAACTCATTCTAGAGTACTACTGACTCTATCTCTAATGAGTAATTTCCAACAGAGCAGGGTTGTCGCTTAACCATATGCTCTGATACCAGATGTAAGGACCGGGATTTTCGACTCACGAAAGTCGACATCAATACGTACACTGTATCAACTGTCGGACAATCGAATGCCAGAAAACCGAATTCTTAGGATTTAAGAAGAAGAAAAAGATAGAAGAAGAAATAGAAGATAGAAGAAAAAAATATATCTGAATCTCACAATCACAACGGAACAACATATAATAAATAAATGAATAATCTTTAAAACAAAGATTTATATCAGTTATTACATTACATTATTAGATTTTACAATAACAACAGCGGAAAAGAAATACTATATACTAAATGATACGCCATGCCCTCCACCTTGCCTCCAATTCTCTACAGCAACTCCCGAATTCCAGAATGACCTGATAACCTGACTCTAGACTGCCCGTGTGGAAATTGGTGGGCACCCAGAGTTTAGGAAGGAAAACAATAAACTCTAGGTCAGTCATGGGACTGGTGTGAGAACTTAAACAATTTATCTTTTAAGAAAAAAATAGAGGAATATTTTTAAAGTCAATTCGAAATGCTTTTAAAAATGAAACTACCATAAGGCCTCCCGGCACACACACAATGCAAACGCAGACTTGGGGAAGATTTCTCCTTATGTTAGTCAAAGATGCTTACTACGTAAAATCAAATCATTTTTGATATTATTATTAGTGCATAGTATAGAAAACATTTCGAAAGAAGAGTATAAATCTTAGCCAGCATATGTACCATTATAGTATGCCTACTATAGTTACCATATTAAATGGCAGGTTCTACAACTAAAACCGTGCAAGGTTCGTATTATTTCTTTGGATTTCCAACAAATGGTCAGGCCAAGGAACTTCCCATTGCCACATGGAAAAGCCTTTGGAATGACGTCCCGAGAACCCAACCGGATCTCTGCCAACACAAGGTCGGGTTACCCTTCAAATTGAGTAACTATTGACACGAATATGTCATTCCCCGATCGTAACCGATCTATATCCGAGGATCCTCGATTTCCAACAACCATAAAGTAATAAATTTGTATCAACAACATAGGTTAAGTATCTGGGCTCCATACCATGATACCACCTCTATCCAGAAGGAATGACATACATTAAAGGGGCGCTACCCCCTAATAACCTTGCTGCATCCTTCCTGTTTTGACCATTTCTGGGGTGTGAGGTCCGACGAAGTCTCATCCACAAAGCTACGCTTTATACAAAGCCATGCTTCGATCAACCAATGATCAGCATCACTCATATGCCACATTACCAATTTGGGAATGTATCACTAGTAACTATCAACCACATAACCTCTGAGCCCGTATGTCTCAGAGAAGGGTGTTAAGTTAAGAGAATAAATCCGTCGCCACCAACAGATATGTATTTGAAAGAAACCAGCTTTAAAACTCAAATTATAATGTCAGACACACGTCCATACAAGTCCGTTCCAGGATCGAACAGAACCGAAGGCACTTCCAAAGAAGTCCTTGCTATCCGGATATTCACTAATCACGTCCGGACTTCCCATCACATGTGGAATCTCTATTCCGAGGCCATTCGGTGCAGAGACATTCGACGGTAATCCTTCCATTTTCAAAATATCCGGTCTTCAACACCGGTCTTCAAATGAAATCCATAACGATGTATCACATATTCGGAATGGGTTATACGACCCAAAGGTCCTTTCCCGGCTAACCCGAATAGCGAGTGCTTATTTTACAATAAGTGTGGCATTCAAATTCAAGCAAATCACAACCAATACCCATTCAGAGGTAAATATTGATAGTCGGTTATTGAACTATCAATGGATATGCACAACATCACCAGATTCCAAATAATTTTCCAAATTATTTATTTTCCAAAATTATCTTTACAAGATATATAATTTCAATACTTCAAAAATAAATCAATATTTATTTTTAAACAAATACCCCTTTCTTTTACAAATTCCATAGTTATATTTCAAAATATCTGCTGATATACGGTTTTCAATAGATTTCAAATATTCTTTTTCCATTTATCTTTACAAAGATAAATTATCAAAAACGTTTCATTTCATATTGGAAAAGCATTTCTATACTTATTAATAATAAGTAGTTCACAAATCTATTTATTTTCAACACTTGGAAAATATTCAATATACTTAAATCACAATTAAGTATATATTTTATTCTTTAAGGAAAGGGTTCTTTTAAACACATTTATTTGAGTCAAAACGAATGTTGCATAAAACATCGTTACGACAACTCAAAATCATTAGTATAGCGATTTGAAGTTAAGATAGATATATAAATCCCAATACTATATAAAACATTTCCTTTCAGAAATCTTTTACTATAACAACAGTGTGATAGTCCACTATTTCCTTCTATTTCTCGAAAACGTCTGTTTCAACAATGAATGTTGAAATCTATGTATTCGATACTTAATAAATTTTAAAACATCGTTAAATCGTTTTAATTCCATTTAAAATATCACCTCCAAAACATTTTCTTTAATATATTATTCACTATCCAAAAGCGTGAATATACTTCGTTAACCAATTTCATCATTTCTACACATTTTATTTTAAAGGATTATCCACTGTCCAAAATCGTGGATATAACTCCTTTAATAATTTCTACATTTACTTTATCAAATTTAATTGATTGGATTTATAAAACAATGTTTATAAATCCTATTTCTATTTATTTTATAACAACTTCAATTTATAAATCTCCTTTATTAACCTATTCAATTTATAACTCAATTATATACCAGAAGTCCATATTATAAGTTAAATACTTATAGTTTATTTGTTTACAAAATAGTTCTTTTAAACTTCCCAAATTATAAATCTTATAACTTATAAGATTCATTTATTTACCCAAATCTATTCTTTTAATAACTTTACAAATTTTTTAAATCTTACTACTTATAAATTCCATTTATAACTTCACCATTTATAATTCTATAATTTCATTCCCTTATGAAATCCATTTACACTTCATTCTAACATTTATAAAAACTCGTTTTATAATTCAATATTTTAATTTATAAATATCAATTTTATAAATCTTTTATATAAATCAATTTACATTGTTATTTTAAAACGTCTTTAAGCTCCTTTATAATTTCATCATTTTGATTTATAAAATAATCAAATTTTATAAATCTTATATTTAAACCTTTTAAAATAAATTCAAAAATCCCAATTTAAACTATTTTATAAAATCATTAACCCCATATTTTCAAAAATCAACTTTTAACTATATTTCTAAAAAATCTTAATTTTTATAACATTAAAATTATAACGTTTATTTATTTAAAATGAATCAATTCCAAAAATATTTCATAAAACGTATACTTTCAAAAATCACTTTAAAATCCTTTTAAAATTCCAAAAATTGGCCCAATGATGCTACACACCAAATAGTCAATCACGACAATAACGACAACATATATCTGTATATGCTAATCAACAAATATCAAAATATCTATATTCAAATAAATACTGTTGAGGAATCCAGTTGGATCCCTCTAACCTGTTTCCCTGCATCCATAGACATTAGCACAATACCAATTCCGTTTGCAAACGAAATATCGCGGTATATGGATTCAAAAAATATTATCCGCTATTATGCAACGCAATAGGGTCTCATCCACTATATAATGCGGGAAAATCAACTCCAAGTACATATATAATACCAATTCCAATCAAGATGGAATTATCGCGGTATATGTTTTTAATAAATAACCTCCGCTTAATAACGGCGTGTGATGTATATTTCAATCAATAACAGATAATAATTTATCTTTCAGGCTTACAATCAATAATTTTAAATCTAACTATTTAAAATTTAAAATGAAACTAATTCGATTGAGTGAGAAGTTCTTACCTGATTCCAATTCCGTTTCACTAACTCCAAACGACTCCAAACTAGCTCCATTGCGTAGTATTCGACAAAACGAATCCGACGCAATTCATTTCGTGCGAAACAGACCTCGTATGAAAAAGTTACACATTTTTAAAGTTACACGAATTATAATATAAACAAATTACAAATTTTCTTTTATAATTTCAACCTAACAAATGGTGGCCGTCCATCCTTAAACCCTCAAATCATGGCCGCTCCTTCTATTTCTTCCCCATCATCAGGTAATGCACCTGAGCCCTACCCATAGCTGCCGTTCTTCCATGAAATTTCGCACCCATTTTGAACGTCTTCACATCGATCCACTAGCGCCACATCGCAGCACCTATCACGAGCTACCCACGGCAAAAATCACGTAGTGCTCGGTCGTGCTCTCAGCCCAGAAAACGTGCGCGACTTTCGGACCTTCTACCTTAATTTGCCGATGATCTATTGCTCCATTTTACATCCATATCGTTGGATTTGTAGTTCACAATGTGTTCTACAAGTTTGCTTTAGAAAGTATTTGCTATTAATTGATGGATTTGAAGAAATCAAAGAGGAAAGGAAAGAAAGTATCGGCCATTGAATATATTAGAAGCGGCGGCTCTGTTGAAACCCTAGGGTTTTATTTTGTTGAAAATTGTGAATAAGGGGGGTCCTTATTTAGAAAATTACGCGACACTATTCACCCGAAATTTTTCCGAACTCCAAACGAAGCGTGCCGCCTGGCGTTTATAATGTTTTACCCCTATTCCGAATGCAATGGAATATATATCGGAGCCAATTCGATCATATTTGAAAGATAAGTTTCTGAATCGACTATTTATATTTAAAATTCACTCGAATCAATTTCTATGCGTTTTAGCTTGCCCCGGACAAACCGTAAATCCGATTGACACGAAATTTGAAACCTTACAAAAATATAACATTACGGATCTGATGAAACCAGTTTTGTCAAAATCCAAGACTATTTGAAAAATGGCTATTTTTACTCGTCAATTAAATATTAAAATATTCAATTTTCACAAATTAACTTTTAATTCAATTTTAAAAGTTCTATAACATCATTCTAACTTCAACATGATTAAATAAAATTTTACAAATCAATTTTAATCATATTAAACCCAATTTTCAATTATTTCTGAAATTTCAAATATTAAATTATCGATTTAATTATCCAATTAAATCTAGATATTTGAAAAATAAATTATTCGACTTACAAATATTACTTATTAATATTTAAAATCAATTAAATATACGAATTTTAATTAACAGAAATTCTGGGTCGTTACAAGTATCGTAACCTACTATAGCTACCATCTAAGCAGTGGGGCGCCACCATAAGTAAACGGCAAGTAATACAACTAAAACCGTACTGGGTTCGTATTGGGAATTAGATTTCCAAAAAATGGTCAGGCTAAGGAACTTCCTATGCCACATGGGTACGCCTCTGGTGGGACGTCCCGAGAACTTAACCAGTTCTCTGCCAACACAAGGCCGGGTCACATCTGTAACTAGGTAACTACTACACGACTATGTCATTCCTCGGTCCTTTGGGACCTTTATCCGTGGGGCCCCCATCACAAAGAAATAACCACACAGAGAATGAGATTGAATCAACCACATAGGTAAGTATCTGGGCTCCATACCACGACACCACCTTTTCCAAAAGGAAATGACATACCCTAAAGGGCGCGACCCTCATAACCTTGCCGCATCTTTCCTGTTTCGAACATTTACGGGGTGTGAGGTCAGATGAGGTCTCGTCCACAAAGCTACACTTTACATGAAAGCCATGCTTGATCACAAATGATCAACCAATGATCATCACTATACAGCAACACTTAGCATGCCAATCTACCAAATTGGGAGTATATCGCTGATAACCTTCAACTACATAACCTCTAAGCTCGTACGTCTCAGAGAAGGGTGTTAAGCTAAGAAAATAAATTCTCCGCCACCAACAGATATGTATTTGAATGAAATCGGCTTTATATCTCAAAGTTTAGTGTCAGACACACGACCATACAAGTCTGTTCCGGGTTCGAACAGAACCGAATGCACTTCGTCCAATAAAGGAAGAAGCCCTTGCAAATCCGGGCGTCCACAATCCCGATCGGACTTCCCATCACTTAGGGAATCCCTATACCAGAGCATCTCGGTGCAAAGATAACGGATAGGTTATCCTATCGTTTTCGAAGACACCCGGCCTTCACCGCCGGTCTTCAAATGTAATCCATTCATCGAATCACTATTCGGAATGGGTTATATGACACAAAGGTCCTCTCCCGGCAAATCCAAATAGTGAGCGCTCAAATTTAAAACATGTGGGTGTATTAATCACAAAGATCCACATTCAAGGTTCGATGTGGATTTCGGATAACAAACTGAAATCCGACTCCCTGTCGCATCGAAGTTTAAATGCCGTTTTACAGGAATAAGGGGTTTCACATACATATAGGAACAAATCACAAATCATAGTTCATCACAAAGCAATCACAGCATCACAACAGAATTGTCAATCCAGTACAGAGTATTTGATGATGGTCAAATATCTTGATTCAAGTGATTGTGATTAAAGTGAATAAACCTTATAATTGTCTTTATTAATCATTTTAAATTAATGTTTAATTTTACTTAATTTTGAATTATTTTAATTGGCTTAATTAATTAATTATCCTTTGACTTATTATTTTTATTTATTAATTCTTAATTGTTAATTAATTAAGTTTAATTATTTTTATAAATTTTCTTTTTCTTTAATTAATTAATTTCAAATTATAAAATCATTACAAACCTTAATGGTTAATTATTCCTACATTATTATAAATAAATTTGGTTTTTAATTTAACATTTAAACATTTGTTTTACTTTTAAAATTTTGTTAAATTAAACTTTAAAACAATTTTTATAAAATTATAATTTTGAGATACTATTTATTTCACATTATTTTTTACCATTATCATTAATTTATTCAACAAATAATTTTACTTATGTTTTCAAAAATTTGGTAAAAAACTGGGTTGCTGTTTTAATTCACTCACCCGAGGCTTGCTTCGGGTTTACCCCGAGCAATCATCCCCCTTGCTTCAAGTTTAGGCCAAAATTGACCCGAGCGAAAAAAAAATTCACAAAATTTGTTTAAGTTAACCCGTCACCATGCTAAACAACTCGAGTTCGACTTCGAGTTCTTCCCCCAATCCCTCGCGTATTGCTTCGAGTTTTTACCTTATCCTTCCCAAATTTCACAACTGACAGACAACCAAGCACGTACACGTGCACGGCCAACTTCGCCGTCGTTGGTCGGTGCTGCGGCCACCAACGAGTCGCCGTCCATCCCCCAAAACATCACCAGTACCCAGAATTTGAAAAAAAGTTAGAAAACGAAAATCGAAGCATCTCGACCCAACTACCCATTAGGAATGTCATCCAATAATTGCCTCGCGCCACCACCTCTGGCCGTTATCGGCCACCAAACTTTTCCTCAAGCTTCAACACCGTGCGACGCATCGATTCACCCCACTGACACGCAGTACGATCAACCATAGGTGGCGCAACACCGTGGTTTCTAACGTGAACAGAAAAAAGGTTTTTAAACCCTAGTTTGCTTTCAAATCAAAGATTTAAGGGTTTATAAATTATTTTAGTATTTTTCTGATGATTTCGAACATTAAATCATGCTGCCACAATGATCTCGAGGTCCAAAATTCCGTAGATCCCCAGAATTGCTCAAAAATTCACTTTCAACTTCCATTTCCCAGAGGAATGTACAATGAAAAATGAATAAATTTTTGTTTCTAAAATCACCCCTTTCGAATTAGATTCACATGGTATTATAGAAATTAAAATTTAGGAAGTTCCAAATTCTTGAAAGTTTGAACTGTGGCTATGTTTCATTGTTTCCAAGAAGGAATTTTTTTTATAAGATTTGCTTTAATTCATTTTTGGAATAACATACAGGTTTAAACAAACTTTTAACTTGTTTCCAATCTTTCCAGAAGCAAAGAGGGAGAAATTTAGATTTTTTTTAAGTATGGGTTAACCTGTAACAAAAAATTACTTTGTTTGTTTAGTTTCCAGAAAGAAAAAAAAGTTTTCAAACTGCTTTGATGTACCACTGAAACCTGGTGTAAGATTAAACACATACTCCATCTTTTTTTTCTTTTAAATTCAATAGAAAATAGGGACAGGGGGAAAAAGGAAAAAGAAGGGTTTGACAGGTTTGGTTTCCTGAAGCTAAAACAGTGACAAGATTTTTTGTAAGATCAACATGCACAGGCCACAATCCAATCATATATTCAATATTTTTTGCAAACAACCAAAAACTAACTCCCCTAATCATTCAAGCATTCACACAGCAACACAGATTGAAAGAAAAGCAAAGGTTTACTCACATGTGTTCCCAGAAGTTACTCACAGTTTTCAAACAGAGATGAGCCTGGATTTTTCTTCTTTCCTTACTTTATATTCTTTTAAATTTTAGATCTGCAATTTTTAAACACAGATCTTTGATTACTCTGGGTTGTATTCATGCATTTAAATTATTAATAACAGCGGTTTTTAATTTACTTACATTTGAGATTTATAGCAGAGAAGCGACTTTTTTATTTTCTGAACTTGAAAACCAGAAATAGAGTAAAACTTTGATCTTGATTCTTCGTGCAACAAATGAAATATTGTTGTATTAATTTCCTTGTTGTATTCACTTATTTAATCATTAAAAATAACAATTTTTTTCCAGATTACTTACAGTTTTGAAAAATTAGAGAAGACTTCTTCTTTTCTGCAGTTCTGAAAACAGAACTTGGAAACCAAAATAGCTTTTAATTCTTGATTTCTCCTGCAAATAATTGGATGTTATTGCATTAATTCTTGCTTCATTATAGATTATAACTTCAAATTCAAAATAAAAAAATTACTTGCCTTTTATTATTTCCAGAAAAAACTTCACTGCCTTGAAACCTGAAATTCCCTGCCTTTACAAATCTGCAGTTTAAGTTTTGAATTTGTTGTTGAAACTTGATTTAAAAATCATAATTTTATGAACTATAAAGTTTAAATCAAAACTTACCTGAGAGGTGTAACACACTACTGTTATGAAGCTTGAGAAAATATTTCCAGATTTTAGTTTGAATTTAACTGAAGAAGGAACTTTTCTTTCTTCTCTTTTTTTTTCTGAATTTTTTTTCTTGAGTGTTGAAGTAAAGATTGCAAAGATCTTTTGATTACTGAACTTCAGGTGTTTTGGAGATTTAAAAATTTGAATTTTGGAAGGTGAAGAGTTTTCTTGAATTTTTTTATTTGAATATTTTTTTAAGGAATTGATGCCTTGTGCCATTTGTTGAAAATAATCATAAGCTCTAGATCTTTTTCATTATTCTACTCCATTGTGAATGTATGTTTCAGCCTTTGATGTTTACAAAGCAAAAGGATTTTTTTTTTAATCTTTAATTGTTATATTACATATATTTTATAAATAATGGCATCCCTCAATTCATTTGTATATGTGTACATATGTTAATGTTAAAAGAATCTAACTAATATATATATATATATATATATATATATTACATCTTAATAATTTTAAAATGCTACTTGCTTCTTTTATTTTAAAACACTTATTTTACATTTCAATTCAAACTTCAATTTTTAAAAATTGTAACAAATTTAAATTAATTTTAAATATGCATTTAATTTTAATCATATTTGTAATATGCATATGTATAAGATTTTAAATCCAAATGACTTTAAAAAACATTTATTGTTTCAATATTTTCAACTCAAAATAAAATTGGAATTTATTTCATATATTATTTCCACTTATTTTATTTGTTTTAGATTTTTCTTCCAATTTATTCTCAAATTAAACCCCAAGAGTTTAAATATATTATTTATTTTAATTGATAATTTTGGGATGTTAAATCCACCTTAAGACAGAATTTGTCCACACCTGGTTTGTTGAAGTTTCTAATCAATTCATGTGCCATCAATGTGTTTTTAGAAATGCTTCTGCCTTTGATGAACGCACTCTGACATTTTGATATAAGATCAGGTAAGTTGAGTTTCATTCTGTTGCATAGAATCTTGCTTAGGATTTTGTATACCACATTGCAGCAAGCAATAGGTCGATAATCTTCAATTTTTACTGGGCTATCCTTCTTAGGAATAAGGCATATAAATGTGTGATTAATTTCTTTTACAAATTTACCACTCTGGAAAATATCCTGCATTGCTGGTAAGATGTCTTCTTTCAGGTCTTCCCGATGGATGAGGAAGAATTTGGAGCCCAAACCATCTGGCCCTGGGCTGGAGTCGACTTGTTTGGAGCTCAAAGCCTCCTAAACCTCATTCTTGGAAATGTTTTTGGACAACAACCTTCTCCCTTTGGAGTTTATCATCCTTTTGCACTGAATTCCTAGTAAATTGTTGTTAACTTCTCCCTTGAACATGTCACTATAGTATTTTATTGCTTGTTTTTCTATATCAGAGATACTATTAAGAGCATTACCATCTTGGTCAATCAGATGATAATTGTTATTAGTATTGTTCCAGACTGCCATTTTAGTATAGAAAAATTTAGTGCATTCATCCCCATCAGTTAGCCATTTTTCTTTAGCTTTCTGCTTAAGTTCAATGGCTTTTATTCTAAGAGCTTCCTTTAGCTTGTTTTGAGTTTGGTAATATTGTTTCCATGTGGCATCAGTAGACTCACCATTATCAATTATTGATAATATTTCTTCAAATTGTTTCTGCAAAGTACTGATCTGGTCACCTTCTTTGATTCTTTTTTTGTTCCACTCTCTTAGATTTAACTTAGCAGTCTTAAGAACCTGCACAAGTTTGTAGCACTGAGTACCCTCCTTTTGAAGAATGTTTTTGATTTAAGTGGCTTCCATATAGCCTCCTATTTCGTGCCAGTGATTGGAGTATCTAAAAGGCTTGCCTTTCTCATTCAAGTTCCTTTCTTTTAAGCTTATAAGTATGGGACAATAATCACTAGTGGAAGGGGGAAGTACATTAACTCTAGTGTTAGTTAAATTATTTATGCATGCTACATTCACAAGTGCTCTATCAAGCTTACAAGATATTTTCTTACATTCTCCACTTCTCCAAGTATATTTCAGGCCACAATGGATAGGTTCTAACAATCCCGCTCCAATGACGCAGTTGTTAAATTCTTCAAGTTGGGAAACTCTGATGGTACTACCCCCTTTTTTTCTTCAGCTTTGAGAATAGAATTAAAATCTCCTAAGACAATCCAAGGCTCATTAATCATTTTGTTGATATCTGTAATAGCTTTCCAGAGGTGAGTACGGTGGGAAGCTAAGTTACTTGCATAAACACATCTTAGAGTTAATTTACGGCCCCCAAAATTGATGACACATACAATTATATGTTGATCGTCTTTAGTTAGAAGGTTTACATTCCAAATTTTTTTGTTCCATAGAAAGAGTATTCTACCCTTACCACCAACATCATTATTATGAAAGTAATCCTAGCCAGAATCTAGTGAGTTAACAAAAAATTAAGATTATTTGCAGTAAGTTTATTTTCTAAGATACTCAAGATGGAAGGAGAATAGTTTCTCCTAAGATTTAAGAGGTCTTGTGATGACCCGGAATCTCTAACAATTTATATTTTAATAGTTAATTGAGTTTAAAATATTTAAAAGTTAATTTTAACTTGAATTCAAGATATTGATATTTACTTGATAATTAAGTCATTGAATTATAAAGTTTAAACATTGAATTTAATAATTGAAATTGGGTAAATTATTGAATCTAAGTTTCTAAGCCTGTTTAAAATAATTTGAAGGCTTATAAAATTTATATTGTTAGCACTGAAGGTAGTGAAAGTGTTAAAATTGAGTTTGGAAGTGTTTTGTTCAGTTTTAATAATATATCGTATAAATCGATATTTAAAAACAGCCTTCCGAGGCACAGTCTCAGAATTCAATGAAACCAGTTCCATTGGATCCGTAATAGTTAGTTATTATCGGATTTTTATTTTCGTACCAATCAGAGTTGCCGTTTGACCCTGGCAGCTCAAAACGCTTAGAAATATTTTTATCGATTCAATTTAAAATTGATCGTTTTCTTCTGTAACTCGCGCATACGATCAAGTTAGCTTTCGTAACGCGTTCCATTTTGCTCGAAATGCGGATAAAATATTATAATCTTTTGTCGGCATGTCTGATGCGGGGTTCGGGATTTCGCAATTATATAACGCGAGAAAATATTCGATTATATTTTATTCACGCATGCTTGAGAAGCTTCTCCAACCCTATATCTAATCTCCCCGTTTTCCTCTCTTATTTCTAAAAGTAGAATGAACCTCATTAAAAAGGGGGGAAAGTGAAATCAAATTCAAATTAATGGTGGCTGCGAGTTTCTTGTTCGCTCGTAGCCGCGCTCCCTCTCCCTCTCCCTCATGATATTGCGTTCGACATTAGGGTTTGGCGAGTTGGGTGGTTCGCGTGAACGAGGACAGAAATCAAAAATTAAAATGGCGACCGAGTCACGAATAGGCAACGGGACCGAGCAACGATGAGGCGATGAATTTGAGTGGCGTCTTCGTCGAGTAGGGTTGATGAATCACGTGCGGCGCGACAAGTTCGTTTGTTCGTGAGTTCGAGACTGAGGGTAATGGCTGGGGATGTTGGACGCAATTTCGAATCGCGAGGAGCTTCGCGAGTTCGAGGGTGAGCAACGATGGCGGGGTGGAGGCATTCGACAATAGCGTGGTTTGTCGACTGGAGGGAGAAGGAGTTCGATGGTTTTGGGAACTGGTTCACAACAGTAAGGTAAATAGTATTTGTTTTTAAAATTTTGAAATTTTATATATTCAGAACTTACAGAATGTTAAAAAAAATCAAAATGTTAGAAGTTTATATGAAGATTGGTTTTTTAAATCTATATATTATTTTGTAAGTAAGATTTTGAGAAGAGGGAAAAAGGTATATATTGGAGTTTGGGTATTGGAAATTTTAGACATTATCTTGTCGAAATAAATTATTAGAGGAAATTGGTTGAAATTAGAATTTATTCGATTAAAACCAAATTGTTAATTTAAAATTTAAGTATTAAATGGTAATTGATTTTCGATTTATTTCAAATGTTGATAAATCACATAAATTATTATTCAAGGTCAACATCTGAAGGGAACCAAGTCGAGATTGGATTTGGATTGCAAAATCAAAGGTGAGTAAACCTCACTCAGTCGGAATTTTATTTAGATTAAATGGATTGGTTGAATGATTAAATTTATTGGATGTGCACTAATGATGATATGACTTTGGTTTTGGTTGGTTCTCGAGTTAATTGGGTTTGACTCGAGGTATATTGGGTTTTAAGTTGTATTAAACTTAAAACATAAATAAGAAAATGTCTTCATCTTAAAATTTAATAAGGGTTTGAATTAATTAATTAAGTTTAAGTTAATTAATTAAGTGTAAGTAATTCAAAATAATCATTGGATGGCCTGGTAAATAATTACTTAATGAAATTAATAAAATAAAATTGTTTTGTGGAATAAATCAAGAGATTAATTAAGGTATAGTTAACAATGTAATTTAAGATTTACTAATTAAGATGAATTAATCTATAATAAGTGACTTATGAAGTTAATTAATAAGTAATTAAGGATTAATGTAATTAAAATAGTTAATTAATTCATTCATGAAGTAATTAAGATTGCTTATTGACTTTGGTTAAGAATAATTAATATCGTGAAGTTAATTAAAGATAATTACTTGAATGAATTTGGAAGAAAATTAATCCAGGATGATTAATTAAGATGAATAATGATGGGTTGACCAATTAAATAATTTGGAATTTAATTAACGTTGAATGAAGGGATATAGGTGATTGAGATTTGAAATTCAATTGAATCAATTGAATTGATTTGTATGTGATGGATGATTGATTGGTATTGGATGTTTTGAATGTGTTGGTGTCTCTGATATGAATGTTGTGTATTTCATTTGAATAACTTGGGATAGGATAACATGAATTTCGAAGAAACCGGGGTCGGGTATTGGGAAATAGCCGAAACCACTTCGAATTTTTATAAATTGATTTGTGAAATCAAATGGGATGGAATGAATTGATTTAAGAGAATTGGATTATTTTATCTAAATTTGGTACTTAGAAATTTATATATGAAATAAGCATTGTCTATAGCAAATTGTGAATTGGTTAAATTAATATAAGATACCCCGGGTTTACATAAGTTGTTTGTTTGGTATTCCATGTTAGTTGGGTTTTATTCACGTTGGTTTCCAGCCTGACCCGGGTGTTACTTTGGTGTAATGCTCAGGTCAGAGCGAGTATCACAGATTTTCAGGTAGGTAAGTTCTGGAGCTCAGGAGGCGAGCTGGATGACAATATCGTATAGAGTATTCCGCTGTATTTATATTATTGTTAATCTGAGACATGATAATTGTAAATATTCAGTGACTGTATATAATGTGAAACTCTGATGTATATTAAATGTCATCGACATATATAGTATTCTTTTGTAAGCTATTATTATTTACTATTATATTTTATCCGCTGCGAATGTAAGTTGTTGATGTTTCTGTTCTTCTTCTTCTTCTATCTCTTTCGTCTTTTTCATAACTATCTGGAATTTTCGGCTTCGAAAATTTTGGATCATTACAGGTCTAAACGTCTTGTATCATTTTTCAGACCTTTTACGTTCCAACTGATTATGGGCATTTCGGTATAGGAGGTCGACTCCTTAATTTCATAGAAGAGACCTCGCGACTTAAGCTCGCCTTGTCTTTTACCTCTATTTTCTTAAATATATATATATATATATATATATATATATATATTCGTAAAATATATAGTATCTGTAACGACGCGGATTTTGCGCGCTCGAAAATCGACATCCATACTTTAACATCGTACTGGAATGCCGTAGATTCGACCGTTCAAATCCGATTCGCTGGAGCTTATAACAACATTAAGTAAACAACATAGTGGAAAAGAAGAATAATACATTGATATACAGCTTTTATACAATATCTGATACAACAGATGATCCAATAGATATCAATATACATCAGAGATATGATACAATACAATAGCAGCGGAAAAGAAAAATAGATAACATCTAGCAGTGGAACAAATAACTCTAAGATAGTCTTCAAGGAAGGACTCCAAAAAAAACCGCAACTCCATTTCCAAGAACCAATCCAGCAATAGCTCGAACTCCCAATAACGATGCACCAGATAAGCAACTGTAGTCTGATCCAAAGATTGAACTAGCTCCAGATAATCTACTAAACCTAGCTATCTGAAAAACCCAACTCTAAACTGCTCGTGTAGGAAAATTTTGAGCACCTAGAGTTTAGGAAAGAAACAATAAACTCCGGATCAGTCATGGGACTGGTGTGAGCAACAAAAACAGTTTATCTTTAAAAACAAACAACGAAATATTTTAAAATTAATTCGCAATGATTTTTAGAAATGAGGCTACCATAAGGCCTTCCGTACACACACACACAATGCAAACGCAGATCGGAGGAGATTTCTCCTTATGATAGTCAAAAATGCTTGATACTCATTAAAAAAGAAACATTTGATATTATTACTAGTGCATAGTGTAGTAAAAATCATTTCGAAAGTAAAGATATAAATCTTAGCCAACATAGACATTTCGAACTATGCCTACTATAGCTACCATCCAAACAGTGGGGCGCCACCATAAGTGAATGATAGGTTCTACAACTAAAACCGTACAAGGTACGTATTTGAAGAATGGATTTCCAACAAATGGTCGGGCAAAGGAACTTCCCAAACCCCGAAATGGAACGCCTCTGGAAGGACGTCCCCGAGCATCCCGAATGGATCTCTGCCAAAGAAGGCCGACTACCCCTTTCCCAGGGAGTAAGAAACCTCAGATATACCACCCCCGGTCCTTTTGGACCTTTATACGAGGCCTCGATTCCAACAACACCACACAGTAATAGATATAGTGTATCTACATGAGTAAGTATCTGGGCTCCATACCATAATACTACCCCTTTCCAGAAGGAATGGTCCTACCTTGAGGAAGCTACCCCTGAAAACCTTGCCGCACAATTCCTGTTTCGACCATTACCAGTTTGTGAGGCTCGACGAAGTCTCGTCCACAAAGCCACGCTTTATACAAAAGCTGTGCTTTGGGTCAATAAATGATCATAGAAATGATCACAAAGATAGGTGATCAAACAAATGATCATATCACAAATGATCAAACAATGATCATTTCACAGCAACACTCAGCATGTCACATTACCAAATTGGGAATATATCGCTGATAACCTTCAACTACATAACCTCTGAGCTCGTACGTCTCAGAGAAGGGTGTTAAGCTAAGAGAATAAATTCTCCTCCACCAACCGAAATATATTTGAAAGAAATTAGCTTTATATCTCAATTTGTAATGTCAGACATACTATCCATACAAGTCTGTTCCGGGCTCGAACAGAACCGAAGGCACTTACAAAGAAGTCCTTGCAATCCGGATATTCACAATCCCGATCGGATTTCCCATCACTTAGGGAGTCTCTATACCGGCGCGACTCGGTGCAGAGACAATCGATAGGTCATCCTGTCGCTCTCTCAAATACCCGGTCTTCACCACCGATCTTCAAATGCTATCCATAACGTCGAATCACATATTCAGAATGGGTTATACGACCCAAAGGTCCTTTCCCGGCTAACCCGAATAGTGAGCGAAAATATTTAAAACATATGGATATGGGATTTCAATTAAGTCACAACTTAATAATTCAAAACTTTCTTTCAAATGGTTTAAACCAAATACCATTTCAAATCTTTTAAACAAAAGATTTATTTCACAAAATTCCATTTACGGATTTCAAAACAATTTCTACTTCATTTGATTAACTCGTTTAAAATCTTTAAATTAAAGATTTATCTTATAGCTTTCAAACCATTCCCAAATGTTCACTTTCAAAATTCATTTCCTAATATTCATCAATAACTTGGTAAACTATTTCAGTTTAAACCTGAAATCTCTTTTATGTAATTTGAAATTCGTTTTTCCTGTGAAAGCTTTTTATCATTTAGAAACAACAGTCTTATTTCGAAAAAACCCGATTTCATTTATACAAGTTACAATCTTTGGGTTAATTCAAATTTCCAAAAATAATACTATAAAAATGGTTTAACTCATAATGACTAGTATAATATCGTTAATCCCTAGTTTCAAATTACAGAATTCAATTTGAATATTGAATTCAAATTTAAATTAAAGTATTTAAATTCCAACACTTAATCTACTTATTCAAAATAAATTTCCATCTTTGAAATTCCATTTCAATTGCTTTTCACTTTAAACCCAATCCATTTTCAAAACATTTGAATTTAAAAATTCAAATTCAAAACTATTTCAAACATCTGTGACTTAATCGATTTCCTCGTGAAATCCATATTTGTGTGTATATGGTGTGGTCCAAGGGTTTAACACAATAGTGCAACATCATTCAATCATCATAGATCAAAACACAGAAATATAGTTGATAAGCGATATAACTATAAAGCTTATCGCCCATTCACAGATTCACAGATAATATATAGATGTATCATCAATAAATGAATAAATTATATACAGCTCAATCCATGGAATAAAATATCACAGATCTGAAAGGACAATCAATTCAAGGCATTTCATACAATATAATCATTCATAAGTAAGGTCAAGCATTCAATAATCATTTATAAGCAGAATTAATTAATCATTTTATCCTGATTAATTCAATTAATTTCCAGTTAAATTAATTACTTATGAATTAGTTATCAAATTCTGATTAACTAATTTCAAATCATTTAATATCAATTAATTTATCAAACACTTTAATTAATTAAATTATTCTTAATTTATCACATTAATTAAATCAACCTTTAAACCAATTTCCTAATTAATTAACTCTTATTAATTAGTTAAAGAAATTTAACCTTTAGTTACTTACCATAAAGTAATTATACTTACACCATTTATAATTGATTATCTGAACTAATCAATCAATTTATTATTAAAATTAATCGCCTTAATTAATACTTAATAATCCTTAGTTAATTATCTTATTAACTAATAATATTTCTTAGTTAATGTCTTAAGAAATTATCTTAGATTAATTCATTATTAATCATTTCTAATTATAAATTAATCTAAATTATTTATTTATAAGTTAAATAAATCATTCTTTAATTACCTTATTAATTAAATCATTTTATTACCTTAATTACTCTAAGATAATTAATTCCTTTATTAATGATTCCATTAATCATTTAAGTGTATTTTTAAACATTACACTTTAAATTTAAATTCAAATTAAATCTATTCATTCAAATTTTTTAGAACAATTTAAATTTTAAAACTCCTTTTATCCCAAAACTAAATCAAATTTAGATTTAGTTTCAGATTTCAAAATTTGATTCAACTGGTCTAAGTTCTTTCTTTACAAATCAAAATCCCTTTTTTTTCTTCTTTCTTCTTACTTAACCACTCAATGCCTTAAAAAATTTGAGTTAAAAAAAAAACTTTATTTTATCAAAATCTAATTGTACAATCTAACTTGAATTATACTTAAAGTTTTATTTAGACTCAGATTTATTTGATTTTAAAATTTAAAAGCTAGAATTTAAATCTGTTCAAAGCTATTATAGGTTTAAAACGTGAACAACTTCAACCCGAGCCTCCCCCTTATCTACTTCGAGCAAACGCAGGTTTCCCCCGAGAAAATTAACAGCCTGCTTCGAGTTCCCCCCTTCATAAATTCGAACCCATCTTCTTCATCAATGCGAAAAACCCCAGATGCACAGAACTTCATCTCGTGCACGTGCACGTGCGCCGCCGACCACCGGCGATCATCGCGACGATGCTCTACGACCCCACGATCTCCCTCGAACACGAAATTGTACCCAGTTTTCACAAAAAACAAACTGAGTCGAAATTGAGATAAAATCTGTACCAAACAGTGTATCCATGGCCAGAACTTCGCCCCGCCCCATCGCCTTCGTTCTCGAAACCACCGGCCACCGGAGACTCTGCAATTTCAGCCTCGACTCCATCTACTACCCAGCTATCACTACGCCAAAACACGCTGCACTCGTACAACTACACACATCGCAGTGATCGATGCATCAAACCCAGGGAAAATTTAGGGTTCTAGAAGAAATTCTACTGCCGCAATCTTCTCTGGTGAATTGCATCACCATCCACAAATTTTCCTCTGTTCCCTGATCACATCTCCAGCTCCAAGAAAGACCACGGATCCCTGATCCACTTGATCACCAGAAAGACCCAAATTTTCATATTATGTTCACCCCAAAAATGCTCTTCAAATTCCAAGTTAAAAATTATGATTTTTGGTTTAAAAATCATGTTATAGGCTAAAGATTCAACTTGTGATTCTGAATTAATAATTTAAAATGTTTGAAACTTGACTTATTTAAAGTTGGGTTCAACTACCCTGATTTTTTTGCAGTAAGATTCATAAGTTGTTTTTGCTAAATTAGATTTTTTAACCTTAAGTATATTCGATAACAAACAGTTTTGGTTTGAATTTTAAATCCAAACTATGGGTAGATTGAGGAGAAAAGATTTTTTTTCTTTTAAACTGTAGCTTGAACAGAGCATTGGTATGTATATACATAAACATGCACAGGTAAACTATCTATACATATGCAGGCATTCATACAACAGATTTCACAACAACTTGAAGTATTCAACACAGTCATCAGATATATATATAAACAGGTTCAAGTTTGAAGGTTTATTTACTGGTGAAAATAAAGAAGTCTGGAAAAAAAACAAAGTTGCTCACCTTGTTTCCAGAGAAATGAACAGAGCCTTCCACTTTGAACAGGCTTGAGAACATTTTGCAAATTGGAATCTCTGGTTGGTAGTTGATTGAATTATTGTTGTTTGCAGTTGAATTTTTTTTTTTAAATGATGTTTTACTTTAGATTTTTCTCAGCTTGAAGGAGTGAACTTTGGTGAGGAAGAAGATAATATAGGAGAAAGTTTACAGAGTGATACTATTGCTTTGTACAGGTGATATCTTTGTTTATTCAATAAGCATGGCTGAAATGTATTGGAGGCATGTTGCAATAATTGCTTCTTACTTGCCTGCACATCTATTACAGGCTACATATTTTATGTTTGCTTGGGTTTGGTTTAAGTGTACATAATAAATTTGTCTTGTTTTTATTTTATTTTTCTTGTACTTTGTTGCTGAATATTTTATTTTTTACTCTTTTATTTTTGCTTTTACTTTATTTTGTTTAGTATAATAGGCATGGTAGAGGTTTTATTATATTTTTATCTTATACTTTGTTTATGTGTACAAAGATATTTTATTTTTATGCTTTGCTTTATGTTTTGTTTACTTGTTTCCTCAGCCTGCATGTTTACTTTTATATTTGTTTATTTGCCTAGTTTGTTTGTATTTTTATTTGTCTTGCTTACTTTATGCTTTATAATTTGGATGTAGTTCTATATTTAATTTGTTGTTAGAATTTGTTAAATGTGTTTTACTTTTATATTTTGCATGTTTGCTTTTATTTTTAACTTAAATATTTTATTTCAAAAATTTTGTTATATTCACACAACTTAAAACAAAAATCCATTTCATAAGATTGAATTCAGATATCTCTATATTAATATTGTTTAAAAATATCTCAATACTAAATTTAAAATAATTTATAAAAGAAACTATATAAATAACATAATTTATTTGAATTTGGAAAAAAAAATCGAATCAATTTATCATTTAATTTCACAATTTTCAATCAAAAATAAATTTAATTTTCAATTTAACATTAATTAAATTCGGGATCGTTACAGACTTCCCCCCTTAAAAGGAATTTCGTCCTCGAAATTCGCCAGAGAGATAACGAAGATAGATAAAAGATAGAGAAATATCTTTTCAGATCAAGCTGGATATCAATTCTGCATTTGGCTCACCAAATTAGAATATTAACAATAGATACAAGAAATTATAATAGAATTTCAAATTCGGTTTTAAACGAAATCATTTTATCGATACGATTCGATTTAGCTTCATCTTCTATTAATCAATTTTAACTCAATTCAAAATTTCCAATTTATATTCATTAAGGTTTAAATCGAAAAGCCGACAAGAAACCGATGAAATACGAAATAAGAATTTTCTACAACGATTCATAGGGCCATCACACCGAAACTTCTTCTAGAGCTGTTACAAAGCAATCAAAAGAATTAGGAAACGAATCAAAGAAATTGATAAGAAAGTTATTTCCACTATTGCAGGGTATTGACCATTTATAATCGTATTTCCTCATCCCCTATCTTGTTCTCTTCTTACACTCATACTCACTATCTGTGAATAGCAAGCGAATTTACTGAGGCATACTAACAAATATCTTAGGGATATACTCATTCTAGGGTTTACTTCACCCTATCTCTAATGAGCTACTTAATGTGTTATAATCTTGAGCTAAAGTTTAACCTTAGCTCTGATACCAAATGTAACGACGTGGATTTTGCGCGCTCGAAAATCGACATCCATACTTTAACATCGTACTCGAATGTCGTAGATTCGACCGTTCAAATCCGATTCGCCGGAGCTTATAACAACATTAAGTAAATAACACAGTGGAAAAGAAGAATAATACATTGATATACAGCTTTTATACAATATCTGATACAACAGATGATCCAATAGATATCAATATACATCAGAGATATGATACAATACAATAGCAGCGGAAAAGAAAAATAGATAACATCTAGCAGTGGAACAAATAACTCTAAGATAGTCTTCAAGGAAGGACTCCAAAAATAACTGCAACTCCATTTCCAAGAACCAATCCAGCAATAGCTCGAACTCCCAATAACGATGCACCAGATAAGCAACTGCAGTCTGATCCAAAGATTGAACTAGCTCCAGATAATCTACTAAACCTAGCTATCTGAAAAACCCAACTCTAAACTGCCCGTGTAGGAAAATTTTGAGCACCCAGATTTTAGGAAAGAAACAATAAACTCCGGATCAGTCATGAGACTGGTGTGAGCAACAAACACAGTTTATCTTTAAAAACAAACAACGAAATATTTTTAAATTAATTCGCAATGCTTTTTAGAAATGAGACTACCATAAGGCCTCCCGCACACACACACAATGCAAACGCAGAATCGGAGGAGATTTCTCCTTATGATAGTCAAAGATGCTTGATACGCATTAAAAAAGAAACATTTGATATTATTACTAGTGCATAGTGTAGTAAAAATCATTTCGAAAGTAAAGATATAAATCTTAGCCAACATAGACATTTCGAACTATGCCTACTATAGCTACCATCCAAACAGTGGGGCGCCAGCATAAGTGAATGATAGGTTCTACAACTAAAACCGTACAAGGTATATATTTGAAGAATGGATTTCCAACAAATGGTCGGGCAAAGGAACTTCCCAAACCCTGAAATGGAATGCCTCTGGAAGGACGTCCCCGAGCATCCCAAATGGATCTCTGCCAAACAAGGTCGGCTACCCCTTTCCCAGGGAGTAAGAAACCTCAGATATACCAACCCCGGTCCTTTTGGACCTTTATACGAGACCTCGATTCCAACAACACCACACAGTAATAGATATAGTGTATCCACATGAGTAAGTATCTGGGCTCCATACCATGATACCACCCCTTTCCAGAAGGAATGGTCCTACCCTAGGGAAGCTACACCTGAAAACCTTGCCGCACAATTCCTGTTTCGACCATTACCGGTTTGTGAGGCTCGACGAAGTCTCGTCCACAAAGCCACGCTTTATACAAAAGCTGTGCTTTGGGTCAACAAATGATCATAGAAATGATCACAAAGATAGGTGATCTAACAAATGATCATATAACAAATGATCAAACAATGATCATTTCACAGCAACACTCAGCATGTCACATTACCAAATTGGGAATATATCGCTGATAACCTTCAACTACATAACCTCTGAGCTCGTACGTCTCAAAGAAGGGTGTTAAGCTAAGAGAATAAATTCTCCGCCACCAACAGAAATATATTTGAAAGAAATCAGCTTTATATCTCAATTTGTAATGTCAGACATACTATCCATACAAGTCTGTTCCGGGCTCGAACAGAACCGAAGGCACTTACAAAGAAGTCCTTGCAATCCGGATATTCACAATCCCGATCGGATTTCCCATCACTTAGGGAGTCTCTATACCGGCGCGACTCGGTGCAGAGGCAATCGATAGGTCATCCTATCGCTCTCTCAAATACCCGGTCTTCACCACCGATCTTCAAATGCTATCCATAACGTCGAATCACATATTCAAAATGGGTTATACGACCCAAAGGTCCTTTCCCGGCTAACCCGAATAGTGAGCGAAAATATTTAAAACATATGGATATGGGATTTCAATTAAGTCACAACTTAATAATTCAAAACTTTCTTTCAAATGGTTTAAACCAAATACCATTTCAAATCTTTTAAACAAAAGATTTATTTCACAAAATCCCATTTACGGATTTCAAAACAATTTATATTTCATTGGATTAACTCGTTTAAAATCTATAAATTAAAGATTTATCTTATAGCTTTCAAACCATTCCCAAATGTTCACTTTCAAAATTCATTTCCAAATATTCATCAATAACTTGGTAAACTATTTCAGTTTAAACCTGAAATCTCTTTTATATAATTTGAAATTCGTTTTTCCCATGAAAGCTTTTTATCATTTAGAAACAACAGTCTTATTTCGAAAAAACTCGATTTCATTTATACAAGTTACAATCTTTGGGTTAATTCAAATTCCCAAAAATAATACTTTAAAAATGGTTTAACTCATAATGACTAGTATAATATCGTTAATCCCTAGTTTCAAATTACAGAATTCAATTTGAATATTGAATTCAAATTTAAATTAAAGTTTTTAAATTCCAACACTTAATCCAGTTATTCAAAATAAATTTCCATCTTTGAAATTCCATTTCAATTGCTTTTCACTTTAAACCCAATCCATTTTCAAAACATTTGAATTTAAAAATTCAAATTCAAAACTATTTCAAACATCTCTGACTTAATCGATTTCCTCGTGAAATCCATATTTGTGTGTGTATGGTGTGGTCCAAGGGTTTAACACAATAGTGCAACATCATTCAATCATCATAGATCAAAACACAGAAATATAGTCGATAAGCAATATAACTATAAAGTTTATCGCCCATTCACAGATTCACAAATAATATATAGATGTATCATCAATAAATGAATAAATTATATACATCTCAATCCACGGAATAAAATATCACAGATTAGATTGAACAATCAATTCAAGGCATTTCATACAATATAATCATTCATAAGTAAGGTCAAGCATTCAATAATCATTTATAAGAAGAATTAATTAATCCTTTTATCCTAATTAATTCAATTAATTTCCAGTTAAATTAATTACTTATGAATTAATTATCAAATTCTGATTAACTAATTTCAAATCATTTAATATCAATTAATTTATCAAACACTTTAATTAATTAAATTATTCTTAATTTATCACATTAATTAAATCAGCCTTTAAACCAATTTCCTAATTAATTAACTCTAATTAATTAGTTAAAGAAATTTAACCTTTAATTTACTTACCATAAAGTAATTATACTTATACCATTTATAATTAATTATCTAAACTAATCAATCCAATTTATTATTAAAATTAATCGCCTTAATTAATACTTAATAATCCTTAGTTAATTATCTTATTAACTAATAATATTTCTTAATTACTTTCTTAAGAAATTATCTTAGATTAATTCATTATTAATCATTTCTAATTATAAATTAATCTAAATTATTTATCTATAAGTTAAATATATCATTCTTTAATTACCTTATTAATTAAATCATTTTATTACCTTAATTACTCTAAGATAATTAATTCCTTTATTAATGATTCCATTAATCATTTAAGTGTATTTTTAAACATTACATTTTAAATTTAAATTCAAATCAAATCTATTCATTCAAATTTTTTAGAACAATTTAAATTTTAAAACTCCTTTTATCCCAAAACTAAATCAAATTTAGATTTAGTTTCAGATTTCAAAATTTGATTCAACTGGTCTAAGTTCTTTCTTTACAAATTAAAATCCCTTTTTTTTCTACTTTCTTCTTACTTAACCACTCAATGCCTTAAACAATTTGAGTTAAAAAAACAAACTTTATTTTATCAAAATCTAATTGTACAATCTAACTTGAATTATACTTAAAGTTTTATTTAGACTCAGATTTATTTGATTTTAAAATTTAAAAACTAGAATTTAAATCTGTTCAAAGCTGTTATAGGTTTAAAACCTTAACAACTTCAACCTAAGCCTCCCCCTTATCTACTTCGAGCAAACGCGAGTTTTCCTCCGAGAAAATTAACAGCCTGCTTCGAGTTCCCCCCCCTCATAAATTCGAACCCATCTTCTTCATCAATGCGAAAAACCCCAGATGCACAGAACTTCATCTCGTGCACGTGCACGTGCGCCGCCGACCACCGGCGATCATCGCGACGATGCTCTACGACCCCACGATCTCCCTCGAACATGAAATCGTACCCAGTTTTCACGAAAACAAACCGAGTCGAAATTGAGATAAAATCTGTACCAAACAGTGTAGCCATGGCCAGAACTTCGCCCCTCCCCATCGCCTTCTTCTCGAAACCACCGGCCACCGGAGATTCTGCAATTTCGGCCTCGACTCCATCTACTACCCAGCTATCACTATGCCAAAACATGCTGCACTCGAACAACTACACACATCGCAGTGATCGATGCATCAAACATAGGGAAAATTTAGGGTTCTAGAAGAAATTCTACTGCCGCAATCTTCTCTGGTGAATTGCATCACCATCCACAAATTTTCCTCTATTCCCTGATCACATCTCCAGCTCCAAGAAAGACCACGAGATCCCCAATCCACTTGATCACCAGAAAGACCCAAATTTTCATATTATGTTCATCCCAAAACTGCTCTTCAAATTCCAAGTTAAAAATTATGAGGTTTGGTTTAAAAATCATGTTATAAGCTAAAGATTCAACTTGTGATTCTGAATTAATAAATTAAAATGTTTGAAACTTGACTTATTTAAAGTTGGGTTCAACTACCAGATTTTTTTTGCAACAAGATTCATAAGTTGTTTTAGCAAAATTAGATTTTTTAACCTTAAGTATATTCGATAACAAACAGTTTTGGTTTGAATTTTAAATCCAAACTATGGGTAGATTGAGGAGAAAAGATTTTTTTTCTTTTAAACTGTAGCTTGAACAGAGCATTGATATGTATATACATAAACATGCACAGGTAACTATCTATACATATGCAGGCATTCATACAACAGATTTCACAACAACTTGAAGTATTCAACACAGTCATCAAATATATATATAAACAGGTTCAAGTTTGAAGGTTTGTTTACTAGTGAAAACAAAGAAGTCTGGAAAAAAAACAAAGTTGCTCACCTTGTTTCCAGAGAAATGAACAGAGCCTTCCACTTTGAACAGGCTTGAGAAAATTTTGCAAACTGGAATCTCTGGTTGGTAGTTGATTGAATTATTGTTATTTGCAGTTGAATTTTTTTTTTAAGATGATGTTTTACTTTAGATTTTTCTCAGCTTGAAGGAATGAACTGTGGTGAGGAAGATGATAATATAGGAGAAAGTTTACAGAGTGAAACTATTGCTTTGTACAGGTGATATCTTTGTTTATTCAATAAGCATGGCTGAAATGTATTGGAGGCATGTTGCATTAATTGCTTCTTACTTGCCTGCACATCTATTACAGGCTACATATTTTATGTTTGCTTGGGTTTGGTTTAAGTGTACATAACAAATTTGTCTTGTTTTTATTTTATTTTTCTTGTGCTTTGTTTCTGAATATTTTTTTTTACTCTTTTATTTTTGCTCTTTCTTTATTTTGTTTAGTATAATAGGCATGGCAGAGGTTTTATTATATTTTTATCTTATACTTTGTTTATGTGTACAAAGATATTTTATTTTTATGCTTTGCTTTATGTTTTGTTTACTTGTTTCCTCAGCCTACATGTTTACTTTTATATTTATTTATTTGCCTAGTTTGTTTGTATTTTTATTTGTCTTGCTTACTTTATGCTTTATAATTTGGATGTAGTTCTATATTTAATTTGTTGTTAGAATTTTTTTAATGTGTTTTACTTTTATATTTTGCATGTTTGCTTTTATTTTTAACTTAAATATTTTATTTCAAAATTTTTGTTATATTCACACAACTTAAAACAAAAATCCATTTCATAAGATTGAATTCAAATATCTCTATATTAATATCGTTTAAAAATATCTCAATACTAAATTTAAAATAATTTATAAAAGAAACTATATAAATAACATAATTTATTTGAATTTGGAAAAAAAAAACTCGAATCAATTTATCATTTAATTTCACAATCTTCAATCAAAAATAAATTTAATTTTCACTTTAACATTAATTAAATTCGGGATCGTTACAGTATCATATATATTAAAACCTACAAACTAACATACACTGAACATATATCTTATAAAAATGAATTATATAGACTACATATATACAAACATATATTGTAAATACAAAATAGATACACCTTGATAAA
The DNA here is from genome assembly GCA_030765085.1 of Allium cepa. NCBI lineage: Eukaryota > Viridiplantae > Streptophyta > Magnoliopsida > Asparagales > Amaryllidaceae > Allium > Allium cepa. Next base: position 104,939,648 of record CM060944.1, on the reverse strand, counting down.
AAAAATAGGCTTTCAAACCTGGGGTGCTCGCAAGTTTTTGACGAGGAAAGGAGGGATTCGCTGACGTGGAGATCTGGGGTAGGGATGAGAAGGCCGAGGGTGATGTTGCTAGCCGGTGGGGCATGCGTGCTTGGTGGCTGTGCATATTGTCATAGGATGGAGAGATGATGTGGAGGTGCTTGAATGGCTATGGGTTTTTGGCTCGGAAGAATAGGAAGTAACGGTTGTTGCTAGCCGAGATTTGGGCATTGGAGGGAAGTTAGGAAGGCGGGTCTTGGTGGATCTAAGGAGAGAGGATGCAGGTTGGGAGGCGTGCTTCGCTGCCTAGCACGGCTATTGGGAAGAGATGAGTGATGGCTGCAAACAGAGGGTGAGAGGAAGGAGTAGGTGGAAGAGAACAAGTTCTATGGGAAAATAAACGAACCATATTTGTTGGTTTTTTTTCTTGCATGAAAAGGAAGAGACTAAAATCAACCATCCTATAAATTAGCTAGAAAACCAAGAGTCAAACATTGAACTTTGGAAACAATAAAGGCTGGAGGCGATAACGTTCAACACAATGGATAATAAATGGTCACCAGAAATGCAAAAGAACCAAATACAAAGCTGATACGGTATATCGTTTCGCAGATTCTACAGTGTATCGAACCTCAAAAGACAGTAGTGAATATACCACTGAGATCAGCACGACGAGACGATCAAAACAGTATAAAGATATTTGTGGTACGACCCTCCAAACAAAAATCGATACCGGTATAAAAAATGCTGCTAATCCGTCGAGAATAAGATAAATGGAGTTAAAGAGGTCCAAATCTGACGAAACGAAATGTGACGTCTCAGTCAAAAGATGATTTATATGTTTATTATATAAAAATATTCGGGTTTGGAAAATATTTTATTATCATCAAATTTAACTGATTAGAATTTAAGTAAAATTACATAATAAAATAAACTTCCATATTATCTGATGAAAATTTATCATTTTCTATGTTTATATAGACATATTCCAAATATCAAATTTTTATTTTCCAAATTCAATTATTTAAAATGTCCCAGAAATTCAGTTAATTACGTTAATAAAACCTTTAATACTTACAGGTCGTTACATAGTTGTTTGTGATATATGCAGGATGTGGGAATCCATGTTGTTAACGCTAAAATGTGAACGCTAACACCCCGGTGTGTAAAGTGTAGTTGTGAAAGCACCACCCGATAGATCGGGGAAGAATTACAAGCAAGTAATAGCAGAAAAGCAGTAAACAACAACGATTTTATAGTGGTTCGGCTTAAGGGTATAGCCTACGTCCACTCTAAGTACTTTTATTAATAATCCCGTTACAAACTGATACAATTCTTCTCAAGTACAATACACTTCAAGTTACAAGTGATTTGGAACAAGTCTTAAGCTTCAATGTCGATTAAAGTCCTTAGATTCATGTTGAAGATGTGTGGTTTCTTCGTGAATTTCTTTGATGTATTCCTCTAATCTTGAAAGCTCTAAGTGTTGATGAAGTTCTCAATGCAGCAAGGTAACGGTGTATGAAGAGAATGTGCCCAAAGTCCTTTGAATGTTGGAGATGGGTGCCTATTTATAGAGAGTTCTGATTCTGAAATTTGCCAAGTCCTAAACCGCGGCCGACTCAAGTTAAGATGCAGCCGACTTAAGGTGAGTCGTGACCGGTCTAAGGTCGCCTCCGAGTCAACACCACCTCTTCTCAGTAACATGGCATCGGGCTTATATTAGGTCGTGGACGAGTTAACTTGGTAAGTCGCAAGTCACGGTCTGAACGAGATAACTGGGGAGCTGGATCGGTTGTGACTTGGGTCGTTGCTGAGTTAACATGCGCGTGTCAAGTAGCTGTATAGGATTTGCCTTCATTTGCCTGGGTCGTGAACGGCTTGGCATAAGTCTTAAGTCGGTTGCGACTTAAGTATAGGTCGTGCACCTTTCCATGTCCTGATCAGTTAGGTCTGCAACTCCTTTAGGTAATTAGATCGGTACTTAAGTTAGGTCAGTAGACTTCCTAAGTCGGCATCCTTCAAAGCGTTAGGTCGGCACACTCTTAGCAGTTGGGTCGGCAGACGATGTGAATGGCTAGGTCGGCAACAAGCTAAGGCTATTGAGTCGGAACTTCCTTTGAGCCTTAAGTCGGTCTCCTTCTCAAGCCTTTTAGGTCGGTATCTATCTTAAACCTTATGCAATTAGGTCGGTCTTCTGTGCTAAGATATTAGGTCGGCACCCCCTCGCTAAGTCGGCAGAATGTTAGGTCGTCTATCATTTTGGATCGGTGACTCACGGCCGAGGCGGGGTTAACATTTGCCCCTCGAAACATACACCTAATAGTTAGGTCGTATGCTTCGATATCCTTTAACCCGTTCCTTTTTAGATCGGTAGGTCGTACGCGACCTAACAGTTGGTCGGCCTATGTCCCTTCAGTCCCTACCATAGTGAGATATAAATCGTCCATTTTCTTCATCCTTCTCATTACCTATTTCTTCGATTCCGCCATTAAAAATCTTCCGGGCTCAAAAAAGACGATTTAATTCCAATCAACTACTGAAAACATCTGCTATTCATTGCGTAAGCGATTTCATTCTTTTTTCGACCATAGATTACCATTGATTCGTGAATTCTGTTGCCTAAACTCAAATCGCCTCCCTATATGACGCTCCATCACGAATCTCATCCCGTTTATAGCTGATGGAGCCTAGGTTACTCAATCCGGCTTCAGATGATCGCTGATGGCAGGGTATTGGATTTGTGACAACTTCGAACTGTTGTATTGGGTGATTCGATAGCATGAATGAAGGCTGTTGTTGATGGAATGGTTATCGGGTTAATGGGTAGATGGAGTGTGATGTTGGTTCGGGAGCGAGTCAGTGATTTTGGGTGGCTTATCCTTTAGCCGACCTGGCTCTTAGCAACCTTAAGTCGTGGCTGAGATAGTGCTTGAAGAACACTTGCCGATTTAAACTTTAAGGCCTGAATCGTGACCGAGTTAATACTTGGAAAAGTTCCTGTCTTTCGGACCGGAGCTTACATTCTTATTTCTCCCTTGCGACCTAGAGGACTGAATTGCCAAATTAAAATGCTTAGACTCTGACCCGCTACCGACCTAGCCTTATCTCGCGAAAAACTTTTGAACCGTAGTCGACTTAATACTTGAGCTTTAGACGTGTTATCATTTAGGAGCATAGACCCACTTTGAGCATTTGTCTTGAGCTACCGAACTATATTGTTTGAATTTTGAACTTCCTCAACTTTAAACTTGCTTGAATCTCATTGTATTATTTCACAGGCCGCATTAACTTATAAGCTGCTAACCTGCTGAAAATAACAAACAAAGAAAACCAAGGCGAAAATACTGCCATCGACTGCCCATGTCAGATGACAGATTAGTCAAGACAAGACAAGCAACTTAATTATATTGCATGAAATGTTTGTGAATCAATCAGTTAAAGTTAAACATTAATGCAAAGTATCAATAATCTGAACTGATTTATCTGCATCAACATCTTACTTGCATACTTAGGCTTAAAACAATAGTCCCTGAATTTCATAACTAACAAATGCTTGCTAGTTTTTATTCCAGTTATATTTGTTCACTGCTTGATTGATTTTACACAACACTTCACACACTTTAGGAAACGTGCACCTTCATGTTTGAATACCCAGTTGTTTATGTAGAATGACTTCCCACCGAGAAGAAGAAGTGGTAACTCCAGAGGAAGAAACTTTTCCGATAGCTGTTCCCATAGAGAATCCTCCGGAGAGAACCCCGACTATTCTAACTTCGAGAGCGTTTGTCCAGCTGCGCACTCAATTTGGCTTTGCTGAAAGTGATGTTCTTCTCCCTTGGCCAAGTGATACTGCTGACAATCCTCCCTATGGCTTTGTTGCAGTCAATCGCCAAATGTGCTTAAGTGGGGCGATTCCTCCTTTTAACGACTTCCTTCGAACTCTTCTCCTTTGGTTGACAATCTCTCCGTTTCAACTTCATCCCAATGGCTATGCCATCTTGACGGGGTTATGTGTTTTGTTTAGAAGAACCCTTGATCGCCTACCGAGCTTTGAAGAAATTCGTTATCTGTGCTCGTTTGCAAAGAGTAAAGATCATCCTTCCCTCATTATTGTGAGAAGTGCCAGAAACCGCAAGCTCATTTCCGATCTTACTGAAAGCGTTCATGGATTTTTGAACCAGTTTTTCTTTGCCCGCTGTCCCTCAGGCTTTTATGCCATCTGGAGAGTAGGAAGTAAGATTAGTGTTTCTATTTTCTCCGTTTTGAAACTTTTTCGAGATCCGAACTTTCAGTTGCTAATTTCATTCTTTGTTCCTTTCGGCACTTCCTCTCCCCTCTAGAGACCCAATTCACAAGCAAGTTTTTGAGAGGTTGAGTGCCGTGGCCACAGAATAGAGGAGCATAAAATTTCTGTTGAGGGATGAATTTTTACATCAACATGGGCTTCTACACACTTCTCGCTCTATGCATGCTCATGAAGTTCCAACGGAAGTCCCCGATTCTCCGATAAAAACTCCTGAATCTTCGCTGGTGAAGTGCTCCACTTCTGTCGATGTCGATGTTGCGGGGCCATCTGGTAAACTTGCCCAGGTTATCGAGGAAGAAGAGCCTCGGGGATCCTCTCATCATTCACAAGAATCTGGTGAAAAGGCTAAGAAATCCAGTCCTGTCAAGCAAAGCAGGGACGATACCTTCGAAGGATTGAGCGACCTCTTCGCTACTTCACAAGAGATCTTCAAAGATGACCCTACTACTGCCGGGATTTCTTCTTCAGTAGTTGAAGCTACTTCTATTTTGCAACAGCCGTCGTCGACTCAAGAGTTGACGTTAACTATTACACCCACAACCACTCCCCAAATAAAGAGTGGTTCGTAGATTAATGCGCGTAGTTTGCACAACACACACTTAGAATTTCTCATCACTTCTATGCACTTATCTTCTTGCACTTTAAAGATTTCTAAAGCTTATTATTTTAATTCCAGATTCTCCTATGGGGCGCAGCGGCTCGTACTATGACGATTTCCAGCGCTACGGGAGGCGTAGCCAGTATGATTACAGGCGTTACCTTCCTTCCTACAGAGAGTCGGATGAAGAGAGGGCTGCCCGAAAGGCTCATGAAAGGAGGACTGAAGAAGAACATCGTGAAAGAAGGGAGAGAGAAGAGCGCCATGATTCTTGGCAAAAAGGCGATGACTCTCACAAGAGAAAATCTCATGACGATCGAGGAAAAGGTCACATGAGTGAAGACTTAAGCAAACGAGCCCGTTACAGTGAAAAGCAGGCCTCTACTACTCCTGAGAAAGTTACTATTCCTGCCTCACTCGACATTCCTTCTGACTCTCCTGCTCTTGGGAAATCAGATATTCAAACGATAATTAGCAGGCCCAAATTTCAAGTTGGACCGGGTCCTGCCACTCTGCAGAGCCGATTTCCTCAATGGTGCCTTAAGGGGGTGAGGTTCGACCTAGACTTGGTCCCCATCGACAAGTCTGCTATGTTGCGCAATCTTGATGCAGTCAAGCTCGATATCGAGAGGATGTCAAACTGGCAGAAGCTTGTCGATGAGCTTCAAAGGGTTAACCGTGCCAACATAGAGGCCATGCTTACTATGGAAAACGATAAGGCCGAATGGAAAAAGGTCGTTGAGCAACACGACACCGAGATGAGGAACATTGCTTCTTACAATGAGGAGCTTGAAGCAAAAGTCGAGGAATTGAAACATGAGCTTGCTGCTTCCTCTACTTCCTATTCTCAAAAAGAAGAAGTGCTCCTGAAACAAGTGAGAGACGCTCACGCTAGCCAAAGGGATGCCGAAGACAGGCTAGAAGTACAAAAAAGAATCAGTGAAGGCTATGCTACTGATATTGCTGAGCTCCGAAAGAAAAACAACTCCCAGGAGGCGGAGATACAAATGCTTAAGCTTCAGCTTGCCAAAACTGAAAGGGAGCGTGATGAGGCTGTCGCCGGCAGAATCGCAGCCGAAGAATCTCATGAGGCGACTAAAAACAGCATCAGCTCAACATTATTCGACTTCTACTTGCACAGCGTCTTAGGGCGTGGAAGCCTTGCCTTTATAGGCCCCAAGTATGAAATCACACTGGCTGAAGTTTGGGAGACAGCACTTGATATGCTCGATGGTAAAGGTGCTGGATATGCTGAGTCAGCCCTTGAAGAGCATTATCTTGATGACGAAGCCCGTGCCGCTCTTGCCAAGGGTAAGGAGCAGCTTGCCAGAGCGGGGGCCGGGATGGCGGAAGAAGAGCGTTCTGAAAAAGAAGTACCGCCTACCATCTCCGAACGTCCTCTAGTTTCTCCCGAGGTGGACATTACAGGCCCTAGTGCTCGTTTGCCGCCTCCTACAAGAACAGGGGTAATCACCCCTACTGATGAAGAGGCTTTGGAGGACATTGGGGCCCAGAATTATGAGATTGAACTGACAAAGCAAATATCTTCAGGCAATTTCGACATTGGTCCGATTCAGGTGGATTGCCTGCTGATTCCTCAACAATTTGATGAGCTTCTCGATTACCTCCTGAATCTCGATGAACCCATATCTCCCTTCTTTCGGGAAGATACTAACATTTTCAATTTTTCTTCTTCTGCAGTTGAAACAACAAGTGCCGTGCAGTCTTCGCCTTCTCTGGTTATTCCTCCTCCATCTCTTCAGGTGACTCCTCCTTCTGCTTCACAACCTGGGTCACAAGAGGAGAAAATTGAGGCTCTTCATGGTTTGGATGACCCTGTTGCCTCGCAGGAGCAAAAAGATGAGGGACTCGAAGGAGGCGAGATCTCTCCGGAGCGGACTCCTTCTGAAGACGTAGTTTTGTCCGCTCTCGTTACTCCGGGGAGTGAGTCTTCTTCGCAGAGAAGAAAGAAGCTTGGGACATCGAAGAGGAGGGGGAAGAAAATTATCACCACTGAAGAGGAATCGGAAATTGCGCCAGTTGTACCTCCCTCCCCTTCTTCCCTCATGCCTTCAGACCAACCTGAAAGACCCGAAAAGCTAACCACTCGGCCGGGTAAAGGGTCTAAAGGCGGCAAAAAGAAATGAAGAGTTGAGCTTTTTGATTCCTTTTTTGTGTAATGGTCGGATGTTGTGCAGGCACCGGCCCCTGCTTCTTATTTTGAAACCTGTATCTGCAATATCTGCAATTGAATAAAATGATTCTTTATTTGTACATACTTCTGTTTGAATTTGAGAATGCATTTATTATTCATTTTTGCACAAGTTTATTTATATGATATTGCAGCGGGCTTATGGTATGTTGTTTGAGTATTACTTTACTGATGCAGCTATACTATTATACCATGTTGCCCCCATACCTTAAGCTTGCTGCAATATTTTATACTTCGAGGGGACTTGCACTCTTATTTGCTAAAGAATAATTATTTTATTCTTTAAAGAAATTTTTTTGTAGAGTACAACTCCCTTCGTATAAGTTTCTACGCTTTGTCGTTCGAAGAAATCACTTTTTTCTTTTGCTTATGTGCATATTTTACCAAGTGAATTCCTCTATGTGGTAAAACGGACCTCTGAAGGGTACTTTAACTTCTTTTCTTTTTCTTTTTTTTTTTTTTTTTTTTTTGACGATCGTTTTCCATAGTAGGTAAATTACTCTTCCTTTGAAAGTTAAAGTACGCTTTTGATGAGGATTTTTTTTATATACAAAGTTGTACCTCTGAGGAGGGATTTTTCACGTTTCAACACTTGGAAGTTTTATTTCAATCTCGGTGAAACGTGTACCTCCAAAGAGTTGTGCCTTTTAAGAAAGCCTTTTCACGTTTCAACACTTGGAAGTTTTATTTCAATCTTGGTGAAACGTGGGCTTCCGAAGAGGTCTTTCTTCTTGATTGTGTCCCCGGGAGGGGGTTGTACCTCTAAGGAGGGATTTTTCACGTTTCAACGCTTGGAAGTTTTATTTCAATCTTGGTGAAACGTGTACCTCCAAAGAGTTGTGCCTTCGAAGAAAGCCTTTTCACGTTTCAACACTTGGAAGTTTTATTTCAATCTCGGTGAAACGTGGGCTTTCAGGAAGGTCTTTATTTTGTTTTTGCATTTCAACTTTGGTGAACTGAAATTCCGAAGAGCGGTTGTTACACTTCAACTCCTGGCGAAATGTGCCTCCGAAGAGGGCTTTTATTTTGTTTACATTTCAACTCTGGTGAAGTGAAATCCCGAAGAGCGGTCATAACACTTCAACTCCTGGTGAAATGGGCCTCCGAAGAGGGCTTTTATTTTTTTTGCATTTCAACTCGTGTGAAGTGAAATCCCGAAGAGCGGTCATAACACTTCAACTCCTGGTGAAATGTGCCTCAGAGAGGGTTTTCATCGCCTGGAAGTTACTCTCTCATGGTTGGAGGGTCATGACTCCTCCAATCTTTTTTTGTTGAGTAGAGAACTTTCTTTTTTGTGGCGTATGACCCATTAGAGGTCTTTTATCCTCCGAAGAGTTGCGCCTCCGAAGAGGACTTGTGCTGCTGATGGTAGCTTTGGTTGTTCCTCTGTTCACTTGCTTATGCCTTTTCAGCGATCCTCTTTTTTTTTTTTTTCTTTTCAAGTTTTCATTCCCCTTTTCTCGCAAGTGGCTTGTTTAATCCAAGGAAGCGTACTTCATTGTCAGGCAAGTTCGTGAGAACGGGCACTAGCTTCCTAATTGGATGTTCGTTCGTTCAAACAATCTCAATTTATTAGCAAGGGCTCGTTTCTATCGAAATCATAAGCCGTTCAATTGAAGTATTTCCTATCTAGGATTTGAATTCGGGGCCTTTATGACTTGAAATTTGTTTGTTGAATGATGGTGAGAATCACTCGGCCTTATTATGCGCAAGTTTTATTTCCATTGTCTGCAAAAATTTAAATCGACATTTCAGCAATACATTTTATGTATTTTTATATCGAAAACAAAGCAAACATATAATAATAATAAGGAACACAAGATTTATAGTGGTTCGGCCATGAAATTGGGCCTACATCCACTTTATATTCTTTCATTATTTACTTGCATCAGTTTCACAATTGCTTTCAATTACAAGAATCATACATTCATAATTCTTTTTACAATGTTTCAACAAAATTTTCAAGTAAAGTATGGACGCAAATGGTTGTTGTTCCATGCCCTTGGAATTTGATCTCCATCAACAGTGGTGAGCTTGAATGTGCCGTCAAGAAGCTTCTGACCTATTACATACGGTCCTTCCCAATTTGGCCCAAACACACCTGTTGCGGTCATAATTCTTTTCAGGACTAGATCTCCAATTTCAAAGCTACGTTGACGAACTTTGGAATTGAAATGTCTGGCTATCCTTTGCTGATGAGCTGCAACTCTGAGGTTAGCTTCATCTCTTTTTTCGTCAAGGAGATCCAGCGCTTCAAGTTGTAGCTTCTCATTTTCTGCTTGATTGAAGTGGATTCTTCTGTGTGAAGGGACCTCTGTTTCAACCGGGATCATTGCTTCCGATCCGTATGCTAACGAAAAAGGAGTATACCCAGTTGCAGTTTTGTGAGTAGTTCTGTATGCCCATAGTGCAACCGGTAGTTTATCGACCCAACCACCTTTTGCTCTTTCGAGTTGCTTTTTGATGGTTGATTTGATGATCTTGTTCACTGCTTCCACTTGCCCGTTTGCCTGCGGATGAGCTACTGCCGAAAAGCTTTTCTGGATTTTGAATCGTTTGCAAAAATCCTGGAATTCCTCGCTTTCAAACTGAGTACCATTGTCTGTGATTATTTTCTGAGGCACACCGTATCTGCAAATGATATTCTTGGTCACAAAGCTTATCATTTTCTTAGAAGTGATAGTAGCCAATGGTTCAGCTTCAGCCCATTTAGTAAAGTAATCAACTGCAACAATAGCATATTTAATTCCTGATTTATCAGTTGGTAGCGGCCCAATGAGATCCATTCCCCAAATTGCAAATGGCCATGGACTGACCATCTGTGTGAGTTCGGTAGAAGGTGCTCTAGGAATTTTGGCAAATCTTTGGCATTTGTCACATTTTCGGGAGTAATCTGCAGCATCTCGATTAATTTCTGGCCAAAAATATCCGTATCGGAGAATTTTCTTTGCTAATGTTTGACCACCTGAATGATCACCACATTCTCCTCCATGCACCTCAGCTAGGATTGTTTTGGACTCTTCTCGGGATACACATCGAAGCAATGGCATTGAGAATCCCCGTCTGTACAATCGGCCATCCTGAATTACATAGCGAGAGGCTTTCCTTAGTAGCTTTCGTCTTTCTATCGAATTTTCTGGCAGAGAACCTCTGAGTAGGTAGTCCAGTATTGGAGTCATCCATGACTCTTGTTCTTGAGATACATTCATAATCCAGTCTATATCCATCTCGTCTATACTCGGTGCTGAAAGGACTTCTACAGGGACCAATCCCAATAGTTGAGCTTCACCAGAACTTGAATACTTTGCGAGGGAATCTGCCTTCATATTCTCTTCCCGAGGAATGTGGCTTATTGAATAGTGATCAAGTTCACATAGGAGTTCCCAAGCCTTTGACAAGTAGGAAGGCAGGTTTCCACCTTTTGCTTGAAATTCTTTCTTGACTTGGCATACAATAAGCTGAGAATCACTGAAGATCTGTAATGCTCGAATGTTTAGCTCTTTAGCGATTTTCAGACCTGCAATAAGAGCTTCATATTCTGCTTCATTGTTTGTTGAAGGAAATTCCAATCTTAATGCATAACATAATGATCGACCTTCAGGAGTTTCAAGTACCACTCCGGCTCCAGAACAGTAGTCATTTCTTGCGCCATCAACATACATCTTCCACTAGATTGGGGAATCATTGATCGTTTCTTCCTCACCATTATCTTTCTCTGTGAATTCTGCAATGAAATCAGCTAAAGCTTGTCCGTTGATTGCTTTTCGGGGGTGATAGGTGATGTCATATTGACTGAGTTCAATGTTCCATTTTAGAAGGCGACCCGAAGTTTCAGGGCGAAATAGGACATGCTTTAGAGGTTGATCAGTGAGTACTTTGATAGGATGAGCTTGGAAATATTGCCTCAGTTTCCTTGATGCAACTAGTAGGCAATAGGCGAGTTTTTCCAACTTGGAGTAATTCAGCTCCGCCCCAGTGAGTCTTTTGCTGATATAGTAAACCGGATGTTGAATCCTTTTGTCTTCCCGTATCAGTGCTGCACTTAGAGCATGAGATGATACTGCCAAGTATATAAGAAGATCCTCACCATTGCCTGGCCTAGAAAGTATTGGAGGCGTTTCCATATGACGGATCAACTCATCGAAGGCTTTTTGGCATTCGGATGTCCATTCAAAATTCTTCTTTCCTTTCTTCAGGGCGTCAAAGAATGGGATGCATTTATCAGTGGCTTTGGAAATGAACCGACTCAGGGCGGCGACCTTTCCGTTGAGACTCTGCAATTCCTTCTTCGTTCTAGGAGCTTTGACTTCTTTCAAGGCAGTAATTTGAGCTGGACTAGCCTCAATGCCCCTAGCACTGACGATGAAACCTAAGAACTTTCCGGACTCGACCCCAAATGTACATTTCAGAGGGTTAAGTTTCATTCTGTATTTCCGGAGGACTGCGAACATTTCTGCTAAGTGTTCAATGTGATCCGCTGCTTTCCTGGACTTCACTAACATGTCGTCGACGTAGACTTCCATAGTTTTGCCCAATTGCGGTTTGAACATAGCATTAACAAGTCTTTGGTAGGTTGCCCCTGCATTTTTCAATCCGAAGGGCATAACTCTGTAGCAATAAAGTCCAACATCTGTGATAAAGCTTGTATCCTCCTGATCCGGCTCGTGCATCATGATTTAGTTATAACCGGAGTAGGCATCCATGAAAGATAACAATTCATGTCCCGCAGTTCCGTCTACCAGTTGATCGATCCTGGGTAATGGGAAGCAATCTTTGGGGCAAGCCTTGTTTAGATCAGAAAAATCAATGCACACTCTCCATTTTCCATTAGCTTTCTTGACCAACACAGGATTTGAAACCCAATTCGGATATGTAGATTCTTTGATGAAGTTATTTTCTATGAGTCGATCAACTTCTTCTTTTAATGCTGCTGACCTTTCTGGACCTTGGGTTCTTCTTTTCTGTTTAACTGGCGTAAACTTTGGGTCAATATTCAGAGCGTGTACTGCAACTTCTGGGGATATTCCACACATATCGGCATGAGTCCAAGCAAAGACATCCAGATTTGCTTTCAGGAAAGATATCAAGATATTCTGAATTGACACATTAAGCTGTGAACCCACATTTAACACCTTATTTGGGTCCTTCGGGTCAACAGGTACCGGAACTGTCGTTTCCACCGGTATCACTCTATTCTCCCCTGCACTGGCTTTTCTGGGATCCATTTCTTTCCGTGCCCCGCTGTGCTCGCCAGTGCAGGGTCCGCCCCGTAATTGCTACAAGGCTGGTTCTTTGATGCGGACTGGGGTTGCCGCATCCTTCCCCATTTCTCTTTTTCTTGACTCTCGCAGCTCTGTCAAATAGCATTCTCGCGCAGCATTTTGATCCCCTTTTATAACTCCTACTCCATTGTCAGTAGGGAATTTAATAGTGAGGCACCACGGGGCTAGGATAGCTTTGAATGCTGCGAGTGTTGGACGGCCAAGAAAAGCATTATAAGCAGAAAACTCATCGACAATCACAAATGTTTGCTTGCGGACCACTTTCCTTTCTGCTTCCCCAAGTTCTACAAGCAGATCGATGGTCCCAATTGGTTGTTTTGGCTCCCCAGTGAAGCCAGCGATCCTCTATGATGAGGCTTGTACATCAATCATAGGGATTTTCATCTGGTCAAATGTCTTCTTGAAGAGGATATTACATGATGCTCCGCAGTCAATGAGGACTCTTCTGACAATGGCCGGTCCAATACCAGCCGAGATGACCAAGGGGTCTAGGGTAGGAGCTTCTATACCTGTGGAATCTCTAGCTCTGAAAACAATATCATCGCTGAAAGTTTTCTATTGTTTCAGGGGCGTAGTGTCTTCTAAAACAAAGACGTCTTCTTCGGCTGGAGCATATTTCAAAGCCCTGGAATATCTCTCCATCTCACCCCAGCTCTTGCCAGCTGGGTGAGGTCCTTCTGTAATGACATTGATAACGGGCCTTCCAGATTCATGTCCCGTAGCTTTCTCACCTGTCCTAGGCTGATGAACAGGAACCTGTTGCCCCTGACTTGACGATGCAGGATTGTTGCTATTTTTCTTCACGAATTGCTGCAGTTTGTTTTCTCTTAGCAACTCTTCAATCAGATTTTTCAACTGGCGGCATTCATCAGTTTCATGACCGGGTTGATTGTGGAAGCGGCAGAATTTCCCACTCTGTATGGCTTTTTTCCCGGTTCTCAAAGGGATAGGTTTAGGGAAATCGACGGAATCTTTAGTGGCCAGGTAGATGTGCTCCGGTGTATGTGATAATGGAGTATATTCTGATGGCTTGAAGGATCGGGGCTTCTTCAGATTACCCTGTTTCTTCCCATTATTATTCTCCCTTTTTTGCCCCACCGATTCATTCTTGCGTGGAGCGACAGTGTTGTCTTCTGCTTTCTCCAACACTGTCTTTACTGGTAAAGGACGGCTTTCCAAGCGAATGAATTCATCTGCTTTTTTGTAGAACTTTTCGAGAGAGGTTGGCTCCTTCATATTTAACCATTTCCCAAATTCGCTTGACTTATCAATAGCCCTCATCAGATAAGTCAATATCATTCGTGGTTCAGCATTGTCCACCTCAGCCAGCGCTATATTAAAGCGGTTCAAGAAGGATCTGATAGACTCACCAGGATTCTGCTCTAAACTCGATAGTGACATAATGTCCTTGGCCTTCGAAGCATATAGTCTAAACTGCTCCTTGAATTTTCTGGTCAAGTCTGAAAACTGATCGATAGATCGGACTGGCAACTTGGTGAACCATAGTAGAGCCACACCTTCCAGGTATATAGGGAAATATCGACACTTTATTTCGTCAGAGGCCCTGGCACCTGTCATGTGCCAATCATATTTATACAAGAACTCATTCGGATCACTTGTCCCTTTGTAAGCTGGAATAGTCGGAGGGACAAACTTCCTTGGAAATTCCGCCTTCAAGATTTTTTCAGTGAACGGAGTTTTACTTGGAGCGAAACCCCATTCCTTCTCATCTTCAACCCTTTGCATACCAGAAAGATATTCCTCATCATGCCGAGTTCTAGATCCACCAGCCTTAGGAACTGCCTGCTCAAAGGGACTAGTAGCCCTTTCAGGAGCATTCCTTTCACTAACATCATGAATGTTGCCAGCACAGTTCCTTTCATTACAAGCTGGTTGATTGTTTGCCCCAAGTAAATCGTTCAATTTATTCAGAATCAGAGCATTCTGGGCACTTTGAGCCTCTAATTGTGCATTTTGGGCGTTTATCTGCTGGTTTAGCCCTAGAATCACAGCATCCAACTCCGCTTTCGTAACTCCAACAGACGGAGTGGGTTGATTAGGTACAGGGGAAGCGGAGGTTCCCTCTTGAATGTTTCCAGATCTGATAGATCTACTTTTCCTTCCAGGAGCCATGATCTCAGATAGACTTCTGGTTTTCAAGGAAATTCTTTCTTCAAATCTCTGCGAAGCAATGATGACAGTTTTCCTGAGTTCAATTCTCAGTGAAAGCACCAAAAATGTTAACGCTAAAATGTGAACGCTAACACCCCGGTGTGTAAAGTGTAGTTGTGAAAGCACCACCCGATAGATCGGGGAAGAATTACAAGCAAGTAATAGCAGAAAAGCAGTAAACAACAACGATTTTATAGTGGTTCGGCTTAAGGGTATAGCCTACGTCCACTCTAAGTACTTTTATTAATAATCCCGTTACAAACTGATACAATTCTTCTCAAGTACAATACACTTCAAGTTACAAGTGATTTGGAACAAGTCTTAAGCTTCAATGTCGATTAAAGTCCTTAGATTCATGTTGAAGATGTGTGGTTTCTTCGTGAATTTCTTTGATGTATTCCTCTAATCTTGAAAGCTCTAAGTGTTGATGAAGTTCTCAATGCAGCAAGGTAACGGTGTATGAAGAGAATGTGCCCAAAGTCCTTTGAATGTTGGAGATGGGTGCCTATTTATAGAGAGTTCTGATTCTGAAATTTGCCAAGTCCTAAACCGCGGCCGACTCAAGTTAAGATGCAGCCGACTTAAGGTGAGTCGTGACCGGTCTAAGGTCGCCTCCGAGTCAACACCACCTCTTCTCAGTAACATGGCATCGGGCTTATATTAGATCGTGGACGAGTTAACTTGGTAAGTCGCAAGTCACGGTCTGAACGAGATAACTGGGGAGCTGGATCGGTTGTGACTTGGGTCGTTGCTGAGTTAACATGCGCGTGTCAAGTAGCTGTATAGGATTTGCCTTCATTTGCCTGGGTCGTGAACGGCTTGGCATAAGTCTTAAGTCGGTTGCGACTTAAGTATAGGTCGTGCACCTTTCCATGTCCTGATCAGTTAGGTCGGCAACTCCTTTAGGTAATTAGATCGGTACTTAAGTTAGGTCAGTAGACTTCCTAAGTCGGCATCCTTCAAAGCGTTAGGTCGGCACACTCTTAGCAGTTGGGTCGGCAGACGATGTGAATGGCTAGGTCGGCAACAAGCTAAGGCTATTGAGTCGGAACTTCCTTTGAGCCTTAAGTCGGTCTCCTTCTCAAGCCTTTTAGGTCGGTATCTATCTTAAAACTTATGCAATTAGGTCGGTCTTCTGTGCTAAGATATTAGGTCGGCACCCCCTCGCTAAGTCGGCAGAATGTTAGGTCGTCTATCATTTTGGATCGGTGACTCACGGCCGAGGCGGGGTTAACACATGTGTGATTCCAAGACCTATTAAGGTACGAGAATTCATACGTGATTTTGAGATCTGTTGAGGAATTCACATGTGATTTCGAGATCTATTGTGATGTGGGATCATTCTGTGGTTTCGAGATCTGTTCCAATTGGGAACTCGTGTGTCGATATTTGTTTGAGTCGTAACTTGTGTGCTGGGATGTTGAACGTGGCTTCTCCATCCGTAATGACAAAAAACAAAGATAGGAGGCATAACCTATAGGGTTTATCTAACTTAAAGGGTGCAGGCACTCCATTCTAATAAAACTTAAGGATATGCATGCAGAAGTGATGTGAACCGGTACCACATGTTCGGGCGTGGACCAATTTTTCCTATAGTATATTTTATCTAGAGATATATGATGCTCAAAAGGATATATCTGATCCTTGTGCAAGGGAACTATTCTCGAAATACTGATGGCACCTCAATGGAATCCTACATAATCAGCGAATGCGCCTTAGCGCTTGTGATTGTATACATATTATTGTTGTGATGCACACCCACCAGAATTGCACCTATGTGATTATACATATTTCATACCATAGACATTATTATATTATCACTGGATTTTATAATAGAAATGGTTTAGTTATCATAAGGTAAAAATTTGTCTATGATTATTGGCAATGTGGTCTTACGAGTTACCCTTATTTTGAAGGTTTTACAAATATAGCAATCCATATGATTTGAGTTTTTCATGCCAGTTTATTAAAGTGATCTAGGTGTTATTTTCTTATAATGCTTGGGTTAGCTCTAGTTTATTTTCAGGTTTAGTTGTGATTCATTAGAGATCTTGTAAAGGAGCTGAATGATTTCTTAACGTGCTTATTTTCCTGTGCGTTGCTTTTTTCTTATCATGTTTGTAAGGATGGGATGTTATAACTCTCCAAGATGATGATAGGTTTGTTTAATCTGATTGATATATGTATATCAAAGTTGTTTTTGGTAAAGAACTTTTGGGATTTATATATTATCGTTTCACATGTGAGATTCTGATATTGTGTTCTTCTTTCGTATTATGTTTCTTTTTCATATTTTTACCTTAACATTCTATCATTTTGGCACTTGGGTGCCTGGCATGTGAATGACGTGAATGTATTAGTGTCGAATGTTTGTGCCAAAATTGGTCACAAACACCCGATAGTCGATTATTCACAATTACAGATCTCAGATGAACAATAAGTATTAAAATCACTCAGAAAATTCACAGTAATGCAGTAAATGACACAAGATTTATAGTGGTTCGGCGATCTTGCCTATGTCCACTCTGAAGCTTATGATTTTATTGATTCACTTGATGATTTCAATCCGTTACAGCGGATTACAGTAGGCTATAGCTCTGATGTTAGAATACAATGGTGATAGAAAGATGTAGAATTGAATCCGGCAGATTCTGGACGTCGAATGGCCAAAAAGATCCTCATTCTGTAGGCTTCGGGGGGCTATTTATAGGCGTAGGAGGCTGAGATTGTGCTCCAACTTTGGGAGACTTCTTCTGGCACGTGAGTGGTCCCACGCGACCGACCCCACTAAGTTTCGACTCGATCTGTGATCCATACGAAACGATTTCGTATCCATCAAACATTGATCCAATCGAGCTGAAACTTGGCAGGAACATTCTTTACCTTGTATGGAAGATGCTTTAAAAATTTCGTAGCATTTGGGTGTGTGGTTTGGGAGATATGATCGATACGAGTTGGAATGTTTCGGTTGGCTATTTGTTTCGAACCCATCAATTTGAATCGATCAATTTCTAATCGATCGTGCACGTGATGAAGCATTGACATGGGCGCATTCCTCGTTCCGATCCACTCTTAGCTCCAAGTTGACCGTGTCGCGTCCATGAATTTTGCCTCGTTCGTATCGAGTGTCGTTACATACTTCGAATCAATCATCCACGTCTACCTCGCATCAATTCGTAGCCTGTTTTGTTCAAACCCAGATGGATGGCTTAGCTCATATCGTGGCATAGTTCGTATCGATAGGTTTAATGGATACGAATAGGTGGATAGGAACTAAAGCTACTTGATGGATTCGAATAAATGCCTCCTTCATGGATATGAACTAGACGTTGGTTGATCAATGCGAAGCGCGTGACCAGTTGATGGACTTGAAGTTGATCAATACGAAGGATGGATGCGAAACTGGTCGACACGAAGTGGCCGAGTTTGCTGGATTCGAACAGTGCGATGGTGTATCGATTCGAACATGATGGGTTCCAAATCAGACGAAACATGATGGATACGAACTAAGGGTTGGTGATGGATACGAAAAGAGGGTATTCTCTTCCAACTTGCATCGATCATAACTTGAGCATACGGACTTGGATTGACCTGAAAATTGAAACGCTGGCTTACATGACTTTGCTTGTTATGTCCTATCAATTGTAGCTTGAGCCGGGCTTGGACAAAATTCATCGATATCCATAGCAGAGCAATGTATAACCAATCTTTGAGACGAACTATCTTTTTTTTCCGATCGATCTTTTGGTATCACGGGCTTTGCCAAAAAGCGGGATAACATTGAAATTCAGGGTTAAAAAGGTGGATCATTACATGTGGTATTAAAGTCAAAGGTTAAGCAAGAATCTTGCCTTAGGTGGGTATAACTCATTAAGAGATAGTGTAATGGAATGCCTTACAATGAGCTGAGTGTAGTTTAAATATGGGAGTACATACTTGTTGTTATTATAAAAATGTTTTGTATTTCGTTGATCAATTTTTTGAGTGGTTTATGGATTCTAGTCATTACGTGTTGCTATCTAATTGATAGGGATCTCTAAACACTTGAACAACGAAAACAAACATAGTATTGCTTTGAAGTTGGTAGATGAAATAATTTTACTTAGGATTATAATTTATATGCAAAAGGATAATTTTCATAAATTGATATAGTTATTTATGATATGTTTGTTTGTTAGGAAATGTAATGTTTGATTAGTATCGTTTGATATTTGATTAGTTGTGCTCGACTAGTTTATGAGCAGTTTTACCTTTTCAGTGCATAGGTGGAGTAGATAGTAACTGTGGGAACAATAAATGAACATCTAGTGAATTTAGTTTCATAGTTTGACTATAAGTCATTCCTTGATACTATTGGGTTAAAAATTTAATTTCAAGGAAAGTTGTTTATTATAATCTTACTGAAAAGATAAGATATTTTAATAATAAATACTTGTGTGATAGTTTTATATAAGAAGTGACTTATATAAATATGGTTTATAAATATAGTTTATAACAAAAAGGATTTGAACTTAGAATTTGTGAACTTAAGTCCCAGTATTTTAGAATTAGTTTTCTAAAATTTTGGAAAAGATAATACTAATATTATTTGAAAGTAAATTTTAGGAAATTAATTTATGAAATTGACATCATGGTACTTAGTAATATTTTGAAGTATTTAATAAGTTTTGGAAATGATTTTGGTTAAGTCCGAAAGGCATGAGTTAGGAGTACTGAACCCACTTATGTCGTTGAAAAATAATTCGGATGATGATTGCAGCACCATCGACGTTTATTTTCGATTTTCAAATTGGAGGATGCTACTATAGTAGCTTTGCTACAAAGTTGTTTTGGTAAGAGTGGTTTTGATTTGAACACCGGTATGATTTGATATACAAAAAGTTATTAGTATATATTATTTCAAAATGATTTGAAATGAAAATCGAGTGTTTAGTTCTTAAATTTTCTATTAAGATATTTTATGGACTCGTGTGTCCTATGCATTAAGGTAATTTTGGCTGTTCATCTTGTTTGTTCAGTTGATTAATAGTTTTTCATTTGTTGAAATGAAATGGAATTTTAGACGATTTTGGACAGTCGAAACATTGAAATTTTTATAAGAAACTGAAGTTATGTTTATAACAGTTAAGTTTTATGTAACGCTTGATTTGAAAGGATAATAGAAGTTAAACAAGTTTAAATTGATTGAATATCCATGTTAAGCAAAATGAATAGTATGGTTCTGTATATCTTTAAGAATGTAGTGGAGTACTATACGAGTACGAACTTAAGTTATGCAATGTTTAATAACTTGAAATAAATTTTATGAAATGTAAGTGATTTTAGTATTAACCGAGGAATACTACATGATAATTAAATGTGGATTAAAAATGAAAAGTAATCGGTGTAATTAAAGAAACCAATTGAATAGTGTATGCAAGTTGTACATAGATCATTTTACTCGTATAATGGCTTTTGATATAGGACTTGAGTATATGGATTTCGAGGTGATATTCACTGGTATAAGTTAGGATTTTTTGCTCTATTCTTGATGGCGAACACTTAATACGGATTTTTGATATGATTCTGAAGTTTCCTATCATAATATATGGCGACGTGAGGAGATCGGATTTTTTTAATCAAGAAACCTGATCGGAGTCTGCACTAGAGAGGTTGATTGATCTATACTAGTATGGAAGTAGGGTTTACGTGATTGAGCTAGCGACCAGATTTGGTATAGTGTACAGATGGTATATGTACATCATGCAGGCTTTAGTATAATTATATGCTATGTCTGTTGGCTTGAGGAGAGTTTGGGAAATGACTCTTCGAATTATTAGTGTAGCATGAGTGATCAATTCAGTAATAATCTGAGGCTACTGAGCATAAGGTACGCTTAGTAGATTATTTATCATACTTGTGCAATAAGATGATTTCTTAACTTGGGCAAACCGTGAGCTTTTGTTTGTAATTATTGCAGTACTATATATTATTGTTTTAGGAATATTTCTTTGGTTGCTAGTGATTGCACTACATTAGGTATTGATATGTGATTGTTGCTTGTGTTGCTCGTATTAATATTTCAAGGATGAAATTCTTCTAAGGGGAATGAACACAACGACTCGGATTTTCGAACATTTTATTTTTATGTACTGGAATTATTTACATATTTAAATAATGGATTTAATATGAATAAGAATAATTTTGAAAGCTTATTTAAAGTCTTTTTAAGTAATAAGTGATAATGGCAAAAAGTTAATTTATAATTTAAGTGATTAAATTTATTTTAGTTAACGTGCGAAAATTTCATTGTGAAGCACCGTCTTGGATTTTGATGAAACTAGTGCCGTCGAATTCGTAATAATGAATTGTTATACGTCGATGAATTTCATGGCGATCGGATGTGATATGCGATCGTTCATGCTCGAAACGCGCAGTGTTTAATTTATGAGAATATAATATAATATATATTATTTTATAAATAATCTTAAAATTAACCTATTTCCTATTCCTCTTTCTTCTTGCTTCATAGAACATGAGCCGCCACCATATTCCTCATATCAACCAATTAAATCGGGTGTTACAGTTAACGGATTCGAGCGATTTTCGATTAAATGGCGTCGTGTGGTCGAAAGCATCACGTCATTGTGTTTCATTTTTTGTATGATGTTTCATGGCAGTGTTCGAGTTTGGATGTGCCGTGTTAGGGTTGAGTGCGGTTAGAGTTTTAGGTAGAGTTAGAAGAGGTAGCGATGGTCATTCGAATTCTCTAGAGGAGATGCATCTTTTGGCGTCAACGGTAGTAATCATCAATGGTAGAAAGGGCCACTTAGGCATTGTAACGACCTGCCCTTCACTCCATAGAAAGACGCATCATTATAGGAAAGAAAGGGATAGAAAAAGAGAAAAGATAGAGAAGAAAGAAAGAAACAACATCAGAATCTCAATAGCGGAACGAATAAATTGTATTAATCACATAAGTATTATACAATATCAGATACGTTAGAGTTACACGGCTTATATATCACATACTAGACAGTTATAAACACCTGTCTAGTTATTACAATACAATATACAACATAGAGAAATAGACACAAACACTAGCACACCGAAACCACTATATATCTACACGCTGAAGCCTCCTGCTCCAAATCTCCTCCAGAAATTCGTCAAAGCTAACCTGAATCCCTTGGCTACTCGTAAAAATTTAAGTACCCAAGAGTTTAAGAAAATAGAAGATAAACTCTGGGTCAGACATGGGTCTGGTGGGAGTAACAGGTTAAAGTTGCTTAACTTTCCAGAACCTTTGAAAACAAAAGGTATCACGTAATACTTCCCACACATAAACATGGGTAAGTTTTTACCTTACGCTAACCAAAACATTTGATAGGAAATCCAGTGATATTATAATAGGGTCTAGGGTTTTCAAGTAAAATACAGAAATAGCTGGAATACTTACATCTCACGTTCCAACATAGTTGGGCACAACTAAAACGTACGACACTTATTAGAGTCTGGATTCCATACAATGGCAGGGCTACTGTGGTACCGCCCATCACAGTATGTGTCCTAGATCAACGTACCGAGGATCCACCCTAAATCCCCTGCAACATAAGACTGGAACCATCCCTTACTGGATAATCCTGAATAAGACAATCCCACAGTTGGCGCGTGTTCTAACTGACCATGCAGCCGAATAAAAAGGGACTTCTAGACAGGGGAAAATCTTGTCCTACTTGGGTACTACCCACTTAATCTTGCTGCACCTCCCCTGTTTTAGCCATTCCCGGTTGATGAGGCTTGAGGCTACGATTACCTTTAGAGAAGACATTTCTTAGAATGCTCATCGTCTCCCTGACGATGTTTTGAAAGCATTCAATCCATACAAGTTCGTTTCGGGTTCGGACGAAACCGAAGGCAATATCTCATTACACTCATTTTGGAATCACCCTCAGAGTTAACGACGATAACCCTTGCACTCTTAATCTTCATCTTCACTTGAGATTCACGACCTATCGTTAATTTGGATCGATGTAGTTTTCGGATATCCAAATTTGGAAACCCGAACCCAGACTCGTTGAAATCCAAAATGCCATCTTTTAGGTCCAAGTTGTTTTAAAGTTTAAAACAATTCAATTCTATTATCTATATACACACAGATAGATAATTCACAACATCATCACAAACATATAATTCACATTATCATCACAAACAGATAACCCACATTATCATCACACTTTAACCAAAGCATCCATATCACATAGCATCACTTATCTCATATATGAGATCTCAAACCATTCAAGGCAATCAATATCGTCCATCCATACATAAGCAATGATCTATACCATCTCTAATTAATTTAAAGTGAATTAAATTAATTACTTTATCTCTATTTAATTTAAATTAAATTAAATTAATTACTTTCATCACATATATCTTACTTATTTAATCATTAAGTAATTACCAATCAATTAATTAATTATCTTTTAAGTATTAATCTTGATTAATCACCCTTGATTAATCATTCTCTAATTACATTAAGTAATTAGCCTTTAATTAATTACACAAATTAATCGTCTTAACCAATTTCAGTAATTAACCTTTAGTTACTTCATTAATTAATTAATTATAATCAATTACTTTAATCCTTAATTAATTACTATTAATTAATTACTCTTTAATCACTTATTGATTAATTATCCTTTAATTAATTAATCTTTAATTATATCATTAATTACATTAATTAATGATCCCTTAATTACTTCTTAATTAATTATTCTATTTAAACTAATTACACTTAATAATTAATCTTAAATTAATTATTCATTAATCAATCTTGATTAATCATATTCAGTAATTAACTACCCTTAATTACTTCATTAAATAAATTAATCACTCCTTAATTAATTACATTTAAAAATAAATCTTTAATTAATTATATTTATTAATCACCCTTGATTAATCTCATTTAGTAATTAATTACCCTTAATTGACTACATTACTTAATTATCTTCAAATAACTTTATTAATCAATGATTAAATTAATTACACTAAATAATTAATTATTAATTACTTTACTAAGTAATCATGCTTCATATTAATTACACAAAGTGAGTAATCCCAAATCTCTTCCATACTTCAATTATTTACATCCAGTAATTACTCATCTTAATTACTTCACTAAGTAATAACTCTTCATTAACTACATTAAGTAATTATACTTAACAAATCATCCAGTGATTATCTTAAATTAGTTAAACTTAATTAATTTACTTAAACTAATCTAATTAAACTAAATTAATTACATTGAGTAATTAATTCCTTAATTACTTCGATTAAGTAATTACATTTAAACAGTTTCACCAATGATTATCTTTAATTGGCCAATCTAATTAATTATTAAAATTAATCACATTAATTAATTATTTAATAATCTCAAATTAATGATCTTCATTAACTATTTACAATTCTTTAATTACTTCTCTAAAGTAATTAAACTTAGATTAATCATTATTAATTACAAATTAATAAATCTAAATTTCCAATTAATAAATCTCTAATTATTTAATTAATTAAGTGCTTAATTGTAACTTAATTAATCTTTAATTACTTAATTAATTAATTCTTAATCATTAATTAAAAATTTAATCTTATCTAATTAATGATCCTTAATTACAATTTCATTATTCTTTGAATGATTAATCTTAAACCATAATTAATTAATTTAAATCCTTAATTACTTAATTAATTAATCTAAATAATTAATTAATTAAATTAATTAATTATCCATTTTAATTAACTTAAAATTTAATGAATCACAAATCATTAAATCTTATTTTAACTTTAAGATAAAACCATTTCTTACTTATGATATAACATTGACAACGCATTTAAAAACAATTTACTTTCAAATTTACTTTTCAATTTCATTTTAAATTTAAGATTTAAAACGAATACAAATTTAACTTTAAAAAATTTAAAAACTATTCAAACACCATTTAAATCACATGTTAATGAAATACTTGTCTTATAAAAGGAATTTAAAAGAATTTAAACCAAATCCATTTTAAATATAAACCATTAAATTATACTTTAAACATTTTAAATTTCCCTAAAACTTTAATTATTTTAAAACTAGGATTCAAATTCAATTTGAATCCATACTTAAAACTTAATTTTATCACTTTGTTTAAAACTTTGCTTCACATTTTAAAATTTTAAAACAAACAAGTTAGAAAACCTGTAAGCAAAAACTACCTGAGCCCGTCATTAAATTCTTCGAGCCAACACCAAAATGCTTCGAGCAAAACATTAAATTACTCGAGGAAAACTCGGGTACACTTCCCTACTCAAACCAAACATCACCAAAAAATAGGAAGCGCACCAAGCACATGCAGGGTGGCACCGTCCAACTCCAGCCATCTCCAGTGATCTTCCCACATCGGCAATCACCCTTACACCCTCTCGTGATCATCAAATCATCATCCCATACTCGAAATCGAATTCGAGCTTCAAATCTAAACCTGGAACAACTAAATGCAAAACCTAGAAACATCTCATTCTCGAATCTCCGACCACCGGTGATTCTGAAATTCCGGCAACACTATCGCCAATATCTCCTCTACCATCTCCCTGAATCCTGTTGAACTCGATCATTTAGAGATATCATGATGATAAAAATACCCAACCTTGTTAAAACTAGGGTTACAAAAGTACACTCACCGTCGTCACCGTAGCCTCTTGATCACCATCCAGCCATTTTTCCCCGAACCCTCGATCACTCTACTACCACCAGAGGGAACCCTGACCTCCCAGACCGTCGAGATCACCAGAAATCACAAATTACCATTTTCTGGTCAAACCAGAACTGCTCATTCATCCCATCACTAGAAATTTATAATTTAGTTTTAAAAATCAAATTTTAGGATGATGTTTCAGATCCTAAGCCTGAAATAATAAATTAGTATGTTTGAAATTTTGACAAAACTTAAGCATTTCTGTTCTTATGGTTTCCAGAGCAATTCCCAAACTTGTTTTACTTAAATAAATTTTTAAACTTTAATTCATAACTAAACCAACAATTTTTGTTTATAACTTAAATCCTAAAAGTGACTAGATCAAGAGATAAAGAATTTTAAATCAAAACTAAAACTTAAAATTGGGAATAGAGGGGTTGTAGACAATCACAGGCATACATCATATATCCAGAAATTCAACAACATACATACACAAACATGCTTATTTCAAACAACTAGCATGCAACCAAATTATTTTATTGTTTAATCTTTTTTTAAAAGAATGTTACTCACCTGGAATGCATGAAACAGAGGGCGGTTTTAGCTTTTGAAAAGTTGAATTTTTTTAAAACTGGAAACTTGCATTGCCATTTCTTTTGAAAAATTTAAACTTGAATGCTTCTTTGATTTAGAAAAGCTGCAGTTGCATGTAGGCTGGTTCATCTCAGGTTTGCAAAAGAAACAGGCTCTTGATCTTTAAATTGAATTACAGGATTTAAGAAATGCAGGCCTTTGTTCTTGCTTTTGAAAATGGGTTTACAGGGTTGAAACAAAAACAGGCTTTGGTTTGAACTTACTTTTTTGATCTTTGACAATGAATTTATAGGTTGACGATTTGAAACAAGTTCTGGTTTGAGGAAATGTTGATCACTTACTGTTTTGGAGTAATTTTCAGGCTTGTTTATATAAGTGTTTTGAGGATTTACAGGTTTTGTTTTGAACATAATTTCTGGTTTGTGAAATATTGATTTAAGATTTATTTTAAGAGGAGTTGTTTTGGTTTGAGTTTTCTCTTAGCTTTTGATTTAGAAAAATAGGAAAAGAAAATGAAGGAAGGAACAATAGTATATATAGGATGAAATGATTTATAAATAAAAATAAAAGAAAAACTAAAATTAAATGACATTTGTATTAAATCTTTACATTTGTCATCTTAAGTTGAGTATTAGTTTACACTTGTTACATGAGGCCTTAATATATTAACACTTATCCATTTAAGTATTTTATTTTAATTTAAAATATTAATAAAAGCCATCCACTTAATTTATAAATTTACAAATACTTACATATATGTTTATAAATTACGTTCTAGAGAAAATAAAATAAAACAAATTATATATATACAAATAAAAGCTTATACAAATATCTTTTAAAACCTAAATATTTTTAAAATGTCTATCTTCTGAATTTCTACTTTAAATTCAAATTCAATTTAATTTTTAAAATCCATTTTTAAAGTCAATTTACAACAACACATTTAATTGGAAAATAACAATTTAATTTTCTTTTAAAATCTACTTATATATATCACATTATTATTTTTATTATTTAAAAATAACAATTTATCAATTTTAAATAATTTATAAAAGAAATTATCATATTACTTCTTTTACTAAAATATATTATACTTATTAAGCAATATTTAAAAAGGAAATAAAACAAACCTTATTATTAATCTTATTAAACTTAAGCTAAAATCTATTTAAACATTTATTTTATGTATTTAAAACCATATAGTTATTTATTAAATAGCTTTAAAAAGTTATATACTAAATTAAATCATAATTTCTAAATTATCAAAATGTGTGTTAGAATTAGAAACATAATTTCATTTGTTAAATTTAAACCAAAGCTTATCTATTCATAATATATACATATATACATATATATATACATTATAAATAGGAAACAATTTATTAGCCTTTAAAAGATAAAATTCGCTAATTAAATATTTATTAAAGGAAGATTATTAAATCAATTCAAACTTTATTAACAAAGATTATCAAATCAAATTAATTTTTAATACATATTATTAAATTGATATTGTCCAAAATTCCGGGTCATCACATTGCTCCCCCCTTAAAAGAATTTCGTCCCCGAAATTTAAAAGCAAAGATAATTTAATAATCTCATTACAGATTTTAATTTTAAATCACAAGCATATATTATTAATCATATGCTAACAACCATAGCAACCAATAAACCCAAACAAACAAATCTGGCTATCTAGACAAAATTCTGGATAGAACTTCCTAGAGTTTCCCAGGTATAAATACCGGGATATTCAATCTATAGAACCTAAACAATTTATGCTACTAAGCTACAGAGCTCCCAATCATCTAGATCTACAACTGAAATGGATATCAGATCACAGACAAGTCTGACTCATCAACTAAATCTTCCTGAACTGCTGGTTCCAAAACCAGAGATGGATCATATACGTACTCCCTCAGAGATACGTGAAACACATCGAATCCCAGTTATCCAAACTGGCAATTCAATCCTGTAGACCAAACACTAATCCTTACAATAATTCAAAAAAGTCCAATATATCTCGGAGCTAGCTTCCAGCCTTACCAAAACTTATAGCTCCTTTGATCGGAGAAAACTTATCCAAAATCAAATCTCTGACTCCGTAATCCAAATTCATCCGTCTCTTATCCACAAAATCTTCTGACGATCCTGGGTTGCCTACATCCTTCCATGATCTGCTCAACCTACCCTGATGCTTCTAGAAACAAATTAGACCAAAACAACCTAACAGAATGATCCTCTCAAGATCAACAAAAATCAAGAACACAAACTCTACTCCTTAAATATCAGAAGATTGAACTGACTTCTCCTGTCTGGAAAAGACAAAACAGATGCACTCCCAAACTGCTTTCGCTGCACAACTCTAATTTGGAGTAGATGAAAATGCTGATGATGAACATTAGCATAATCGAAACACACATCTCGAAAATATGGTTCAACATATCCATAAAGAGAAAACTCAGAAATTCCAGCAAATCCTGAGCTGATTCACCAAACTCTATCTCTAGGAACCATCCTTCTACTTAGCTGGTATCACTCCTGGAATCCTAGTGATAAGAAAACTCAATCTCCAGATGCCTTAAGCAAAAGATAACCCAAGAGAACACTCAGCTATCGCAAGTCACTTTTGCGATCAACCCAGCCTCATTCCAAAGAAAACTGTTCTCTCTTTACCAATCAGAACAGCTTATGCTTATCTAGCCAATCCATCGAAGAAATGGATCCACTATGCTGCTTCTGAACTTCACCTCTAGAAAACTACTCAGCCAGATAACCTCCTTGCCGGCACACAGAATACTCTGAGCTGCACTGCTGACACAGATGCCAAAGAATTTCTAATCCAAAGCTCTTTGAGAAACTCTGACCTCAAACCAAAGAAACATCTTCGGAGACAATCCATAGTTACAGCATCTCATCACGCAGCTACTACTTCCTGAGGTAGCTAAGATATCATCACTTACTTCTGCCTAACCGACAGATCCAAACTCTACCCATCCAAACTTGCACTTCAAAGATGGACGCCGAACCTCAAAAATATTTTCTTCAGAGATTGGTGAAATCCTTGCACCACTACAAAGCTTACTCGAGACGGTATTATTTCTACAGTCTCGACAGATCCACTTCCAACCTCAAAATTTGGACTCCCTCCATTGGTAGTAGCATTACACACAACTACCCCATCTACCTTTAGAATTCATATAGGAAAACCCGAACAGGTAACCCAACAAATAGGTAGAAATAAATAAATATAAATATATATACTAAAATTACAAATACGCTCTCTCAAGAAAGAAAAACACTCCGAAGACTAGGTATTCACTCAACCTAGCGCTCTGATACCACTATAACGACCGGCCCTTCACTCCACAGAAAGACGCATCATTATAAGAAAGAAAGGGATAGAAAAAGAGAAAAGATAGTGAAGAAAGAAAGAAACAACAACAGAAGCTCAACAGCGGAACGAATAAATTATATTAATCACATAAGTATTATACAATATTAGATACATCAGAGTTACATAGCTTATATATCACATACTAGACAGTTATAAACACCCATCTAGTTATTACAATACAATATATGGCATAGAGAAATAGACACAAAAACTAGCACAGCGGAACCACTATATATCTAGATGCTGAAGCCTCCTGCTCCAAATCTCCTCCAAAAATTCGCCAAAGCTAACCTGAATCCCTTGACTACTCATAAAAATTTGAGTACCTAAGAGTTTAAGAAAATAGAAGATAAACTCCAGGTCGGACATGGGTCTGGTGTGAGTAACAAGTTAAAGTTGCTTAACTTTCCAAAACCTTTGAAAACAAAAGGTATCACGTAAGACTTCCTACACATAAACATGGGTAAGTTTCTACCTTACGCTAACCGAAACATTTAATAGGAAATCTAGTGATATTATAACAGGTCTAGGGTTTTCAAGTAAAATACATAAATTGCTGAAATGCTTACATCTCACGTTCCAACATAGTTGGGCACAACTAAAACGTATGGCACTTATTGGAGTTTGGATTCCATACAATGGCAGGGCTACTGGGGTACCGTCCGTCAGTGTACGTGGTCTAGATCAACGTACCGAGGATCCACCCTAAATCCCCTACAACACAAGGCTGGAACCATCCCTTACTAGATAGTCTCTAACAAGACAACCCCGCAGTTGGCGCGCATTCCAACTGCACACACAGCGGAATAAAAAGAGACTTCTAGACCGGAGAAAATCTTGTCCTACTTGGGTGCTACCCACTTAACCTTGTTGCACCTCCCCTGTTTTAGCCATTCTCGGTTGATGAGGCTTGAGGCTACGATTATCTTTAGAGAACACATCTCTTAGAATGCTCATCGTCCCCTTAACGATGCTATGAAAGCATTCATCCATACAAGTTCGTTCCGGGTTCGAATGAAACCGAAGGCATTATCTTGTTACACTCATTTTGGAATCACCCCCAGAGTTAACGATGATAACCCTTGCACTCTGAATCTTAATCATCACTTGAGATTCACGACCTATCGTTAATTTGGATCGATGTGGTTTTCGGATATCCAAATTTGGAAACCCAAACCCAGACTCATTGAAATCCAAAATGCCATCTTTTAGGTCCAAGTTGTTTTAAAGTTTAAAACAATTCAATTCTATTATCTATATACACAGATAGATAATTCACATCATCTTCACAAATAGACAATTCATATTATCATCACAAACAGATAATTCACATTATCATCACAAACAGATAATCCACATTATCATTACACTTTAACCAAAGCATCCATATCACATAGCATCACTTATCTCATATCTGAGATCTCAAACCATTCAAGGCAATCAATATCATCTATCCATACATAAGCAATGATCTATACCATCTCTAATTAATTTAAAGTGAATTAAATTAATTACTTCATCTCTAATTAATTTAAAATAAATTAAATTATTTACTTTCATCACATAAATCTTGCTTACTTAATCATTAATTAATTACCAATCAATTAACTAATTATCTTCTAAGTATTAATCTTGATTAATCACCCTTGATTAATTATTCTCTAATTACATTAAGTAATTAGCCTTTAATTAATTACACAAATTAATTACCCTTAACCAATTTCAGTAATTAACCTTTAATTACTTCATTAATTAATTAATTATAATCAATTACTTTAGTCCTTGATTAATTACAATTAATTAATTGCCCTTTAATCACTTATTGATTAATTAACCTTTAATTAATTAATCTTTAATTACATCATTAATTACATTAATTAATGATCCCTTAATTACTTCTTAATTAATTATTCTATTTAAATTAATTACATTTAATAATTAATCTTAAATTAATTATTCATTAATCAATCTTGATTAATCATATTCAGTAATTAACTACCCTTAATTACTTCATTAAATAAATTAATCACTCCTTAATTAATTACATTTAAAAACTAATCTTTAATTAATTATATTTATTTGTCACCCTTGATTAATCTCATTCAGTAATTAATTACCCTTAATTGATTACTTCACTTAATTATCTTCAAATAACTTTATTAATCAATTCTTAAATTAATTACACTAAGTAATTAATTATTAATTACTTTTACTAAGTAATTATCCTTCATATTAATTACACAAAGTAATTAATCCCAAATCTCTTCCTTACTTCAATTAATTACATCCAGTAATTACTCATCTTAATTACTTCACTAAGTAATAACTCTTCATTAACTACATTAAGTAATCATACTTAACAAATCATCCAGTGATTATCGTAAATTAATTAAACTTAATTAATTTACTTAAACTAATCAAATTAAACTAAATTAATTACATTGAGTAATTAATTCCTTAATTACTTCCATTAAGTAATTACATTTAAACAGTTTCACTGATGATTATCTTTAATTAATCAATCTAATTAATTATTAAAATTAATCAAATTAATTAATTATTTAATAATCTCAAATTAATGACCTTCATTAGCTATTTTCAATTCTTTAATTACTTCCCTAAAGTAATTAAACTTAGATTAATCATTATTAATTACAAATTAATAAATCTAAATTTCCAATTAATAAATCTCTAATTATTTAATTAATTAAGTGCTTAACTATAACTTAATTAATTTCAATTACTTAATTAATTCCTAATCAATAATTAAAAATCTAATCTTATCTAATTAATGATCCTTAATTACAATTTAATTATTCTTTAATTAATTAATCTTAAACCTTAATTAATTAATTTAAATCCTTAATTAATTAATTCAAATCATTAATTAATTAAGTTAATTAATTATCCATTTTAATTAACTTAATAATTTAATGAATCATAAATCATTAAATATTAATTTAACTTTAAGATAAAAACATTTCATACTTTTGATATTATCATTAACGAAGAATTTAAAAACAATTTACTTTCAAGTTTACTTTTAAATTTCATTTTAAATTTAAGACTTAAAATGAATACAAATTTAACTTTAAGAAAGTTTAAAAACAATTCAAAAAACTTTTAAATCACATGTTAAAGAAATACTTGTCTTATAAAAGGAATTTAAAAGAATTTAAACCAAATCTATTCTAAATTTAAACCATTTAAATTATACTTTAATCATTTTAAATTTCCTTAAAACTTTAATTATTTTAAAACTAGGATTCAAATTCAATTTGAATCCATACATAAAACTTGATTTTATCACTTTGTTTAAAACTTTGCTTCACATTTTAAAATTCATTTTAAAATTTTAAAACAAACAAGTTAGAAAACCTGTAACAAAAACTACCAGAGCCCCTCACCAAAGTCTTCGAGCCAAAACCAAAATGCATTGAGCAAAACATCAAATTACTCGAGAAAAACTTGAGTACACTTCCCTGCTCAAACCAAACATCACCAGAAAATAGGAAGTGCACCATGCACATGCACGGTGGCGCCGTTCAACTCCTTCCATCTCCGGTGATCTTCCCATATCAGCAGTCACCCTTACACCCTCTCGCGATCATCAAATCATCAACCCATACTCAAAATCGAATTCGAGCTTCAAATCCAAACCTGGAACAACTAAATGCAAAACCTGGAAACACCTCACTCTCGAATCTCTGACCACTGTTGATTCTGAAATTCCGGCTACACTATCGCCAATATCACCTCTACCATCTCCTTGAATCCTGTTGAGCTCAATCATTTAGAGATACCGTGATGATCAAAGTACCCAACCTAGTTAAAACTAGGGTTACAAACTAAGTACAGTCACCACCGTCACCATAGCCTCTTGAACACCATCCAGCTATTTTTCCCCGAGCCCCCGATCACTCTACTACCACCAGAGGGAAACCTGACCTCTCAGACCGTCGAGATCAGCAGAAATCACCAAATTACCATTTTGGGGTCAAACCAGAACTGCTCATTCATCCCATCAATAAAAATTTGTAATATAGTTTTAAAAATCAAATTTCTGGAAGATGTTTCAGATCCTAAGCCTGGAACAATAAATTAGTATGTTTGAAATTTTGACAAAACTTAAGCATTTCTATTCTTATGGTTTCCAGAGCAATTCCCAAATTTTTTGTACTTAATTAATTTTTTGAACTTTAATTCATGACTAAACAAACAATTTTTTATAACTTAAATCCTAAAAGTGACTAGATCAAGAGATAAAGAATTTTAAATCAAAACTAAAACTAAAAACTGGGAACAGAGGGGTTTACAGACAATCACATGCATACATCACATATCCAGAAATTCAACAATATACGTACACAAACATACTTATTTCAAACAAATAGCATGCAATCAAATTAGTCAAATGTTTAAGCTTTTTTTAAAAGAATGTTACTCACCTGGCATGCATGAAACAGAGGGCATTTTTAGCTTTTGAAAACTTGAATTGTTTTAAAACTGGAAACTTGCATTGCCATTACTTTTGAA
Organism: Allium cepa; assembly: GCA_030765085.1. Taxonomy (NCBI): domain Eukaryota; kingdom Viridiplantae; phylum Streptophyta; class Magnoliopsida; order Asparagales; family Amaryllidaceae; genus Allium; species Allium cepa. The sequence continues at coordinate 104,905,818 of CM060944.1, read as the reverse complement.
AACTTTAAACTTGAATGCTTCTTTGATTTTAAAAACTGCAGTTGCATGCAGGCTGGTTCATCTCAGGTTTGCAAAAGAAACAGGCTCTTGATCTTTAAATTGAATTATAGGCTTTAAGAAATGCAGGCCTTTGTTCTTGCTTTTGAAAATGAGTTTGCAGGGTTGAAACAAAAAAAGGCTTTGGTTTGAACTTGCTTTTTTGATCTTTGAAAATGAATTTACATGTTGATGATTTGAAACAAGTTCTCATTTGAGGAAAGGTTGATCACTGATTGTTTTGGAGTAATTTGCAGGCTTGTTTATACAAGTGTTTTGAGGATTTACAGGTTTTGTTTTGAACATAATTTCTAGTTTGTGAAATATTGCTTTCGGATTTGTTTTAAGAGGAGTTGTTTTGGTTTGAGTTTTTCTTAGCTTTTGATTTAGAAAGATAGAAAAAGAAAATGAAGGAAGGAACAATAGTTATATATAGGCTGAAATCATTTATAAATAAAAATAAATGAAAAACTAAAATTAAATGACACCTGTATTAAATCTTTACATTTGTCATCTTAAGTTGATTATTAGTTTACACTTGTTACATGAGGCCTTAGTACATTAACACTTATCCATTTAAGTATTTTATTTTAATTTAGAATATTAATAAAAGCCTTCTGCTTAATTTATAAATTTACAAATACTTACCTATATATTTATAAATTACTTTTTAGAAAAATAAAATAAACAAATATACATACAAGTAAAATCTTATACAAATATCTTTTAAAACCCAAATATTTTTAAAATGTCCATCTTTTGAATTCCAACTTTAAATTCAAATTCATCTTAAAATTTAAAATCCAACTTTAAAGTCAATTTATAACAACACATTTAATAGGAAAATAACAATTAATTTTTCTTTTAATATCTACTTATATCTATCACATTATTATTATTATTTAAAAATAACAATTTATCAATTGTAAATAATTGATAAAGAAATTATCATATTACTTCTATTACTAAAATATATTATACTAATTAAGTAATAATTTAAAAGGAAATAAAACAAACCTTATTATTAATCTTATTTAAACTTAAGCTAAAATCTATTTAAACATTTATTTTATGTATTTAAAACCATATAGCTATTTATTAAATAACTTAAAAGGTTATATATTAAATTAAATCATAATTTTCAAATTATCAAAATGTATATTAGAATTAGAAAACAAAATTTCATTTGTTAAATTTAAACCAAAGCTTATCTATTCATAATATATACATATATATACACAGTATAAATAGGAAACAATTTATTAGCTTTTAAAAGGTAAAATTCACCAATTATATATTTATTAAAGGAAGATTATTAAATCAATTCAAATTTTATTAGCAAAGATTATCAAATCAAATTAATTTTTAATACAAATTATTAAATTGATATTGCCTAAAATTCCGGGTCATCACAGGCATCGAGGTTACGGCACACAGATGCGATTTCATAAGTGAGTGAGGACTTCAAGGGTTAGGCACTACGGCGTTTTTCTTCACACAACATAGGGAATGGAAAAGGTTTTGTGTATTTTTGCTGACCGGATTAAGAGAGGAGGAGGGGAGAAGGTCCAATAACAGTAGCTTCAAGCTACAGGCAGACTGCAATTTTGGATTAGAGAAAGTGGGAGATGATAGATTAAGGTAATAATAGGATTAGTGTATTAATTAAATAATTAGGTTATTAATCCAAATTATTATATAAATCGTGTCATACTAGGTCCACTCGTGACACTATTTTTATCATTGCGCTCGTAGCGGAATTCTATACGTCTGGGACTGATTTAGGCTTGGATGAGTTTACTCAGCAGTAGATCTAAATTGTTGTGTATATAATTGTTGTTGTATTAAAATATAAATTGTATAACGAACAATGCAGGTTATTACTTTTAGACCCACCTTGTTTTGTAAAAAAAGTGACAACATTATTATGGAGTATAATCTCTCTTTGATCATTTATAACATGCATCGTGGCCTTGACTACCTGTTTACATGTTTGATAGTGCGTTATAAATGTTTGAAGCGATATAGTCGTCATAAATATGCTTTGAAATCCCTGTTATTTGACATATGTTAAATTGTGATATATTATAGAAATATATGTGTGTGTGTGTGTGTGTATTTGGCTACACTTGTTTTGGTGTGTTTGACATAGAGGAATTGGTTTGGACATTTTTGGAAATTAGAATTGGAAGTTGTAAATGTTAAAAGCAAAAAGGTCATCGTCGATCCACTTTAAAATCGCTGTGATTAGCTATTTCAAAGTTAACTTTGGAACACATCCTGGGGATTCTTTGTATTTTGAATAAGAACTGTAACCATAATTATTATCAAAAATTATCAAGATTTAAAAATGATTGATAATCATTTATGTAATTTTAAAGCGATGGTTTTAAATCTGTAAAACAAGTTTTATTGCTTTTTAAATAATGCTTTAAAGTATGTATAAGTATTTTAAAAATATATTTTTAGTATATAAGTGGTTTTAGAAATTTTTAAAGATTGTATTCAAAAAATAAGGCTTTTGTGTTACAATATTTTACAAATGGTTTATAGTATTCTTTAAATATCTTAGTTTTATAAATAAATAAATATATGTATACATACATACATACACACACATATCTTTCTGGAGGTATTTTATTATATTTATAAGTTTTAAAAAGTAAGTTTGGTATTTGTAAAACAATATAAAGGAGTTTTTGGATTATAAAACTTTTGCTATAATGGATAGTTTTATAAATTGATTAAAAAAGGTACATAGCCTTGTTTAATAAGTGGAGAAGTACTTAGAATTTTAGGTGGATGTTTCAAAGTAAATGGCAAGTATAAAAGTGATTTTCGGTTTATAGCAACGATGTATGTGCAACATTTTTTTAACCCATTTAACTATATTTTAGGGATGTAATTAGATCTTTAAAATGGAGTTTTAAAGATAGTGATTAAGTGAAGTAATTTTGGGTTTTTCATAAACAACATTTTAGTAACATTTGTTTTTAAACCCGTGGATAATATTTTAATGTGATTAAATATTGTGAAATGATTCTGGAAAATACTTAGATATTTAATAATGGAATTTTAATGAGAATAACAAGTATGATTGGTTTTGGGTTTGTTGTGACAATGTGTCAATAACATTCGTCCTTAACATGTTTTGATTATACTTATGAATGTAAATAGATCTTTGAAAATGTTCTAAAGTTCATCATAAGTAAAATGTTTTTGGGTTTGTTGTGACAATGTTTGAGTAACATTTGTCTTAAGCCATTTGAAACTAATTTGTGAATATAGCTATAAAGTTGAGATAAGATATGAAAACTTTTAAGGGTATCAAAATGTGTAGAAATGAATGGTGATGTTTTAATCAAACAGTGAAGTTTGATTAATAAACAGAGTTTCATTTATTAAGAGTTATTCAGTAAAAATGAGTTTAACTAATAGAATAGGTTTTTAATTAAAAAAGGAAGATTAATCAAAAAGGGATTAGAAGTCATTTGTATGACTTGATCGTGCCTGTGTGTTTCAATTGTGGTTTGTGCATTACTTGCTTACGGACAGTATAAAGGGCTTAGTTTCCCGTATGCAATTATTCTATTTGCTATTTTATTTAACCAAATATACTTTGGAAATATCTTGAAGAAACACAGGAATTATTTTGTACAGTTATCTTTGGTGATGCTATGTTGTATGTATAAACTCACTTTGCTCTTCTAGGACAAATGATAAGGAAATCCATCCACTTAAATGGTTAGGAGGTGATATCCGATCTTATATATTTCCTGTTTATTTCCCACAAAACTGGAGTTGAGATTACCGAAAAATCGATCGATTGGTTTTGGAACACCAGGTAAGCAGGAGAGATAACTTATATGAGATGACTTGAAACTGTAACCACTCCAAAACCATATACATGTTTTATTCTTTGGAAGGGGTTTGTTATTGGTTCGTGATTTGTTTAAGTTGTTGGAGTCTATATGGAGATTAGAGATCAGTTTGAGGTGCTCAAACAGTTATAGTTGTTCGTGATCTATTAGGATGTGGGAACCATGCGTGATTCCGAGACCTGTTGGGGTACGAGAATTCATATATGATTTCAAGATCTATTGAGGAATCCATTTGTGATTTAGGGATCTGTTGAGATATGAGGATTTATATGTGGTTCCGTGATCCATTCAAGTTGTGTGACGACCCGCCCTTCTGCTACCAGAAAGACGTATCATCGAGAAGAAAGAAAGGGATAGAATTAGAAAAGAAAGAGAAAGAAAGAACAACAATCACGAAAACTCACAGCGGAATGGAATAAAATATAATACATCACATAATAATTTCATAGTTTTACATATATCAGAGTTATACAATATTATACATCTGACAATTTTATATACATCTGTCACTACATACATCTCAAATACAACATACTCTAACTAACACAGCGGAACTCGATATATATCTAAAACGGTGAAGCCTCCTGCTCCATTGCTCCTTCAGAATTCGTCAAAGCTAACCTGAATCCCTTGACTACCCGTAAAAATTTGGGTACCCGAGAGTTCATGAAAAACAAAAATACACTCCGGGTCAGACATGGGTCTGGTATGAGTAAACGGTTTAAATTGTTTAACTTTGAAAAAACATTTGAAAATAAAGGTATCACGTAAGACTCCCCTAACCTTGCTGCATCTCCCCTGTTTTAGCCATTCCCGGTTGATGAGGCTTGAGGCTACGATTACCTTTAGAGAACAAATTTCTTAGAATGCTCATCGCCCGCCTGACGATGTGTTGAAAGCATTCAATCCATACAAGTTCGTTCCGGGTTCGAACGAAACCGAAGGCATTATCTCGTTACACTCATTTTGGAATCACCCTCAGAGTTAACGACGACAACCCTTGCGTTCTGAATCTTCATCTTCACTTTAGATTAACGACCTAACGTTAATTTGGATCGATGTGGTTTTCGGATGTTCCAAATGTGGAAACCCGATCCCGGTCTCATCAAAATCCAAAACGTGTCTTTTAGGGCCAAGTTGTTTTAAAGTTGTAAAATAAACAATGTAATTATCCATATACACAGATAGATAATTCACAATATCACAATAGAACATTATCATCATAAACAGGTAATTATCATCACAACGGATAATCCATATTATCATCATATTTCAATCAAGCATGCATTTCATATAACATCATTTATCTCAAACTAGAAATCTCAAATCATTCAAGACAAACAATATCATCCATCCATACATAAGTAATCATATCAGCTATAATTAATTTAAAATGAATTAAATCAATCACTTGCATCTCTAATTAATTTAAAGTAAATTAAATTAATTACTACATTATCAATATCTTGCTTATATAACTATTGACCAATTATCAATCAGTTAATAAATTAATCACACTTGATTAATTAACATTTAATTTTATTCAAGTAATCATCTTTTAATTATTTTCCAAACTAATTACCTTATCCAAATATAGAAATTAACCTTCAATTACATACATTACATTACTTCTTAATTTCACTAATTAATTATTCTTTAATCTTTCATTATTACTTTCATTATTTAATGATTGCTAATTACATTTCATTTCATAATCCTATATTAAATTAATTATCTTAAGTAATTATTTTATTTACCTTCTGCAATCATCAATTAAGATTAAAATTTCAACATAATGAACATTCCAATATTAGAAACCCTCATTAATTTCGGAAATCAAATACGATGGCTAACTACACTTAATTGTTAAATAACTTTATACTTAATTAAAATAATTCTGGATTAAAATAATAATTAAGAATTAAACACTTTAAAGCATTGATTAAGTAATTAACTTGAATCTAAACTTTTGGGTTTAAATTGTCAAATATCTCATAAACAGTGTTTGCAGTTTGTACAAAACAATTTGGTAATACTTACTTTTAAAAAGAAACCAAAACTGCACGAACGAAGGAAACCCGAGTCTTCCCCTTGAGTTCACTCGAGTACTCACCGAGTTCCTCTGCCCTTTTCCCCGTGTCCTTCCCTGCACATCGTCTTCTTCTTTACTCTTCTTTTTTTCTTTTTATCAGTTTAAATTTGTTTGAACTTAGAAATAAATAAACACATCAGGTTCAATATTCACGCATCAGACTCGACTCCTACCCGAAGCATTCCATCCCAAAACTCGCGCGCAACTCGAGACCATGAACTGGCACAACGCTGCCTTCCACCTCCACGCTGTGCACGTGCACGGCGCCTCAGCCACGTTACGGCGACCTGGACCTCCCTCGGCATGGCCCAAATTGCCAGCACTCTATGAAAAAAAATTCGCATCACCCAAAAATGCAACAAAACAAAATACAGCTGATCGCTCGAACCTTGAAGCATAACCCATCACCCAAAACCCCTTAGCCACCGCCGCACTTACCATTAGAAGCCCCCAAAATCCTACCACACCACGACAACATGCTAAGCCAACATTTCCCAAGAATTCGTGCAACTCGATCGCTTATAGGCGATGTACGAGCCTTGTTACAGACGTTACCATAAAAACTTAGAATGAGCCCAAAAATGAGATCGTGCTCGAAATTTACGTATTAGAAAAGTAAATTGACATTTTTCTCAGGATCAGGGTAGTTAATACTACCCTCTAACCAAGTTTCAACATCTTAATCAAAATAGATTTTTTGAATTTGGGAAAAATTCGTTTCTTGTTCACAAACGAGCTGCTCTTTGGATACAAAGCTAAAAAGCTTCATTTTGGTTTTAAAAATCATAAATTTTAGTGATACTTCAAGATATAAACTTGAACTAAAGTTTTACAACAATCAAACTTTATTCATTTATCACTTAGTTGCCTGTAACTAAGTTTACAGTGTACATTTTCTAACAAACAGGTTTTGATCAGTTTTTACATCTAGATTTAGGTGTATCATCTTGTTTAATTGAAGAACTTAAGCTTTACAACAATCTGGTAAGTAAAATTTTGAGTTCGTAGAAAAACTTCAACCCTGAAATCAATCACAGAGAAGATTCAAAGCATACAGTGTTAACCATCACATATGCAAACAATAGTATCAATAAATTCTTAATTGTCTTCAATTGAACTTAAAACTTTATATTTTAATGTTTACTCCCCAAAACAACTGTTGAACAGAGAACACACTCCTTGTCCAAAAACTTGTTGTTGAAACCTGCCTGTAAATTGTTCCTGTTCTTAGTATTTTACTTGAGCTCTGTTTGCTTACATCTTTTTTTCTTTCTTTCTTTTTTTCTTTCAGGTATATTTATGTTACAAACTAAATAAAGGATGCATACACATATATAAAGAAGATAAGAATATGAATGGAAAAGGTTTTGACCTGGTAAGGTGTTATCTGCTACTGTTCCATTCTTGTTTTATCAGGCAAGCTTCTCTTTTTATATATATATATATATATATATATATATATATATATATATATATACTGATATGATTCTTGAATTCGACTGAGATGCTAAAACATTAAATGCTATGTACTTATTGTTTACACATAACCTTATTAGTATATAGATTTTTATAGTTTGCTTAGCATAATCATTTGCAGGTTTCATAAATATCAAGCCTGTTATATTTTATTCTATTTTTATACCTAACTCACTGCTATTCAATCCTGTTAATTAGATTTCATTTCTGTGAAATAGGATTTGCCTAATACAAATAGACACAAAGATGTGCTCGAATCAGAGGAGCATTAAATGTTGTTGTTTAACTTGTTTACATAATTAAGATTATGTTGTACTGTGAACAAATTGTATGCATTTATATGGGTTATATTCTTCAGTAGGTAGCTTGCATAAAAAGACAAGTTATTATAAATGTTTATATTTCAATCTTCCTTAGTTAGTCAGGTTTCTTTTTTCCCATGTTTACAGATATTTGTATCAAAGCAATATGTGTCAGGTTTCTTCATACTTACTGACACTTGTGAATGATGAACATTTCCTTTGCAACATTTGTTTTATTATTTTATATCCTATGTTTAAATTTATATGTGAAGAAATGGTGTAAAACTTATCCTTGTTTGCTTGAATAATGACTATGTTTGGGGTCAGATTTATATTTACTTTGGTTTACTTGTGAAAAATAAATTTGTTTTATTGTTTCTAACTTGTAAAAATAAATTTGTTTTATTGTTTCTAACTTGAATAATTAATATACATATAGTTGTTGTCAATTTGTATATGAAAATATTTTGTTTAGTTAACTTCTAATTTATATAAGTTATACATAAAAGTTAAAGTTTTAGTTTACATTCTATTTGATTTCATTTTACTTTGTGTCTTATACTTTGTTCTTATTTTAGATTATTAAGTTATGTTGTATAAAATCTTAACTAATTAATCCTTATTTCAAATTTTACATTAGTACTTTATATTTAACTATCAATGTTCAAGTCATATTCAAAATGATTTTCTCACTTATATTTTTATTCATTTTCATTTGTACTTTACTATCACTTATTTAAATTAAGTTATAAACACATATTTGATTTATATTTTACATTTATATTTTACATTTATATTTTACATTGTTAGAAATGGGATTCCAATTTAAACGTTATCATTCATATGTATATTTCCAAATATAAATAAAGTATAGTATTTTAATTCACTTATATAAGGTGTAGCGACCCGTAGATTTCATGGATTTAATTTGGTTAAATTAAGTTGTAATTAAATTTAGAAGAAAAATAAATAAAAAACCTACTTATAGTAATTCGAAGTTAATTCAAATGATTTTAAGTAGTGAAAAGAATTTTACCAGTATATGAGTTGAATATGAGGAATTTGAGGAAATTATTAAACTAATATAATGTAATAAACATTGTTAACAGTAAATGGAATATGATAATAAGAAAAATTGCAAGTTTGTATTTATGGGCGAAATAATATTGATAGGTAATAATTGTTGTAGAGAACAAATTACGAATGTTATAAATTGTATAATGGTAACAACTATTGTTCGTTACCAATGCATTTAATTTATAGCGATTAAATAAGAAATAACTGAAAATTTTGAAGGAAAAATCAATAGAAAGGTTAACTACATGCATAAGATGGAAAGTTGAATAGAATTCTAATAAATGATAATAATGGAAAATATATACAATCAATGTAGGTAATTTGAAATTACAAATGATTAAACGTTTCTTGTGATAATGAATAAATAACGAAAGGAGTAAGCATATTTATTTAGAGTATTAATTACTATTGGGTAGAGATTTAAGTAACAACGTTTAATGCAATGTAAGTAATGACATTTTAAGTCAATAATAAGGAATTGGGAATCATATCTATGAAATGATAACGAGAATACAAGATAATAAATGCCAATTAAGGGTAATAATTAAGAAACTTAATGAAATCCCAATTTTATACAAAATAATTTAAAGGTCAGGTTTGGTTATAATTTGAACATAAGTAAATTGAATTTGTAGTATGAAAATATATGCAGAAATTGATTTTTGTAATAAAGGATTTTGTATGTGACAAAAAGGTAACGGTAGTGTTTATGGTAGGTTGCCTATTCATTTATTTAGATTGTTAGTTGGAACTGGAAATAAGTTTGTAATAAATGTAAATAAATGATACATTTATGTAACCAATGTAAATTTTACTTATAATATAGCAAAAGGTGGATTTAAGAAGTGAAATTGTAGAATTTGAAGCTAATTAATAATAGACATAGTAAAGATGGCAATCCAATCAAATGCGTAGGAATCAGATTTATTGGAAGGTAACCTAATTTATAAATAAATGGTATGTATTAAGATATAATTCTATATAAATTGAAACTGATTGTAGATTTAGTGTAGTAACGTTAAGGCTAACTAAATTTGCTTTATAGATGGAATTAAAATCAAGATGGATAGGTAACGAACTTAAAAATTTAATAAGTGAATTTATTTCAATCAGTGCAATAAAAGGATACGTAAATAAATGGTAAGATGAAATGGTAAATTTTTGATGTTAATAAAATGATTTTTTTTTTTTGAATTGAAATAAGTATTATAATGGGCAAATTTAGTTACTTTAAGGTGAAACGGAAATTTTAACACAATAGTTTGAATGCAATAATTCATCTAATTTATAATAAAGATTCGTTAGATTTATTTAATAGAAATTTTGGGACATTTAATAGATAATTGCTGATGTTGAATGGAACAAAGGAATTGAATTTAACATGAATAGCATGAATATTAATAAAAGAAATTATGTAATAATTGATTTATTTTAGCATTTATGAATGAAATAGGAATTTAGGTTTAAGCAAGTGATGAATAAGATGTTGTGCAATCCAAATTAATATAGTAATTGTGAGTAATAAGAGCTTATTTGAGATTCTAATTTTTTTATATATGTTTTACAATTTCAATATAAATGGAAATAGTAGCAATACAAAGAAAGGCAGAATTTTTGAATATAGTAGTTAAGAAAAGGCAAACAAATCCTTCCATCTAAATCCAATTTAAAATAAAGCTTAATTATTGCAGTGGTTAGAATTAAATATTATGCTAGTCGAATACTAACTAATTCATTGAAATACCTATTCATGAAAAACAATTGAAAGGTTTTATTTGGTTATAATTGGTAGATTTGAAATAAACGTAAAGTTATATTAATTGACGTAATAATACGCAGTAAACTATAAGGTCATAGTCAAAGTTAAATTTAAGTAAATTCTTGGAATTTACAATATCTGAATTTACCGTAATTGAATTCAAACACTGAAATTTAAAATGAATTTAAGAATAATATTGTGAATCATGAACCAAAGTATGTGGCATCCCTATTTGGATAAAGAATGAGTATATAAAAGGTTAAAATCTAATATACGGGGTTTTGAGCATTTAATTTTATAATTCTTAAATATAGGAAAGTGCAGAAATTAATACTGCAAATTGATATACTTATAATTTTAATTCACATCCAAGCTTGTTAAATCATTTGAAATTGATTAAATTATATAAGTAATAAAATTTGGACAATTTTAGAATATAATATAAAATTTGGATTTTTGTAATTTATTTTGATTTATTTAATAAATATTAAAAAATAGCCATTTTTGTCACGGACTCGGATTTCGACGAAACCAGTTTCATCGGATCCGTAACGATGAATTATAATAATGTTTCAAGTTTCGTAGCGATCGGACTTGTCGTTTGATCGTACGGACTCGAAACGCCTTGAAATTTACGCATTTTGAAATCAATGTGAAATTTTTGTTTTTTTAGCATAACTTCTTCATACGATCGAATTTGGTCGCGAAACTTTTTCCATCGCGTTCAGAATATTTTAAAACACCTATTTTGATATATAGTTTTAACAAATCCGACTCCGGAGGCATAGCGGGCTTTTTGGACCATGGTTTGTCACGCACGTTCGCGTATCCAGTCTAGCTACCCTACCTCTAGCCTATCTATAAATATACATCTATAAACCCTAGCTCCTTTCTTTTTCATTTGCTGTACGTTCATTTCTTCACTCCTTTCTCTTCCCCAAATGTATACATCTCAGATCCAATTCCAGATCCATCCACAGTTCAAAATCAAAAGTCAAAACTCAAAAATTTCAGAAAATTCCAGAAAAAATATATGTTGAAGTATTCGATACGCGTAAATTACTGGTGAAATTCGTTTTTCAATTAGAGCTGTCGTTCATCCAGAATAAATTCAAACAGCCCCAAAATCGTTCATCATCGTCGCGCAAAACTTCGTCGGATCGGAAAACGGTTTCTGGGTTTTGGAGAGGGAACCGAGGGGATCGCATCTATGTATTTTGTTTCGAGTATCAACGGTTAGATTGGGCTGTAGAATTCAACTAAGGTTGGTGATAATTGGCGCGGCTGTGTTCGTGCGTTCTGGTCTAGAAGAAGGTGCGTGCGTGTAAATATTAAATGTGATTGAATATGTGTTCCATTTTGTATTTTTTTTTTATGTTTTCATTCGCAATTTTCGACATAACGTTCTCATACGAACTCCGTTTGACGCGAGATTTTTTTTGTTAGGATCGTATTAAAATTCCGGACTTGATGACGCTGGTTTGGACGAATTCTGAGACGGGCGAATTTTTGGGTTTAAATCGGGTTTGAATTCGATTTAAATTCAAAAGGTGAGTGTTTTGACCCACTCACAACTACTAGAAGCTTTTATGTTCGTTAAATAAATTTTAGAAATGAATAGAAATTTAATTATGAGCTTTTGGTATGATATTTCATTTATATCTGTTGAATTGCATTTTATTGAATTTAACTATTAATTTAATTGATTTATTGCGTGTTAATTAGCTGTTAGAAATTATTGTTGCATATGAACTGCTAGTTAACAGTTATGTCAATTATCACTGAATATAAATTGTTAGATTAATAGTTGATAAAATTTAATTTGAATAAACTGCCAGTTATCACCTGTTATATATGATCATATATATAATTGTTATTGATTGATATTGATCGATGTTGTGATTGGATGATGGATGTGTTGTTGAATGAATGTTTATTTGGATATCATTAAACTGCAAGTTAGTATGCATTTACATTTCATTCGGGATTGCGGTTTGAAATGATATACAACCGCAGTTTTATTTTTTTAATTGCGGATTGAAATGATAAATATCCGTATCACTTGACCATAGGATAGAAAACTATATACAGGCACCGCGGTCTATATATAACTATTTTTAAAATGTGATTTCTATGGTTTGGATGGAATACGGTTTATAAAATCTTAAATTTTTATACTGAATAAATGTTTTCTTCCATATTTATATACATATGAAGTTGAAAATTTGAAATAAAAAGGTGTATAAATCTCTTTATTAAAATGGAAGAAAATTTAGAAAATGGAGTTTGATAATTTATATCCTATGTTTAAATGTTAAGTTGGAAATTTTAAGATATTTATAATTAGATTGTTCCCAAATAAATTAAAATGAATATTCTAGTATAACTTGAATTGAAAAATATATATAATTTATTACTAGAAATTGAAGTCTTATTAATTATGGATTCTATGTGAATATTCAAGAATAATTAATAGAACATTTGATTTGAAAGAATAAAATCCAACTTTAGTTGAAATATTTATACTCAAAATGGATATACGTATATATATGAATTTATTGAAATGCTTTTGGAACTTGAAGCGATATTAAATTTTGGTTTTAACTTTAAATAAAGAAATGTATTGTAAAGCCACGAGAAATATTTCTTTTCAAAGTAACATTTAAGTTAAACCACTTATTTTATATACTGTTGAATATCCAAACCATTTAGTTTTGAAAGTAATGGTTTTAAAAACTATGGATTTCGAAGTATTATGTTGAAAGTTAATATTCAAATATTTGGTTACAAGGAATTATAAATTTTAAAAGTGGTATAATTTTTGGAAAAGATTTATATTTGGGAAATGATGTCAATGATTTGGGTTTTATAAAATAATATCAAAATGAATCTTTTTGGGTTTTAAGGAAGAAATGATATCGGAATATTATGGTTTTGAAATGGATTATATTCTGGTTTTAAAGTATAAACTATTTTTAAATGACCGCGATGTTATAATAACGATGGGTTGGCAAAGAGACCGGGATCGGATATCTGACATACTCTCTGTCGATACCGAAAACCACTTTGACTAACCATGTACGCGGTGGAGATTCCAGAATGAAGTAGGTGGTGGCGACGTTTCCTGTAAGGTAAATACGTGGACCCAACTCCCGTGAGTTGGCATAAGGTGGCTAAAACAGGAGCGATTCTCAGGCCAATGAGGTCATTCCTCTGATCGGACGCTCCTCTTCGATATTATACTTTGACTTGGATTGATTCAGTGGCCACTTCTATATTTTGATTTTGGGGAGTTAGTCCGAGGTGGGCGGTAACTGCGGCTACGCGTTTCCACCAGCCTGGATAGCAATTGGTATATCTACCCTGGCATTGCCTAGTTGTGCCGTGTCACCTACCATATCGCGCCTTGTACGAGTTTGGTTTTCTCCCGTAGCCCGTGTGGTATCCTCTAGTGGCTTCCCGATCAGGAGGGGCTATGATATTGGACGGACTACTGGGACTATTACGTGTTAAGGTGGAAAATGTAAAGCCTTAACGCTATTTAAAAGTAAGTTTATTTTATAAATAGACACTATTATAATAGCGCAATATACTACATAGTAAATAGTTTAACGGATCCTTAGGAGATGTAAATCCCGAACATCTCTTGAGTTACTGTACTCATATTTATATTCTGTTTATTTAACTCACATAAGATTTTCTAGTCTGACTCGAGTGTTTTTGTCTTTTCAAATTCGCTCGGGTCAGTCCGAGCGTTTCAGCATAGCAGATTTTAGCTTTGGAGGACGAAGACGAAGAATCAGTATTATTTTATATATAGTATTGCACCACACTCTTTCTATTCCGCTGCATTGCTTGTATTGGTATGTGTAACTCTGATTTTTATTGTAAAAGAAGAATCAAGCATTTGTAAACTGTTTATGAACTGTATATTTGTTATTATATTTTATCCTTCCGCTGTGAGATTCTGTTTTTGTTTTTATTTCTTCTCTGTTTTTCTTATTTACCCCATAACAATCCGCCCTTGCGTATGCTTTGAATTGGCACGTGTGTCGGTTTAAAGTGTGCAAAAAGGCGGGATGTTACATAAGGTCAATATTATTAAGAGATTCTATTTAAATATCCAAGATCAAATTCCCTTTTAAAAATACAAATTTACATAAACAATTGGCAATTATCCCAAAATCATATTCATTTGAAAATAATTAGTTCATATTTTACTAAAACAGATTAAATATTTATTAAAATAAACAGGGCCAAAATTCAGGGTCGTTACATTCCTCCCCTCTTAAAAGAATTTCGTCCCCGAAATTTAAAACAAACATAATTGAAAAGCTGTTATACCAACCATTCACACATACATATCGTTCATTCAATAGCAAACAATCAAATAGTTTATCCTAAAAAGCAACACTAGCTATCCGAACACAAATCCGGATAAACTTCCCTAGAACTATCCAGAGTTTCCCAGGTGCAATCACTGAGATTCTCGCCCCACTGCACTCAACAAGCTTCACCACTTACACCCGAGTTGCCTCTCAGTTGATCAACAATCTGAACAGGATTCCTGACTACAGTCAAAATCCGCTTGACTTCTAAATCTCCCTAAAATACTAGTTCTACAACTAATGACGGATCATAAACAAAATTCCAAGATGAGATGCATGGGATACATTATGAATTCCAGACATCAGTTCTGGCAATTCAATCCTATAAGATACAACTTCAATCCAAGTTGAATTTTATATACATATATAACAATATGTCTCAGCCTCCCATTCGGTTTAATTCACAATCAAATTTATTAATTCACCATCCAACTTTATTTGACCAATTCTAATTTCATTTACATACTTAATTTGCCAATTTATTTTCTTCTTAGTTTATTTCCACTTCCAATTCAATATTTGATTTTATCACAAAATCACTTCATTATAGTTCTTGAGTTTATTTCTAGTTTGTAATTCTGATTTGGATATCTATTTCATTTCCCAAGTACAAAATAATTTTATTTTGGCTTATAATTCCACTCTTAACTTTATGAGCCACAATTTCATTTATTCTCCACACTCACATCCACTTATTCTTAAACACATTCATTTTCACTTTAAATTTTAGATCTTACCTGTATCAAACAAGTATACTTTTTATTTCAAATCTTTAAATTCCTTTGATAAGCCATCAGAGTTTATTTATCCAAATTTAATTTTTATCCAACTATTCTATTTGAATAAGATTTTATTTCATTCAACTTAAATCATCATTCAAGCTTTTACTAAATAAACTCTCACTTCCCTTGAAGCTACGCTTCTATAAAGTTTAATCTTAGGTTAATTTACTTGTTTCAATTCCATACTTAAATTTATTTCCAGCTTATTTGATACTCACAAGATCAAATTCCATTTATTTTGTTAAGATTTAATCCAAAGCCATATCTATTTTATCCATGCTTGAATTGGATTTTATCTTCAAAAACCACCTTATTATTTTATCTGTGTTCAAGTTTATTTATAATTCAAGTTTGGATTTTTATTTCATTTTCCAAATACAAAATAATGTATTTTGGCTTACTATTTAATTTCCCCATATTTTCTTTTATACGTCACACATTCATATTTTCACATTTTCCCCCCATTTTAAGCTTGAATATATTCCTATTTCATTTTAACTCAAGATTGAACACTTATCTACAGCCAAAAATATTCCTAATTAATGTGTTGTCAATTTCCTTTACAAGTTATCAGAATATATTTATTCTAATTCAATTGCACATCAACTTACTTTTATCTATTTAAGTAAGAATTTATTTAACACCATCTATATCTCAACTGAATTCTATTCCAATTCAATTTGTTTATCTTAACTTCCATTAAATTAAGCACCATACCATTCTCTTTAATCTACCAATCCATTGGAATCTATTAAATAAGAACTTCATTCCATTTAATATCATTCATATCTTATTCCAATCTTAAATTTAAATCCAATTATTATTAAGCTTAAGTTAATCTCAACCAAAATTTTATTTCCAATCCAATTTATTTCCATTGTAAATTTGATGTACTTCATTAATTTATTTACATCCTTATTATTATTATGTTTTTAATCATTAGTTTAGTTCCAAATTAAACTTTCAACATTATCCAAAAATAAATTCATTTTTAACTTCGCTTTTAATTCCAAATTCAATTTCATACTTCCCTTGGTTACACAAGCCATTGTAAATCTTTATAATCCTATTTGTCTATTAACACTATCATCCAAGTACTATAATTATATATATATAACTTGCAAATTTTTTATTTATATCAAAATATATTTTGGATGAAATTATTTAATCCACCCACTTTGGAAAACAATATCATGTCGAATTGTTCTATTCAAGTGTTTAGAAACCCCTTCAGTACAGTTGCGCAGACTGCACTGACGAAGGTTCATATACCACTCAATAAATCAATCAACATAATATAAAACCATTTTATATTCACTAACAAGTACGCGCTCATATCTATTATTACGCTCAGACTCATTCTAGAGTACTACCGACTTTATCTCTAATGAGAAATCTCTACCGGAGCCAAGGTTCTCACTTAACCTTTCAGCTCTGATACCAACTGTGACGACCCGCCCTTCTGCTACCAGAAAGACGTATCATCAAGAAGAAAGAAAGGGATAGAATTAGAAAAGAAAGAGAAAGAAAGAACAATAATCACGGAAACTCACAGCGGAATGGAATAAAATATAATACATCACATAATGATTTCATAGTTTTACATATATCAGAGTTATACAATATTATACATCTGACAATTTTATATACATTTGTCACTACATACATCTCAAATACAACATACTCTAACTAACACAACGGAACTAGATGTATATCTACAACGCTGAAGCCTCCTGCTCCATTGCTCCTCCAGAATTCGTCAAAGCTAACCTGAATCTATTGACTACCCGTAAAAATTTGGGTACCCGAGAGTTTATGAAAAACAAAAATAAACTCTGGGTCAGACATGGGTCTGGTATGAGTAAACGGTTTAAATTGTTTAACTTTGAAAAAACATTTGAAAATAAAGGTATCACGTAAGACTCCCCACAAATAAATACGGGTAAGTTTTTACCTTACGCTAACCAAAACATTTCATAGGAAATTCTGTGATATTATAATAGTGTCTAGGGTTTTCAAGTAAATAGAAAATAGCCGAAATTGTTACATTATTAAATTCCAGCTACTAGCCACAAAAGTGGGTAATACAATCAAAACCGTGGGCACTTATTGGAAAATGGATTCCATACAATGGCAGGGCTACTGGGGTACCGCCCGTCACAGTACGGGGCCTAGATCACCGTACCGAGGAATACTCCCTTCATCCCCTGCAACACAAGGCCGGAACCATTCCTTACTGAACAGTCCCGAACAAGATAAACCCCGTGCTTTGCGTGCCCAACCACCCACTAAGCCGAATAAAAAGGGACATCTAGACAGGGGAAATATCTTGTCCTACTTAGGCATGACCCACCTAACCTTGCTACATCTCCCCTGTTTTAGCCATTCCCGTTTGATGAGGCTTGAGGCTACGATTACCTTTAGAGAACAAATTTCTTAGAATGCTCATCGCCCTCCCGACGATGTGTTGAAAGCATTCAATCCATACAAGTTCGTTCCGGGTTCGAACGAAACCGAAGGCATTATCTCGTTACACTTATTTTGGAATCACCCTCAGAGTTAACGATGACAACCCTTGCATTCTGAATCTTCATCTTCACTTTAGATTAACGACCTAACGTTAATTTGGATCGATGTGGTTTTCGGATGTTCCAAATGTGGAAACCCGATCCCGGTCTCATCAAAATCCAAAACGTGTCTTTTAGGGCCAAGTTGTTTTAAAGTTGTAAAATAAACAATGTAATTATCCATATACACAGATAGATAATTCACAATATCACAATAGAACATTATCATCATAAACAGGTAATTATCATCACAACGGATAATCCATATTATCATCATATTTCAATCAAGCATGCATTTCATATAACATCATTTATCTCAAACTAGAAATCTCAAATCATTCAAGACAAACAATATCATCCATCCATACATAAGTAATCATATCAGCTATAATTGATTTAAAATGAATTAAATTAATCACTTGCATCTCTAATTAATTTAAAGTAAATTAAATTAATTACTACATTATCATAATCTTGCTTATATAACTATTGACCAATTATCAATCAGTTAATAAATTAATCACACTTGATTAATTAACATATAATTTTATTCAAGTAATCATCTTTTAATTATTTTCCAAACTAATTACCTTATCCAAATATAGAAATTAACCTTCAATTACATACATTACATTACTTCTTAATTTCACTAATTAATTATTCTTTAATCTTTCATTATTACTTTCATTATTTAATGATTGCTAATTACATTTCATTTCATAATCCTATATTAAATTAATTATCTTAAGTAATTATTTTATTTACCTTCTGCAATCATCAATTAAGATTAAAATTTCAACATAATGAACATTCCAATATTAGAAACCCTCATTAATTTCGGAAATCAAATACGATGGCTAACTACACTTAATTGTTAAATAACTTTGTACTTAATTAAAATAATTTTGGATTAAAATAATAATTAAGAATTAAACACTTTAAAGCATTGATTAAGTAATTAACTTGAATCTAAACTTTTGGGCTTTAAATTGTCAAATATCTCATGAAACAGTGTTTGCAGTTTGTACAAAACAATTTGGTAATACTTACTTTTAAAAAGAAACCAAAACTGCACGAACGAAGGAAACCCGAGTCTTCCCCTTTAGTTCACTCGAGTACTCACCGAGTCCCTCTGCCCTTTTCCCCGTGTCCTGCCCTGCACATCATCTTCTTCTTTACTCTTCTTTTTTTTTTTTCTTTTTATCAGTTTAAGTTTGTTTGAACTTAGAAATAAATAAACACATCAGGTTCAATATTCACGCATCAGACTCGACTCCTACCCGAAGCATTCCATCCCAAAACTCGCGCGCAACTCGAGACCATGAACTGGCACAACGCTGCCTTCCACCTCCACGCTGTGCACGTGCAGGGCGCCTCAGCCACGTTACGGCGACCTGGACCTCCCTCGGCAAGGCCCAAATTGCCAGCACTCTATGAAAAAAAATCGCATCACCCAAAAATGCAACAAAACAAAATACAGCTGATCGCTCGAACCTTGAAGCATAACCCATCACCCAAAACCCCTTAGCCACCGCCGCACTTACCATCAGAAGCCCCCAAAATCCTACCACACCACGACAACATGCTAAGCCAACATTTCCCCAGAATTCGTGCAACTCGATCGCTTATAGGCGATGTACGAGCCTTGTTACAGACGTTACCATAAAAACTTAGAATGAACCCTAAAATGAGATCGTGCTCGAAATTTACGTATTAGAAAAGTAAATTGACATTTTTCTCAGGATCAGGGTAGTTAATACTACCCTCTAACCAAGTTTCAACATCTTAATCAAAATAGATTTTTTGAATTTGGGAAAAATTTGTTTCTTGTTCACAAACGAACTGCTCTTTGGATACAAAGCTAAAAAGCTTCATTTTGGTTTTAAAAATCATAAATTTTAGTGATACTTCAAGATATAAACTTGAACTAAAGTTTTACAACAATCAAACTTTATTCATTTATCACTTAGTTGCCTGTAACTAAGTTTACAGTGTACATTTTCTAACAAACAGGTTTTGATCAGTTTTTACATCTAGATTTAGGTGTATCATCTTGTTTAATTGAAGAACTTAAGCTTTACAACAATCTGGTAAGTAAAATTTTGAGTTCGTAGAAAAACTTCAACCCTGAAATCAATCACAGAGAAGATTCAAAGCATACAGTGTTAACCATCACATATGCAAACAATAGTATCAATAAATTCTTAACTGTCTTCAATTGAACTTAAAACTTTATATTTTAATGTTTAATCCCCAAAACAACTGTTGAACAGAGAACACACTCCTTGTCCAAAAACTTGTTGTTGAAACCTGCCTGTAAATTGTTCCTGTTCTTAGTATTTTACTTGAGCTCTGTTTGCTTACATCTTTTTTTCTTTCTTTCTTTTTTTCTTTCAGGTATACTTATGTTACAAACTAAATAAAGGATGCATACACATATATAAAGAAGATAAGAATATGAATGGAAAAGGTTTTGACCTGGTAAGGTGTTATCTGCTACTGTTCCATTCTTGTTTTATCAGGCAAGCTTCTCTTTTTTTTTAATATATATATATATATATATATATATATATACTGATATGATTCTTGAATTCGGCTGAGATGCTAAAACATTAAATGTTATGTACTTATTGTTTAACATAACCTTATTAGTATATAGATTTTTATAGTTTGCTGAGCATAATCATTTGCAGGTTTCATAAATATCAAGCCTGTTATATTTTATTCTATTTTTATACCTAACTCACTGCTATTCAATCCTGTTAATTAGATTTCATTTCTGTGAAATAGGATTTGCCTAATACAAATAGACACAAAGATGTGCTCGAATCAGAGGAGCATTAAATGTTGTTGTTTAACTTGTTTACATAATTAAGATTATGTTGTACTGTGAACAAATTGTATGCATTTATATGGGTTATATTCTCCAGTAGGTAGCTTGCATAAAAAGACAAGTTATTATAAATGTTTATATTTCAATCTTCCTTAGTTAGTCAGGTTTCTTTTTTCCCATGTTTACATATATTTGTATCAAAGCAATATGTGTCAGGTTTCTTCATACTTACTGACACTTGTGAATGATGAACATTTCCTTTGCAACATTTGTTTTATTATCGTATATCCTTTGTTTAAATTTATATGTGAAGAAATGGTGTAAAACTTATCCTTGTTTGCTTGAATAATGACTATGTTTGGGGTCAGATTTATATTTACTTTGGTTTACTTGTGAAAAATAAATTTGTTTTATTGTTTCTAACTTGTAAAAATAAATTTGTTTTATTGTTTCTAACTTGAATAATTAATATACATATAGTTGTTGTCAATTTGTATATGAAAATATTTTGTTTAGTTAACTTCTAATTTATATAAGTTATACATAAAAGTTAAAGTTTTAGTTTACATTCTATTTGATTTCATTTTACTTTGTGTCTTATACTTTGTTCTTATTTTAGATTATTAAGTTATGTTGTATAAAATCTTAACTAATTAATCCTTATTTCAAATTTTACATTAGTACTTTATATTTAACTATCAATGTTCAAGTCATATTCAAAATGATTTTCTCACTTATATTTGTGATGCAGCTAAGGCCAGAGAAGAAGTTGTGCAAACTATAATTCCTGAAAACATGAGTTTGTGGTGTAGTGTGATGAGTCATTCACGATTCAGTGAAGGCATGAGTCGTTGCCGAGCTAAGGAAGGAGGGCCACGAGTTAACAAGTTAAGGGGGAAGGTAGGCCGAGTTAACGAGACATCGGGTTTGAGTCGTCCACGACCCAAGAGAAGCATGAGTCGTTTCCGACCTAACTGTGACAATCTAAGTCGTTTACGACTTAACGGGATAAAGGACAACGGGTTACAGGAACAAGAGCCTATTTTAGGTCGACCCCGACCTAAGGAAGAGAAGCTACGACTTAAGAGCCTAAGTCGGCTACGACTTAACAAAAGAGGAAGCAGTCACGACCTAACTGAGTCGTTGAGGAGCGCAGGGGGATTGGGCTTGAGTCGGCACGCGCTTAAGTCGGCCATATGAGTTGAGGTGTTGTAGTTTGTTGGCCTTGAGTCATTAGGTCGTATACGACCTAACTGTTGTAGCCGTGTGGTTGATGAGTCGTATATCTTGTGTTGTTTTTTTTGAGTCGGTAATGTATATGAGTCGGTCCTGTATGTAGATAAGCTGAGTCGTATGTCTTTGAGTCGTGTAAATTGTGTTGCGTTGTTAAGTCGGCAACGACTTATGATGAGTCGGAGTCTATGAGTCGGCAACAGGTTAAAGGGGTCGGTTGTGTCAAGCTATAAATAGAGGGTGTGTTGTATATTTTGGGTGGTTGATTTTTTTGAATAAAATTCTCTTTTGTTAGCTTTGTGCTTTCATACCAATTGGTAGTTGAGTGTAATCTCCTATCTCCTCTTTCGGTTAATCGAGTGCGCTCGATTCAACGATCGTAGAAGCCGATTCACGGAATCTAGTGCGCTAGATCAACGTGCGAAGAATCGTAGATCTTTGAACACGGTATAGTGCGCTATCAACGTGTTTGAGATAGCTAGAGTTCGGTATCTTTGGATCAACGAACTTGGGCATTTTGGTATCTTCAACTCACCGATTGCTACATTCCATCGATTGAAGTTTTGTTTGATTAATCCGCTGCGTCAGTTTTTTGGTATCAAAGCCATACTTAGCCAATCATAGCTAAGTTGATTCTTGGAGCCAAGTTTTTGAAGTTTGAAGTTGTTCATCGTGTTCATATTGAAGTTGCATCAAGTTTGGAGTGTTTGATCCATTTCATTTTGGATCGAGGAGTTGGATATTGTTTGGATTTTGTCTTGGAGTTTTGCGCGCCAAGATTTGAAGTGTGGAGCCGTGTAAAACCATTGCCGAGCTAAAGCCTTGAAGAGTTAAGTGTTGAGCCGTGACTTGTTCTTTTGTTGAAGCTTGAATTTTTGTGTTTGAATTGTTGGAGTTTGAGAAGTTTTTCAATCATGCCACCAAGGAGAGCTAATCGTCATCAAAACGTTGAAGCTTTGTATCGTAGAGAAGAAGCCGAGCTTATGGAACAACGTATTAATGAAAAATTTGATGAAGGCATTGGAAAATTGGAGAAATTGATGAATGATTTGAATCAAAGGAGGAGATCACCAAACTCGAACCATGGAGGAAACCGAGTTTCGCCATCGGTTACGGAAGCGAGGAGGGTATCACCACATTCTTGTAGAGATAGAAGAGAAACGTCAATTTCATCACGAAGAGATCATCATGACTATGCACATGAAGAGAGAAGAAGTCAACGTGAATTTGACCATGAAGCATATAGAGATGAAGAGAGACATAGTCAAAGAAGCATGCATGAGCGAAGGGATGATAATGGTCGAGATCGATGTAGACGTACTTTTGATTTTGTTGAAGAAGGTGATAGAGCTAGTATTCATTATCGAGATCGAGATCAAATTCGAAATTCTTATCGGGATGTTGAAGATGATCGACGATGGGAATCGGGTATGAAGATGGAAATTCCGGAGTTTAAAGGCGGAATGATTGCAGAAGAATTTCTCGATTGGATTTCTAATGTTGAAGAGATCTTTGATTTCAAGGAGGTTCCTGAGCATAGAAGGGTGAAGTTGGTTGCTACTAGGTTGAGGGGGAGAGCTTTGGCGTGGTGGCAGCAAACTAAACTAACCAGGGAGAGAATGGGGAAGTCAAAGATAGAATCGTGGGATAAGATGAAGAAGTTGATGAGATCTACTTTCTTACCTTATAACTACCAATCACTTATGTACCAGAGGTTGCAGAATCTGAGGCAAGGGACAAAGTCTGTTAGTGATTATGCTGATGAATTTTACCAACTCATTGTCAGGAATGATATTATGGAAACGGAAGAACAGCTAACTGCTAGATTCATTGGGGGATTGAGAATGCAGATCCAGGATATGGTTAATATGTTTGATCCTAGATCAGTTGCAGAGGCACATCAGAAAGCGTTGGCTTGGGAGAAACAAGGAAGGCGTGGAGGTGGTGTGTTTACTAATTCCAATAATCAAGCAAGGGGTGTTGGTGCAAGTTCTAATGTTCCTAAACCTGTTTCAAAGCCAGTGATGAAGGAGACTGAGAAGGCGAAGGTTAGCAGTGTTTTCAAATGTTATAATTGTCAGGAGTTGGGTCACAAAAGTAATGAATGTCCGAAGCCGAAGAAGAGAACCATGGTTGCAGAAGTTGAGGAGGATGATGGTGAGGAGGCAGAATGTTCAAATACACCTTATGTTGAGGAGGAAGAAGAATTGTTTGGAGATGAAGGTTGTAATCTTATGATGAGGAGAAGTTGTTTGACACCAAAGCAAGAAGAGGATTCTAGTTGGCTGAGAAGCAATATTTTCCAATTGACATGTACTATTCTGGGGAAAGTCTGCAAGTTCGTTATTGATGCGGGAAGTTGTGATAATATTATTTCTACAGAAGCAGTAAGAAAGTTGAACTTGAAGACCGAGAAGCATCCTAAACCGTACAAGCTAGCATGGTTAAGGAAGGGTGGTGAAGTGAAAGTGTGTCGAAGAGCTTGTGTTAATTTTTCTATTGGGAAGAAGTACAAAGATGAAATTTGGTGTGATGTTGTAGACATGGACGTGTGTCATCTGTTGTTGGGCAGACCGTGGCAATTCGATAGAGCAGTTCAACATGATGGTCGTGCCAATAGTTACAGTTTCATGTTCGAGGGTACGAAAATCACTTTGGTTCCTAAGAAGCAACAGCAGAAGGAGAGCAAGCTAGAGGAGATTGAGGAATTAAAAACTCTGTTGACTTTGAAAGAGTTTGTTAAGGAAGTTGAAGAGGAGCCTGAAGTGTTTTTGTTGATTGGGAGAGAGAGTAGTGAAGAAGTTGAAATTCCAGAAGCAGCAAAGCCAATTTTGAAAGAATTCGAAGATGTCTTTCCAGAGGAGTTGCCTAAGAAGTTACCGCCACTTAGAGACATTCAACATCAAATTGATCTTGTTCCGGGAGCAGTGTTACCACATCGACCACATTACCGAATGAGTCCGAAGGAACATGAGGAGTTACGAAGGCAAGTGGAAGAGTTGTTGGAACAGGGACGAGTTCAGGAAAGTTTGAGTCCATGTGCTGTGCCAGCATTGTTAGTACCAAAGAAGGACGGAACTTGGAGGATGTGTACTGACAGTCGAGCTTTGAACAAGATTACTGTTCGTTATAGATTTCCTATGCCAAGGTTGGATGACTTACTGGATCAGTTGAGTGGGGCAACTATATTTTCGAAGATTGATTTGAAGAGTGGTTATCATCAAATTCGAATCAGACCTGGAGACGAATGGAAGACAGCTTTCAAGACGAGAGAGGGGTTGTACGAATGGTTGGTTATGCCATTTGGTTTGTCAAATGCACCTAGTACATTCATGCGGGTGATGAATCAAATCTTTAGACCATTCATTGGGAAGTTCGTCGTGGTTTATTTCGATGATATTCTTATTTACAGCAGGAGTATGGAGGAGCATGTTCTACATTTGAGGGAAGTATTGATTATTCTTCGTGAGGAACAATTTTATGCTGCTACAAAGAAATGTGTGTTTATGACGCATACTGTTTTATTTCTTGGGTATGTTGTTTCAGGGGAAGGTATTCAAGTTGACCAGAGTAAAGTTGAAGCAGTCAGGAATTGGCCGCAGCCAAAGACGATTACAGAAGTGAGAAGTTTTCATGGGCTAGCGTCGTTCTACCGAAGATTCATTCCACACTTCAGTAGCGTGATGGCTCCAGTTACTGATTGCATGAAAGGGAAACAGTTTGCATGGTCAGAGGAAGCGGGAGTTGCTTTTGAAAAGATCAAGGAACTGTTGACAACAGCACCAATTCTTGTTTTACCTAATTTTCAGTTGTTGTTTGAGCTACACACTAATGCATCAAAGGTTGGAATTGGAGGAGTGTTGAGTCAAGGTGGAAGACCTATTGCATATTTCAGTGAGAAGTTGTCAGGGGCAAAGATGAGATATAGTACATATGACGTTGAATTCTATGCTGTTGTGCAAGCTGTTAAGCATTGGAGACACTATCTATTTCAGAAGGAATTCGTTCTTTACACTGATCATGAAGCATTGAAACATTTACAGGGGCAGGATAAGATTTCAGCAAGACATGCATCATGGATTTCTTATTTACAGCAGTTTACCATTGTCGTTAAGCACAAATCAGGGGTGACAAATCGGGTAGCTGATGCTTTAAGTAGAAGGAGTCATTTATTAACGACAATGAAGGTTGAAGTGACAGGATTTGAAATGTTGCCAGAAATGATTGAAGAAGATCCTTACTTTGCGAAATATGTTGAGAAAGTGAAGGATGGGAGTACCGATGAATTTATGTTGGTCGATGGTTTTCTGTTTAAGGGAAATCAGTTATGTATTCCAGACTGTAGCTTGAGGTTGAAAATTGTCAAAGAGTTACACGAGGAAGGGCATGTGGGCCGCGATCGTACTTTGCAATTGATTTCACAGTCTTACTTTTGGCCGTCGATGAGAAAAGAGGTTGAAAGATTCGTGGAGAGATGCCATATTTGTCAGGTGTCAAAGGGAACAGCAACGAATGCAGGGTTGTATATGCCATTACCAGTACCATCTAAGCCATGGGTTGATATTAGCATGGATTTCGTTTTGGGTTTGCCTCGAACTCAAAGGGGAAATGATTCGATATTTGTTGTAGTGGACAGGTTTTCGAAGATGGCACATTTTATTGCCTGCAAGAAGACAGCGGATGCAGTTCGAGTGGCACAATTATTCTTTAAGGAGGTATATCGATTGCATGGTTTACCAGAATCTATTGTTTCTGATCGAGATACTCGTTTTCTGAGTCATTTTTGGTTGAGTTTGTGGAAGATGGTGGGAACGAAGCTGAAATTTAGTAGTGCTTATCATCCACAAACTGATGGACAGACAGAAGTTGTTAATAGGTCATTGGGAAATTTGTTGCGATGTCTTGTACAGGATAACTTGAGAAGTTGGGACATGAAGTTATGCCAAGCTGAATTTGCACATAATCATGCAGTGAATCGTAGCACGGGATTCAGTCCGTTTCAGATTGTGTATTCAAATTTACCCAGGGGACCGTTGGATTTAGCAGTCGTACCACAGACGAAGGGAGCAGTTAAACGAGCTGTCGATTTTGTTGATGAGCTGACTGAATGTCATAAGATCGTTCAGGAACGATTGGAGAAATCGAATGAGAAATATAAGAAGTTTGCAGATTCGAAACGACGAAATGTTGAATTTAAAGAAGGTGAGTTAGTTTATGCGGTATTAACGAAGGATCGTTTTCCGGTAGGTGCTTATAATAAGTTGAAAGCCAGGAAAATTGGTCCTGTCGAAATTGTGAAACGAATTAATGACAATGCTTATAAGTTGAAGCTGCCGGAGGATATTTACACTTCTGATGTATTCAATATTAAGCATCTTGTGCCATATTATGGAGATGAACATTTTGATGAGAAAGAATTTGCAAATTCGAGGACGAATTTTTCTCAACCAGGGGAGGATGATGCAGCTAAGGCCAGAGAAGAAGTTGTGCAAACTATAATTCCTGAAAACATGAGTTTGTGGTGTAGTGTGATGAGTCATTCACGATTCAGTGAAGGCATGAGTCGTTGCCGAGCTAAGGAAGGAGGGCCACGAGTTAACAAGTTAAGGGGGAAGGTAGGCCGAGTTAACGAGACATCGGGTTTGAGTCGTCCACGACCCAAGAGAAGCATGAGTCGTTTCCGACCTAACTGTGACAATCTAAGTCGTTTACGACTTAACGGGATAAAGGACAACGGGTTACAGGAACAAGAGCCTATTTTAGGTCGACCCCGACCTAAGGAAGAGAAGCTACGACTTAAGAGCCTAAGTCGGCTACGACTTAACAAAAGAGGAAGCAGTCACGACCTAACTGAGTCATTGAGGAGCGCAGGGGGATTGGGCTTGAGTCGGCACGCGCTTAAGTCGGCCATATGAGCTGAGGTGTTGTAGTTTGTTGGCCTTGAGTCGTTAGGTCGTATACGACCTAACTGTTGTAGCCGTGTGGTTGATGAGTCGTATATCTTGTGTTGTTTTTTTTGAGTCGGTAATGTATATGAGTCGGTCCTGTATGTAGATAAGCTGAGTCATATGTCTTTGAGTCGTGTAAATTGTGTTGCGTTGTTAAGTCGGCAACGACTTATGATGAGTCGGAGTCTATGAGTCGGCAACGGGTTAAAGGGGTCGGTTGTGTCAAGCTATAAATAGAGGGTGTGTTGTATATTTTGGGTGGTTGATTTTTTTGAATAAAATTCTCTTTTGTTAGCTTTGTGCTTTCATACCAATTGGTAGTTGAGTGTAATCTCCTATCTCCTCTTTCGGTTAATCGAGTGCGCTCGATTCAACGATCGTAGAAGCCGATTCACGGAATCTAGTGCGCTAGATCAACGTGCGAAGAATCGTAGATCTTTGAACACGGTATAGTGCGCTATCAACGTGTTTGAGATAGCTAGAGTTCGGTATCTTTGGATCAACGAACTTGGGCATTTTGGTATCTTCAACTCACCGATTGCTACATTCCATCGATTGAAGTTTTGTTTGATTAATCCGCTGCGTCAATTTGTATTCATTTTCATTTGTACTTTACTATCACTTATTTCAATTAAGTTATAAACACATATTTGATTTATATTTTACATTTATATTTTACATTTATATTTTACATTGTTAGAAATGGGATTCCAATTTAAACGTTATCATTCATATGTATATTTCCAAATATAAACAAAGTATAGTATTTTAATTCACTTATATAAGGTCAATATTATTAAGAGATTCTATTTAAATATCCAAGATCAAATTCCCTTTTAAAAATACAAATTTACATAAACAATTGGCAATTATCCCAAAATCATATTCATTTGAAAATAATTAGTTCATACTTTACTAAAACAGATTAAATATTTATTAAAATAAACAGGGCCAAAATTCAGGGTCGTTACAAGTTGCGTACTCTTGTTTCGAGATCTGTTTGAGTCGTGACTCATGTGCTGGGATGTCGAACGTGACTTCACCATCTGTAATGACAGAAACAAGAGATAGAATACGTAACCTATAGGGTTTAGATAACTTAAAGGGTGCAGGCACTCCCTTCTATTGATACTTATGGGTATGCGTGTGGCAATTATATGACCCAGTGCCACATGTTCGTGGTCCGGCTATGTTTTTCCTATATTATACTCTATTGAGAGATATACAAAGCTTGGAAGGATACCCCCGATCCTTATGTAGGGGACCTTTCTCGAAATACCGAGGGCACCTCCATGGAATCCAATGTAATTAGCAAACTCGCCTTAGCGGTTGTGATTGTATACCTATTATTATTATGATGCACACTCACATACATCATAGCTACGTGATTATTTATATTTCACACCTTATACATTATTATATTATCACTCGATTTTATAGTAGAAATGGATTCGTTATCGTAAGGTAAAAACCTGTTCGTGTTCATTGGCGGTGTTGTCTTACGAGATACCCTTATTTTGAATTGTTTTACAAATATAGCAATACATATGATTTTAGATTCTCATGCTCGTTTACCAAACTGTTCTGGGTGTTATTTTCTTATAATGCTCATATAGGCTCGAGTATATTTCCAGATTTAGTTGTGGTTCATTGGAGCTCTTAGAGAGGAGCTAGATGATTTCCTACCGTACTTATTTTCTACCGCATTACTTGTTTTTGTACTTATCAACATTTACAAGGACAGTCTCTTATTACTGCCCAGGCTAACGATACGCTAGTTTACTTTTATTGATGTATGTATATCAAAGTTTTCTTTTTTTGTAAAGACCTTTTTGGATGTTATATATTATCGCTCCGAATGTGAGATTCTGACATTGTGTTCTTCTTTCGTATTCTATTTCGTTTTCTTTTTCTTTTACCGTAATGTTCTATCTTTTTGACACCTGGGTGCTCATCACATGAATACCATGGATGTATTGATATCGACATTCGAGGCTCAAAAAGCAGATCTGTAGATGGATGGACTTTTGTGTAAATTTTAAATCATCTATCTCATTTAATATGTTAACTATTTTATTAAAATTTCTAAACTATAGTTTCATTACTTTAAGTTTAATCCAAACTGTTAATTTTTAAATTCAAATTATATAAGTATGTATCATAAATTACAGTATTCAAAAATACATGTTCTTTAAATGATAAACCATAATTTTATATACATGAAAATTTAGACGTGTTGCTTCAATTAAAATATATTGAATAGATCTTGTATAATACAGGAACATTTAATGCCCAATCTTTCTTTAATTGAAACCAAATTCATTATTATTAATTTGGATTTCAGAATCATACAAAATTATCTAATGTGATTTTAATATATATATATACACATATATATATAATGTATATTTACTAAATAAATATTATGGAAAAGACAAGAATATGTAATGGGGAAATGGGTTCGCTGTAGTGTAAATCTCAGCACCTACATATGTTCTTATTACCCATGTACACATCTTATTTGTAATATTGGTTTTTCACACAAACAGGTATTTTTGATATACCTGTGAGCTCCTTCTAAACATAACTGAATAATATGAAGATTTTATTTAGAACATTGACATTGGATCTAAATCCATTTAGGCTTCATAGACTTAATTAAGATCAAAAATGGGAAATTTACATGTATTTTTTCATCTTGTTTTCAACTGGCATGATTCCATCAGTAGCATCAAAATCTTTATGGTCTAATTAGCAATGTTAGTGTAATGCCCAGGATTTTAAAATGGTTTATAATTAAATATTGGAATTATTTAAATAATTGAATTTTGGATTTAATTCGAATAAAAATAATTTCGAAAGCTTATTTAAATTCTTTTCAAATAATAAAAGTTTTATTGTAAGTTTAATTTACAATTTAAGTGATAAAGATTGTTCTAAAAATAACTCGTTTTAATTAACATGTGAAATTATCATTCCATAGCAGTGACTCGATTTTGATGGAATATTGAATTGTTGTATGCCGATGAGTTTCATAGCATTCCGATATGTTGTATGGTCATGCGAGCTCGAAATGTAGAACGATAAATTTGGATTTAAAATATAATATAAATTTTACTATAAATAACCCTTCCATCCTCAAACCCTTTTCATCACCGCTCCCTCTCTTCTCTTTTTACTTTTTTTACATTAAAATTTTTACAACTGCCTTCTTCCCTGAATTGTTTCAAGAGCTAGAGCAACAAAAACGAGTGATCTAAATCCATTGGCTTAGGCCTGTCCTTTAACTTTAATGAAGTTGATTTTTTTGTACAAAGGGTAAACTCTGCGCTTTCATTTCTTCGGACATTTGTTCTTGTAGAGCTCTACTATGTAATAATCCCTACCAACATTTGGATCTCATTTGGCCACCACTAATCCATGAGCTATAGGAAATTTCATGGTCGAACATCACTAGCCCTCAACCGCACGGAAGTTTGATAAGAAGGCCACCCTAGGAAGGGGTTGTAAATTGATAAACCATCCCCTAAGACAAAAATTTTCTTTAGTATGGCTGATCGAGGAAGGTATCCTAGCTCGACAAACCAATCTAGCTTTCTTATGGGCATTTTACCTTCTCTCATAAATCCATGTAGTTGTTCATTATACGAAGTTACATCTTTCATGGATTACCTCATCTTGTCAAATGCATCCATTAATAAGTTATTAACAGAACTTCCATTGTCTGCTAAAGTTCGGTGTATGTCTACCAGACCAAGCATCACTAAAATCATCATTGGGTAAGTGTACGAATACTACTTCCTTTGTAAATCATTGTCGTTAATAGTTATCTCGACATGCTCCTGATGGGGGTTTTTAGCTTCATGCTCCTTGCCTATTGCATATACAAAACCTTCACCATTCTTTAGAGACTTGATATTTTTCAATTTCAGTTTAAATTTTGTCCAACACATGAGGTCCTACCGTTATGGTATTAATTACCAATCACCCCTCCTTTGTGCGATTTGTGTCGGTTCCCTCTCTTTCATTCCCTTATGGTCGTAGGTGTGGGCATTTGACCGATTTAATCGACTTAACCGACTTAACCCACTTAACCGACATCGACCGAACCACTTTAACCGATATAATCGGTTACACAACCGACCTTGCTTGATAAAAAATTAGGATGATCAATGGTTAACATATTTGTTACCAGAGGTTAACCATTACTCCAAGAAGTTTTGAATAGAAAATACCGTATTTGATTCATATTATTCCAAAACCCTAACCGGCCCACCATGTTTCGTATTATTCCCAAAATCCTAAAGTAAATACATATCACCACTTCCCATTCATTTCGTATTTTCCTTATTCGATTAACAAAAACCCTAGATCCACTACTGATTTCACAAAATCATAAGCTAAACCGACGAATTTCGATTCGAACAATAAATTATCATCTTAAACTTTTTCTATTCATCAATATTTGTGTTGCGAACCCGTGATTCCCGTCGATTTTAGGCTTTGAGATATGGTGAGTATTAGCTGAAAGAGGAAGAATGTGAGTCTGTTTCAACTTAACCTGCTTTATTTAATTATCTATTTAATTATTTGGTTAAATGATTAATATGAGATATGAAAATTTGCTATTAAACTGTTTATTATTATGAAATTAAACTATAAATTAAAACATATATTACT
This sequence comes from Allium cepa, assembly GCA_030765085.1. Classification (NCBI taxonomy): domain Eukaryota; kingdom Viridiplantae; phylum Streptophyta; class Magnoliopsida; order Asparagales; family Amaryllidaceae; genus Allium; species Allium cepa. The sequence continues at coordinate 104,872,764 of CM060944.1, read as the reverse complement.
GAGTTAAACTATTTAAGTATCTGTCTAAATATGAATATATTACTGAGCTAAACATATATTACTAAGTTAAGCAGATATAAATATATGTTATATTATATTTGTTTAAGTATCTGTTTAGACAATATTGTCAAGTTAAACATATATAAGTATTTTATATATTTTGAGTGATATATTTAGTTTATAAAATTATCTGTTTAAGTATTACTATTGTTTATATATGTGAATTAAAATGTACATTAATCTATGAATTAATACATTTAATTTACAGTTTAAATATTAAGTTTAACTTAGTAGTTTTAGTCTTAAGTGTAGTTTTAATTTACAATTTGCATTTACGTTTTTAATATACAGTTTGAATTTACAATTTTAATTTATAGTTTTAATTTATAGCTTTAAATTGCTTTTTGAAATTACAGTTTAAATTAGTATGGCTGATTTAAAATATATTTAAAATGGTAATTATTATCAGTTTATATAGCATGGCAGATGTTATTAATGTTATTGTATTTAAAATGTTAATTGTTATTTAAAATGCTAATTTGGAAATAAGGATCTGGCTTTGAAGCATTAGACCTCAGTTAATTAAAAAATGATTAAATTTTCTTGTTCTTTTTTGCTACTGTACTGTCACACGCACACACATATGTATATGTGTATATGTGTGTGTGTATATATCATATTACTAAATATATACCTTTTTATCGAGAATGATGATCTATTTAATAGACATATCATCGAATAGTTTGAAATGTCTGATTCAGTGTGCATATGAGTATTCGATATTGTAATATCTGATATTGTCCAAATTATGCTTATTGTTTAATAAACTGCATATTTTAAATATGGATAACAAATATGTTCAATGTTGCAGTTTATTGTCCATATTTAAATTTTTTTTTTAGCATTTATAGTTTACTGTCCATATGTTTAATGATATATTAAATATTTGTATATATTCATTAACAATAATTTTTTGTTCAATTTTGCATTGTCCATTTTTTCTATAAAATTTAGACAATAAAATACCTGATTCAATATATATATATATATATATATATAATTATTTCATATTGCAATATTTATTTAATGTTTATGGAATTGATAAATGCATATATAAGTATCTTATGTAATGTATATTTCTTTCTTGCTCATTAATGCAATATCATATGTACTTTAAATATGTAATATTAATTTATGAATTAATTTACATTTAATTTACAGTTTGAATACTAAGATAACTTGGTAATATCTGTTTTAGTTATAGATTTATATTATAGCTTGCATTTACAGTTGTAATTTATAGTTTGAATTTATAGTTTTAAGTTTCAATTTAAAATTAGCACAGCTGATGTTATTGTATTTAAAACGTTAATTGCCATTTGTTTAAATTAGCATGGCTGATGTACATGTACATGCATATGCATATAGCATATATCAGTTTAAATGCATAGAAGTAGACATGATATATCAAATATAGTTACATTTAATGTTGTTTGATTATTTCAACTTTATTTGGTCGCTAACTGGATTATTTGATTGTTCAATTGTTCGATTGTAGGTTATAGTTGATGTTATATGAACAATGACTTATAATTTAGAATTATCGTAGTTTTTGTTGTTGTACTCAGGTTCAAGTATCTCTAATAATAATTTTTATTTAAAGTAATATAATTCTTGTAGATAAATGCTTCATCGGTTTATACGTACTTATATTATATAATAGATGGACGATCATCAAAGTCTCTTAGGAATGAGAATGTGATTCCGATCATTCGAATCTCTCGGGTTATGTGACTATAAACTATATAATATCATAGTTTATAAAATATGACTATTAAACTATAAATTACGTGTATAACATTTGATCCATCATTAGAGTCTCTCAATTGATCCACCATATTTTATATATATAGCATTCCATCATCAAAGTTAATCAGCCATATACTATCTGTAGTTACAGTTTATAAATAGAGAATGAGAAAACTTAGTTATGGTCATATAAATAGAGTTTAGTTGCAAAAAAAATATTTCTGTTACAAAATAGAGTCCACTGAAATTAGGTCAAAATAGTCTGTGCACCGCATTTTGTTCACTGCATTTTGTTTACTACATCTTGTATATTTTGCTCATTGCATTTTGTTCAATATAGTCTATGTTTGTATTTTGGTCACTGTATTTTGTTCAAAATAGAGTTTTTCAAAATAGTCCATGCATATGGATCTTAGTTCAATTTTACTTACAGTAATATAGTTCTACAAATTTGCCTTTTGTAGTGGAAAACAGATGGACTTGAAGCTCGCTAGCTCCGGCTCAATCTCTAAACTATTTGTATTAATGCATTATCAAACTATGAATGTAACTATTTGTAGAATTGTAGTATTATACTTATCAACTATGAATTGTGGATTTGTTATGGATTGTGAACTTAGTTCTTATCCTTACTATTTATGTTTATGTTGGATTGTGTAAATTTAGATGTGAACTAATTGGACAATATCGAACTATGGATGCACCATATTTATGATGGATTATGAATTAATGTTCTTTGTTGTGCTACTCCTATATATGAACCGAACTACATAAATTAATGTTGCAATATAAGATTAACCATCGGTTAACCATGCAACGGTTTACCGTTTGGCTTAAATGGTTATCAGTGCAATGGTTAACCATTTGGTTCAAAGGATTAACGGAACCACTAAATTTATCCAGTTAACCATGACCAAATTTAACTTGTTCGGTAGATATTGTTGGCCACTTTTAACCGATAAATCAGTTAACCAACCCGTTGCTTTTCACTAGTTAACCATTCAAATTAACCGATCTGTTTGGTTAACCGACCGTGCCCACCCCTATGTGATGGTTGTTTCAGCGATTTCCATATTGGAATGGGAGGAGCATTAGGATTTTTGATATACGTTTCCAACTTTTTCTTTCTGATGTATTCCTCGATAATGTCACATAAATGACAACATTTTTCGGTTTCGTATCCATGAGATTCAAGAAACCAACAACACTTTTACATATTTATTTCTGCTTCGGCCTCTTTTCTTGGCTGAGGTTGATTGTACTTAATTTCTGCTTGCATCGTATGGTAGATATTTTCCACGGTATCATTCGGGACCATGTAAGCATCGAACCTTGGTCCAAGCTTGAACCTCTTCTTCTCTACCTTTATTCCGCTTGAGCCACTTCGGATATTAACCTTTTTCTTTTCGGTAAAAGTGCTTCAATTTCCCTTTACCATAACATTTATATTATTAGACGCTTCAGTCAATTTAACTGCTACCCCATTTTATCGCCTAGCTATGGCCACCTCTGGTCTCATACACTATAATGCTGCATAAAAAGTCCTATTAGGTAGTCAACTTCTCCTTACTAAAGCTCCTGGCCTGTTTCGTGCATTGGTGCACCTCGCCAGATGGCGCATCAAGGTTAGATGTTTATCTACATTCTGAACCTAGGTTGTTGCTGTATTAAAATGAGTTGGGTACTACCGCAAGGATTCACCCTCTCTTTGCTTCACATCTGATAATGAATATGGGTCTATAAGTTGCTCCATGTAACATCCCTAATTTTTGATAACATTATGAGGAACTTTAATTGGATACATTAAAAAGAACAATGATGATAAGGGGATTGAGATATAAATAAATTATATAAAGGGACGTGCTTAGTGATAAATAAATGGTCTTTAATCTGGTTTAAAGGTTAATTAGTTTATATATGGACACTTTAGTAAATAGCCATTTTATTACACATGGCTTTACTTCCTTGTAATTCTCCATTCACATTTCATTTCTCATATTCGCAAACGCACATCAAAAAACTTAAGAGCCGGCCATTAACAAGAAGGAAAAGAGGAAATTTCAATCTAAAGCCAAGGGCCAAAGCTAGGAAGGATTAATCAAAAAACAAATCTCAAATTCCTTATCATACCTAAGATGAATAATAATTTTATACCATCTCTACTTTATTCTATAGCTATATGTTTTGGATTTACAATAATTCGTCTTTAAAATGATGTGGACGATGATATGCTTGAATTATGTTATGTTCAAGTTATTTTAATTCATATGCCTTTGAATTTTCTCATTTTTAAAGGAAAACCAAATGTTTATGATTTTCGAAAGCCATGGAAATTTTTTATGTTAAGTAAAATATGATTTTAGAGATGGTTTTAATTTTCAAATTTTTTTTGAATTACAGAAAATTTATTATGAATTTATAAAGGAAAATATGATATAATTGGGTTTAAAATTTATTTCAAGTATTTTGGGAAGAAATTGGGTTTGAAGTTTTTAATATGTTTGATTACATGATAAAAGTAATTTACTGTGATTTTTGTGGATTTTTACCAATTGATTTATTTGGGAAAATAAATTATTGTTAAAGAAGGACATTTCTGCAAATGTTGGTTTTGATTTATGGAAGGGCTTAAAAAATTATGTTTCTTTGATTTGGATCTATACTAATGCATCAGTTTCTAATTGTAAAGTATTTGAATTTTTTAAAGTAAACCAGTCAAGGAATTGTAACTGGAAGGTTAGTTATAAAGAAAATTTCCATATTTAGCTATAAAAGGTGGTTCCTCCTATTTTAGAGGCACCTTTCAACTCCTTTACCTCCGCACCATCTCATCTGAAACTATCTCTATCGGAACCCACATAATCAGAATTAAGGCACATGGTATCAATGTAATTGGTATGATGTGAATTGATAAGTAGCGGAAGGTAGGGTGTCGAAAGCTATGCTTTCACAATGGTCGAAACCAAGGTTCACGTTTGAAAAGATAAGCACCTGCCTAGTTTTTGAAAGGCTTTCGACTAAATCGATACCCTATAAATTCGAAACCTTTAGTTTGTTTTCTAAAATTAAATTCCTACCTTGTTTTACTCGAAGCTTTCAACATAGTCAAAAGCCATGCTTTTGAAAGGTTTGTAAATAGCTTTCGAAGGGGTACTTTTTCCCTATATAAGAGCTTCTGAAAGGATTTGTTTCGACCAAGTCGAGACCATGCAGCTGATTTATCTTTCAACTGCATTGATGCCATCTATGTTGTCAAGAAGTTATCTCTGTTTTAACCAAAGTTAAGACACTTCCTAAACGCTTTCAAAAGGGGTTAAGGGTTTCGAAGGCAATGGTATCGAAAGGGGTTTCGACAATGTCTTTTAATATTCTAATTTAAAAGGTTGTTGCTTTCGACAGATGGTTCTGACACCATCAACTTTTCCCCCAAACAATTTTATAATTGGTTTCGAAAGAGATACTTTCCTATATAATTTGACCAAAGAATGTTTTTAAAGAATAAACCCAATGCTTTCGAAAGGGTACTTATTTTTGTTTCTAATATGTGTTTTAAAGAATGTCTAATATACCATCGAAAGGTGTCATTGGTTTTGAAGGGATTGATTTATAGAGTTTCGAAAGGTATATACTTAGAGTTTTGAAAGGGAGTTTTCTATGCTTTCGAAGGAAGTCATCTAGTGGTTTCGAAAGTGACGTTTTAAGATTTCAAGACAAATAACTCATTCTCATTTTAAAAGGAAATGCCATGGCATAGATAAAGATTTTGAAAATATTATTCACGTTGTTATTAACCCATAAATATATGTTGGGGAAAGGTAGAATAACCAGATAGGTCGACCCAGTAGTGAACATAAATTAAGGAATATTAAAACCTTAAAACTAAAGATATTGGCAGGGGCCAATAGGTTTGTAGTAAGCCCATGAAAACTGCAAATAACTAATGATCATGGCAGGGGCAATAGGTATATAGTCAGCCCATGAAAACTATGATTTGATATTGGCATGGGAAGTTGGTTTGTAGTTAACCCATGAGAACTGTATCCAGAATAAGATATTGACAGTCAGTCAATAGTTTCCTAGTTAGCCTATGAAAACTAGGATAAGAGATAAGATATTCGAGTTACCAATAGGTTCTTTGATCCCAATGAAACTATGACATTGGACAGATAGTCCATAAACATTCAATAGGTTAATAGTAAACCTAGAATATATAATTGAGACAAATAGTCAGAATAAATGGAGATGGGTAATGCAGATTTGATTTACTTGTTTTTCTTATCATCAAATGTTTTTGAAATACTATGTTTTAACCGTTGTGGATGCCGGAGCACAGTATATGGTTTTATAAATGTTTTAGGTACTAGTGGAGGGAAAACCCGTTCCGCTAAGCGACATGGTCTCACTTGACATCTAAATGGTTTGAGATGGTAAATTATTATTTATGCTAGGCTTTATGTTTGACACGAAGTTTTTTTCCCCTTAAGCTCTCAGGTACTCAATTGATTTTGAGTAGGTTGTGAGTTAAGGCTTCTAAATTCTTTTTTAGATGGATAAAGCTTCCGAGGACATGTAGGAGGCAAGCTTATTGTTAGGGTTCTTTTATTTCTGGTGTTTGTTTTGATTGCAAAGGCAAATAGTATTAATACCTTGTTATATACTTTGACCATCCAAGGAGGCATCTTCATATGTCGTTCTTAGCACATTTTGTAACAGTTATATGTTAACTGAACGTGGTATGCAAATCGGGATTATGTAAGCAATTTGGATAATTTTGAAATGCAATATGGAATTTGCTGGCTGTTTATTTTTTTTTCCATATTCTTGTGTTTCTATGTATCAATGTATCTAATATCGCCGTATTTGGTCACCGAGGATTAATAACTACGGATGACTACAGCATCCATAACCGTTCGTTTTAGGCTTCCAAGTAGAGGGATGTTACACTCCATGTGTACTGAAAATTGGCTGATAAACTTTCCTTATAACATCGCCCAAGTGTAGATTGAGCCGAGAGGTATACGGCATAACCACACTATTACAAGGTCAGCCAAGAATGGGTGGAAGCATTTGCACAATACCTCCTCCATTGTCATGCTCATTAACATATGCTGGGTATACCACTATAGATGTAGTATAGGGCCAGTTAGACTTTTGTAAGGATCCATGGTAGGCCTTTGGAAGTTTCTAGGGTTCCGGGCGGCCTCTATCTCCATAGAGAATTGGCTACCAACTCTCGCCCCAATATCACGTTCTACTTGTTCCTTCCTAACACATTCTATAATAAACTAAGCCATTTTTCTTTTGAAGTAGGTGATGACCAGGGATGGACTAATCTTTCCCTCTTAGGCAATAGGCCTCTTCCACTTCCTCTATAATGATTTGACATGTGATCTCGACCTTGGTTTTGACTTTGGGTTCATTTTCGGTGGTAGAATCACCTTCCATCTATTGTTATTTCCGCCAAAGTAGGAGAACATCATCTAGAACAGGTAGGATTTGATAGAGTTAAGGGAAGTCCTAGGGGAAAATATGTAATTTGTTACATATATCTAACTCGATAATCAATCTTTTTCAAAATAAAAGGTGTTTTCTTTATATTATATACTTGTTATATTGATATATAATTAACTAAGTAATTAATTTAAATTTTATTAAATAGAAAATCCATAAATGATATGTTTTTTGATAGTAATTACAATGTGTCATTAGCATGAGAAATTTGTCACATCGAAAATAACATACTATTTTAAATATTTTTAGTCAAGATGTTTCGAGATAGGATATCCACTGAGATTAGAGTATGTAACACTCTTTAAATATTAGACAATGTATTATCCTGGTTGTGATGACCACCCATGACTCTTGCACTAAACAAGGGGAAAAGTGCGCTGTAAAGTGTGCCAGGTAGCCATGGATGATCGTCAAGGTAAGGTAAAACACAATAGTCTATTGTATTGCTCACAGCGCATGGATAAAATACAATAGAAAAATATACATAGTGCAGCTCCATAGAACAGAATCTCATCATATAACCTCATAATAGTTTGGTACAACAATCTGAAAAGTCAATACATCAAGCCTCACTACATATCACTCAGAGAATCATATAAGCAGCGGTACATCCAGTACATATAGTAAGAAAACAATATGCAAAAGCCTTCAGCTCGTCTTCATCATCAATAGCGTTGGTCACTAAGAACAGCACCTGTCACCTGCTACCTAGTCTGCCCATCCCAAACGGATGAACAGCCTAAGGTAATAAGAGTTTGAACATAAAACCTTGAGTCAGACAAAAGTCCTAGTGAGCAGTAAATCAACTATCAAACATACCAAAAGAGCATAAAGGGTAAAAGGAATAGGAACCCAACCGTCCTACTCCACCCCTTTCTACAGTGATAGCCCCCAGACCCACTAAGAAGGAATAAACATAGCAAAGCAGACAATTAAAGTAAAGCAATTATCACTCGGGTCAAGGTCGATGTTTTCCAAGTACAAACCCCCAAGGCCTAAACCAAGATCAGATAAGCACCCACAAAACATTGCTCTTGAGACCGAGTGACGATACAACCAAAGCATCCAAATATCCATGACTCTGGCTATCACTGTTTTCATTGCTTCGATATCACCATTAATTGAATGACCGGCTCATTCTTTCATCCGTCCGTCAAGGGCTAATGGTAACCCCGGTTCTAGACTTAACTCCGCACGTCGTCGCAGCCCGTGCCTAGGACTATCGAATCTGCCCAGAGTACTTGGCACATCGTCGCAGCCCATGCCTGGGATTATCGAATCTACCCAGCGTACTCTTGCTTTGAGCATGCCAGATCCTTCAATAACGATGAAATCTCAGCCTCCTAGTCATCCTCCTTGATGACTATTCTCAAACTAGCTCAAGCGCCTCTCGAGCCATCCATTATCAACAAACTCGAACCATATCATCGAGTTATCAACATGCTTGGGATGATCCCGCCTGGATTAAACCAAGGCTATCTCACAAAATGCTTTGCTTCATCGCATCATAGCAAAGTCCCATCTCAACATCATCATCAAATCTATCTATATGAGCTTTATCATCCGCTTCATATGCCATAAGCAGCTTTCCTCATTCAAAAACCCTTCCACTTGGCTTTTGGATCATCTTCGACCAACTTGTCCAAATTCAACCATCAACCAACTAACTCATAACAATCAATCAAATCAATCATTAATCCAAATAATCAATCATTCAAACAAGATCTAAATAAACGATTATAACTATAATGGCAATTTAATAAATAAAGAGTCCAAATCTAACAAGCATAAATTCTAAGTAACAACTTAATGAAGGATCTATCATAGGTTAACATGTAGTAGAATGGATATCAAAATTTTATGGACAATGGATCTACATGCAGACTTAAGGAAAATGCATGAAATCACTATCTTTATCATACAAACAAGCCACCAATCCAATATACTCCTTTGGGTCCGTGTGAGAGATAACTACCACTCACCGAAACACCTAAACACCTCAAAAACCATCAACTTCAGATCTGGACAGCGAAGAACTAAGCTTGATCCGACAAGATTCCGCTTCAAATGATGAAATCTCTCTTTGTAGGATGAAGATCGTCAACTTTAGCTCTTGGATCTTCGATCTTGGATGGATGTAAGAACTAGATTAAAGTGGATAAAAGGAGTGAAGGAATGTTGTAGTCGAGCTCTAAAAATGGCAGCACTTCGTCGCTTTAAAATCCGGTGCCAAAAAGTGAACTAAAGACGTGTATTTATAGGCTGAAAACTTAGGTCGTCCGCCCCCTTAGGTCGTCCACGACCTAACTACCCTGACCTACGACTTAAGCCTCTACACGACTCAACAACCTAACGAATCAACACTTAACGGCATGTGCGACCTAACGGTCCAACGACCTAACGACTTAACCTATGCGCGACTTAAAACACAAACCGACCTAAAAAAAAACTTCACGCGACCTACGACCTAACTGGGTTAAGTACTCAAGCGGCTCAGCGACCTAACAAATCCAACGACCTAAAACACACGCGACCTAATGACTCAACCATAAGTCGCCCAACGACCTAACTACAACACAGGATATCCACTAGGTCACCATCCTCCTTAAGTCGATCTCCACTAGGTTGCTAAGCCGTTAAGTCGTCCCAAACGACCTAAATTTCCCACGACCTAAGTTCCACACCTATCCCCTTAGGTTGCCTAAACCTTAAGTCGACCCGTGGCCTTCTAACTCGTAACTCGCTAATCTCCTTAGGTCACTCCAAAACTCCACCGACCTAACTAACATATGACCTAACCCCTTAGGTCGTTAACCCTTAAGTCGCCAATTACGTTAAGTCGCTCCACGCGAGTTAACTTTCACACAACTTAAGCTTTGGTCGACTCAAACTCTAAACAACTTAACAACATCAACGACTTAATGTCGACCGTTCTACGATCTTTCGATCCGTAAAAATACGGGTCGTTACATTCTCTTCCCCTTAGGAATTTCGCCCCCGAAATTCCAAACTAACAAGAGCATCCAAAACCATTATGCATACCTACCATCCATAGCAATCAGCAAATCATGCATCCAATTTCTAGCCTAGCATGCAGAATTCTAAGACAAGAACAAGTTACAAATTCATGAGATGCCATGACACTTTAGGGCCATACCTCGAAGAGTTCAGGATGAGCTGCTTTCATCCTCTCTTCCTCCTCCCATGTACAGTCGTTAACATCATCACTCCATTGTATCTTGAGCAACGTAATCGTCTTCCTCCTAAGCTGTTTCGTGTCGGTTTCAACAACACGAAGCGACTTACAAGGTCTTGTAACAACTAGATCAACCTCCAAATCTTCATAGCTATCAACCGAAACCACTGTACTTGGGTCGTGCACATACTTCCGTAGATATGATACATGAAAAACATTGTGCACACCCGACATCTTTTCTGGTAATTCCAACTTATAAGCGAGCTTTCCAATTCGCTCGACGATCGGGAATGGTCCAACAAACCTCGGAGTCAATTTTCCTTTCTTCCCGAATCGAATAACATTCTTCAGTGGAGAAATCTTCACGAAAACCATATCGCCTACGTCGAATTCCAAATCCTTACGACGCTTATCGGCATAACTTTTCTGACGGTCTTGGGCTGCTTTCATTCATTCCCGAATGATCTTTATGCAATCCGAAGTCTGTCGAATCATTTCGGGCCCAAGTATCAGCTTTTCTCCAGTTTCTAACCAACATGTCGGAGAGTTACACGGTCTTCCATACAATGCTTCATACGGTGCCATACCAATACTTGACTGGTAACTGTTATTATACGCAAATTCCACCAAATGAAGATGGTCTTCCCATGATCCTCCGAAATCCAAAACACATGCCCTCAGGAGATCTTCCAAAACTCGGTTGACTCTCTCGGTCTGACCATTTGTTTGGGGATGATAAGCTGTACTCAAACACAACTCGGTTCCCAAAACTTCCTGGAAGCTCTTCCAAAATCCACTAGTGAACAATGGATCTCGATCGCTCACTATACTCTTCGGAATACCATGGAATCGAACTATCCACTTAACATACTACTCAGCCAACTTCGATGCAGTCCTAGTTGATCGAACAGGAATGAATCTTGCACTCTTAGTCAAACGATCTACAATGACCCAAATCCCTTCATTTCCCGCTCTTGTTCTAAGTAGACCATCAATAAAGTCCATCGATATTTGCTCCCACTTCCACGTAGGAACTTCTAACGGCTGAAGCAATCCACTTGGCTTCTTTTGTTCAGCTTTTACCAACTGGCAGTTCATACATTTGGAAATAAAATTTCCAACATCCTTCGTCATACCTTCCCAATAATAGGTTCACTTCATATCCCGATACATCTTATTTCCACCTGGATGAATTGTCAACTTTGAGTGATGACTTTCCATAAGAACTTCATCTCTCAATCCATCTATATCGGGAACAACAAGTCATCCTTGCTTCCGAAGCCAACCCTCTCGATCAACTTCGAATCCTTTATCCTTCTCTGGGTCAGATCTAAATTCCAAATCCCGGATAATCTTGACAAGCTTATTGCCTTGCTTTTGGCTCTTGCCAATTCTTTCCACTAGAGTAGGTCTTATCGATAAGTTTGCCAACATCTCAGGTTCCAATTCACATCTAGGCCTGAAGTCAAATTCAGCTAAATACTCGAGACTCTTCCATTCCAAAAACATGGCTCCCAATCCTGCATGTCTTCGACTTAACGCATCTGCCACTACATTACCTTTTCCCGGAGTATAGGCTATACCAAAATCATATGATGCTAAAAATTCTAGCCATCGTTGCTGTCGAAGATTCAAATCTTTTTGGGAGAAGAGATACTTCAACGACTCATGATCTGTAAACAACTCGAATCGAACTCCCGGTACGTAGTGTCTCCATATCTTCAAAGCAAATACAATCGCCGCTAACTCCAAATCATGAGTCGGATAATTCCTTTCATGCGGCTTCAGTTGTTGACTTGCATATGCAACAACTTTATCCTTTTGCATCAGCACTGCTCCAAGTCCAGTACCACATGCATCGGTGTAAACCACCATCTCGTCATTTCCACTTGGAATAATCAAAACAGGAGCACTTGTCAGTCGCTCTTTCAGGATTCCGAAAGCTTGTTCACACTTAGCATCCCATCTGAATACTTGGTTCTTTTTCGTCAATCTTGTTAACGGTGCAGTTATCTTGGAAAAGTCTTTGATAAACCGACGATAGTATCCTGCTAATCCAAGAAAACTTCTCACATGAGATGCATTATTAGGTCTAACACAATCCTGGATTGCTGCCACTTTGGCGGGATCAACCGCTATTCCATTTCCAGAGATAATATGGCATAAGAATCTCACTTCACTCTTCCAGAAGTGACACTTTGAAAACTTAGCCCTCAGCTATTGTTTTCGCAAGATTTCTAAAACAATCCGCAAGTGCGTCTTGTGCTCTTCCTCAGTTCTGGAATAAATCAAAATATCATCCACGAACACAAGTACGAACTTGTTCAACTGATCCCTGAACACTCTATTCATAAGTTCCACAAAATATGCTGGTGCATTGGTTAATCCAAATGGCATTACCAGCCACTCATAGAAACCGGATGGTGTCCTGAAAGCAGTCTTCGGCACACTAGCCCTAGCCACTCTTAACTGGTGAAATCCCGGTGCCAAATCCATCTGAGAAAACACCTTAGCTTCGTGAAGCTGATCAAACAAGTCATCTATTCTAGGCAATAGATACTTGTTCTTCTTAGTCACTTTATTCAGCTCACGATAATCCACACACAACCTCAACAATCCATCCGCTTTGGTTGCAAACACAACTGGTGCACCCCATTCGGACACACTACGCCAAATGAATCCTTTCTGTAAAAGGTCATCAACTTGCACCTTCAACTCTTGCTGTTCCCTAGGCGCCATCCACCTAAGAGGCATCACAACAGGTCTGGCTCCTTCAACTAGATCGATACGAAACTCGATCTCCCTATGCAGCGGTAACCCTTTGACCTCGTCAAAGACATCTTCAAATCCATTCACAATCGGCACCGATGACAGGTCATCCCGTGGAACAACCAGCGAATACATGAAGCTCATGAAGACGCCTTCTTCATGCTTACATCGTATCACAACCTTTCGCCCTTCCACATTCTCGACTGTCACCTCCAGCCTCTTACAATCAACCCTTGCCGCATACTTCCTGAGCCAGTCCATACCCAAAATAATTCCGAACTCCGCAAAGTTCAGAACAAAACAATCACAAACAAAAGAGCAATCATGACTCGATATAACTAGACCACGACATACCATACATAAACAAGACGAACCCCCAACTGGATTAGTCACAACCAATGGTCTATCAACAATATCCGGTTCCAAACCCAACCGGCCTACCAGATCACTACAAACAAAGGAATGCGACGCCCCAATATCAAATAACACTCTAACTGGAACACCACAAATGGAAAGAGGACCTTGAACCACCACACTCTTTCCCTCCTCTTCAACAGTAGGAGCCTTCAAAGATGATGGCACAGCCCCCAAAGCATAAGCTTGCACAATCTGCTTGTCCTTCCTCGGTTCCGGACAATTCTTCCTGAAATGCCTCGGTTTGTCACAGTTGTGGCACTTCGCCGGCACCTTTGGATTCTTACAATCTCTGGAGAGATGTCCCTTCTACTGACAGTTGTAGCAGGTCAGTTCACCGTTCGGCCTTTTGTGGCCATCCTTACCCCTCTGTTGCTGCTGCTTCCTTTTCTTGTTTTCACCCTGCTGTGTTTTAGACCCTTCCTTGGTTACAGCAACAACAGATCCTTCTTTAGGAAACAGATTCTCATGTCTGAGAGATTTCTCCACAAGCTTCTCAAATGGGTCATCCAAATGATCCACCAACTGCCTCCCAAGAAAAGTGTCCAGGCCTGTCACAAACTTCTCATTCTTCTGATATGGAGATTCAATATACGACCGAGCATACTTGGACAAGGCTTCAAACTCAGAAACATACTCAAGAACTGGTCTTCCACCTTGCTTGAGTTCCACAAACTTCTTGAACAGAACAGATTTCTGAGCTGTAGAAATGAACTTAGCTTCAAATCTGACTTTGAATTGCTTCCAAGTGATCTCTTCCTCTGGAGTATCAATGGTGATAGAGTTCCACCAATCAGAAGCTCTTCCCTGAAGCTGTCTTGATGCAAGCTTCCTCTTAGTTGCATCCTCAATTCCCAAATCACCAAAGGTCCTTCTACAAGCATCTATCCATCTTTGGACTTCAATGGTTGATTCTGTTCCCAAGAAAACCTTTCCTCCAAGAGCAGTATAGTCCTTACACAACTTAGCAAAATCCACTGGCTTTAGAGCTTGAACTTGAACTCCCACATCTACTGAGGGCCCCGGAGCTGGCATCCTTCTCATGATCGAAGTCATCATAGCCTCGAACATAGAAGCATAATCAGCAGCCTCCTCAACAGTGCGGCCTTCCCTAGCAGCTGGTCTCCCTCTTCGACTCATTCCTAATATCTAAAAGAAATGATAAATATATCCTGAGAAACAACTACATAAGAAGTTCAAATCCTTCTAAGCTGCTATATTATATATAGTAATCAACCATCAAAATTACAATTACGTCTCTCATACGTAGTTACGTCAACGAGCGTTAGCTAAAATCGATTAACCAAAGCTCTGATACCAAATGTGATGACCACCCATGACTCCTGCACTAAACAAGGGGAAAAGTGCGCTGTAAAGTGTGCCAGGTAGCCATGGATGATCGTCAAGGTAAGGTAAAATACAATAGTCGATTGTATTGCTCACAGCGCGTGGATAAAATACAATAGAAAAATATACATAGTGAAGCTCCATAGAACAGAATCTCATCATATAACCTCATAATAGTTTGGTACAACAATCTGAAAAGTCAATACATCAAGCCTCACTACATATCACTCAGAGAATCATATAAGCAGCAGTACATCCAGTACATATAGTAAGAAAACAATATGCAAAATCCTTCAGCTCGTCTTCATCATCAATAGCGTTGGTCACTAAGAACAGCACATGTCACCTGCTACCTAGTCTGCCCATCCCAAACGGATGAACAGCCCAAGGTAATAAGAGTTTGAACATAAAACCTTGAGTCAGACAAAAGTCCTAGTGAGCAGTAAATCAACTATCAAACATACCAAAAGAGCATAAAGGGTAAAAGGAATAGGAACCCAACCATCCCACTCCACCCCTTTCTACAGTGATAGCCCCCAGACCCACTAAGCAGGAATAAACATAGCAAAGCAGACAATTAAAGTAAAGCAATTATCACTCGGGTCAAGGTCGATGTTTTCCAAGTACAAACCCCCAAGGCCTAAACCAAGATCAGATAAGCACCTACAAAAAATTGCTCTTGAGACCGAGTGACGATACAACCAAAGCATCCAAACATCCATGACTCTGGCCATCACTATTATCATTGCTTCGATATCAACGTTAATTGAATGACCAGCTCATTCTTTCATCCGTCCGTCAATGGCTAATGGTAACCCCGTTTCTAGACATAACTCCGCACGTCGTCGCAGCCCGTGCCTAGGACTATCGAATCTGCCCAGAGTACTTGGCACATCGTCGCAGCCCGTGCCTGGGATTATTGAATCTACCCAGCGTACTCTTGCTTTGAGCATGCTAGATCCTTCAATAACGATGAAATCTCAGCCTCCTAGTCATCCTCCATGATGACTATTCTCAAACTAGCTCAAGCGCCTCTCGAGCCATCCATTATCAACAAACTCGAACCATATCACCGAGTTATCAACATGCTTGGGATGATCCCGCCTGGATTAAACCAAGGCTATTTCACAACATGCTTTGCATCATCGCATCATAGCAAAGTCCCATCTCAACATCATCATCAAATCTATCTATATGAGCTTTATCATCCGCTTTATATGCCACAAGCAGCTTTCCTCATTCAAAAACCCTTCCACTTGGCTTTTGGATCATCTTCGACCAACTTGTCCAAATTCAAACATCAACCAACTAACTCATAACAATCAATCAAATCAATCATTAATCCAAATAATCAATCATTCAAACAAGATCTAAATAAACGATTATAACTATAATGGCAATTTAGTAAATAAAGAGTCCAAATCTAACAAGCATAAATTCTAAGTAACAACTTAATGAAGGATCTATCATAGGTTAACATGTAGTAGAATGGATATCAAAATTTTATGGACAATGGATCTACATGCAGACTTAAGGAAAATGCATGAAATCACTATCTTTATCATACAAACAAGCCACCAATCCAATATACTCCTTTGGGTCCGTGTGAGAGATAACTACCACTCACCGAATCACCTAAACACCTCAAAAACCATCAACTTCAGATCTGGACAGCGAAGAACTAAGCTTGATCTGACAAGATTCCGCTTCAAATGATGAAATCTCTCTTTGTAGGATGAAGATCGTCAACTTTTTCTTTTGGATCTTCGATCTTGGATGGATGTAAGCACTAGATTAAAGTGGATAAAATGAGTGAAGGAATGTTGTAGTCGAGCTCTAAAAATGGCAGCACTCCGTCGCTTCAAAATCTGGTGCCAAAAAGTGAACCAAAGATGTGTACTTATAGGCTGAAACCTTAGGTCGTCCGGCCCCCTTAGGTCGTCCACGACCTAACTATCTCGACCTACGACTTAAGCCTCTACATGACTCAACAACCTAACGACTCAACAATTAACGGCATGTGCAACCTAACGGTCCAACGACCTAATGACTTAACCTATGCGCGACTTAAAACACAAACCGACCTAAAAAAAAACTTCACGCGACCTACGACCGAACTGGGTTAAGTACTCAAGCAGCTCAGCGACCTAACAAATCCAACGACCTAAAACACACGCGACCTAACGACTCAACCATAAGTCGCCCAACGACCTAACTACAACACAAGCTATCCACTAGGTCGCCATCCTCCTTAAGTCGATCTCCACTAGGTTGCTAACCCGTTAAGTCGTCCCAAACAACCTAAATTTCCCACGACCTAAGTTCCACACCTATCCCCTTAGGTCGCCTAAACCTTAAGTCGCTAGCCCTTAACTCGTTAACCCGTGGCCTTCTAACTTGTAACTCGCTAATCTCCTTAGGTCGCCCCAAAACTCCACCGACCTAACTATCATATGACCTAACCCCTTAGGTCGTTAACCCTTAAGTCTCCAATTACGTTAAGTCGCTCCACGCGAGTTAACTTTCACACGACTTAAGCTTTGGTCGACTCAAACTCTAAACAACTTAACAACATCAATGACTTAATGTCGACAGTTCTACAATCTTTCGATCCGTAAAAATACGGGTCGTTACACTGGTTGTTGTGAGCGCCAATGGGTTACGTACTAATAGTTACTGGATAATTATGGGACGACTCACTCGAGAGTTTTCTATTGGTTAATATAAGTAAGGTCAAATAGAGAATCACAAAGTGATGATGAAACACACTTTCTTTGTCTAGAGAATACTATAGAATTTTAATATAGATACTCCACTTTGATTATAGTTAAATCATGGCATACCTTCCATCGAACGACTATAGATGGGTTTAAGTTAAAGCATTGAAAGTGAAACACAATTCAATAAAGAATTCGTCTCCTTAATTATTGGTGGTTGGTTTCTTGATCTACTACAGTCAACTCAAAGTCAATTTTTTTAGCCAGAACAATATGATTAATAATAATTTTTATTATTGATTCAAGGATTTTGGATTTATACCTACAAAGTTAAATGTTGACAATGTTGGAATTTTGACCAAAACCAATTTCCATAAGTTCTAACGTGATATGGTTTGGACGAAGAATAGTGTAAATAATCATTACTACGAATACCGCTTGATGTGTAAGCGATAAATTCATCCAAAATGTCACAATTAGCAAAGATGACATGAGAATGCTAATATTCGAGTTTTTCAATATTTACCGCTAACTGAATTCAAACCTTTGCACACATAATCGAAATGATAAATATTCTAAGTAAATCACATGATTTATGTACCAATCCAGATTTCTATACCTTAAATTTAATAAATTTAATTAAAATAAAAAATTGAATTTGATTTGTGATAATAAATTTTTTGAAATTAATTTTTTTAGTTAATTAAATTTTATTTAATAAATATTTTGATTTAACAAATTGAATTAAATTAATAAATTCTTCTTGGATGATTTATTAAAATCGAATAAATTGTTTTAAATTGAATATAAAATATTGTTGAAGTGTAAATTGGTTTGAATTGGATTGAAACATATTTATAAATAAATGTAAAGGATTAAAAGCAAAATGTGAATGGAAAATAAAGTAGAAACTAATTTAAATTGAAATTTTAGGCCTAAAACCCATTTAGACTTCCTTCTTTCTTTTTTTGGATAATTCCCACCCTCACCTAAATCAAAAAACACATATCAATTACTTTGGAGGAGCCCTAATCTCCTTCCCTAAAATCAGTTCACATGTGACCCATTTAACAAAATAGTAAATAAAATGTAAACGATCGTGACATAAGTAAATGTCAAAGCAGTAGAGCAACCTAGGACTGTCGTCGTTATATGATGTGAAGGAGCTCGCAACGGCAGGTGGGAGAAGTGACGACATGTTTGCAGGCATGCATCATGATGAGGTGCAACAATAGAGGAATGATGACCTGAGTGGCATGAGCAGGTTCTAGTGGCGTATGTTCAAGGGCAGCAATGGTGCAAATTTGGGATGGTGAAGTTGTAGGAAGGTCGTAACAGCGGAGATGATGCTGAGTGAGGGCTTTTACTAGGCAATGTGTATAAGGTGGTGATGAGCTCAGAGAAGGGATGCAAGAAAGCGATGATAGGTGATGAGAAAGTGATCTTTCACTGTGTTTGGCGTGCGTTGAAGGCAGAGTGCAGCAAAGTAGTTGATAATTTAATTGAACAAGCATCAATTCAGTGAGTTTTTCTCACTCATAAGTATATTTATTTCTAGTCGTATCATCAATATATATAATATTATCTCGATTATTTATGGAATTTCTTGGCTTAATTAGTTGTTTAGGATTTGATTAATTGAGAATATAAATTTTTTTCTTAGATAAATTTTTGGATCGGGTTATTCGATTGATTGTTGTAATATTAGATGTTATTTTTCATTTGATAGTGGAAATGTTGTTTGCTTGCATTTCAATTTTTGAAATTTATTTATATTGTGAGTTCAATGTTTCGATAGTTGAAATTCGATGGAATTTGACTCGGCCACATGATAAAATTTATATCGATGAATTGTTAATGATTTTGGAGAATTTTGCTCCATAATTATTACCTTTGGACGTTTGATTTATTTTCTAGTATATTTTAAAAGCTTAAATAACTTTTTTTGGCCTTTTAAAATTAATTTGAAGTATATTTATAAATAAATAAAAGTGGTTGAGAAATAAAATAAGATATTGGAAATTGATTTAGAAATAAAGTTGATTTAAAAATTGAAATAGAGATTCTCAAGAATAATTAAATGTATATAATTTTTTAAAGTATAAATTAGAGTTTTTGATAATATTTCTAGAAAGGGAAATCTCTTGAAAAGTGTATATATTTAATAATGTTTTCGAAAAGGAATTTATTTTGTAAAGTGTATGTTTAATAAATAGAAATTAAGTGATATTTTGAAATGACATTTTTTCGAATATATGAGCCTATTTTGAAATATTGTTGAATGGTTTTAAGAGTATTTTAATATAAATTTCATCCATACACTTTGGCAGTTCAAAATTGATTTATTAATATTATGAAAATTCTATATGAAAAGAAGATTTGAATTATATTATATGGTTTGAAATAAATATAATTCATATATAAATTTATTTTGAATGAATGTTCAATTATAAAAGATTATGAAATGAATTTAAAGTAATATCTGTTGATTTTACATAAGAGCGATAAGGATTTTAACTATATATTGAAAGTTTTGAATTATAAATTATGACTTAAAATGAAAAGAATTATTTAGAGAATTATAAATTATTTTTAATGTATTATTTGGTTATAGAAAATTATGATATAGTTGTTATAGTTTTTTTGACGTGTAAAGTGATTTTGGAAGTTTTGGAATATAATATCTATAAGGATATGGAAATGAAATTTAGTAATTGAATCATATATTGGGATTAAATAAACAAAAAAATAAATTATTTAATATGCATATTTGGTATCTATTTCTAAGTATTTATTTTTGTTATAAATGATTCATTATTAAATATTGAGTTGGTGAATGTTATGTTTATTTATTTTAATAATTTATTTCATATTACTTTTCTGATTATCCTTCTCTTGTTTATTGGAATGGATTATATGAGTGATTCATCATATCGATTTTGTTTAGTTGATGTTGATGTGACTTACATGGTGATGATATCCTACTATTTGATTTTATGATATTTTATTAGTGTGATGAGAAATCTGAATGAGTAGAATTATAATACCGTTTAGTATGGGACTTTCAGTAAAATTTCTTTGCTATTCCTTAGACTCATTATATAGAATACTTAAGGAGCGAGTATGATGTGTGAGCACTGTATATATGGACTAGTAACACATGTTAGTATGCGACACCATTATGTTATTTATTCAGTTATTCTTTGCTTGTAGATGACAATCATACGTCGATTTCTTATATATAAAGGGCTCACAGCGGCGAGTCACATATTTAGCCATGTGTCGGCGTATATCATGCTATGTGTCGGCAGGAGTACGTAGTTCCGTACCAACTATTATGTTGTATATATTTGGTATGTGTCTATTCACTGTCCAACTTTCTTTATACTTCGGATGTTGAACAAGATTGGTTAGTATCCATGCTAGAGGCCTGATCCCATGGTCACATTCCGGATCTATGATACAATAGCTATGTGTGGACAATTGTGTAACCCTTATGTGTCACTAAGCTGATAGTAGGTTACCATTTGGGGTTACTTGTAGGGTCCTGAGTAATGCATAGCATAGTCATGTAGCGTGTTGTAGATATGTGATGGATAGGAGTCGCGATGTTCATCGAGGTAACCAAGACTGTATTAGCCAAGTTGGACGAAGACGTGTGTCATGATTGCCAATCACGCATGTACTCTCCTAATGCAATGCGTCCGCCAGTCTCCCATATGGTTGCAATGTGTGTGATATAGATATATAGTTATATATGTTTAAGAGAACGAGTAATAAATATACATGTGATTGTGTCTAGAGTATGATAAATCCATGTATCCTTCTTTAACACATGTCGCCTATTAATCCATTTCAAGTATGTTTTGCTAAATATTTTCTTTTCATTGGCATGTGTAGCCAATTACTATTTCTTTTCTTGTGTTGCTTTTTTATATCTCATTGGCATGTGTCACCAACTACTATTCATTGATTTGTGTTGCTCATTTATATTTTGTATTACCTATTTATCTTTCTCGGGCATGTGTCACCTATTATCTTTATATGCGTGTGTTGCTAATTATAACCTTCAATGGTGTGTGTTGCCATTTCTAGGATTTTGTTTGTGAATAATTATTTATAATGATGTAGAGGATATTTTAATTAATGAGATTGACCGGTATATTTGGGCGAGCTTAGAGTTAGCCTAATTATACATGGTGATATCTCTTTATCGATGATTTCTATATTTATATAATGATTTCTAGATATGGATTATTCACCAATTAGATGTTGTTTCACGATTTCTGATTTGTTGATTTTTTGTATGGGTGATGACATTTATATTAGGTTTTATGAAGTTCGATGGATATGATAATTGGGATTGTTGAGATGACATTATTATATTTATTTGTACCCAGTATGTATAGAGTTTCATATGGTTATTGACACTATATTTAGATATATTTGACCAGTTTATTATTTATATAATACTCAGATCAGTCCGTGACATTTCAGGTATAGGGACGACGAGACCAGCTTGTATTTACAAGGTATAGTGGAGGCTCGTTATATGGTTTAATTGCATTTTATTATATATGATGTAATCCATATATGTATATTTTTTGGATGTATTCTGGACATGCACTGTATATTGCATATATGTTATCATTGTGATTGACTCTGTGATCTTTGATAGTTACTATATATTGAGTATTGTTCTACCTTGTAGGCACACGTGTTTATTGCTTTGTGCCAATACTGTATACATACATGTGAGATATTTTTTTGATGTTTTAGTATGTATGTATGTAAGGATCCACTTTTTCGACCTCCGAAAGTCGACACTAATATATCCATGATATTCATATGCCGAGCAACCAAGTGTCAAAGAGATGAATTGTTAGGGTAAAATAAAAAGAAAAAGAAATAGAACAAGAAAGAAGAGAACACAATATCAGAATCTTACATACGAAATGATAATATATAATATCTCGAAAGGTCTTTACTAAAAGGAAAACCTTTATATACTTACATCAATAATAGAAAACTAACATGTCACTAGCCTGGATAGTTATAGCAGCCTGTCCTCACAAACGCTGATAGATAAAACTAAGTAATGCAGTAGAAAATAAATACGGTAAGAAATCATCCAGCTCCTCTCCAAGAGCTCCAACGAACCATAGCTAAATCTAGAATATTATAACTAACCCAAGCATTAAGAAAATAACATCCGGATCAGTCTGGTAAACTAGCGTGAGAAGCTCAAATCATATAGATTTACGATATCTTAAAACCCTTCAAAACAAGGGTATCTCGTAAGACCATGTCGCCAATAAACAAGGACGAAATTTTACCTTGCGATAACCAAACCATTTATAGAGAACCCAATGATACTATAATAATGTCTAGGAAGAAGAATATAAATATTAATCATAGCTAAAATGGTTACATTGATGACATTCCAGTATAATGGGGGCACAACCAAAATCAATAAGGCAGGTTCGCATATGGATTTTCCATTAAGACATCCCTAAATAGACCGAGACTAGCCTCCTGACAAGGGTTAAAAAGTACATTCCGAGCGTCGTATATTTCTAGATAAAATATGCAATTAAAGTAAACATAACTAGCCTACGCACGATCCAGCAATCCCAATCCATGTAGAACCAAGCACTATCAACTCCTTCTAGCCAACAATCGATAAGTCTCTCTATAAATGTAGTTGATATACCTCATCATGGGTTAAAGACGAATGTGATTAACACATTGTCACGAAAAATCCAAAGCCATTTTATACTTGTTATTCTCTTTAAAATCTTATTATTGAAGGTTAAATATTTCCCCAAACTCATTTACAATATTGTAACACTTTAAAATATTATCCAAGGGTTTAAAATAAACGTTAGTAAAACATTGTTTACAACAAACCCAAAATCAATTCACTATTTCATTACTTTTAAGCTCCATTTTCAAAATCCAATCACTTTCCAAAAGTATATTCAAATGGGCCAAAACAAATGTTGCACAAAAATTGTTACTACAAACCCAAGATAACTTTTATACTTGCCATTTACTTTAAAATATCCATTTTAAAGTTCTAAGTACTTCTCAATTTTAATAAACAAGGTATATAACTTCTAATCAATTTTACAAAATAGTCCATTATAACATAGGTGTTATAATCCCATAACTCCTTTTTATTCCTTTACGAATACCATACTTTCTTTTTAAAACTTCTAAATATACTTAAATACTTTTAGAAAGATAGATATTTACATTTACTAATTTATTTATAAAACAAATATATTTAATAAAATCTATCAACCATTTGTAAAATATTATAATGTAAAATCCTTTCATTTCTGTAGTAAAATTTTTATTAACTTTAAAACCATATATTTATTGAAAATATACTTTTAAAATACATAACTATATTTGAAAACGTTTTATTTAAAACACTGCTAAAAAACCTGTTTTATAATAAAAAACCATCATTTTAAAAACCCATAAATGATTTTCAAAAATATATTTAAACCTTAATAATTTCCCATAACAAATACACTAACGGGACTTATCACTCAATACGAAGAAGCCCTAGGTTGTCTTTCAATGTTAACTTTATAATCGAAGATCGCAACGATCTCAAAGTACTTCCATCATGACTTTTTGCTTCTATTATTTATAACTTCCATTTCCAAATTCCATAAATGTCCAAAACAATTCCACCTATGCTTAACACACAAAAATGCGTGTAGAACAACCAAATACACACACACACACATATTTCCACAATATATCATATTTTATCCAATTTAATATATATCAGTTATCAGGGATTTCAAAGCACGTTTATAACGACTAAATCATTTCAAACATATATAATGCACTATCACTTTTCACAAAGCATTATCAAACATGTAAATAGTGTGTCTGGGCCACGATGCATGTTTACAAATTCAAATGGTAGATTATAATCGAATGTAATGTTTCACTTGTTTTACAAAATAAGGCGAGGTCAAATGTAATAACTTGCAGTTCATTATATATTTTATATTTTTAATAAAACAACAATTATATGTATAATAATTGTACAATTAACTGGTGGGTAAAATTCACCCAAGCTCCACCTAACGCTTTCACATTTTCGAACAGGCCAAAATTGAATGCCGCTCGATGATTAAAATTCCCATTAGCTCCAAACTTGACATTTACAACTCCATTGCGTAGTTAATCCTAATACGAACGCAACAGTAAAACTAGTGCCTTGATCGGACCACGTATGAAAAAGATACGATCCTTAGAACATCACGGGATTAACTAAATATTAATTAACATAATTAATTTAGTAATTAGGTTAATCACCTTCTCTATAACCCAGGCCGTGTTTTCCATCTTCGACGTCGTGATTTCCATCACCCACCGCTGCCACCCAACGCCTCCAACCACTGTTGCACGTCCATTAAAGGTAGCCCCTACTCAGACACACCTCTCGCCACTGACTTGGTTGCCAATGACACCACTACAACCAAGCACAAATGAAACAAACATCAGCGACATTCATCTCCGCTTCACCGTCGCCATGATCGATGTGGGGCCTATAGCACCCCCTACTTGAAGGCTTCAAATTAACTTCTACAGATGCTTTGTCATCCAAAATTATTAATCCTTGGAGACCAAATACGGATGCTACTTCAATCATGATCGCATTTCATTTCAAATCATTTCCAATTCATTACATAATCCCATACTCATAAATCACGTTCAAAGAAAATATATTTATTACAACATACACCAAGAGCGACATACGAAGATGCCCCCTTGGTTGATTAGAGTATATACATGCAATATGACGACTTTTCCATTACAAACAACACAACGTATCAAATAAAATAGAACTATAAATATCTAATCTGCCTCTTGCACATCACCAGTAGCTTATTCGTCTAACGCGGTACCTAAAAACCTCAACTCTCAGACTACCCAAAATTAATTGAGCACCTGAGAGTTTAAGCGGAAAATATAAACTTTGAGTCAAACATAAAGCCTGATATGAATAATATTCCACCAACTCAAATCATTTAGATATTTAGAGAGACCACGCCGCATAGCGCAATAGATTTTCCCCTTACTAGTATCCTAAAACCTTTATAAAACCATATACTATGCTCCTGCATCCACAATGGTTAAAACATAATCATTTAAAAATATTATGACGATATGCAAACAAGATAAAATGTACTGGATTTTCCATCCTCGGTTAAATCGACTCCCTTTCATATTTATAGTTTTTAGGGTCACTATTACCCTATTAGTTTTCATGGGCTCACTAATAACCAATTAGTTATTATAGGCTCATTAATAACCTTTTTCTATTCTATGGACTCCCTATCTTATTTCATAGTTTTCATGGGTGCACTATGAACCGATTGGCCCCTGCCAATTAACTTAATTAATTCATGGGTTCTCTTAAACTATTGGTGTTCCCCAATAACTTCTTTCTTATCCTAGTTTTCATTGGTTTATTTGGAACCTATTGACAACTGCCAATAACTTAATCTGCATATAGTTTTAATGAGTTCACTACAAACCAATTGGCCCCTGCCAACCATCCTTTATAACATAGTTTTCATAGGATCACTATAAACCAATTGGCTCCTGCCAACCACTTTGTTTAACATAGTTTTTATGGTATCAATATGAACCTATTGGTACCTCCAATAACTTCCTTATAGTTTTCATGGGATCACTATGAACTTATCTCCCTGACCACTTCCTTATTTAGGCATCCTATATTCTGGTCTCTCTGACCTTTTAGATGCAATTTTACTCATCCAAGAGTTTAATCAATGTATGTTCACTACTGGGTTAACCTAGCTGGTTCTTCTACCCCTTTTTATCCCCAAAATATAATTATAGGTCCATTATAATATGAATATACTTATATTTTGAAGAAGCAAACATAACTACAAAACAATACCCCTCATTTGGTTTTAATGACCTTAAAACACTTTTCATATAAAACATGGTTAATCCCTTTAACATATAATTTTATCAATGTAAGCTTCTTCTTAAAGCGATTTCAAAAATTCTTTCATTTAGCCATAATTTTACTAACCTAATGGCCCACCGTGTCCAACACTCCCAAAATTTGAGGGTGTGCACCAAGCAATAACAATGTCAGGATAGTAATACGAAGAAGTGTGTCCGCTAGAATTAGCTAACCTCATTGGCCGGTACAGATCCTATTTTAGTCATTTCAAATTGACAAAAATGTCAGGCCACTCCATCATTGTTCTCTTTCTTCAAATCCAGCAAACGACGCCAAATCCAACCACATCATTCTGGAGTCTCTTCCGCGTACACGGTTGTTGAAGTGGTTCCAATATTGACAGAGAGTATGCCAATAAGATGCCCCGGTTTCTTTAACAACCAAACATTGTTTTACACACTGGTTGGTACTTTATATTTCGAAAACAATTCGTACTTGATATCAAAATATCGTATTTGCTTCAAAATCAATATCAATTCGAAATATAATATTCACTTCAAAAATCAATTCCCATTCAATACGTCATTTACACTTGAAAATATCCTTTCACTCTAATATCTCAATCTCACTTCCAAAATTGTTTCGAATTTCGATTTAGGTTATAACTTCATTTTAATCCAATTCACATTTAAATTCATGATTTACTTATAAACAATCCCACTCTGACCAGTTTGAATTTTTAGAAAATAGTTTGAATAGTTTAAATAATTAAAATAGTAAAAATAGTTTAAATGTTTAAAATAGTTTGATATAAAATAGTTTAAGTATTAAAATAGTTTATATAGTAAAATAGTTTGAAAAATTAAAATAATTTGAATATTTAAAAAGATAAATTTTAAAAGTTTATATTTAAAATAATTTATTTGAAAATAGTTTCAAAGTCAAACTAGTTCAATTCCAAATTTCCAATCCAAATCAATTTCCATTTCGATTCAATCGATTCAATTTCGATTTCAATTCAAATCAATTTCAATTTAAGTCGATTTAGTTTTAGATTTCAATTTGAATTTACATTGATTCCAAATCCAATTCAAATCGATTTCAACTTCGATTTCAAATTAACTCAGTTTCCCTTCCGATTCCAATTCCGATTCCAATATCAAATTTAAAGTAAAACGGTTCTATTCTTAATTCCAGTCATTTCCATTTATATCGATTTCAAGTTCAATTTAAAAATATTGGTTTAAATCATTTAATTCACATTATTAATGTTTGAATTTTAGATTCAAATATTTCGAATAATTCAATTTCGAGCTTAAATTTTTAAATGTCGATTTATATTATCTTTGCTTAAATAACTTCGAAGTTCAAGAAAAATTCAAATCTTTTTTGAAAATTCAATTTCGATAATTCAAATCATATTTCCGTCATGACCTCAAATTCCAATTAAATTTCTTTAAAACAATTCCTTTTAATCAAATTTAATTTCAACATTTCAACTCGAGTTCTTAATTAATTCACTCCTCATAAATTCAGTTTTTTTTTATTTTCTTAAATCAAAATCTTTTAAATAATTTCAAAGTCAAGACTTTTAAAATCATTTAATTTAACCAATCCGGTGTCTCTATATAATTTTCTATCCTATGACCAAGTGAATAGTTATTTCAATTCAATTTCAGGGGTGGATATATAACATTTCAAAAATAAATGTCATTAGTATATATCAGTCCAACATATTTCTTAATTTATTCGAAATAATTCAAATAACAGTTTTATATACTGTTAAATAATATATAGGGTGGTAACAGCATATGTCAAAATAAATAAACGTCCAAATCATCAAAAATATCAACCAATAGCATTAAATTTCAATCAACATCCAAATCAGCCAATAATTCACAACAATTACGTCGTTATCAATATCAGGTATTTAACTGCCAATTTAATTCCAATTTCGAATTTAACTGTCAATTTTAAATTTCTACAGTCAATTCATATGTTGATTCAATTTCCAAACAACAGTCAATAAAATTAAATAACTTCATGCTGTCAAATTAACTAACATAAAAATTATTTTAGTACGTCGTGAGCTTTATAAAACACCCACTTTTTATTTGAAACTAAAAATATTTTTAGTTTCAAATAAATACCACCTCCACTCTAGGCTGTAGACGATGTCAATACGGCTCCAACGCAAATTGTTTCATCCGAAACAGGCCTCGTATGCAAAAATTACGCGATAACTAATATAACGGTTAATTAAAACTTAACTAACAAAATAAATAAATAAATAAATAAATAAACCTTACAGCTCCATCATGCTCACACGACAGCGCCTCCCCCTTTTCTTCCTCCAAGCAAACGCGATCTTTTTTTATAACGATCAAATGACGATTGCTCAACACTTGGTCGCGACTTCCGTGCCTTCTCATCGCCCTCTCAACCATCCAGGCGAATCGTCGCCGCCCTCAACCCCTCGCGCTCGCGTGAATGATGACGAACCTTAAAACCCTAAACGCAACTCTGTATTGACTCCTCTAATGTCGCTGCCTCACGCGCGCCATCGTGCCTTTGTGCATGTGTCGTTTCTTTTTTTTCAAAAAGTATTGTTGATTTGAATTTGAGAATTGGAGAAAGGAAAGGGCACGGGGAAATATAGGAAGATGGCACGATATACTGTGTGATTCTTTTATATATAAATTATTATAAAAGAAAATTATCTCGCCTATAAACAACAGAAATTTTCGAGCTCCAAAAGAAGCATGTCGTTTGGCGTTCCTAATGTTTTAACTTCATTTCGAATGCAATGGAGTTAGTTTCGAGGCCTAATTCGATCATACCCAGAAGATAGCTTTTCAAAATCAATTATTTTGATTTAATTCTAAAATAAATTTCTAGGCGTTTCAAGTTCGCATGGCCAAACGACAAGTCTGATCACTATGAAACTTGAAATCTTACAATAATTCACTATTATGGATCCGATGAAATTAGTTTCATCAAAATCCGAGACAGTGGCCAAAATGGCTATTTTTACCTGGTAATTAAAACAAGAAATTCCCACAAATTTATTTAATCACTGAAATTCGATTTTAAAGTATTAACAATCTTTATTGTTGTTTTAAATAAAATTTAAATCAATTTTCGATACCATTTTCGTTCACATTAATTCAAGATTCAATTATCTAAATAATTCCAGTATTACATTTTAAATAATTTATTTATCCATTAAATCACTATATTTCAAGTATAAGTTATTTATCCTATAAAATGAATTCAAATAATAAACAACTACTTTCATTTTACAGTCATTAGATATTTATTATTTAATTACAACTACCGATTATAAACGCATTCAATATATAGAATTTCATTTCAATACTCGTTATCGCCAAATCTTCGAAATTGGTTATTTAAAAACCTATATTCAAGTTAATATTTAAATAAATTACCCTAATAATTCATTAAATTTTATTTTTAACCATTTATATTCAATAATCATATTCAATTTAATAATTTCAAAAACTTAAAAATACGGGTCGTTACATTCTCCCCTACCCAAAACTTTCTCACTAAAACGACGTTAAGTAAAGAATTTAACACATAATACATTTTATTCAAAAAAATCACTTAAAACTTTAAAATCTTATTAGAAAACCTTTACTATGCTTCGACTATGCCATTCCGATCGGCTTACATAAATTACAAGATGTTTTATGAAAATGAGTTAATTTTTTTTTAAAACCTCAAAAAATTTCTAACCTCAGATTTATGGAAAATTTTGGCAGAGTCTCTTTTGCGCAGCTCGATCGAAATTTTTTTACTGTACAATATATAACCCAAATATATCCAATATATGTAATATACATCCCATCTCAATGATGAGGCATCCCGTAGGGAAAAATATAAAAGCGCGGTATGCAATTCGAGATATGTATCTTATTATTATTAATACAAGCGAGTTCGCTCGTATAAGCGTGCAAAAGCATATAAAAACCCACATGTACATCCAAAAGGTCTTCGTATATACCTATCTCAACTCAAATTAGAATATTAGTAACTTATAAAGGATTTAGCAACATATATGAGTCTAATGGAACCAAATAACATGTACTGTGAATTCAAACCACAAATGCGGGCACGAATACAAAAAAAACCAATCATATGCAATCAAAATAATTATAACAATGATTTACGACCAAAGAAATCATCCAACCAAATGATATTCATCTGATTTATTCAAACTATCACAATCTTCATTCAAAGGCAATATTTAATTTACGCACTTCATTTCTATTTAACATTCAATTATTTCATTTTCAATTTATTCATATTTGTTTTATTTACATTGAATCGGCTTATATTCTATTTCATTTGTTTCCAATTGATTTACATTTATTTCACTTGTTATATCAAGATTTTCTATTTACATTTGATTTTATTTCAGTTTGTTTATATTCAATTTTACTTACTTTAGATTTAGTCACATTTAATTTATCACATTTAACTTATTCGATTTCAATTATTTCACTTATTAACATTCATTTCATGTTGACATCTATTTGATCTGCTTCCATTTTATTCACATCTCATTCATCCATGTTCACTTATTTCCAATTTGATTTTATTTATTCGTTTCAATTGGTTTTTCATTCATTTAAATTTTATTATGCTCACGTTCATTTCCATTTATTTTAAATTGATTCACACTCACGTATTTACATTCACTGAAATCAAATTTTTCTTACATTCAACGAATAAAGTTATTACATTCAATTTAACTTTACAACTTAAGTTCATTTTCATGTTGAATCAAATTCTGTTTTATTTGACTCATTTTGTTAATATTTTCCCTTAACGGATTTTATTTATTCATTTCCATTAACTTATTCCATATTAAATTAGTTAACATTCAAATGTTAAAACTCACTCCACCTGCATTTGATTTATTCACATAGGATTTAAATCAAATTCAATTAATCATATAAATTTTTCCTACACCCATTTAGTTTATTCAATCTCTTTCACAATTCAAATTGCATTTCATTTTATAGCCTAAGTGGAATTAATTCACTTTACTAATTTATCAAGTTTCATTCAATATCCAATTCAATTTATTTTATATTAAGTTAAACTTTATTTCATTTCAATCCATTACTCGGTTTATTCAACATTATTTAAGTCAATTTTTTCCCAATCATTCACATTCAACAAACTTAAATTTTTTTTTTTAGCTTAATATTCTCAAATCTATAAATTATTCGAAATTATCTACTTAAATTTCATTTCATTATTTTTATCTAATTTATTTCAAATACAATTCACCTTTATTTGAGTTTTCTTTAGTTAAATTTCATTTTATTTACTTCATTTCATTAACTCAATTTATTCAACATTTCTTAGGTTAATTCTTTTATTTCATATCTCAATTCAAATTTCCTTTTGTTTGCTAGACCAAAAATATTCAAAAGTTTTAAAATTTAATTTTACTTTCCTGTTCAAATCTATAGCTTGTAACTTATTTTTATCTATACTATTTTCAATTTGTAAGTTCAAAACCATTTTCGTATTTTTATTAAATCATACCTGAAATATTTTTCATGATCAAAACTTGTTTTAATCAAAAAAAATACCCTTGGTAGCAATTCTCATTCAGAAACTCAAAAATGAATACCGACGATATTATAGTCATCCCTAGAATTATTTCCCAGCAACTAAAGCGAGTACAGTGCTTTTATTTTTTCAAAAATCCTTTCAACATGTATTCTCGTCAAAACACTTTCAAATAATGTTATTATTAATTTTGAAGGCTTTGAAAACAAATTGTGACAAATCAACAGGATTTTAAATTATAAAATTCTTAGCTTCTAAATCATTTTTACAACTTATATAATTTCATTACCTTATTATTTTCGTGAAATTCATCTTTGTTATTTTAAACAATTTTTATTATAATTGATTTCAATTCAATTTAATAATCGAATGCTTCGTCAAATAAAACTCACAAAGTATTCGTTTTAGTTTAATTTAACCAATAATCGATGATAACTAAATATGATCATCTCATAACAACAAAATTCATTAATAATTAAGATCTTATATATATATATATCTGTGTGTGTGTGTATAACTTAGGTAAAATTATTTCATTTACTTGATTTTAAAATAATATTATGTCGACTTGTCTCGTTTAAGTGTTTAGAAACTCTATCGATAACATGATGTCCCACGCACCGACCAAAATTCTTAAACAACTCAACGGATAAATAAACACAATATAAAACATTTTATAGAACTAATATGTACACGCTCTCATATATAATACACTCAAACAACTCATTCTAGTGTATTACTACCCTATCTCTAATAAGTCAAACCCCATAAAGCTAAGGTTACCGCTAAACCAAAGCTTTGATACCAACTATGACGAACCATATTTCGAAAGGTTTAAATCGAAAATAATCCATATATGTCTGACTTAAATAATCCGTAACATATATAATTAATGGGGTTAATTACGAAACATAAGAAAAGAAAAAGAAAACAAACGCAGAATCTCGCAGTGGAACGATGAAATATAATAATCAATAAACAGTTCATGAAGTTGTTTATACTATAAATTTGATTATAATTTATACAACATTTATTTGAGTTATATATACATCAGCGATAAATAAAGTAATGCAGCAGACAACCTGATGCAGGAATAATAATAGTAATAATGTATCAAATCTTCATCTTCGTCCTCTAGAGAATAATCTTTAATGCCCTGAAGAAATCAGGGTAGATCCAAGCATAGTGAAAGGACAAAACAACTCGAGTCGGGACTAAAATATTCTTATGTGAGTCAAATCGATATCACATATAACATGAGTGTCGTGGTGTCAGAGATGTTTATGGGTTGTGCATCTCCTCTCCACTGTATAACGTGCATGTAATAACTCAAGAGATGTTATGGGATTTTCCATCTCTTAAGGATCCATCAAAATATGTATATATAGTAGAATACGCTAAATATATAATGTCTAATAAATAAAATAAATATTTTTCTCAACGTTAAGGCTTTGCGTTGATCCCCCTTAATGCGTTTTTAAGCATTGTCGTATAGTTTGCATATAAAACACCAGTAAACGTCGATGAATAGGGACGCGCCATGATACGACAACACTAAACCAAAATCTTAGTGGTCTTGAAAAAGGATAAAATTAAGACAAGGCACGTGAGGGAATGCCCGAGATAGGATACTACCAGTTTACCCTTCCCGGCTGGTGGTAACCCCTAACAGCCCACTTCGTCCAATGATTTCAAAATCCAGGGGTGCAAACCAATCAATAACAATATCATGATAGTAATATGATGAAGCGTGTCCGCTAGAGGTAGCTAAGCTCATTGGCCAATACGGCTCCTGTTTTAGTCATTTCAAATTGACACGAGTGTCAGGCCACTCCATCATCGTTCTCTTTCTTCAAATCCAGCAAACGCCGCCTAATCCAACCACTTCATTCTGGAGTATCCTCCACGTACACAATTGTTAAAGTGGTTCCAATATTGACAGAAGGTATGCTAATAAGAGGCCCCGATCTCTTTAACAACCAAATGTCATTTTACATACCAGTTGGTACTTTAATATTTCTAAAAAAAATTGTACTTGATATCAAAATATCATATTCGCTTCAAAATCAATTTCATTTCAAAATATCATATTTATTTCAGAAATCACATCAAGTTCAATACGTCATTTACGCTTGAAAATATCATTTCACTCTAATATCTCGATTTCACTTTCAAAATTATTTCGAATTTCAATTTAGGTTATAACTTCATTTAACCCAATTCACATTTAAATCCATGATTTAATTATAAACAATCCCCCTCTGACCAGATTAAATTTTTAGAAAATAGTTTGAATAGTTTAAATAATTAAAGTAGCAAAAATAGTTTAATGGTTAAAATATTTTGATATAAAATAGTTTAAGTATTAAAATGGTTTATATAGTAAAATAGTTTGGAAAATAAAAATAAATTGAATATTTAAAAAGATAGATTTTGAATAGTTTATATTTAAAATAATATATTTGAAAATAGTTTCAAAGTTAAACTGGTTCGATTCCAAATTTACAATCCAAATCAATTTCAATTTCCATTTCGATTCAATTTCAATTCAAATTAACTTCAATTTAAATTTCAATTCAAATTAATTTCAATTTAAATCGATTTAATTTCTGTTTCCAATTCGAATATACTTCGATTCCAAATCCAATTCAAATCGATTTCAGCTTCATTTCAAATTAATTCAATTTCCCTTCTAATTCCAACTAATTTCAATTTCAAATTTGAAGCAAATTCAATTCGATTCTTAATTCCAATCATTTCCATATATATCAATTTCAGGTTCAATTTATAAATATCGGTTTAAATCACTTAATTCACGTTAAAATTCAATGTTTTAATTTTAGATTTTAATCTTTCGATTAATTCAATTCCAACCTCAAATTTTGAAATGTCGATTTAAATTGTCTTTACTTAAATAACTTCGAAATTCAAGAAAAATTCAAATCTTTTTAAACGATTCAATTTGACAATTCAAATCATATTTGGATCATGACCTCAAATTCCAATTAAATTTCTTTAACATAGTTTCTTTTAATCAAATTTAATTTCAACTTTTCAACTCAGATTCTTAATTAATTCAATCCTTATAAATTCGATTATTTTATTTTCTTGAATCAAAATCTTTCATTTAATTTCAAAATCAAGACTTTTAAAATCATTTAATTTATCCAATCTGGTATCCATAAATAATTTTCTATCCTATGGCAAAATGAATAGTTATTTCAATTTAATTTGAAGGTTGGATATATATCATTTCAATCCAAAATAAATGTCATAGGTATATGTCATTTTAAACTATTTCTTAATTTATTCAAAATAATTCAACGAACAGGTTTATATATTGTCAAATAATATACAGGGTGGTAACAGGATATATCAAAATAAATAAACATCCAAACCATTAAAAATATTAACCAATAGCATTAAATTTCAATCAACATTCAAATCAACCAATAATTCACAACAATTACATAATTATCAATATTAGGTATTTAACTGGTAATTTAATTCAAATTTCAACTTTAACTATCAATTTTAAATTTCTACAATCAATTCAAATGTCGATTCAATTTCCAAACAGTAGTCAATAAAATTAAATAAATTCATTCTGTCAATTTAACTAACATAAAAATTATTTTAGTACGTCGTGAGCATTATAAAACACCCACCTTTTATTTGAAACTGAAAATATTTTTAGCCACCAATAAATAGCACCTTCACTCCAGGCTGTAGACGACATCGATACAATTCCAACTCAAATTGTTTCGTCTGAAATGGGTCTCGTATGCAAAATCTACATGATAATTAATATTACGGTTAATGAAAACTTAACTAACAAAATAAATATAAAAAAACCTTACAACGCAATAAAGATCACGCGACAGCGCCTCCCCTTATTCTTCCTCCAGCGAATGTGGTCTTTTTTTATAATGATCGAACGATGATCGCTCAGCACCTAGCCGCCACTGCGGCGCCTTTTCATCGCCGCCTCAGCAGTCCAGGCGAATCGTCGCCACTCTCGACTTCTCCAACACTACCGCCTTACGCACGCCATAGCGCACCACCTCAAGTCGCGCCTTCGTGCGCATGTTGTTTTTCTTAAAGTATGCTCGATTTGAATCTGAGAATTGGAGAAATAAAAGGGTACAGGGTAAAAATAGGAAGATGGCGTGATATACGGTATGATTCTTTTATATATATTATTATAATTAAAAAATATCTCGCCTATAAACACCTGAAATTATCGAGCTCCAAACGAAGCATGCTACCTGGCATTCCTAATTTTTACTCTCATTCCGAACGCAATGGAACTAATTTCAAGGCCTAATTCGATCGCATGCAGAAGATAGCTTTTTAATTAATTTAATTTAATTTTGAAATAAATTTCCATGCGTTTCAAGCTCGTATGGCCAAACGACAAGTCTGATCGCTACGAAACATGAAATCCTGCTATAATTCACTATTACGGATCCGATGAAACTAGTTTTGTTGAAATCCGAGACAATAGCCAAAATGGTTATTTTTACTTGTCAACTAAAACAAGAAATTCACAAAAAAAATTTCGATTACTTAAATTCAATTTTTAAGTATTAAAATTCTTCATTGTTGTTTTAAATAAAATTAAAATTAACTTCTGATACCATTTTCATTCACGTTAATTCAAGATGCAAATATCTAAGTAATTCCTGTATTAAATTTTAAATGATTTAATTATCCATTAAATCACCATATTTCAAGTATAAGTTATTTACCTTATAAAACAAAAACAAATAATAAACAACCACTATCATTTTACGATCATTCAATATTTATTGTTTAAATATGACTGTTGATTATAAACACGTTCAATATATAGAATTTTCTCCAATAGTATAAGGGTGGGAAAACGGGGGCGACAATTTACTCTAATGCCCTTTTGTTCAATTAGTTAACATTTAATAATTTATAACCCATTCATTTTAAATAAGCATGACCACTACATTTATTCACCAATCACAATCTCCTTATTACTCTACATTATTCTACTTAATTTATTCTAATTAAATGTCCTAAATAATGTTATTAAAAATTAGGGAAGTTACAAGCTCCCTTCCTCAAAGAATTTCATCCTTCAAATTCAGTAAGGACAAAATACTAAACATAGCAATCATCTGTAACGACTCCTAACAAACATACTAGTCGACTTGACTAGGAACTATCTATATAAATCTAATATACACATGCCCTCAAAGCAGATCAGGATAAGTATCTCGAACCTTATCCTCTGTCTTCCAAGTACAGTCCTTCTCGTTGTCGCTCCATTGAACTTTCACCAACTTGATTGTCTTGTTCCTCAATATTTTCTCATCTCTTCCTATAACCCGGACTGGTTGTCCAACAACTGTCAAATTAGGCTCTAATAATAAATCTTCCAACCCTGTCAGAGGAATAGTGGCCTCTGGATCATGCACATACTTGCGATGATGAAACACATGAAACGAATTATGGACACCTGCCATACTTCTCGGCAACTCTACTCTTATGCGAGCTTCCCAATCCTTTGTATAATCTAGAATGGGCCAAAATATCTCGGTTCGAGTTTCCCTGACTTCCCAAACCGTACCATCCCTTCATCGATGATACCTTAATGAAAACCATGTCTTCCACTGAGAACTCTAGATCTTTATGCCTCTTGTCTATGTAACTCTTTTGTCTGGATTGAGCTTCCTTCATCCTTTCTCGAATTAACTCAATCTTCTATAATGCCTCTCTTCTCCGGACATAAGACCAATCTGTTTCAAGTCTCCAACCAACACAATGGCGATTTGCATGGCCTTCTAACAAAGCTTCAAAATGCAGCATTTCTATGCTAGTCTGATAACTATTATCATAGGAGAACTCCATTAAATGTTGATGAACCTCCTTAGATTCACCAAACTCCTACACATAAGCTATCAACAAATCCTCGAGCACCTTATTGACACTCCTTGTTTTCCCATCCGTCTATAGGGATATGCTATACTCATCTTGAGATTAGTGCCTAAAACATCCTTCAGATTCTTCTAGAATTCGCTAGTGAATAATGCATCTTTTCACTAACTATGCTACTAGTAATCCCATGAAGACTAACTATGTTCTCCATGAATAACTTTGCCAATGCAGGCCATCATGGTTGACTTTACCAGAATGAAATGGGCATACTTAGTCAACCTGTCCACAATGACCCATACACTCTCATTTCCGTTACTTGACCTTGGAAACCATCAACATAATCCATGGATATAGAATCCCACTTCCACACTGGAATCTCTAGAGGCTGAAACAACCCATTTGTCTTTTGATATTCGTCTTTCACCTGTTGACAGTTTATACACTGCCTAACATGCAAGCAGCATCCCTCTTCAAGCCTTCCCAATCGAAACTTCTCTTCATATCTTGATACATCTTGGTCCATCCAGTATGAATCGTAAATTTGGATCGTTGTCATTCTCCAAGGACTTCTTTCCTCAAGTTCTCAATATGTGGAACACATAATCGTCCCTTCATTCTCAACCATCCTCTCTGGTCAAGACAAAAAAATTTCAAATCATCGATCTTGGCTCCAACCTCAAGCCTTCTAATCATATCAACTAATAATGGATTCACCCTCTACTTAGAAGCAATTCTCTCGATGAACACTGGCTGAACTTCTAAAGAGGACAACATGGTAGTATCTGACTAGAACTAACAGTCGATCTTAACTGCACACCATAACTAGCCAAAGCTTCTAAACCCTTCTATTCTTCCAACATAGTCAGCACCACATTCTGGTGTCTTTTGCTAAGAGCATCCGCTATTTTATTTCCTTTCCTTGCGGTATACTCTACACCAAAATAATAAGCAGCCAAAAATCTCCATCCATCTCTGCTACCATATATTCAACTTATTCTGAGAGAATAAATATCTTAAAGACTTATGATCAGCGTATAACTAAATCTCTCCCTCAAGAGATAATGCCCCCAAATGTTGAGAAAAAATTACTGCAGCAAATTCCAAGTCATGAGTAGGATATCTAACTTCGTGCGATATAAGCTGCCTAGATGCAAAGGAATTGACTTTGCCCCTCTACATCAACATTGCTCCTAATCTGATCCCACATGCATCAGTGTATACTACCCACCCTTGGTTTCTTTCTGGGACTACTAATGCCGGTGCTTTGGTCAACAAATGCTTTAGCTTAAGGTATGTCCTCACATTTGTCAGACCAAACGAAATTCACCTCCTTCGTGGTAAGCTTAGTCAAAGGCACTGCCATTGGCGAGAAATCCATAATGAATCTCCGATAGTACCCAGCAAGTCCAAGAAAACTTCTGATCTCTGTCACTGTCTTTGGTCTCTTTCAATTATGAACAGCCTTGATCTTATCTGGATCAACTGACAATCCTTTCTCTGAAACCACGTGACCAAGAAACTTAACCACATTCTTCCAAAAATAACACTTGGAATACTTCGCCTTTAGCTGATTCTGCCTTAGCATCTCAAGCACCACTCTAAGATGATCTTCATGCTCTCTTTCATCCTTAGAGTATACCAAAATGTCATCTACAAACACCAACATGAATCTATCCAAATACTCTCGAAGACTCGGTTCGTCAAATCCGTAAAGAAAGCTGGTGCGTTCATCAGCCCGAATGGTATTACTAACCACTCATACAAACCATATCTAGTTCGAAATGCTATCAAAGAAATGCTGTCCTCTGCCACTCTCAACTGATGGAATCCTGTCACCAAATCCAATCGAGAAAACACTCTACCTTCACTTAACGGATCGAACAGATCAGCTATCCTCGGCAGAGGGTAACTATTCTTGATAGTCCTTTCGTTAAGCTTACGATAGTCGATATGCATCCTTAACGACCCATCTGGTTTTTTCACGAACACTGCGGCTGCTCCCCAAGGCGAACTGCTTGGTTTGATAAAATTCCATCCGTCTTGATCCACTAGCTGCACCTTCAATTCCTTTATTTATGTCAGTGTCATCCTACAAGGCGGTCCACTTACAGGTTCAGCTCCAAGCACAAGATCTACTTGAAACTCAACAGCTTGTTTTCGGTGGTAGTCCTATGACTGGCTTAATGACATCTGTAAACTCTTTTGCTATTCTAATCAGACTTAGATCTTCTCCCACTTCCATTGCGCTTAACAAAGCACAGCTACTCTGGTCATAATTCTCTACTGATAAATAACTCGATTATGGCTATTATGGTGTCTTAGTGATATCTTCCCATCTTGGCAAAATATCCAGGCCTCATACCTCATCAACCAATCCATACCCAAAATGAATCCGAAATCTACGAAATAGAAAACATACAAACTGCATGCGAATATATGATCTAACAAATCAAATTCTAACTGGTTACATCTCACCCCAGATTTGCATAGCCTCCTATTTAATTCGCAACCCTTAAGGACGTAACAAGGTATGTGGGTTCTATGCATAACCTATCAACCAAACACTTAGATATAAATGAATGTGATGCAGCGGTATCAAACAGTACACTAACTGGAATACTCAGAATAAAAAGCATACCTTCCATCACCATTTTCCCTCTATCTGCTGCAACCAGCTTTGAAGAAGACGAAGGTCCAATAGAAAAAACCTTTCCTCTGTCTGCCCTGACTGGCTCTAGAAACTGGTTCTTATAATGCCCAACTTGGTCACAGTTGAAAAATTTCACATTCTTCTTCTCTGCAGGCTTCTTTCCTTTTCCTGACCGACACTCATGGGCATAATGACACTTCTTATCACATTTGAAGCACACTAAATCAACCCTTCCCTTCTTGGCAGCCTCCCCTTTTTGGGCTCCCTTCTTCTTAAAGAATTTTCTCTTCTGTCCACAACGACCCACGAATTCAACTAGCTTCTCCCTGGCAGACACAACAAGCATCTGTTCATGGAAAATGGCCATCCCCATCGCTACATTACAAGGTTCTCTGGTTTGATTCATGGTCATTCTAGCAAGCTCATGCATCAATCCTCAAATGAACCTTTCATTCCTTCTGATGTCAGTATCAACCATAGCATATCCATATCGAGACAGCTCAAAAAATTTAGCAGCGTACTCGATTACTGACATATCTCTCTAAATATGATACATGAACTTCCTCATCAATGCTGACTTAGTAACCTCAGATAAAAATCTCTTCTCGAACCTCCTTCTGAAATCAGCCCATGTCAATTCTTCCTTCGGAACTCTAGCAGTCACTCTATTTCACCAGTGAAGGCTGGCCCTTGCAAATACATAGGGATCAACCTTCTCTTTTTCCCATCATCGATTCCTAGATCAATAAATTTCCTCTCACAGCTCAATAGCTAATTCTCAACCTCAACAGCATCCTTTGTTGCAACAAACGGCTTTCTACCCAGACTGGTGTTGTCTCTGCTCAACTTAGTATAGTTATTCCCAACTGAAGCCATAGGATTAGCTCCTCCAACATTACCAGCAACCCCGCCTTGCAATAGATTGGCTAACAACTGTTATACCATCCCCGCATCTACTGGTGGATTTCCAGCATCTACATTGGCTTCAGCATTTGGGATAGCATTAACATGTCCACCTTGGTTCCTCCTATTGTTAGGTTAAGCATTTCTGTTGTTTGTGGTGCTTCCTCCACCCAGATTTCCTCTTCCATTTCTTTCTTCCATATTCTCTTTCTTGTAAATCCGGATAAAAGACTTAGTAAGATACGGAAGGATGGTCTAAGAGAGCGAGGAACACGTACTTATATATATCTACATATCAAATACAAGTATGTTACCATAGTATTAACCCAAGCCCCGATCATATTTCCGATTCATTGGAATTATGTTTCAAAGAGGTTTTAGGTTTATCTTCCTTTTAAAGTTGCGTAAACCTATGCTTTGATACCAACTTGTAATATCCTCCCCTACTTGGAGGCCCAAAACTAACATACACTATTGCTGTAGTCATCCATAATTATTAACCCTCGACAACCAATTACGGTAGTGTTAAATTCATTGACAGATAGAAACACATGAATACGGAAAAAAATTAAAACGTCACATTTCATTTCAAATCATCTCCAATCCATTACATAATACCATACTCGTAAATCACGTTCAAAGAAAATATATTTATTACAACATACGCCAAGAGTAACATATGACGATGCCCTCTTGGTTAATCATAGTATGTACAAGCAATATAACAACTTTTCCATTGCAAACAACACAGCGGAATCAAATGAAAGAGAACTCTAAATATCAAATCTGCCTTCTGCATGTCACCGAAAGCTTATTCGTCTAATCATGTACCTGAAAACCTCAATTCTCAGACTACTCAAAATTAATTAAGCACCTAAGAGTTAAGAGGAAAGCATAAACATCGAGTTAGATATAAAGCATGAATAATAATCTACCATCTAAAATCATTTAGATATCTAGTGAGAACACACCACTTATCGGAATGGATTTTCCCTCACTAGTATCCTAAAACCTTTATAAAACAATATACCGTACTCCTGCATCCATAATGGTAAAACATAATCATTTCAAAATATTACGATGATATGTAAACAAGATAAAACATACTGGATTTCCCATCCTCGGTTTAATTGACTCCCTATCATATTTATATTTTTTAGGGTCACATTGACCTATTAGTTTTCATGGCCTCGCTAATAGCCTATTAGTTTTCATGGGCTCATTGATAACCTTTTCATATTCTAATGATTCTCGATCTTATTTCATAGTTTACATGGGTGCACTATGAACCTGTTGGCCCCTGCCAATTGAATTAATTAATTCATGGGTTCTCCTGAACCTCATAGTGTTCCCAAATAACTTCTCTCTTATTCTAGTTTAGATGGGCTTACTAGTAACCTATTGACAACTGCCAATAACTTAATCCA
Organism: Allium cepa; assembly: GCA_030765085.1. Classification (NCBI taxonomy): domain Eukaryota; kingdom Viridiplantae; phylum Streptophyta; class Magnoliopsida; order Asparagales; family Amaryllidaceae; genus Allium; species Allium cepa. The sequence continues at coordinate 104,829,530 of CM060944.1, read as the reverse complement.
GATATAGTTTTCGTGGGTTTGCTACAAACTAATTGGCCCCTGCCAACTACTCTTTATGACATAGTTTTCATGGGATCACTGTGGACCAATTGGCTGCTCCCAACCACTCTGTTTAACATAGTTTTAATTGGATCACTATGAACCTATTGTGCCTGCAATAACTTCCTAATCATAGTTTCCATAGGATCACTATGAACCTGTCTCCCCGATAACTTCCTTATTTAGGCATCATATATACCCTGGTCTTTGTGGCCTCTTCGATGCAATTCTACTCATCTGGTAGTTTAATCAATGTATATTCACTACTGGGTTAACCTAGCTCGTTCTTCTACCCCTTTTTATCCCCAAGATCTAGTTATGGTCCCATTATAATGCGAATATACTTATATTTTGAAGAAGCAAACATAACTCCAAAACAATACCGCACCTATAGGTTTAATGTCCTTAAAACACTTTTGATACAAAACATAGTTAATCCCTTTAGCCTATAATTTTATCAAGGTAAGCTTCTTCTTAAAATCATTTCAAAACTCCTTTAATTTAGCTATGGGTTTTCTTTTAAAAATAAGTTTGGGTTACAAAATCATTCGACACCTACGAAACCTAGCTTTCGACTTCAAAGGATGACTTCCTTCGAAAGCATTATAATCTATCTTCAAAACAATAGTCTCCTGCCTTTCAGATACTTTAAAACCTTTCTTTCGAAACCTTTCGAATGTGTTAAAGTATTATCATATTAGTGTAAATGCATAGCTTCAAAACCATTTGAAATTAGCCCTTTTGAAACCATTGAAGGTTACCCTTCGAAACCATTGAAAGTCCCCCTTCGAAACCATTAGGTTTATACTTAAAATACTATTTGGATCAAAGTAGATATAGGCAAAAGCATCCCTTTCAAAATTTTAACTAGGTCGAAGGCGGAAGCTCTGGGTCAAATGCTCCTTCTAAAGGAGGCCACTATTCCGAGAAAAAGACTGTTTTTACTAAATACGAAAACTTTTTGTAACAACTTGCCAACATGTAAACACTTGATTGGTTACATTAAACTTTGAAATTATTTTTCTAATATTTTCCGCATAGTCTTAGATCTAAAAATGAATAACTTTTAACAAATAAGCCCTTCCCATTAACAAAGCGATTAAATCAGTTAGATCCTCCTTTCAAAATAACTTAATTCCCATATTAAATCCCTTAGTAAAAATCTCTAAAAATTCCAGAAATTCACTTTAATTATGTTATCTAACATATCAAAATTTCAGACCCCAATTCTCAATATAATTTCCAAAATGAATTAAACCCAAATAAACATATTTTCCTTTGAAAATTCATGATTAATTCTCCACGGCTTGAAAAATTATAAAAATTGAAACCCAACTCTAAAATCATGTTTTCCTTATATATAATTTTTTCATGGCATTTAAAAATATTTAAACCTCTTTTTTGCCCTAAAACCTTATATACTCTTTTTAAACAAACATGTTTAAACTAAACAAATTATAAATCAAGCATATCATAATCTAATATATCATACAAACGAATTTACCTTAAATCCGAAAATCATTGATTATAAAATAGAGATGTTGTGATTATTACTCACCTAAGACTGGATAAGGAAATTGGAGGTAGATTAGGATTGATCCTTTAGCTTGATCCTAAGCTTTACTCGAACTTTCTCTTCTTTGCTTCCTCCTAATGACTGGCCTTCCCTTTATCTTTCATTTAAGTTTTTTCTTATTATAAAATGAACGTGTATGAATTAGGGATAATAGTACAAGGGTAGGAAAATGGGGGCGAAAATTTACTCCAATGCACTTCTGTTTAATTAGTTAACATTTAATCATTTATAACCCATTCATTTTAAATAAGCACCGCCGCTACATTTAATCATCAATCTCAATCTCTTTATCACTCTACATTATTCTATTTAATTTATTCCGATTAAATTTTTTGAATAATGTTATTAAAAATTAGGGGTGTTAATGGCTCCCCTCCTTAAAGAATTTCGTCCTTGAAATTCAGTAAGGACCAAATAATAAGCATAACAACCATCTGTAACGACTCCTAACAAACATACTAGTCTACTTAATTAGGAACTATCTATATAAATCTAATATAGACACATTCTCAAAGAAGATAAGGATACATATCTTGAATATTATCCTCTGTCTTTCAAGTACAGTCCTTCTCGTTGTCGCTCCATTGAACTTTCACCAACTTGATTGTCTTATTCCTCAATCTTTTATCATCTCTCGCTACAACCCGAATTCGTTGTCTACCAACTATCAAATTAGGCTCTGCTACTAAATCTTCCAACCCCGTCGAAGGAGTAGTGGCCTCTGGATCATGCACATACTTGCGAAGATGAAGCATATGGAATACATTATGGACACCTACTATACTGCTCGACAACTCTACTCTTATGCGAGCTTTCCAATCTTTTCTATAATCTGGAATGGACCAACATATCTCAATGCCAGTTTCCCTGACTTCCCAAACCATAACACACCAATCATCGGTGATACTTTAATGAAAACCCTGTCTCCCATCGAGAACTGAAGGTCTTTACACATCTTATCAACATAACTCTTCTGTCCAGATTGAGCTTCCTTTATCCTTTTTCGGATCAACTCAATCTTCATTGACGCCTCCTTAACTAACTCCGTACCTAAGAACAATCTGTCTCCAGTCTCCAACCAACATACTGATGCTTTGCATGGCTTTCCATACAAAGCTTCAAAAGGCACCATTCCTATGCTAGTCGGATAAATATTATTATAGGAAAACTCAACTAAATGTATGTGATCAACCTAAGATCCACCAACGTCCAACACACAAGCTCTCAACAAATCCTCGAGTACCATATTGACTGTTTCTGTTTGCCCATCCATCCTTATGTGATATGCTATAATCATCTTGAGCTTATTGCCTAACACATCCTTTAGAATATTTTAGAATTTGCTAGTGAATAATGCATCTCTGTCACTATCTATGCTATTAGGAATCACTAGAAGTCTAACTATGTTCTTCATGAACAACTTCACCAAAAAAGGTGCCGTCCTGGTCGACTTTATCGAAATGAAATGGGTACACTTAGTCAACCTGTTCACAATGACCCATATACTCTCATTTCTTCAACTTGACCATGGAAACCCATCTACATAATCCATGGATATAGAATCCCACTTCCACACTGGAATCTCTAGAGGTTGAAGCAACTCACTTGGCTTTTGATATTCGGCTTTCACTTGTTGACGGTTTACACACTGCCTATCCCACAAGCCAACATCCCACTTCAAGCCTTCCAATAGAAACTTCTCTTCATATCTTGATACATCTTGGTCCATCCAGTATGAATCGTAAACTTGGATCGTTGCCATTCTCTAAGGACTTCTTTCCTCAAGTTCTCAACATGTGGAACACATAATCGTCCCTTCTTCCTCAACCATCCTCTCTGGTCAAGACAAAAATCTTTCAAATCATCGATCTCAGTTCCAACCTCATACCTTCTAAACCTATCAGCTAATAATGGATCCTCCTTTGCTTAGAAGCAATTCCCTCGATGAACACTGGTCGAACTTCTAAAAATGAAAACATGGCAGTACTCTGACCAGAACTAGCAGTCGATCTTAACTGCACACCACAACTGGCCAATGCTTCTAAATCCTTCTATTGTTCCAACATAGCCAGCACCACATTCTGGTGCTTTATGCTAAGAGCAACTGCTACTTTATTTCCTTTCCCTAGGGTATACTCTATACCAAAATCATAAGCAGCCAAAAATCTTCAGCCACCTCTGGTGCCTCATATTTAACTCATTCCAAGAGAATAAATATCTTAAAAACTTATCATCTATGTATAGCTAAAATCTCTCTCCCAAGAGATAATGCCTCCAAATTTTCAAGGCAAAATTTACCGCAGCTAACTCCAAGCCATGAGTAGAATATCTTACTTCATACTGTCATGCATAGGCAATGACTTTGCCCCACTACATCAACAGTGCTCCTAATCCGGTCATACATGCATTAGTGTATACTACCAACCCTTGGTTTCTACCTTGGACTACTAACTATGATGCTTTGGTCAACAAATGCTTTAGCTTAAGGAATGCTTCCTCACATTTGTCAGACCAAACGAACTTCACCTCCTTCATGGTAAGCTTAGTCAAAGGCACTGCTATCCGCGAGAAATCCATAATGATAGTAGCTAGCAAGTCTAAGAAAATTTATGATCTCCATCACTGTCTCTGGTCTCTTCCAATTATTAATAGCTTCGATCTTATCCCGATCGACTGATAATCCTTTCTCTAAAACCACATAACCAAGAAACTTAACCACTTTCTTCCAAAAATAATATTTAGAATACTTTGCCTTTAACTGATTCTTTCTTAGAGTCTCAAGCACCACTCTAAGATGATCTTCATACTCTCTTTCATTCTTATAGTATATCAAAATGCCTTCTATATACACCAACACGAATCTATCCAAATACTCTCAGAAGACTCGGTTCATAAAATCCTCGAACAATGCAAGTGTGCTTGTCAGCTCGAATTGTATTACTAACCACTCATACAAATCATATCTAGTTCGAAATGCTATCAGAGGAATGTTGTCCTCTACCATTCTCAATTGATGGAACCTTGACACCAAATCCAATTGGGAAAACACTCTGGCTCCATTTAACTGATCAAACAGATCATCTAACCTCTGCAGAGGGTAACTATTCTTGATCGTCCTTTCGTTTAGCTTATGATAGTCGATATACATCATTAACGATCCATCTGGTTTCTCCATGAACATTATGGCTGCTCCACAAGGCGAACTGCTTGGTCTGATAAAATTCCTTCCTTCTAGATCCACTTGTGTAACACCACTAATTTTATTAACATTATTCAGGAAATTTAATTAGAATGAATTAAATAGAATAATGTAGATAAGAAGATTGAGGTTGATTAATGAATTTAGTGGCTATACTTACCTAACCAAATGAGTTTGTAAATGGTTTGATACTAAACATAAGGGCATTAGAGTAAATAGCCGTCCATATTTCCCACCCTTATACTATCTCCTTTAGTCATACATATTCTTTTTATCTCAAACAAAAATTCTAACAGTAAGAAGAAAGTAAGGCCAGCCATTAGGAAGAAGAGAAGCGAGAAATCACTTTAAAGCTTAAGATTCAAGCTAGAAGAATCCAATCTCAGTCAAACTTCAATTTCCTTATCCAATCTAAGGTGAATAATAATCTCTACCTCTCTATTTTGGTTTTATAATAATACGATTTTGAGTTTAAGAGTAAATCTGTTTATATGATATATTGAACGATGAATGCTTGAGTTATGTTTTATATGGATTTAACAAGGTTGTGTAAAGTAGATGAACATGGTTTTAGAGTAAAACCGAGACTAAATGATCTTGAAATACCATGGAAAAGTTTTATGTTAAAAAACATAATTTTGGAGTTGAGTTTCAATTTTTATAATTTTACAAACTACGGAGAATTAGTTATGAATTTTTAAAGGAAAACATGGTTGCTTGGGTTTATAAATTTATTGTGGAAAATATATTAAGAATCTCAGTTGAAATTTTTATATAGCTGAAAACCTATTAAAATAGATCTTGTGGGATTTTTTCTAGATTTTCTTAAGTGATTTGATGAATATATAAATTTATTTAAGGTATAGGACTTAAAAATGTTTTATATATTAAATTAAGGAAAAGGGGCATTTTTAAAATAAAATTGTTATTTAATTTTGAAATTAGTGGCAGCACTTTCCTAAAAAGTATTTTTTAACCAATAAGAATTTGATAAACAAAGGCAGGTTAGTTGAAAAGTTATCTCTTGTAAGTTAATAATAAGAAAATCATGCTTTTAGCATGTTTCAGCCATTTTAGGCAAAAATCTTCCGACAAAGTCGAAAGGCTATAGCTTTCAACGAGGTCAAAGGCCAATGCATACGGTATCAAGTCCCTTGGTACGTAATGAATTTAACAAGGTTGAAGGGTTCTTAGTTCAAAGGTTGGATGCCAAAGAGGTTGAAGTAAGTTTGTTTTATAAACCAAAAGCTTACGCCCGCTTGCTTTCCAAAAGGAGCTTTCAACTTGGTTGCCTTCGACCATGTCAATTATTTGAAATAAAGGTTTTAAAACCTTTTGACACAGTCGAAAGGTTAGTTTTGAACCTTTCGACATAGTCGAAAGATTACTGCCGCTTTGTTTATTTTGAACCATTCCACACAGTCGAAATGTTACTACCTCTTTGTTTAGTTTGAACCCTACGACACAGTCAATAGGTTACTGCCACTTTTTTTTGTTTTGAACCTTCCAATGCAATCAAAAGGTTATTGTTGCTTTCCAATCTTTCTAATCGACTTAGTCGAAAGGTTTACTTGTTTTAAAACCTGCCGCTTCTCCAATGCTTTCGAAAGATATCAAACCATTTGACTTAGATGATTTACCCCTCTCTTATAATGTTTCCGAAGCAGAGCTTCCGACGAAGTCGAAATCTTACTTCCAATGAAGTCGAAAGGTTTTCAAAGATGAATTTCCAGTGGTTTTAAATTGAAGCCAAAGAGATTTCAAAAAATTTGAGTTTTAATGGGGTTGAAATGTTTGAAAAGAAGTGTTTTGAAGTATAAAAAATGCTGAAGCCTATTATTTTAAAAGGATATGATTTAAACCCTTCGATGGGATTGAAAACAATAAATCTCGACATTTTGCATGGTTTTAAAAACTCATAGTCTAATTTTTAAACGAAAACCCACGGTTTATAAAAAGGAGTTTTGTAGTGCCTTTAAGTATGAAATTTTGAAGAAGTATTGCCTTTATAAAAATATAAGTTAAAGGAGTTAACTATCTTTTGTTAAATATATTTCAAGGACTTTATATTCACCGGAGTGGTATTGTTAAATTGTTGTGTTGCTTCTTCAAATATGAATATATTTACATGATAACCCATAACTTGTGTTGCTTATGTTTGAATGGATGATATTGATTGACTTGAATGGTTTGTAATCTCAACTATGAGATGAGTAATGCTGTGTGATATGGATGCTTTGGTTGCATTGGGATGATAATATGGATTATCTGTTTATATTAATGATATGAATTATCTGCTTATGATGATAATGTTGATTATCTATTGCGAATCTGTGAATTATCTATCTGTCTATATATAGATAATAGAATTGAATTGTTTTAAAACTCTAAAACAACTTGGCCTTAAAAGATACGTTTTGGATTCGGTGAGACCGGGATCGAGTTTTCATCTTTAGATATCCGAAAACTACATCGATCCAAATTAACGATAGGTCGTGAATCTGAAGTGAAGATGAAGATTCAGAGTGCAAGGGTTGTCGTCGTTAACTCTAAGGGTGATTCTAAAATGAGTGTAACCAGATAATGCCTTCGGTTTCGTTCGAACCCGGAACGAACTTGTATGGATTGAATGCTTTCAGAACATCGTCAGGTGGACGATGAGCATTCCAAGTGATGTGTTCTGATAAGGTAATCGTAGCCTCTGGCCTCATCAACTGGAAATGGCTAAAACAGGGGAGGAGCAGCAAGGCTAAGTGGGTCATGCCTAAGTAGGACGAGATTTACTCCTGTCTAGATGTCCCTTTTATTTCGGTTGTGTGGTGCGATTGTTGATCACAACTTCGGGGTGGTCTTGTTCGGAACTATTCAGTAAGGAATAGTTCAGGCTTTGTGTTGCAAGGGATTGGGTGAGATCCTCGGTACGGTGATCTAGGCCCCATACTGTGACGGGCGGTACCCCGATAGCCCTGTCATTGTATGGAATCCAAAATCTAATAAGTGCCCTCAGTTTTGATTGTATTACCCACTTTTGTGGCTAGTATCTGGAATTTAATCATGTAACAATTTCAGCTATTTCTTATTTACTTGAAAACCCTAGACCTATTATAATATCATCGGATTTCCTATCAAATGTTTTGGTTAGCGTAAGGTAAAAACTTTTCCATGTTTATGTGTGGGAAGTCTTACGTGATACTTTTTCTTTTCAAAGGTTTTTCAAAGTTAAGCAACTTTAACCTATTACTCACACAAAACCCATGCCTGACCTGGAGTTTATTTGTTTTTTTTTTTAAATCTTGGGTACTCAAATTTTTACGAGTAGCCAAGGGATTCAGGGTAGCTTTGACGAAGTATGGAGGAGCAATGGAGTAGGAGGCTTCTGCGTTATAGTTATATATAGTGTTCCCCTGTGTTGGTATCTCTGAGTGGTTTCTTTTTAATGTATTGAGTTGTAATAACTAGACAGGTGTCTATAACTGTCTAGTATGTGATGTATTGTCTGTGTAACTCTAATAGTTTTTGTATATTATGTAATACTTATGTTATTAATATAATTTATTCGCTCCGCTATTGAGATTCTGATGTTGTTTCTTCTTTCTCTTCATCCTTTTCTCTTTTCTATCCTTTTCTTTCTTAAAGATGATGCGATTTTCTGGTCCTAGAAAGTCGGGTTGTCACAGTTGGTATCAGAGAGCTAGGATGAGCGAATACCTAGGCTCTGGAGTGGTGTCTATCTTGAGAGAGCGTATTTGTAATTTTAATATATATATAATTATTTCTACCTATTTGGGTTACCTGTTCGGGTTTTCCAATATAAGCTATAAAGGTAGATGAGTAGTGGGGTGTGTAACACGACTACTACCATTGGTTGAAGTTTGAATGTTTGAGTTTGGAAGTGGATCTATCGAGACTGTAGACCCAATACTATCTCGAGTGAGTTTTGCAGTGATGAAGGAATTCATCGATCTCTGAAGGAAACCTTTTAAAGGTTCGGAGTTCATCTTTGAAGTGCAGAATTGGATGAGTAGAGTTTGGATCTGTCGGTTTGGCAGAAGTGAGTGATGGTTTCTTGATACCTCAGGAAGTAGTAGCTGTGTGATGAGATGCAGTGACTTTGGATGTTTTCGAAGATGTTTCTTGGGAACAAGTTTTGGAAGGGTGTCTGCTTCGGTGATGTGGCTGAGTCCAACATGGTGTTTCTATTTGCTTTGAGGTCCAAGTTTCTCGAAGAGCTTTGGATTAGGAAGTCTTTGGCATTGGTGTTAGCAAAGCAGCTCGGAGTGTCCTGTTTTGGCAGGAAGTTTTCTAGCTTTGTATTTTTCTGAGGTGGAGTTTAGGAGCAGCAGTGTGAATTGGCTAGGCCAGCGTAAGCTGTTCTGATGGGTAAAGAGAGAGCAGTTTCTTTGGATCACTACACCAAATACTGAGATTTGCAACCAACCATTCGCTCATTTGGCAACGGTATTAACCGTTGCCATTTAGCAACGGTATTAACCGTTGCCATTTAGCAACGGTTAATCACCGTCTTGGTTCAGTTAGCAACGGTTTATTATCGTTGCTAATTGGGAACGGTTATTAACCGTAGCTTCTTTGGAGACAAATGATGGCGGTGAATTTCATCCTTTCGAGCCATAATTTTTGGCACGCTTCGTTCCAATTAGCAACGGTTTCCAACCGTGGCTAATTAGCAACGGTTTTTAACTGTCGTAAATATTTTAGGTAGGGTCGGCCCAGGGGCAAGCCCACCAAGCCCCTGGGATGGGGCAACCAACTGAGCCGGGAAACACCAAAAATCTGTTTTACTTCAAAGTTACAGCTCAATAGCAATCTTCATGTTGGCGATGCTCGAACCCAAATAAACTAGGTTTCAAAAATCAACGCTTTCCAAATAATCATCGCTGCATACTCGTCTATTCCATCAGCCATCGTCGACTCATGCTTGCCTCCTACGCGATATTTTCTACTGATGATTTGAAGTCCTGCTACAGTCTCTATACTGCCACTACTAATTAAGTAAGCGAATTTCTTGTTTTGAGTTGTCTAATTTTCTAAAATTGAGTCGCCCTTTTACTGCTTTAGATTTCATTAACCTTGAAAACGCCTGAAGCTAATAACTTATTAGAATTTTGTTATAAACAACTAGTTTTCTGTAACTAATCGTTTAGGAATCGAAATTTAAATGCTGAAGCTAAAAGACTAATAATTATTTAGGAACTGATACTTTCATTGATGTACTATTTTTCCTGCATTGTGTGTATGTCTACCCGTAAACATTTAGGCAGAACCCAATATGATTTGCCTGCACACTTAACTAGATACACTAGTTTATAAACTTGATACATTTCATTAAAAATTAAATACACTGTTTTGTATACTATTTGAGACTATAAGTATTGCAGTCCACTTAATGTGGCAACTTTTGTATAAAAAGTTGGTACTTTGTTATGTTATAGTTTTATATGTGATTTTATGCTTATATATGAAAAAGAAAATAAAAAAAAATTGACATGTTATATAGTAAGGGGAAAAAATTTCACATTGGGCTTGGTCAACCGATTCTTTGGGCCGCCCTTGCTTTTAGGAGTGATGTTTCATTAAGTTTTTGGGGATTGATTATAGTCAATATCTACTACTCTTTAACAGTTTGCCAAAGTAGAGATGCACCTTCTAATCTGAACCATCAGAATACATATTTGATGTTTTAAGTGTACAGTGTTAGAGAACCAAGAAACAATTGGTTATGAAAGGGATGATCTTTTTACATTTATATATGATTTGTTTTACAAATTGTATTGTACTGTACTGCACTACATGCTAGTTAGACATAGCTGCTTATAATGACTGCTAGGGTATAAGTTGATGCAATGAATTTTGTTTTACTAAATATGAGACCATATTTAGTAATTGGATAAAATTGTTGTTAATGGCGCAAGCCAAGTATCAGGAGAGGGGTAATGCATAGACATTACTCTGGTGCTACAAAATGGCGCCGTTGTAATGGCAAATTTTTTGAAAACAGTTTGATGCTAATGTTAAATTTCAAGTGAAATCAGAAGAATATACATCTGTTTAGTTAATAACAGAGTTGAACTTGGTGGAAAGCCATAAGATATTTTTACCCATGATTTCTTATTAGCTCTTGTTATTTTCTTTCAGTATGTCTTTTAGTATAGACAAACAATGGATGAATCCATCTAATCGAAGAAATACAGAATATGTGGAAGGTGTGAGAAATTTCGTTAAATTTGTTGCTGAAAACGGTGGCAATAAGGAAAAGTATTCGTTCCCTTGCACGCGGTGCAAAAACGAAGATACATTCAAATTAAATGACATTCATTTTCATTTGCTTAGATATGGTATTGTTCAATCATATACCGTGTGGTGTTTTCACGGGGAAAGAATACCGGAGAAGCCAAAACAACAACCGGTTAGTCATGCCACAAATACTGATGAGTCCGAACATATTAGGATGGAGGATTTGATCAATGATGCAGATAGATTCCATCATTTTCAACTTACAAGTCAGTTGCATGATAATGCTAATATTGGTGAGCAGTTTACGGATAAATCATTTTTTGATAGTGAAACTGCAACAGAGCCATTGTATCCTTCTTGTCCAAAAGAGATTATAAAGTTGTATGCCATTGTGAAACTGAATAGCTTGAAGATCCAATACGGCTTTTCAGACAATGGTGTGACTGCACTACTCGAATTCATAAAGGAGTTACTCCCCGAAGGTAACACGCTACCGTCAAAGTACCCCGACGTGAAGAAGATCATTAAGAAAGTTGGGATGAATTACATAACTTATGATGCATGTAGTAATGACAGCATCTTGTACTGGAAAGATAATGCGAACAAAGTTTCATGTACAAATTGCAACGCACCAAGATATAAGACATCATTCGACGAAGAGAGAAAAGCTACCACAGTACCTTGAAAGACCTTAAGACATTTTCCTTTAATATCTAGATTGAGAAGACTGTATACTGTACCATGGATAGCAGAAGCGATGACCTGGCATGGTCGTGCCAAGTCCGGTACAACCGTAATGCGTCATCCGCGTGATATTTCTCAAAGGAAAACTACAGATTCTTTTGATTCTTCGTTTGCTGCTGAACCACGAAATATCACGCTTGGAATAGCAACTGATGGTTTCTGTCCGAATGCCTCTTTAAGTAACCCTTACAGCTGTTGGCCAGTAATTGTAGTACCATATAACCTTCCTCCGTATTTGTGCATGAAAAGAGAGTTCTCAATGTTAACACTGTTGATTTCTGGGCCAAAACAACCGGGGAAGGATATTGATGTTTATTTAGAACCTTTGATAGACGAGTTAAAGCAGTTATGGGAAGGAGTCGTTACATTTGATTCATTTAAGAAATCTGAGTTCATAATGAGAGCTAGAGTGTTGTGGGCAATCCATGATCATCCCGCTCTTGGGACTTTATCGGGATGTACAACTCACGGCTACTTTGCATGTCCTATTTGTGGAGAAGAAACTACATCTGTTTATCTCCCTGAAAGTAAGAAGATTTGTTAAATGGGACATCGTAGATTTCTTCCGTCCGGACACAAGTTTCGATACGATAAGACAAATTTCAAAGCGAGCAAGAACTTAAGCGTCCTCCAAAACCACTGACTGGTTATCAAGTTGAAAAAAAGGTAGCGAATATAAAAATGAATGTTAGTAAAAACATACCGGAAATTGGTCGAAAACGGACAAAGACAATCGATGAAGAAGTTCCTGCATGGTATAGGAGGTCGAAGTTCTTTGATTTGCCATATTGGAAAACAAATTTGACCCGACATAATATTGATGTTATGCATACAGAGATGAATGTCACGAAACATTTGATCAACACAATTATGAACCATAAAGACATGTCAAAAGATGGGATCAATGCACGGAAGGATTTGAAAATCATGGGTATAAAACAAAATTTGTGGGTGATAAAAGATCCTGAAACAAGTAAAGTAACCATACCAAATGCGACTTTCACTTTGAGCAAAGAAGAAAAGATACGGTTTTGCACCATTTTGAAATTTGAAAGTGCCGAGCAAATTCTCTTCGAACTTCCATAACAATGTGAGCATCAACCCTCCTAAACTAAAATATATGAAGTCGCATGATTACCACGTCATAATGCAACATTTACTTCCAGTATTGCTTCAACATTGTTTTCCGCAACATAAGGATCTACGGAATGCTATTCACCGCATTAGTCCCTTTTATAACATTTTGTGCTCAAAGGTGATCAACAGGGAACATCTTCTAAAAGCAAAGGCTAGTTTGGTAGAAGCAATGTGTATTATTGAAAATCATTTTCCACCTGCACTTTTTGATATCAGTATTCACCTTATGGTTCATTTAGCCGATGAAGCATTGATTTCTGGTCCTGTTAGATATAGGTGGATGTACCCATTTGAACGGTAAATTACTAATTTTATTTATGTACATAATTATTCGATTTAAATAGCTATTGATGTCTACATTTTACAATTATTCATCTTCATAGGTTGATGAAAACATATAAAGGATATGTGCACAACAAAAGATATATTGAAGGGTGTGTTGCAGAAGGATATATTGTACAAGAAGCTAGTCTTTACCGCATGGAGTATATGCCAAAAGGAGGTGCTGGCACTCATAAACATACCCGTGAAGCATTTTTAGACGAGGATGATGAGTTTGCTGATGAAATAGCACTAGATAATGGTAAAGATATAACGTTAACTCAAGTGTAATTTCAACAAGTGCGTAAATAGGTCCTTGATAAGTACGACGGATTGGACGAATGGAAGAAGTAAATTCATGAATTTGTTTTGAATTCTTATTATTGTAAATCAATTCATATATATAGTATTTATTGTGTGTTTTTCGTAGGAAGTATAACTCCTATGTTCAAAGCACCAAATCTCAAACTCGAGGCGGGGGTACATCTGGGAAGCTATTAAAATTTTCACTTTTTGGTTACGTGAGGAGGTATATGTATTAAATATTTAACATATTTTCAAGTTGACCATACATCTCCTTGACAATGTTTTTTTACTTATTGTGTTTGTTGTAGTTGTTGAAGACCGTCGATGTTGACTCAACTCTTTGGCGGTTAGTTAACGGGCCGAAGTTTGATGCCTGTAGTTATATGAAGTACCAAGTGAATGGGTTTTTATTTTCTCCGAAGAGTTATGAAGAGCGAAAGCTAACACAGGATAGTGGTGTATGCATGAGAGCAATTACACAATTTAGAGCGAGTGGGAAGGATAAAAATCTTAAGGAAGCAGAAACAACTTATTACGGAGTCATTCAACAGATAATTGAGTTGGATTACATTGACTTCAAACAAACAGTTTTTTATTGTGACTGGGTAAAGGTCAAAGATAAGATCAATGGTTGTAAAATAGATTCTGTTTCAAGCTTGATCACAGTTAATTTGGGAAAATTGAAGAATACAGATAGCGTGAATGATGAGCCATTTATTCTTGCATCGGAAGCGAGTCAAGTGTTCTACTCAAAAGATTTAAAAAATAACGGATGGTTTGTGGTTTTGCATACACCAAAACGGTTGACCATAAATGTGGATGACACTGAGTTTCCCACCGTTTATCAATCAGCTTTTGAAGACAATGAAAAATTAGAAGATCTTATCAAATGCATACGTTAACTTTGTATTTCATAGCAGTTATTGTACCTTAACAAAATATTTATTTAAAATGGTGTAAAATGTAGAATGGTGTGTTATATGATAGTAATAGATGCATTATATTTTGTGTTTGTATTTCGGAGCAGTTATTGTACCTTAACAAAATAAGGATGGATATATTGCAAGTGTTCATTTTGTGTTTATAGTTGTAGGTACTTACATATGATCACATACATACACACATGTACACACACATACATATGATCAGCTTGACTATTCTTTCTTTCTTTGTGTTTGTAGGTAGACAGGCAGTTCAAGATATTGTATTTGCACCCTTTAGTTCAGCAGTGCTAAGGTAATATATTTTTGTATTTGCATCCTTTATTTCAGTAAATATTTTAGATATTGTTTTGAACCCGCTTAAGTTTAAAATTCTGGTGATACAGGAAGACTTTATCGCTGCTGCATAAAAGTGAACGTTCCCCTTCCCGCCCATCCCTGTGATGCCCGATTGCTGTTAAGCTGCTGTACATCTGATATAGTAAACAACGTGCCCTTCTGATTTGTCTAATCCCACCATTTTGTTGCCTCGAAATGTGGTGAGAAGTTGGTGGGATCAGACAAATCAGAACGGGGACATTGTTTACTATATCAGATGTACAGCGGCTTAACAGTGATCGCTTGGAGCAATACAGGGATGGGCCGGAAGAGGAAGAAATGTACGTCATAATGTTGTTGGGATTATTTTAGGATTTTAGACTTTGTAGGACATAATGTCACAAGATGCCACACCACCGTCAAATGATACAACTTCACAATCATCCACTTTAAAACGGGAGAAAGTTGATATAGACAACTACGGTTCTCCAGTCGGAAAAAATGGTTCAAAGGTTGATACGAAGATTGGTAAACTAGTAAGAAATCATGTGCCAATCTCATATCCAAGTTGGAAAAAAGTTCCGCCAAATTACTAGGAAGACGTGTGGAATCAATTGGAGGTAAGTTCTCCGATCTCATAACCATTTTTATGTACTGTTTCTATTTGTAAAATATAGTCGTCTGATTGTAATATGCACCCTTTTTCACAGAGACTGATGAAACTATATACGTTATTCATAGAGACTGATGAAACTATATACGTTGAAATGTAAAAATCCATATACTTTGAAATGTCAACTGTGTACATGAACTTAGATGGTTTAAATTCATTTATAATGCTTTCAATACATAAATAAAAAATGTTTACGTGCATTTTTTGTTATGTAGAAATATTATGAGCTTGATCCTCTATCAAAGGACCTTATTATGAAAAAAATGTCTGAGGCTTTTAGGAGACACAAGAATGATTTGCGCAAAAATCATTATGACCATTTCATCACTGACGAAGAAAGAATGAGAAATTGTCCACCGAAAATTGCTCAAGATGATTGGGATGAGTTCATAAGAAACGAATCAAAACCCGAGGCGAAAGAAAAAAGGAAGTGAGACAAACAAAATAGATGAATGCTCGAATATGGTCATCATTCGGGACGTAAGAGTCACGCTATGATTACTCAAGAAATGGTATGTGTCATTGAATTGGTGCATCACATTGCATATACCATTAGTTCCAAATATAATTTTAGGTCATTGTATGCAGGTCGATTCAAGTAGTCGGGGAACAGAAGTATCACGTCTTTAAGTATGGGAGAAAACGCATAAGAAAAAAGATGGCAGCACGTCAGATGCGACATCTTCCTACTTTGTAAGTTAAACAAATAATAATGCCTCTAAATTAAATTTTCATTATTCATATATACGTATTTACTTTTTAGGACAAAATTGAAAAAGAAAAGGAAACGACTAGTGGTGGTGATGAAGCCGTCTTTATATTAGTGTTTGGTAAAGATGTAAAGGGCAGGAGCCGAAGTATTGGGACCAATATAGCTCCTAGCCAAGTTAAGGGTGCTGTCATTCCATGCAAATGGCTCAAACATGCCCAAGGAGTATATGAGCAGCGACTGCAAAATATGGAGCAAAAATTGATGAAGCTGGACAATTTGGATGATAAACTGGAGCGTCTTCTCAGCATAGCCCAAGATAATCGTCAAGTAGGCAGTGAAATCGCATCTTCTCAGTTTGCCACTCCGAACAATCAGTTAATCGACCAAAGATGTGAAATCTTGAACTTCGAGGACGAAGTAATTGCAACAGGTACTATTTTATTAAAATTTGAAGAAAATAATATGTTGCAAAGTCAGTGAATGCTTAACTTCGTGAATGGGAGAGTGCGCTGCATTTTCTTGCACGTATAAGCAAATTCCCAATTTGCTCCCACATGTTTAATACAAAGTGAACCGTCACAATTTTGCTGAGTTATATCTCAACACATTTTTACATTTTTCATTTAACATAGCTGAACAATAGTGAGGCTGTTAGTCAAGAAATAAAACAAGTTTGTTATCACGTTTACAATTGCTGAGACATATTAGTAAACAATTAACAGAGAAGCAAGGCAATGGGTGAAAACATTAATTCAAAAGCAACTTGAACTTTACATTACTCTGCCACAGCTAAGGGCTAGCCGAGCAGTACTTGTGTACATGGCATTAAATGAATATGTATCCAAAACTCTTCTCAGCACTCATTTCTTTGACTTAAGTAAAAAAATAAATAAAGATAACACTTCATCATCCTTTATTCCACTTCTTTCAGCATCTCAAGCGAAGCATTAATGGTTGATATTGTTTAAACTTCTGCACCCTTTTAAATTGAGTTGCTAGCTGTTGTAGAGCAAAGACAGGTGAGTTTGAAACTCACGCATTTAATATATATGTTGCCGGTTGCCAAAAAAATTCTCTGAAATTCACTACTGGCATTAAACCTAAGTCATTATTAGGCAAATTTGGGTCTAGTTCATATGCTGTGAAACTTGGGCCATCGCTGCATGTTTGTGAAATGGTTTTGGGTAGCATGAGTTTTTTTTTTTGTTTATATAAGTTTTCATCCTAAAAAAAATCTGGTGCATTGTCCCTGATGCATGCGAGTAAATCCTTTTGTACCTGCATATGCACTGCCCCTGTACCATGCAAGTTTATTTCTTTGTTACCTGCGTGTGTTATTTTTGCAAATTACATGCTTTATACGTGTGTTTTACTTTGATTTTTGTGTGGAAATTCTTGCATGCGTGATATATATTGCATGTATAATTTTCTAAAGGCAAATGGTTCCAAGATTTAAAACTTTTATTCTTGCGTGTGTAGTGTCCCTGAAGCATGCAAATATACCACCTCTAATATATGCGTATCCTTGCATTGAAATTATTTCATGCGCACACTTATGCTTTTGTTCCCATATATACAACCTCTTAAATGTTTGGGAGCTTGTTAGTTCTGTAAATGTGATTCCATATATTCACTCCAGAAATGCTTATATAACAGGTACTATATGCCAAGATTCCACAGCATCAGTAATTCATGGAAA
This sequence comes from Allium cepa, assembly GCA_030765085.1. Lineage (NCBI taxonomy): Eukaryota > Viridiplantae > Streptophyta > Magnoliopsida > Asparagales > Amaryllidaceae > Allium > Allium cepa. The sequence continues at coordinate 104,811,613 of CM060944.1, read as the reverse complement.
ACCAGTACCACCCACATATGAAAAGGTGTTGTTGGACAAAATTTTATTGCCGAATGAGCTAACCGCCAAAATATGTCGACAATTTACCGAGACCTTTGGGGATGTTGGAGCCGGAGGTTATGTGAGCCATCAAAAGGGTTTGGTACGATACCTTTAGTCGGAGGTATTGATATTTCTGACTTGTTCTTTGCATATATTGCTGATTTTCTTTTGTTTGCTGTATATGAAATTTGCATATGCAAATGCATGTGTATTTTGTCCTGGTCTGTCTTGTTTACAAGATAATCGACAATTTATCAAATACAAGGAAGTAAATCTTTTACCTTCTAAAAAAAAGGTTGAAGCCCATTATATTCTCCTTCATTGCCTCTCAAACTAAAAAAACAACCGTGTTTTAAAAGTATTATAACATTATATATTTGCAACTTGAAAGAAGTGTTGCCAACTCGTACAAAGCATAAAACATTATATTGACTTTGCATTTCAAAGTCTGAGATAGAAAGATAATCAAACATTCACCAATTTTATTTTGATATTCGAAATAATAGAATAGAAATAGTTCAAAGTTGGATAATGAATTGCATTCAAGATTCAATGCAACTTCTATTAGTGGTAATTAATACTTATGTCACACGGACTGAGTCGGATTACATCCAGTGTCTATTCAAGACTGACCAAAAACAAGAGGGTTGATAATCTAATTGAATTCAGCCACATCAATGAGGTTCAGATGATAACATGCACCCCAAGATCTAATGCTTTTCTTGATTAAACAAGAAGATAAGTAACAACATTAGCAACCTGTGTACATAACTGTGATATAAGAATAGCAATGCACCTGTTTTTATCTGAAATTATTTTCATATACGAAATTACATTATTTCAAGCAATTTCCTTTTAATGATCAAAGCCTAACATTCATTCTTTTGGGTGGTATGAATTTTTAGACAAGTTTATCAAACCTGTCATGTATAAACAGAGGCATGTTGCATGTACACAATCGTACACACAGTCATCCATACATAAATACAAGCATGCAAGCACCTTTCACAATTTACATTCAAGACTTATCACATGCAAAATAGATATATCAAGTTTTAAGAATTTATAAGGGTGGTTTGCTCACCTGGATAGTTTGACAGAGAGGAAAGAGAACCTGAAAAAGATTTCAAAATCTGGAAATTGAGGCTTGATCAAATTTGCTTTATCCTAACCATTGTTTGCTTTGAATTGCTTTGCATTATTTGATTTTCTCTTTTCTTTGGTTCTACTTTGTTTTAAACTGTTTCAGACTTGTTGAATCAGGTAGATGCTTTTTGTTTTTGAACTGGAATATTCTTTCCAGATTTATGAAGTTGAACTGCCTCTGAATTTAATCTTCGAGTTGCACATGAACCAGGTAGAACATTGAAGTCTGAAAACTAGAATGCGTTGCCCTTTTGATTTTATTTTCCTCTCAGGTTGAAGCTGAAAAATGGATCTGTTTCTTACGAAAGTTTTGTACTTATCTTTGTACTGGATGTGTAATTAATGAAATCTTTGTACTGTAGTGTAATAAACAATGCAGGGTAATGAGTATGATATTCCGACACGGTAGCATTGTGTTTGCAAAACAATGAGTGTAATTATAAGTTTGATAATTTTATATGTATGGTAAATGTGCGATATGTTTATAGTGCTTGTGTACCAATATTTTGATGTTCTAGTATATTTTGATATATATTGATATTCTGGTATATATACTGAGATATGCGTATAACGCGGTAGTGAGTTACAGATGTGATTTTGTAGGGGCAGGAGCAAACACTATTGCAACGGGTTATAACTGTTTCTTTATGTGTGACTTTGGGCATAAAGCAACAGTTTTTAACCGTTTTTTACTGCACATAAAGCAACGCTTGCACCCGTTGCTTTTGGACATAAAGCGACGGTTTATATCCGTTGATTTTTTGCCCGTTAAGTAACAGTTTGTAACCGTTGCCTTTTGTACATTAAGCAACGGTTTATACCCATTGCCTATTATCAAGTTTGCAATGGTTTCTAACCGTTGCCTTTGGATGAATTTGCAACGGTTAATACCCGTTGCCTTTGGCCCAATTTGCAACGGTTTGTACCCGTTGCCTTTTGGAAATAAAGCAACGGTTTCTTCCCGTCGCTAAAGTCAACCACTCCTGTATTAAAGACGGTTTTTACCCGTTGCTTTTGGACTTAACAACTGTTTTTACCCGTTGTTAATAGCTTAAAATGGTGTAGTGTATTGACTCTTTCTGTTTGCCCATCCATCCTTATATGATATGCTATAATCATCTTGAGCTTATTGCCTAACACATCCTTTAGAATATTTTAGAATTTGCTAGTGAATAATGCATCTCTGTCACTATCTATGCTATTAGCAATCACTAGAAGTCTAACTATGTTCTTTATGAACAACTTCACCAAAACAGGTGCCGTTTTGGTCGACTTTATCGAAATGAAATGGGTACACTTAGTCAACCTGTTCACAATGACCCATATACTCTCATTTCTTCAACTTGACCATGGAAACCCATCTACATAATCCATGGATATAGAATCCCAATTCCACACTGGAATCTCTAGAGGTTGAAGCAACCCACTTGGCTTTTGATATTCGGCTTTCACTTGTTGACGGTTTACACACTGCCTATCCCACAAGCCAGCATCCCACTTCAAGCCTTCCAATAGAAACTTCTCTTCATATCTTGATACATCTTGGTCCATCCAGTATGAATCGTAAACTTGGATCGTTGTCATTCTCCATGGACTTCTTTCCTCAAGTTCTCAACATGTGGAACACATAATCGTCCCTTCTTCCTCAACCATCCTCTCTGGTCAAGACAAAAATCTTTCAAATCATCGATCTCAGTTCCAACCTCATACCTTCTAAACCTATCAGCTAATAATGGATCCTCCTTCGCTTAGAAGCAATTCCCTCGATGAACATTGGTCGAACTTCTAAAAATGACAACATGGCAGTACTCTGACCAGAACTAGCAGTCGATCTTAACTGCACACCACAACTCGCCAATGCTTCTAAATCCTTCTATTGTTCCAACATAGGCAGCACCACATTCTGGTGCTTTTTGCTAAGAGCAACTGCTACTTTATTTCCTTTCCCTAGGGTATACTCTATACCAAAATCATAAGCAGCCAAAAATCTTCAGCCACCTCTGGTGCCTCATATTTAACTCATTCCAAGAGAATAAATATCTTAAAAACTTATCATCTATGTATAGCTAAAATCTCTCCCCCAAGAGATAATGCCTCCAAATTTTCAATGCAAAATTTACCGCAGCTAACTCCAAGCCATGAGTAGAATATCTTACTTCATACTGTCTAAGTTGCCTAGATACATAGGCAATGACTTTGCCCCACTACATCAACAGTGCTCCTAATCCAGTCATACATGCATCAGTGTATACTACCAACCCTTGGTTTCTACCTTGAACTACTAACTGTGATGGTTTGGTCAACAAATTCTTTAGCTTAAGCAATGCTTCCTCACATTTGTCAGACCAAACGAACTTCACCTCCTTTATGGTAAGCTTAGTCAAAGGCACTGCTATCCGTGAGAAATCCATAATAATAGTAGCTAGCAAGTCCAAGAAAACTTATGATCTCTATCACTGTCTCTGGTCTCTTTCAATTATTAACAGCTTTGATCTTATCCGGATCGACTGATAATCCTTTCTCTAAAACCACATAACCAAGAAACTTAACCACTTTCTTCCAAAAATAATATTTAGAATACTTTGCCTTTAACTGATTCTTTCTTAGAGTCTCAAGCACCACTCTAAGATGATCTTCATACTCTCTTTCGTTCTTATAGTATATCAAAATATCTTCTATATACACTAACACGAATCTATCCAAATACTCTCAGAAGACTCGGTTCATAAAATCTCCGAACAATGCAAGTGTGTTTGTCAGCTCTAATTGTATTACTAACCACTCATACAAACCATATCTAGTTCGAAATGCTATCAGAGGAATGATGTCCTCTACCATTCTCAACTGATGGAACCCTGACACCAAATCCAATTGGGAAAACACTCTGGCTCCATTTAACTGATCAAACAGATCATCTAACCTCTGCAAAGGGTAACTATTCTTGATCGTCCTTTCGTTTAGCTTATGATAGTCGATATACATCATTAACGATCCATCTGGTTTCTTCATGAACACTATGGATGCTCCACAAGGCGAACTGCTTGGTCTGATAATTCCTTCTTGATCCACTAGTGTAACACCACTAATTTTATTAACATTATTCAGGAAATTTAATTAGAATGAATTAAATAGAATAATGTAGATAAGGAGATTGAGGTTGATTAATGAATTTAGTGGCTATACTTACCTAACCAAATGAATTTATAAATGGTTTGATACTAAACATAAGGGCATTAGGGTAAATAGCCGTCCATATTTCCCACCCTTATATTATCTCCTATAGTCATACATATTCTTTTTATCTCAAACAAAAATTCTAACAGTAAGAAGAAAGTAAGGCCAGCCATTAGGAAGAAGAGAAGAGAGAAATCACTTTAAAGCTTAAGATTCAAGCTAGAAGAAACCAATCTCAGTCAAACTTCAATTTCCTTATCCAATCTAAGGTGAATAATAATCTCTACCTCCCTATTTTGGTTTTATAATCATACGGTGTTGAGTTTAAGAGTAAATCTGTTTATATGATATATTGAACGATGATATGCTTGAGTTATGTTTTATATGGATTTAACAAGGTTGTGTAAAGTAGATGAACATGGTTTTAGAGTAAAACCGAGATTAAATGATCTTGAAATACCATGGAAAAATTTTATGTTAAAAAACATAATTTTGGAGTTGGGTTTCAATTTTTATAATTTTACAAACTACGGAGAATTAGTTATGAATTTTCAAAGGAAAACATGGTTGTTTGGGTGTATAAATTTATTGTGGAAAATATATTAAGAATCTCGGTTGAAATTTTTATATAACTGAAAACCTATTAAAATAGATCTTGTGGGATTTTTCCAGATTTTCTTAAGTGATTTGATGAATATATAAATTTAGTTAAGGTATAGGACTCAAAAATGTTTTATATATTAAATTAAGGAAAAGGGGCATTTATAAAATAAAATTGTTATCTAATTTTGAAATTAGTGGCAGCACTTTCCTAAAAAGTATTTTTTAACCAATAAGAATTTGATAAACAAAGGCAGGTTAGTTGAAAAGTTATCTCTTGCAAGTTAATAATAAGAAAATCTTGCTTTTAGCATGTTTCAGCCATTTTAGGCAAAAACCTTCCGACAAAGTCGAAAGGCTATAGCTTTCAACGAGGTCAAAGTCCAATGCATACGGCATCAAGTCCCTAGGTACGTAATGAATTTAACAAGGTCGAAGGGTTCTTAGTTCAAAGGTTGGATGCCAAAGAGGTTGAAGTAAGTTTATTTTATAAACCAAAAGCTTACGCCCGCTTGCTTTTGAAAAGGAGCTTTCAACTTGGTTGCTTTCGACCATGTCAATTATTTGAAATAAAGGTTTTAAAACCTTTTGACACGGTCGAAAGGTTAGTTTTGAACCTTTCGACATAGTCGAAAGGTTACTGCCGCTTTGTTTAGTTTGAACCATTCGACATAGTCGAAAGGTTACTGCCGCTTTGTTTAGTTTGAACCTTACGACACAGTCAATAGGTTACTGCCACTTTGTTTTGTTTTGAACCTTCCAATGCAATCGAAAGGTTATTGTCGTTTTCCAATCTTTCTAATCGACTTAGTCGAAAGGTTTACTTGTTTTAAAACCTGCCGCTTCTCCAATGCTTTCGAAAGATATCAAACCATTTGAGTTAGATGATTTACCCCTATCTTATAATGTTTCCGAAGTAGAGCTTTCGACGAAGTCGAAATCTTACTTCCAATGAACTCGAAATGTTTTCAAAGATGAATTTCCACTGGTTTTAAATTGAAGCCAAAGAGATTTCAAAAAATTTGAGTTTCAATGGGGTTGAAATGTTTGAAAAGAAGTGTTTTGAAGTATAAAAAATGCTGGGGCCTATTATTTTAAAAGGATATGATTTAAACCCTTCGATGGGATTGAAAATAATAAATCTCGACATTTTGCATGGTTTTTAAAACTCATAGTCTAATTTTTAAATGAAAACCCACGGTTTATAAAAAGGAGTTTTGTAGTGCCTTTAAGTATGAAATTTTGAAGAAGTATTGCCTTTATAAAAATATAAGTTAAAGGAGTTAACTATCTTTTGTGAAATATATTTCAAGGACTTTATATCCACCGGAGTGGTATTGTTAAATTGTTGTGTTGCTTCTTCAAATATGAATATATTTACATGATAACCCATAACTGTATTTTGGGGAAAAGGGGGTAGAAGAACCAGCTAGCTTAACTCTATGGTGAGTATAAATTGCTTAAACTCCTGAATGAGTAGAATTGCATCGAACGAGTCAGGGTGACCAAAAAGATAAAGGATTCCTAATTTTTTTTGTTATTAGTCTAAACCAAAAGGTTCATAGTAAACCCATGAAAACTATGACTAAGAAATTACTGGAGTAAACAAAAAGGTTCGTAGTTAACACATGAAAACTATGTATTAACGATATTTAGCAGGGGCTAATTGGTTTATCGTGAACCCATGAAAACTATATTCGAAATAAGGATTGACATCAATCAATAGGTTCCTAGTAAACCCATGAAAACTAGGGTAAGGAAAGTAGTTAATGGGAATATCAGTAGGTTCCTATTGACCCATGAAAACTAGGATGTGAAGTGAGTTACTGGATAAATCCATAGGTTCCTAGTCAACCCATGAAAACTAGGATAAGGTGGTTGTTAATGAAATGACTAATTGGTTCAGGGGAAGCTATGAATTAATTTAGTTTACTGGTAGGAGCCTATATGTTCTTAGTAATCCTATGTATACTATGGATAGGACAGGGTGTCATATTAAATGAGGGTTGGGAAATGCTAACTATTTTCAAGTGTGCATATCATCATAATAATTTTAAAATGTATGTTTTTAACCATTATGGATGCATGAGCACAGTATATGGTTTCATAAAGGTTTTAGGATACAGGTGAGGGGAAACCCTTTTCTTTAAGCACATGGTCTCGCTAGATATCTAAAAAAGGACTGAGATGTTAGATTATTATTCACCAGGCTTTATGTCCGACTCAAAATTTTTGTTTTCCTCTTAAACTCTCAGGTACTTAATTAATTTTGAGTAGTTTTAGATTTATGGCTTACAGGCTTTCTGCTTAGACGAATAAAGGGTCCGGAGGAGTGTAGGAGACAGATAGTTATTTAGAGTTTTCCTTTTCTGCTATGTATTTGAATGTAAAGGCAGATTGATTAGCCATACTATATACTCTGTTCAACCAAGGGCGCATCTTCATATGTCGCTCTTAGCGTATTTTTAATAATTACATTTTTGCTGAACATTGTTTACGTTTTTAGGATTATGTAATGAAAATGAAATGTTTTTGAATTGTTAAATTTTCCCATATTCTTGTCATCTATGTATCAATGAATCTATTACCGTCCTATTTGGTCGTCGAAGAATAATAACAATGCATAACTATAGTATCCATCGCCATTAGTTTTAGGCCTCCAAGTATGGGGATGTTACAAGTTGATATCAAAGCATAGTTTTATGAAACTATAAAAGAAAGGATAAACCTAAAAGCTATTGAAACATAATCCAATGAATTTAAAAGCATGATCGAGGTATGGGATAACGTTATAGTAGTGTACTTGTATTTGTTATATATAAGTATATGCATTATCCATAGAATCCTATCTTTATTAGGATATTCTTCTGTATTTGAAGAGGTTTGAATACACATGTGAACGGAAGGAGAGGCGGAGTTAATGTGGGAGGAGAAAGCAACACTACAAACCAAATGCTAGAAGAGGACAAGGTCAGGCTCAAGCGGAAAAATGTTGGTGCTGGGATTCCCGAAGTGGATATGGGAGTCATGTATCAATTCTTAGTAAACTTGATGCAAGCTGGAGCGGCTATAGGGGTAGCTGGAGGTAATGCAGTTAATGTTTGAGGAGCAAATCCTATGTCACTAGTTGGCTACAACTACGCCAAGCTGAGCATGGATTATATCAGTCTAGGAGATAAGCCTTTTCTTGGAATAGAGGATATTGTTGATGTAGAGAACTGGCTGCTGAACTATGAAAGGATTTCTCATGGATAGCAGCACCTTTGATGAAGTTAACCGGGTAAGATGTGAAATTTTTTTGGTCCAAAAGATGTGATGTAGCATTCCTAAAGTTAAAGCATTTGTTAATTAATGCACCAGTGTTAGTAGTTCCGGATAGTAACCAAGGTTTGGTATTATACACAGATGCATGTGAGACTGGATTGGAAGCAATATTGATGCAAAAGTGAAAATTTATTGCTTATGGATCTAGGCGGCTTAGACCGCATGAAGTTAGATATCCTATTCATGACTTGGAGTTAGCAATGGTAATTTTTGCCTTAAAGATTCGGAGGCGTTATCTTTTGGGAGAGTGATTTGAGTTATATACCGATCATAAGTCATTGAAGTATTTATTCTCTCAAAAGGAGTTGAATATGAGGCAGCAGAGGTGGCTGGAGTATTTGGTTGCTTATGATTTCGGTATAGATTATCCTTTAGGGAAAGAAACAAAGTAGAAGATGCTCTCAGTAGAAAACATCAGAACATGAGCAATGTTGGCAGAATGGAAGGATCTAGAAGATTTAGCCAGCTATGGTGTACAGTTGACATCTACTGCTAGTTCTAGTCAAGGCACTGCCATGTTATCTTGTTTAGAGGTTCAACCATTGTTGATTGAGAAGATAGCTTTTAAGCAGAGAGAAGACCCAGTTTTAGCCAAGAGGATCAGAACGTTTGAGGTCGGATCAAAGATTGATGACCTAAAGGATTTTAGTCTTAACCAAAGAGGATGGTTGAGAAGGAAGGGACGATTATGCATTCGGAATGAACGAAACTTAAGGAAGGAAGTTCTAGAGGAATGTCATTGATCGAAATTTAGGATTCATCCTGGAGGGACCAAGGTGTATCAAGACATGAAGTGAAGCTTCTATTGGGAAGGCATGAAGGGGGATGTTGGCTTATGGGTTAGGCAGCGTGTCAACTGTCAACAAGTGAAGGCCGAACATCAGAAGCCAAGTGGGTTACTTCAGCCTTTAGATATTCCAGACTGGAAATGAGATTCGATATCGATGGGTTTTATAGATGGGTTACCATGGTCAAGGAGAGGAAATGAAAGCATATGGGTTATTGTAGACTGGTTGACCAAGAGTGCCCATTTCATTCAGGTAAAGTCAACCAGGACGACACCTGTTTTTGCTAAGTTGTGCTTGAAGAACATAGTTTGACTTCATGGGATTCCCAATAGCATAATCAGCGACGAAGATGCATTATTCACTAGTGAATTTTCGAGGATTCTACAAGAGGTGTTAGGTATCAAGCTTAAGATGAGTAGATCATATCACCCACAAACAGATAGACAGACAAAGAGAGTCAATAATGTACTCGAAGATTTATTGAGAGCTTGTGTATTGGACTTTAGTGGATCTTGGGAAGGTCACCTACATTTGATTGAGTTTTCCTATAATTATAGTTATCAAACTAGTATAGAAATGATGTGTTTTGAAGCGTTGTATGAAAGACCATGCAAATCGCCAGCATGTTGGCTAGAGACTGGAGACATATTGGTCTAAGTCTAGATTTGGTTAGAGAATCGTCATAAAAGATTGAGTTAATCAGAGGACCGATGAAGGAAGCTCAATCCAGGCAGAAGAGTTACGCTGATAAAAGGTGTATAGACCTAGAGTTCTCAGTTGGAGATAGGGTTTTCATTAAAGTATCACCAATGAAGGCGTGGTACAATTTGGAAAATTGGGAAAGTTGGCTCCAAGATATGTTAGACCATTTCAGATTGTTGAAACGATTAGAAAGCTCACATACAGAATAGAGTTGGCGAGCAGTTTGGCAGGTGTTCTTGATGTATTCCATGTGTCTCATCTTTGCAAGTATGTCCACGATACAGAGGCTACTATTCCTCAAACAGAGTTGGAGGATTTATTAATAAAGCATGGTTTGACTTTTGTTAGACAACCCATCCAGGTTGTAGCGAGGGGTTGAGAAGAGATTGAAGGCCAAGACAGTCAAGTTGGTGAAATTTAATGAAGCGACACGGGAAAGGCTATACTTGGAAGATAAAAGGTAGGATTCGAGAGGCTTATCCTGATCTTCTTTGATGGAATGTTTATATTAGATTTATACATATTATTGCTAGTCTAGTATACTAGTAGGGTTGTTAGGAAATGTTACAGATGATTGCTATGTTTGCAAGTAAGTCCTTATAGAATTTCGAGGATGAAATTATTTAAGGAAAGGAGCCTATAACACCCTTAATTTTATTAACATTATTCAAGAGATTTAATTTGAATAAATTAAGTAGAATAATGAAGATAAAGAGATTGAGGTTGATTAATTAATTAAGTGGTCATGCTTATCTAACCAAATGAACTTATAAATGGTCAACATATTAAACATAAGGGCAATATGGTAAATAGCCATCGATATTTCCCACCCTCATACTATCTCCCTTAATCACGCACGTTCATTTTATCTCAAACGAAAATTCTAACAGTAAGTAGAAATCAAGGCCGGCCATTAAGAAGAAGAGAAGAGAGAAATCACTTTAACGTTTAGGATTCAAGTTACAAGAAATCAATCTCAATCAAACTTCAATTTCCTTATCTAATTTAAGGTGAATAATAATTTCTACATCTCTATTTTGGTTTTATAATCATATGGTTTCGAGTTTAAGAGTAAATCTGTTTTTATGATATATTGAATGATGATATGCTTGAATTATGTTTTATTTTGATTTAATAAGTTTCTTAAAGTAGATGAACATGTTTTAGAGTAAAATCGAGACTAAATGATCTTGAAATACCATGGGAAAATTTTATGTTCAAAAAATATGATTTTAAAGTTAAATTATTTAAGATATGAGACTTAAATGTTTTAAGGATTTGACGAATGATTTTGGAGATAGATTTTTCTTAAGTGATTTGATGAATATATAAAATTATTTAATGTATTGGACTAAAATGTTTTATATATCAAATTAAGGAGATAGGGATTTTATAAAATAAAATTATTATTTAATTTTAAAATTAGTTGCAGCACTTTTCTGAAAAGTGTTTGTTAACCAATAAGAATTTGATAAACAAAGGCGGGTTAGTTGAAAAGTTTTCTCTTTTAAGTTTAAAATATAAAAAATCAAGTTTTTAGCACGTTTCTGCCATTTTAGGCAAAAACCATCCGACCCAGACCTTCCAACAAAGTCAAAAGGTTATAGCTTTCGATGAGGTCAAATTCCAATGCATAGGGTATCAAGTCCCTTGGTATGTAATGAATTTAACAAGGTCGAAGGCTTCTTAGTCGAAAGGTTGGATGCCAAAGAGGTTGAAGTATATTTGTTTTATAAACAGAAATCTTACGCATGCTTGCTTTCGAAACAGAGCTTTGGACTTAGGTGCTTTCGACCAGGTCTATTATTTGAAATAAAGGTTTTAAAATTTTCCAACTCATTCGAAAGGTTACTGCCGCTTTGCTTTGTTTTGAAACTTCCGACACTGCCGAAAGGTTATTGCCGTTTTCCAACCTTTTGAATCGACTTAGTTGAAAGGTTTACTTGTTTTAAAACCTACCACTTCTCCACTGCTTTCAAAAGATATTAAACTGTTCGACTTGGATGATTTACCCCTGTTTTATAATGGTTTCGAAGCTGTGACGAAGTCGAAAGGTTGCTTCTAATGAAGTCGAAAGATTTTCAAAAAATATTTTTCACTGGTTTTAAACTAAAGCCAAAGAGATTTCGAAAGATTTGAGTTTCGATGGGGCCGAAAGGTTTGGAAAGAAGTATTTTAAAGTAAAAAGGGATGGAGCCTATTATTTTAAAAGGATATGATTAAAACCCTTCGGTAGGGTTGAAAACAATAGCTCTCGGCAGATCAAAAGGTTTTAAAACCCATAGTCTAATATTTAAAGGGAAACCCACAGTTTATACAAAGGAGTTTTGTAATGCCTTTAAGTATAAAATCTTGAAGAAGTATTGCCTTGATCAAAATATAAGTTAAAGGAGTTTATTATGTTTTATGAAATATATTTCATGGACTTTATATCTACCGGAGTGGTAATGTTAAATTGTTGTGTTGCTTCTTCAGATATGAATATATTTACATGACAACCAATAACTGTATTTTGGGGAAAAAGGATAGAAGGATCAATTAGGTTAACATTATAGTGAATTTAAATTGCTTAATCTCTTGAATGGGTAGAATTGCATCTAAGGCGTCAGGGTGACCAAAAAATATAGGATGCCTAAATTTTATAGTTATTAGTCTGAACCAAAAGGTTCATAGTTAACCCATGAAAATTATGATTACGTGGTTATTGGAGTAAACCAAAAGGTTCATAGTTATCCCATGACAACTATGTATTAAGGATAGTTAGCATGGGCTAATTGGTTTACGGTGAACCCATATGAAAATTATATCCGTATTAAGAATTGACATCAGTCAATAGGTTCCTAGTAAACCCATGAAAACTAGGATAAGGAAAGTAGTTAATGGGAATATCAGTAGGTTCCTATTCAATCTGTGAAAACTAGGATGTGAAATGAGTTACTGGATAATTCCATAGGTTCCTAGTCAACCGATGAAAACTAAGATAAGTTGATTATTAGTGAAATGCCTAATTGGTACAGGGGAACCCATGAATTAATTAAGTTAACTAGCAGGGGCTTATAGCTTCTTAGTGATCCCATGAATACTATGGATAGGACAGGGTGTCGTATTCAACGAGGGTTGGGAAATCCTAATTCTTTTCAAGTATGCCTATAGGTTGTTAGTTATTTGTAGTTTGCTTTTTCCGTTGTGTATTTGAATGTAAAGGCAGATTTATTAGCCTTACCATATACTCTGATCAACCAAAGGGGCATCTTTATATGTCGCTCTTGGTGTATTTGTAGCAATTATATGTTTGTTGAGCGTGGTTTATGTTTTTGTGATTATGTAATGAAATTGAGATGTTTTTGAATTGCTAAATTTTTCCCATATTCTTGTGATCTATGTATCAATGCATCTAGCACTATCATATTTGATCGCCGAAGATTAATAACTATGGATGACTGCAATATTCCTAACTATTAGTTTTGAGCCTCTAAGTAAGAGGATGTTACAACTAGCTGCACCTTCAATTCCTTCATCTTTTTCGGTGTAATCCTACAAGGTGGTCTACTTAAAGGCTCGGCTCCTAGCACAAGATTTATCCAAAACTCAACTGATCGTTTCGGTGGTAGTCCTCTGGCTGGCTCAAATACATATGCAACCTCTTTTGCTATTCGAACCTGACTTGGATCTCCTCCCACTTCCATTTCTCTTAATAAAGCACAACTACACCAATCAAAATTCTCTACTAAGAATATGATTCAGTTATGACTATTAGGGTGTCTTAGTGATATCTCGCCATCCTAGCAAAATATCCTGCCTCATACCTCCTTAACCTATCCATACCGAAAATGATTTCGAAATCATACAGACTGCATGCAAACTTGTGACCTAAAAAATCAAGTTCTAACTGATCACATCTCACCCCAGAGTTACATACCCTTCTATTGGATTCACAACATTTAAGGAAGTAATATGGTATGTGGGTTCTATTCATAACCTATACACCTAAACGCCGAGCTATAAATGAATGTGATGCACCGATATCAAACAGTACCCTAAATGGAATACTCTGAATCAAAAGCGTACCTTCCATCACCATTTTTCCTTTATCTGCTGCCGCTGGCTTTGAAGAAGACGGTGGTCCAATAGCAAAAACCTTTCCTCTATCCACCCTGACTGGCTTATGACACTGGTTCTTATAATGCCCAACTTGGTCACGGTTGAAGCATTTCACATTCTTCTTCTCTATAAGTTTTTTCCTTTGCCTGACCGGCACTCATGGGCATAATGACCCTTCTTATCATGTTTGAAGCACACTAAATCAACCCTTTCCTTCTTGGCAGCCTCCCCTTTTGGGCTCTCTTTTTCTTAAGAATTGCCTCTTCTTTCCCCCAAGAACCTAGGTTTCAAATGGCTTCTCCCTGGCAGACACAAGACATCTCTTTATGGAAAATGGCCATCTCCACCACCACAATAGAAGGTTCTCTGATACGAGTCATGGCCATTCTAGCAAGCTCAGGCCTCAGTCCTCGAACGAACCTTTCATTCATTCTGATGTCAGTGTCAACCATAGCATATCCATATTGAGATAGCTCATCAAATTTACTAGTGCACTCGATTACTAACATCGCTCCTTGAACAAGATACATGAACTGCCTCATCAATGCCGACTTTGCAACCTCAAATAAAAATCTCTACTCAAATCTCCTTCTAAAATTAGACCATGTCAATTCTTCCTTTGGAACTCCGACAGTCACACTATTCCACCAATGAAGTGTTGCCCCTTGCAACTACCTAGAGGCCAGCCTTCTCTTTTGCCCATCATCCAATCCTAAATTGGTTAAGATCCCCTCATGGCACAATAGCATATTCTCAACCTCAACAGCATTCTTCATTCCAACAAATGGCTTTCCACCCAGACTAGTGTTGTCTATGCTCAACTTAGCATAGTTATTTCCAACTGAAGCCACATGATTTGCTTCTCTAACATTACAAGCAACCCCAACTTGCAAAAGATTAGCTAACAACTGATATAGCATCCTCGCATCTACTGGTGGATTTCCAACACCTACATTGGCTTCAACATTTGGGATAGCATTAGCCCGTTGACCTTGATTCCTCCTGGTATTAGGTCAAGCATTTCTGTTAGCTGTGATGCTTCCTCCACACAATTTCCTCTTTCGTTTCCTGCTTCCATATCCTCTTTCTCGCAAAACTTCTTACGAGCCTTAGATACGGAAGGACGGTCTAAGAGAGAGGGGAACACATACTTATATATACATATTGAATACAAGTACGTTACCATAGCGTTAACCCAAACTCTGATTATATTTCTGATTCATTGGTATTATGTTTCATAAAGCTTTTAGGTTTATCTTCCTTTTAAAGTTCCATAAACCAATGCTCTAATATCAAATTGTAACATCACTCAACTTGGAGGTCCAAAACTAAAGGCTACGGATGCTGCTGTCATCCATAGTTATTAATCCTCGACGACCAAATACGGTAGTGTTAGTGATACATAGAAACACATGAATATGGAAAAAAAAATTAAACTTCAAACAAGATCTCATTTTATTTCAAATCATCTCAATTCATTACATAATCCCATACTCATAAATCATGTTCAAAGAAAATATATTTATTACAACATACGCCAAGAGCGACATATAAAGATGCCCCTTGGTTGATCAGAGTATATACAGGTGCTGGTGCTAAAATTGATCATTAACACCCAAAGCCAGATGAAAGCACCAAATCACAGTCACAGATCAAAGATAGAATGTATGTAGAGAGTATGAATGCGAAGAACAACAAAAATTAAAAAGAAAGCAGTAATAACAAAGGATTTATAGTGGTTCGGCTGACTCTGGCATTCGCCCACACCAAAAATTTCCTTTTTATTGATGTTAAAATCAATTACGGTTACAATCCAGAGTTTTTAGAAGAACAATGGCAAAGCAGCCTTAGTGTAGAAGAAGAAGTGAAGCAGAATGAAGATCCCTTTTTTAAAGCCTCACATGCTGTATTTATAGACAAAATCCGAGCTACTGGCTTCCTGAGTAGTCAAGGCCTATCAAGGCCATTGCTGATCCAAACCCTTGTTTACTCCAATGTCGAACCTATGTTGGAACCACCATAGCCGATGGGTATACCAACCCCAAGAAATCCTCGATGTCGAACCAATCCATTCCCTTCCATGCCGATCCTATCTCCAAATGCTTGCCGAACACAGAACGAAATGCCGACCCGAAGACAGCGACATGCCGACCCAAAGCTAGTGTAGTGACGATCCTCCTTCTTGAAAGCACAGAACCCTTTAGCCGATCCACTCATGGCCAATCCATACATATCGGTCAACCCATCGAGATTGAACGACCCATCTTGACCGAACCATGCCTCCCAGACCGAACCACGCCAACCTACCGATCCACGTTCACCGATCCACGCCATCAAGGCCTAAATGGCCTCAACACTACGACCGAACCAGGAAAGCCGGGCCACCAAGACCGATGCTATAGAGGCCGAACCACCACAAGCCGAACCACATGACCTGATCCCTACGAAGCCAATCCTATCAAACCGAACCACCACAGCCGATCCCTTATCACCAGTCAACCTAGGCCGAACCCATCGAGGCTGAACGACCCCATCCTGACCGAACCAGACCTGACCGTCCTATCTAGGCCGACCAACCTAGGCCAAGCCATGCACGACCTTTCATCCTCGGCCGAGTGGCACCTCCCGAACCACATAGGCTGAGTCACATACACCGAACCATCCAGGACTGACCATCTATCCATCCAGCTGGCTCAAACCCATCGTATTCCATTCTCGACAAACGAGCAGTCGATTTAGTTAAATCCGCCTGTCCACGGCCTTGCCAAAAGGCAGGTTAACAACAGGCAATATAGCAAATTTTCCATTACAAACAACACAACGGAATCAAATGAAACAGAAATCTAATTATCTATTCTGCCTCCCGCACGTCATTGGAAGCTTATTCGTCTAATGAGGTACCCTAAAACCTCAACTCTCAGACTACTCAAAATTAATTGAGCACCCAAGAGTTTAAGAGGAAAACATAAACTTCTAGTTAGACATAAAGCCTGGTATAAATAATAATCAACGATCTCAAATCATTTAGATATCTAGTGACACCATGCCGCTTAACGGAATGGGTTTCCCCTCACTAGTATCCTAAATCCTTCATAAAATCATATACTATGCTCCTGAATCCACTATGGTTAAAACATAATCATTTCAAAATATTATGGTGATATGCAAACAAGATAAAACATACTGGATTTCCCATCCTCGGTTCAATTGACTCCCTATTATATTTATAGTTTTTAGGGTCACTATTAACCGTTTAGTTTTCATGGGCTCACTTATAACCTGTTAGTTTTCATGGGCTCACTGATAACCTTTTCATATTCTATGGAATCTCTATCTTATTTCATAGTTTCATGGGTGAACTACGAACCTATTGGCCCCTGTCAACTAACTTAATTAATTCATGAGTTCTAGTGAACCTATTGATGTTCCCCAATAACTTCTCTCTTATCCTAGTTTTCATGGGTTTACCAGGAACCTATTGACAACTGCCAATAACTTAATCCAGATATAGTTTTCATGGGTTCACTACAAACCAGTTGGCCATTGCCAACCACTCTTTATAACATAGTTTTTATGGGATCACTGTGGACGAATTGTCCCCTCCCAACCACTCTATTTAACATAAATTTTATGGGATCACTACGAACCAATTGGTACCTTCAATAACTTCCTAACCATAGTTTTCATGGGATCACTATGAACTTCTCTCCCTACAACTTCCTTATTTAGGCATCCTATATTTTGGTCTCCCTGTCCTAACAGATGCAATTTTACTCATCTAGGAGTTTAACCAATGTATATTCACTACTGGGTTAACCTAGCTCGTTCTTCCACCCCTTTTTATCCCCAAAATATAGTTATGGGTCCATTATAATGTGAATATACTTATATGTTGAAGAAGCAAACATAATGACAAAACAATACCACTACTATCCTTGAAATATTTTTCATATAAAACATGGTTAATCCCTTTAACCTACAATTTTATCAAGTATACTTCTTCTTAAATTCATTTCAAAACTCCTTTAATTTGGCCATGGGTTTTTCCTTTAAAAATGAGTTTTGGTGACAAAACCATTCAATACCTTAGAAACCTAGCTTTCAACTTCATAGGACAACCTTCTTTGAAAGCATTGAAATCTATCTTCAAAACATTAGGCTCCTGCCTTTCGAATACTTTAAAACATGTAACGACCCGTAATTTTCGATAATTTAAATTAGTTAAATTAATGAGATTTTGGTGATATAATATTGAAAGAAATAAAATTTTGTAACTTAACAATGAAATGAATACTTAAAGAAATGTAACAATGTTAATTAAAGCAAACTATAACAATTTGAATGAATAAATGAAATAATGTAAATGTTATACTTGGTTATAAATGGAATGTAAGGAAACAATATTAATGGTAATTGAATAAAACTAGTATTGTGTAAAGAATTATAATATTTGTTGTATTAATGTGTGCATTAATTTATAATGGTAATAAAAGGTAATTGATAATTTGAAATGTTGACTTATTGATAAAATAATGCGTAATGAATGGAAATGGAATAAAATTAGTGTTCTGAAAGAAATTATAACATAGGTTTGTAAGTAATAAACTTATAAATGTGATTTAAAGTTAATGGTAACAATTAATACACGTTACCTATTTTTTTGGCGTGTTATATTAAATTGGAAACCAATTGCAATTAAATGTAATTAAATATTTTAAAACTCAACCTAGAGCCCTGATGAAATAGAAGGGATAGGAGGAGCTCCCTCCTGCCTGGTCCGACCACAGACATTTGGGATTTTGACTAGCCTAACACAGAGATTTTATACCCCCAACCATGTATCTTTGGGTTTACGGGGGCCCACCTCCGAGCCTTGAAATTGTCTGTTTGTTTTTCTATTTGGGTTTCTGTGTGGCCAGCACATGGTGATTTGTTCTCGGCCATTCATCGCGTGTTGATCAACAACGATGGATCGTTGAATCAGGGGGTGCCATCATGTAGAGGAGATCAATCGTAGTCCATCGAGTTGTTCGTTGGCGGAGTTAACGGTCGGATTGACCGGAATATGTAGATTTGGGGCATGTTTTCAACAGCGGTTTCCTAGTTTTATGACGTGATCGAACGTCGCAGAGGGGGCTGGGGAGCGGCGATATCAGGGTCGGAGGCGGGCCTCGAAGTGGCAGCGAGCAGTTTGAGGCCGGGGAAGCGATCGCATGTGAAGTTGGTTGCTGTGTCGTTGCATGCGAGATGGTTTAGGGTTACAGTAAAGGATTGGTAACATGGCCGAAATTGATTGGTAACCCTTTTTGTTTTGTTTTATTTATTTATTTATTTATTTAAAACTCCTAATTTGAATCGTTCAAATATCGATAGCTTTCTCATATGAGGTCCGTTTCATGCGCGGTTTGTTCCGCTTGGACCGTATTGCAATTTCGGTCATTTTGGCATTAGTTTGGATGAATTCTGAGACTGTTTGAATTTTGGATTTAAATTGGATTTAAATTCAGTTTAAATTCAAAGGTGGGTGTTTTAACCCTCTCACAACTTCTAAAATTTCTTATGTTTATTAAATTAATTTATGATGTGATGAGAACTTTATTTATGGCTTTTTGGTATATTTAAATTGCTATTCATGTTAATTTGAATTTATTGGAATTAAATTGTCATTTAATTTGTTATTAAATTTAAATTGCCAGTTAGTTACGTGTAAATGTTAATCCGCTATTTTTTGTAATTTATTTAGTTGAATTGGATGACGATTGTGATGGATAGTTTATTTTACCATTGGATGATTGAATGTTATTTATATGTTATACGACTCTTCAAGTACCCTTAATTATTATTTATGTGAAAATCACTATGGGTTGAAATGATACATGCTCGAATGATCTATAAATTAGAGAAAAATCGTTATGGGTTGAAATGACAGACTCGAGCAGTTTTATGGATTTTATAATAATTCTGGACTGCGGTTTGAAATGATATATAACCGTAACATTTTAAATTGCGGATTGAAATGATAAATATCTGTATCACTTGACCCTAGGGTAGGGAGTTATATACGGACATCGAATTGGTTAAATTTAATGATGTTGAATCCATAATTTTTAAATTTAACTAAATGATATTTTGAAATAAAATTTGACTTTTATAAATTGAAATATTTTTGGAAAAATTACGTTTTATGTTGAAATAGGCGTTGGTTGTAGAAATGAAATGAATAGTTTAATTTGATATAAATTCCAATTCATATTTTAATATAAATTGTTTTAAAAATATATTATTCTAAAATTTCTAATTATTAAGATTTTTTTTATTTATTAAACTATTTAACCAATAATAACTTTATAAATTATTTTGATCTATTTTAAACCATAATTTATTTTAAAACTAATTAAACCATTTTAATTTATTTTAAATCTAATTAATCTATTTTAAAGCTATTTAATCTATTTTAATTGTATTTAATCTAATTTAAATCTATATAACTATCTTAATTAAATTATTTTAGAGTATTTTAACTATTTATAACTATTTTAAACTAATTTCTAGATTTCCAGACTAAGTGACGTGGAAGATTTATATTCAATTCAATTGGGATTAAACGTTATAATAAATTGAAATGATGATTTTGAAGCAAGGAGTTAACCTACTTCGGAAATATGATTTTTGAAAGAAATTATGATTTTTGAATATGATTTGAAAGTGAACATGATTTGAAAAGGGATATGATTTGAAAGTGAATATGATTTGAAAGTGAATATGATTTGAAAATGATATGGTTTGAAAATGATATGGTTTGAGAATATGATAGTTTGATATTAATTATGAAATGATTTTGGAAATGTAAAAGAACCATCCGGTGTGTAATAAGCAAATCGTTGTTAAAGAGACCGGGATCGAATATTGTCATACTCTCCCCCAATACCGAAATCCATTTTAACAACTGTGTGCGTGGTGGAGATTCCAAAAATGAAGCAGGATGGTTTGGTGAACGATTTCTGTATGAAGTTTGACGTGACCCTGACTCTCATGAGTCAGCTTATATATGACTAAAATCAGGAGCCACGACGGGCCAAGTGAGGTCATTCCTCCTATCGGACACACTTCTTCGATATTATATTCTAACTTTGTGATTTATTTGGTGGCCACCCTTTGATTTTTGATTTGGGAATGTATTCCGAGGTGGGCGGTAGTAGCTGCTATGCGTTACCACCAGTCCAGATATGCAATTGGTATGTCTATGCAATTGTTATATCTACCCTGGCATTTTCTCACGTGCCGTGTTCACATGCTGTAGCGCGCCTTCTATGAGTCTGTTTTGTACCATACCTATGGAGCGCCCTCTGATAACCTTCCAGTTTACGGAGGAATTATGGTAATGTATAGACTATGGAAATTTATAAAAATATGTTAAGGAGGATATGGGTAACGCCTTAACGCTATTTTAGTACTTTTACTTTACTGTAGACATATTATAATAGTGTATTGTACTATATAGTAGATAGTTTAACGGATCCTTAGGAGATGTGAATCCCGAACATCTCTTAAGTTACTGCACTCATGTTAGACACTGAATAGGAGACGTCAACCCGTAAACATCTGCCCTTACACTCATATTTACCGTTGATTTAACTTAAATAAGATCTTTTAGTTCTAACTCGAGTGTTTTGTCTTTTCAATTCGCTCAGGTCAGCCTGGGTATTTAAGGATTTGAAGACTCTGTGTGATATCCCGGAAATTTTGGACAATATCAATTTAATAATTTACATTAAAAATTAAATTGATTTGATAATATTTGTTAATAATATATGAATTGATTTAATAATCTTCTTTTAAATAAATATTTAACTGATAATTTATCTTTTAAAAGTTAATCAAATTGCCTTCTATTTATAATGTATGTATCTGTATATATTGTAAATGGATAATCTTTGTTTTAAATTTAATAAATAGACATGTTTTCTAATTCTAATATTTTTGATAATTTAGAAATTGGATATTAAGCTATCTAATAAATGATCATACGATTTAAGTTTAGTTTGTTTTAAATAATTTTAGCTTACATTTAAATTTAGAAAAAGGTTTGTTTAATTTGTTTTAAAATTTAACTTGATAAAAATAAGTAGTTTATTTATGAAGAGATAAATTCTTTTATAAATCATTTTGACTTAATAATGAGCTCTATCAATAATGAAAATCTTTAAAAATGAATGTTTAATAAAATTGTTGTTTCAACTTTAATTTATATATATGTGTGTTTGAATGAAAGTTATGATTTGGAAATTAAAAATTAAGGTTTCAAAATGTTTAAATTAAAATAAACATTATTAATATTAATATAGGTGTAAAATAAAATAATAATAAATAATCAAATATTTGTTAGTCTATGTTTAAAAATAAAAAGGGAAATAAAAGTAAACACACATGTTAGAAATAGAACTAAATACTTAGGATAAATTTATAGTAAAAACTAAAACAACTATATATATTTGGACATAAGATATAACATGCAGGCAAGTAGTAAAAGTAAAGCTAAGTTAAGAAAACAAAATAAAAGGGAGTTACATATGCATGTTGCTTGTAAGTATGCAAGACAAAATAATAAAAGTATGCAGGCAAGAATAGTAAAAATGAGACAAGTATGCAAACATAATAAAATATCTAAGCATAAAATTGGGTAAATTGAGACACAAGTATGTTAGCATTAATGACACCATTTCTTAGCAGCAAACAAGTCATTTCTGATTGTTTTAAAGATCATTTCAACCTCCTAATACAAGATTTGGCCTGATAAAACAAAACACATAGTATCTGCAAATAGCTTGTCTCAGATGCCACCTTCCCCTATAAGCTTCTTTTTATACATGCTTTCTTATTCAGTTCGTTCAACATAGCATAGCATAGCAAACTTTTATTTTTTTTAGCTGAAGCTTTGTATAATAACAATACATTAATGCAACCAAGAGGAAGTTAATAGAAAGACAAAAGCAGACATATTTTACAACAGTTCCAGTTTTAAAGTATAAGCCATTTCAATACTCAGGTGCTCTGTTCATTCTTTCAAAGGCAAGGTGAGTAACACTTTTTAAAAATTACTTAAGTTTAATCTGTTGCATGCTAATATCTGAATGCTTATCATATTTGTATGAATATTCATTTATTTCTTTATCTGGGCATTGGTGAGTTGGAGTTACTGCATATTGAATTTTCCGTGAGTAACATCACAATCTAAAAAAAAATTAAGTTTAGTTGTTCTGCGCATATTTCTCACTGAAGTTTAATTTATCTGTGGGTAACTTCTTTTTAAAATACTTAAGTATCTGGATTGCTAGATTTAAGTATAAGGGTAACAATGTTTTTATGTTTATATATGGTTTAAATTCTGTGTGTTTGTGAAATAGGATAATTACATGTTATATAATCCTGTAATGTATCCCTGTATTTAGAATTCAAACTCAGGTTTGTTTTAAAAACTTAACATTTGCTTGATTTACTGGTTGTGATGACCTAGGATCTAAACAAGATATGTTGTCTTGATTATCAATTAAGATTTAAAATTTAATAAAGTTAAAAATAACTTTAATTTTGTTCTGGAAACTAAAGGAGACAGGGAAGTTTTAATTTGTGGAAAATTCAAATTTGCTAATTTAACAATTCAGTATCGTGAATTGAATCTTTATACTTAATAAAGATTTTATAAAACAAAATTTCATTTTTATGTTTAGTAATTAAAGAGCTTTTCTGAGGAGAACATTTTGGGGTTTCTTGGGTATCACTGGTGATACCAGAGGTTGGAGAGGCTGGGATACGGTCTGGCGGAGGAGGAATGATTGACGAAGAGGGGAAAATTGCGTGATGTTCGATTTAGTTAAGGTGGAGAGTGCGGTAGGGAATTTTCGTTTAGAACCCTAATTTTGTTTAGTGGGATAAAAGTGCTCGGCATTTACTCTCTGTAGCGTCCAGTGTAATGGGTTTGTGGGGGATGGAAGATGGGTCATTAGCTAAGCAGTAGCCGGAGGCGTTGACTTTCTGGTGGTCGAGGCGGCGTGTATAAGCTGTTGACAGGTTTGGTGGTGGTGGGAGTATTGTTATTCCAGGTTTCGAATTCGAGTTCGTTTTCGAATTCGAGACGAAGACAAGGCTCTGGCAACCGAGGGAAGGAGTATGGGTGATCGATGACTTGGTCGGCGTCGTGGCAACGTTGGGAGATGATCGAAGATGCCGTGCACGTGAACGTGCACGAGTTGTTGAACTTGAAGAGTTTGATGGGTGCAGAGTATTTTTTTCCTCGGGAAATCACTCGAGTCATACGAGTGCGCGACTCGAAGAAAGGGGAGGGAAACTTGAACCGTTTTCGGTTCGCATCGTGTCAATGATTTTCAGGCTTTTTGCAGAACCTGGAAGCAGTGTTTGTTTTTTTTTAAAAATAAATTCAAATGTAACCTGAAGATAAGCAATAGGTTAAATTAAGTCTAAATTAGTGGGGAGTTTTGAATTAAAGTTTACTGTTGGATTCAAATTTGAATGGAAATCAAGGTTTAAGTTTTTAAAGGTAGAATTTAGGTTTTAAAAACCTGACAGGTTTCAGAATGAAAGTTAATGTAAAATTTGAAACAGAATTTAAACCGTGATTTAAATTCAAACATTTAAAGTCTAGTTTCAAGTAAACGTTTGAACCTTAAGGCTTTAAATGGATTTGGAGTTGGAAATCAGTTCTTTAATTCAAGTTTTTTTTAGGAAGTTAAATCAAGAGTTTGAAATCAAAGATAACTTGATGGAATTCAAGATCACCTAGAATTCAAATACTGGAAATTTAAATCAGTTTAAATATGGATGTTTTAAAAATAAGTTCCAATAAAATTGTTTTAAAAAGTAAAGTTGTTTTAAATAAATGTTTAACTTGAGAAAAAAAGGGTTTTTAAAGGAAAGTAAATAAACTTGAACTTGCAAGTTAAAATATTAATGTATTTTGGTAGTTTAAGTTTAAATAAGGTTAAGTAGTTTAAATTTAAAAGATTTTCTTATACAAGTTCATATGTAAATAATAAATGTTATTTACATTTATTTAAAAGATTTTAAATTGAATTTGAAATATAATCATTTTGAATCTTCAATTCAAATGATATTAGAATTTAAATTTAAAATGTAATGTTAATGAAGTCATTAATTAAGAAATAAATTATCTTAAGGATAATAGGGTAATTAAGGGATGACTTATGTATTTAAGTTAATAATTTAAATTGATTTATAACTAAAGATCAATTAAGAAGTCAATTAAGAAATGTTATTTGTAATATAGATAACTAACTAAGGATTATTAATTAATTCATATATAGGATTAATTTTGGATAATTAATTAGATTAATTGGATAAACTATTGTAAATTATTAATTGTAATTACTAGATAAAGGTTTTCAAGAGATTAATTACATAGGGTAATTAATTTTGATAAGATGGTTAATTTAAGTTAATTAGTTCATTTTAATTAAGTTAAGGAAATCATTTGATAAATTGATAAGTATAAATGACTTAGTGTATTCAATGGAGCATAATTACTTGAGGAAGTAATTAATGATAATTACTGAATGTACTTAGTGATAGACGATGTGTCAATAAATTAATTTAGGTAATTAGTTTTGAAATTAATTAAGCGATTAATTAATGGAGATAATTAATTATGGAATAATCAATTTATTAATATGTA
Organism: Allium cepa; assembly: GCA_030765085.1. Classification (NCBI taxonomy): domain Eukaryota; kingdom Viridiplantae; phylum Streptophyta; class Magnoliopsida; order Asparagales; family Amaryllidaceae; genus Allium; species Allium cepa. The sequence goes on along the minus strand of CM060944.1, from coordinate 104,786,029 downwards.
ACTAAAGATAGTTAATTACTGATTGATATTAGTCAAGGGCGATTAATAATTGAGTTAAATTAAAGAGGAATCAATTAATGTGGTTATTTAAATCAAAGTAATTTAATTTAAATCTAAATTAAAGACCATTAATTAATAATTAATGATGCAATTAAGAATTGGTTAATTAAGGAATAGTCAATAATGTGGTGATTAATAAATGTAATTAATTAACAATAAATATGATTATTTATATCTAATCAATTAAAAGGGTAATTAAATGTTAATTACTATGAATGATGTAGGATAATTAATTTGTGGAATTAATTAAAGACTAATTAGATATGATTAGTCAAAGGTGTTAAATCAAGATGCATATCTAGGGAGTAATCAATTTATTTAATTTATAATTGATTAATGGTTGTATAAGCAGGATTTATAGATGAAGTAATTAATTTAATTTACTTTAAATTAATTAGATATAAAAGTAGTTAATTTAATTCATTTTAAATTAATTACAAATGGTATGATTATAAATCATTGCTTATGGATGAATGATATTGATATTTCATTTGATGATTGTGAACTCAGATAAGAGATGAATAATATCTATGTGACTTGGATGTTTGTTTAAGTATGATAGTATATTATTATCTGATTGGGTTGATAATTTTGATTATCTGTTATGATGATGATATGATTATCTACTGTGATATTATGAATTATCTATCTGTGTGTATATTGATTATGTTGAATTATAATGTTAAGACTAAATAGACAACTTGGCCCTAAAAGACACGCTTTGGATTACGATGAGACCGGGATCGGTTATCCTTATTTGGAACATCCGAAAACCACATCGATTCCAAATTAACGATAGGTCGTGAATTTGAAGTGAAGATAAAGATTCAGAATGCAAGGGTTGTCGTCGTTAACTCTGAGGGTGATTCCAAAATGAGTGTAACGAGATAATGCCTTCGGTTTCGTTCGAACCCGGAACGAACTTGTATGGATTGAATGCTTTCAACACATCGTCAGGTGGGCGATGAGCATTAAAAGAAATGTTTTCTATAAAGGTAATCGTAGCCTCAAGCCTCATCAACCGGGAATGGCTAAAACAGGGGAGGTGCAGCAAGGTTAGGTGGGTCATGCCCAAGTAGGACAAGATTTTCCCCTGTCTAGATGTCCCTTTTTATTCGGCTGTGTGGGCGGTTGGATGTACACCAACTGAAGGGTTATCTTGTTCGGGACTGTTCAGTAAGGAATGGTTCCAGCTTTGTGTTGCAGGGGGTCGGGAGTGATCCTCGGTACGTTGATCTAGGCCACGTACTGTGACGGGCGGTACCCCAGTAGCCCTGCCATTGTATGGAATCCACAATCCAATAAGTGCCAACGGTTTTGATTGTATTACCCACTTTTGTGGCTAGTAGCTGGAATTTAATCATGTCACAATTTCGGCTATTTTCTATTTACTTGAAAACCCTAGACCTATTACAATATCACAGAATTTCCTATCAAATGTTTTGGTTAGCGTAAGGTAAAAACTTTCCCATGTTTATGTGTGGGGAGTCTTACGTGATACCTTTTATTTTCAAAAGATTTTCAAAGTTAAACAACTTTAACCTGTTACTCATACCAGGCCCATGTCTGACCCGGAGTTTATTTTTGTTTTTCATAAACTCTCGGGTACCCAAATTTTTTACGGGTAGGCAAGGGATTCAGGTTAGCTTTGACGAATTTTGGAGGAGCAATGGAGCAGGTGGCTTCAGCATTGTAGATATATATAGTTCCGCTGTGTTGGTATCTCTGAGTCGTTTTGTTTGAATTGTTTGTGTATTAAGTTGTATAACTAGACAGGTGTTTATAACTGTCTAGTATGTGATGTATTATCTGTATAACTCTGATTGATGTTGTATATTATGTAAATACTTATGTGATTATTATAATTTATTCGTTCCGCTGTGAGATTCTGATGTTGTTGTTCTTTCTTCTCTATCTTTTCTATTTTCTCATCCCTTTCTTTCTTTAAGAACGATACGTCTTCCAGGGCATAGGAAGTCGGGTCGTTACAGTGGTATCAGAGCGCTAGGTTGAGAGAATACCTAGGCTCTTGAGTGATTTCTTTCCTTTGAGAGCGTATTAGTAATTTTGATATATATATATATATATATATTTATATATTTGTATCTACCTATTGTTGAGTTACCCGTTCAGGTTTTCCAATGTGTTATAAAGGTAGATAGGTAGTGGTGTGTGTAACACAACTATCAATGGTTGGAAGTGTAATTGTCGAGACTGTAGGCCTAATACTGTCTCGAGTAAGTTTTGGATGGTGTAAGGATTTCATTGATCTCTGAAGGAAACCTGTTAAGGTTTGGAGTTCATCTTTGAAGTGTTAGAGTTTGGTTGAGCTAGAGTTTGGATTTGTCGGGTGCACAGAAGTAAGTCAAGATATTTTGATACATTAAGGTGTAGTAGTTGTGTGATGAGACACAGTGACTGTGGATATCTCCAATGATATTTCTTTGGAACATGTAAGGAGAAGTGACTGCTTCGGTGTTGTGGCCGTGCTCAGCTGGGTGTTTTGTTTGTTTTGAGGTCCGAGTTTCTTGAAGAGCTTTGGATAGGAAATCTTAGCATCTGTGGCAGCAATGCAGCTTGGGATGTTTTCGGTATTGGCAAGAGATCTTCTGGCTTAGCAGTTTTTCTGGAATGGAATTCAGAAGTAATTATGTAGACCCGTTTCTTCGATAGATTGGCCACATAAGTGTAAGCTGTTCTGATTTGTAAAAAGAGAGCAGTATCTTTGGAATTTGGCTGTATAGATCGCAAAAGTGACTTGCGATGGTTTGGGTGTTCTTTTGGGTTTCATAAATCTTTCTAGATGTCTTCTGGAAGTTAGAGTTTTGTTAACATCTGAAATTGAGTTTGGTGAAGCAGCTCAGAATTTTGGAGGAACTTCTGAGTTTTATTTTTGGAATGTGTTGACCGCTCTGTGCTTGAGTTCATAAATCAACATTTTCATATGTTCAGTCAGAGTTGCGCAGTGGAAGCATGGTGGCAGCTGTTTTACTTTGGAAACAATTGGATGTTGCAGTGTTTGGATTAGAGAGTTCTACGGGAAATTTCTCAGAATTTGAGGCCAGTTTGGAGTGTTCATGTTCTATCTTTTCTAGACGCGAGAGATGTGAGTTCTGTTTTCTGATTTTGGAGTAGAGTTGTATTCTGAGTTTTGGTTGATCTTGGAAAGATCAATTTGTTGGATTGTCTTTGTTTCAGCTTGTTTATAAGGACATCAACAAGAGTTGAGCAGGTCAGGAAAGATGAAGGAAGCCCAGGATCGTCCGAAGAGTTTTGTGGATAAGAGACGAAGAAATTTGGAGTCCGTAATCGGAGATTTGATTTTGGATAAGTATTTGGTTTCAGAATTGGATTGTTAGTTTGGATAACTGGAATTCAGAGTGTTTCACGTATCTCTGAGGGAGTACGTGTAAGATCTATCTTTGATTTTATGGTCAGTAGTTCAGGGAATTTCGATTGTTGGGTCAGACTTGAGTTTGGTCTAATATTTTGATTTGTTTTGTAGATTTAGATGAGTGGGAACTCTGTAGTTTAGTAGTAGTATTGGTTGTTTGGATTCTACAGGGCGAGTAACCCGGTATTTATACTTGGGGAAACTCGAGAAAATTCTATTTAGAATTTTGTCTGGATAGTTAGATTTGTTTGTTTGGATGAATTGGTTGCTATGATTGTTAGTTTATGTTGATATATGCTTGTGTTTCAAATTTAAATTTTTAATCGGATTATTAAATTAACTTTGTTTTAAATTTCGGGGACGAAATTCTTTTAAGGGGGGAGGAATGTGATATCTCGGAAATTTGGGACAATATCAATTTAATAATCTACATTAAAAATTAAATTGATTTTATAATATTTGTTAATAATATATGAATTGATTTAATAATCTTCTTTTAAATAAATATTTAACTGATAATTTATCTTTTAAAAGTTAATCAAATTGCCTTCTATTTATAATGTATATATCTGTATATATTGTAAATGGATAATCTTTGTTTTAAATTTAATAAATAGACATGTTTTCTAATTCTAATATTTTTGATAATTTAGAAATTGGATATTAAGCTATCTAATAAATGATCATATGATTTTAAATTACTCAAGATTTAAGTTTAGTTTGTTTAAAATAATTTTAGCTTACATTTAAATTTAGAAAAAGGTTTGTTTAATTTGTTTTAAAATTTAACTTGATAAAATAAGTAGTTTATTTATGAAGATATAAATTCTTTTATAAATCATTTTAACTTAATAATGAGCTCTATTAATAATGAAATTCTTTGAAAATGAATGTTTAGAAAAATTGTTGTTTCAACTTTAATTTATATGTGTGTGTTTGAATGAAAGTTATGATTTGGAAATTAAAAATTAAGGTTTCAAAATGTTTAAATTAAAATAAACATTATTAATATTAATATAAGTATAAAACAAAATAATAATAAATTATCAAATATTTGTTAGTCTATGTTTAAAAATAAAAAGGGAAATAAAAGTAAACACACATGTTAGAAATAGAACTAAATAATTAGGATAAATTCATAGTAAAGACTAAAACAACTATATATATTTGGACATAAGATATAACATGCAGGCAAGTAGTAAAAGTAAAGCTAAGTTAAGAAAACAAAATAAAAGGGAGTTATATATGCAGGTTGTTTGTAAGTATGCAAGACAAAATAATAAAAGTATGCAGGCAAGAATAGTAAAAATGAGACAAGTATGCAAACATAATAAAATATCTAAGCATAAAATTGGGTAAATTGAGACACAAGTACATTAGCATTAATGACACCATTTCTTAGTAGCAAACAAGTCATTTCTGATTGTTTTAAAGATCATTTCAGCCTCCTAATACAAGATTTGGCCTGATAAAACAAAACACATAGTATCTACAAATAGCTTGTCTCAGATGCCACCTTCCCCTATAAGCTTCTTTTTATACATGCTTTCTTATTCTGTTCGTTCAACATAGCATAGCATAACAAACTTTTATTTTTTTTAGCCGAAGCTTTGTATAATAACAATACATTAATGCAACCAAGAGGAAGTTAACAGAAAGATAAAAGCAGACATATTTTACAACAGTTCCAGTTTTAAAGTATAAGCCATTTCATTACTCAGGTGCTTTGTTCATTCTTTCAAAGGCAAGGCGAGTAACACTTTTTAAAAATTACTTAAGTTTAATCCATTGCATGCTAATATATGAATGCTTATCATATTTGTATGAATATTCATTTATTTCTTTATCTGGGCATTGGTGAGTTGGAGTTACTGCATATTGAATTTTCCGTGAGTAACATCACAATCTAAAAAAAAAATTTAAGTTTAGTCGTTCTGTGCATATTTCTCCCTGAAGTTTAATTTATCTGTAGGTAACTTCTTTTTAAAATACTTAAGTATCTGGATTGCTAGATTTAAGTATAAGGGTAACAATGTTTTTATGTTTATATATGGTTCAAATTCTGTGTGTTTGTGAAATAGGATAATTACATGTTATATAATCCAGTAATGTATCCCTGTATTTAGAATTCAAACTCAGGTTTGTTTTAAAAACTTAACATTTGCTTGATTTACTGGTTGTGATGACCTAGGAACTAAACAAGATATGTTTTCTTGATTATCAAGTTAAGATTTAAAATTTAATAAAGTTAAAAATAACTTTAATTTTGTTCTGGAAACTAAAGGAGACAGGGAAGTTTTAATTTGTGGAAAATTCAAATTTGCTAATTTAACAATTCAGTATCATGAATTGAATCTTTATACTTAATAACGATTTTAGAAAACAAAATTTCATTTTTATGTTTAGTAATTAAAGATCTTTTCTGAGGAGAACATTTTGGGGTTTCTTGGGTATCACTGGTGATACCAGAGGTTGGAGAGGCTGGGATACGGTCTGGCGGAGGAGGAACGACTGACGAAGAGGGGAAAATTGTGTGATGTTCGATTTAGTTAAGGTGGAGAGTGCGGTAGGGAATTTTTGTTCAGAACCCTAATTTTGTTTAGCGGGATAAAAGTGCTCGGCATTTACTCTCTGTAGCGTCCAGTGTAATGGGTTTGTGGGGGATGGAAGATGGGTCATTATCAAAGCAGTAGCCGGAGGCGTTGACTTTCTGGTGGTCGAGGCGGCGTGTATAAGCTGTTGACAGGTTTGGTGGTGGTGGGAGTATTGTTGTTCCAGGTTTTGAATTCGAGTTCGTTTTCGAATTCGAGACGAAGACAAGGCTTTGGCAACCGAGGGAAGGAGTATGGGTGATCGATGACTTGGTCGGCGTCGTGGCAACGTTGGGAGATGATCGGAGATGCCGTGCACGTGAACGTGCATGAGTTGTTGAACCTGAAGAGTTTGATGGGTGCAGAGTATTTTTTTGCCTCGGGAAATCACTCGAGTCATACGAATGCGCGACTCGAAGCAAGGGGAGGGAAACTCGAAGCGTTTTCAGTTCGCATCGTGTCAATGTTTTTCAGGCTTTTTGCAGAACCTTGAAGCAGTGTTTGTTTTTTTAAAACAAATTCAAATGTAACCTGAAGATAAGCAATATGTTAAATGAAGTTAAATTAGTGGGGAGTTTTGAATTAAAGTTTACTATTGGATTCAAATTTGAAAGGAAATCAAGGTTTATGTGTTTAAAGGTAGAATTCAGGTTTTAAAAACCTGACAGGTTTCAGAATGAAAGTTAATGTAAAATTTGAAACAGAATTTAAACCATGATTTAAATTCAAACATTTAAAGTCTAATTTCAATTAAACATTTGAACCTTAAGGATTTAAATGGATTTGGAGTTGGAAATCAGTTTTTTAATTCAAGTTTTTTTTAGGAAGTTAAATCAAAAGTTTGAAATCAAAGATAACTTGATGGAATTCAAGATCACCTAGAATTCAAATTCTGGAAATTTAAATCAGTTTAAATATGGATGTTTTGAAAATAAGTTCCAATAAAATTGGTTTAAAAAGTAAAGTTGTTTTAAATAAATGTTTAAATTGAGGAAAAAAGGGTTTTTAAAGGAAAGTAAATAGACTTGAACTTGCAAGTTAAAATATTAATGTATTTTGGTAGTTTAAGTTTAAATAAGGTTAAGTAGTTTAAATTTAAAAGATTTTCTTATACAAGTTCATATGTAAATAATAATTGTTATTTACATTTATTTAAAAGATTTTAAATTGAATTTGAGTTATAATCATTTTGAATCTTCAATTCAAATGATATTAGAATTTAAATTTAAAATGTAGTGTTAATGAAGTCATTAATTAAGAAATAAATTATCTTAAGGATAATAGGGTAATTAAGGGATGACTTATGTATTTAAGTTAATAATTTAAATTGATTTATAACTAAAGATCAATTAAGAAGTCAATTAAGAAATGTTATTAGTAATGTAGATAACTAACTAAGGATTATTAATTAATTCATATATAGGATTAATTTTGGATAATTAATTAGATTAATTGGATAAACTATTGTAAATTATTAATTGTAATTACTAGATAAAGGTAATCAAGAGATTAATTACTTAGGGTAATTAATTTTGATAAGATGGTTAATTTAAGTTAATTAGTTTATTTAAATTAAGTTAAGGAAATCATTTGATAAATTGATAAGTATAAATGACTTAGTGTATTCAATGGAGCATAATTACTTGAGGAAGTAATTAATGATAATTACTGAATGTACTTAGTGAAAGATGATGTGTTAATAAAGTAATTTGGATAAATACTTTTGAAATTAATTAAGGGATTAATTAATGGAGATAATTAATTATGGAATAATTAATTTTTTAATATGTAATTAAGGATAGTTAATTACTGATTGATATTAGTCAAGGGCGATTAATAATTGAGTTAAATTAAAGAGGAATCATTTAATGTGGTTACTTAAATCAAAGTAATTTAATTTAAATCTAAATTAAAGACCATTAATTAATAATTAATGATGCAATTAAGAATTGGTTAATTAAGGAATAGTCAATAATGTGGTGATTAATAAATGTAATTAATTAACAATAAATATGATTATTTATATCTAATCAATTAAAAGGGTAATTAAATGTTAATTACTATGAATGATGTAGGATAATTAATTTGTGGAATTAATTAAAGACTAATTAGAGATGATTAATCAAAGGTGTTAAATCAAGATGCATATCTAGAGAGTAATCAATTTATTTAATTTATAATTGATTAATGGTTGTATAAGCAGGACTTATAGATGAAGTAATTAATTTAATTTACTTTAAATTAATTAGTTATAAAAGTAGTTAATTTAATTCATTTTAAATTAATTACAAATGGTATGATTATAAATCATTGCTTATGGATGAATTGTATTGATATTTCATTTGATGATTGTGAACTCAGATATGAGATGAATAATATCTATGTGACTTGGATGTTTGTTTAAGTATGATAGTCTATTATTATCTGATTGGGTTGATAATTTTGATTATCTGTTATGATGATGATATGATTATCTACTGTGATATTATGAATTATCTATCTGTGTGTATATTGATTATGTTGAATTAAACTGTTAAGACTAAATAGACAACTTGGCCCTAAAAGACACGCTTTGGATTACGATGACCCCGGGATCGGTTTTCCTTATTTGGAACATCCGAAAACCACATCGATTCCAAATTAACGATAGGTCGTGAATCTGAAGTGAAGATAAAGATTCAAAATGCAAGGGTTGTCGTCGTTAACTCTGAGGGTGATTCTAAAATGAGTGTAACGAGATAATGCCTTCGGTTTCGTTCGAACCCGGAACGAACTTGTATGGATTGAATGCTTTCAACACATCGTCAGGTGGGCGATGAGCATTCTAAGAAATGTTTTCTATAAAGGTAATCGTAGCCTCAAGCCTCATCAACCGGGAATGGCTAAAACAGGGGAGGTGCAGCAAGGTTAGGTGGGTCATGCCCAAGTAGGACAAGATTTTCCCCTGTCTAGATGTCCCTTTTTATTCGGCTGTGTGGGCGGTTGGATGTACACCAACTACGGGGTTATCTTGTTCGGGACTGTTCGGTAAGGAACGGTTCCGGCCTTGTGTTGCAGGGGGTCGGGAGTGATCCTCGGTACGTTGATCTAGGCCACGTACTGTGACGGTCGGTACCCCAGTAGCCCTGCCATTGTATGGAATCCACAATCCAATAAGTGCCAACGGTTTTGATTGTATTACCCACTTTTGTGGCTAGTAGCTGGAATTTAATCATGTCACAATTTCGGCTATTTTCTATTTACTTGAAAACCCTAGACCTATTACAATATCACAGAATTTCCTATCAAATGTTTTGGTTAGCGTAAGGTAAAAACTTTCCCATGTTTATGTGTGGGGAGTCTTACGTGATACCTTTTATTTTCAAAAGATTTTCAAAGTTAAACAACTTTAACCTGTTACTCATACCAGGCCCATGTCTGACCCGGAGTTTATTTTTGTTTTTCATAAACTCTCGGGTACCCAAATTTTTTACGGGTAGGCAAGGGATTCAGGTTAGCTTTGACGAATTTTGGAGGAGCAATGGAGCAGGTGGCTTCAGCGTTGTAGATATATATAGTTCCGCTGTGTTGGTATCTCTGAGTCGTTTTGTTTGAATTGTTTGTGTATTGAGTTGTATAACTAGACAGGTGTTTATAACTGTTTAGTATGTGATGTATTATCTGTATAACTCTGATTGATGTTGTATATTATGTAAATACTTATGTGATTACTATAATTTATTCGTTCCGCTGTGAGATTATGATGTTGTTGTTCTTTCTTCTCTATCTTTTCTATTTTCTCATCCCTTTCTTTCTTTAAGAACGATACGTCTTCCTGGGCGTAGGAAGTCGTGTCGTTACACTGATTCCGAGGGATGAAGACGAAGATTTTTATTATTTGTATTTCTATATTTAACTCACTGCATCATGTATTCTGCTGCATTATTTATCATTCTTTGGTATATGTGACTCATATCTGTGTTGTATTAGTATAATCAAATGTTTTTTAACAGCTACATAAACTGTTATTTGATTATTATATTTTATCATGCCGCTACGAGAATCTCTGTTTTGTTTTTTTCTTTCTCTGCTTTTTCTTATTCACCCCAATGACAATCCGCCCTTTTATATGGTTTGAGTTGGCACATGTGTCTGTTTAAAACTTACAAAAAGGTGGGATGTTACAAAACCTTTTGACTGTGTTAAAGTATTATCATATAAGTGTAAAAGCATAGCTTCAAAACCATTTGAAAATACCCCTTTCAAAACCGTTGAAGGTTACCCTTCAAAACCATTGAATGTCCCCCTTTCGAAACCATTGGGTTTATACTTAAAATACCACTTGGGTCAAAGTAAACATAGGCAGAAGCATCTCTTTCAAAACCATTCTTTATTATTAAAAGTATTGGGGAAGCTTGATGGTGTCGAAAGCATTAAAACATTTGGATAAAACAATCAAAGATTGGCTTCGAAACCCCTTTCGAAAACATTGCCTTCAAAATCCCTAATCACTTTCAAAAGTAGTAGATAGTGGCCTATATTTATAAAAACAAACATTACATTTCAGCAGCATTGATGTCTTCGATACCATCGAAAGGCATCAAATCACAAAAGGGTTTCGATTGGTCGAAACTACTCCTTCTGAAGGCTTCAATTAAAAACTAAGTAACTTCTTCGAAAGTTACTACTTTATAAAGGCGACAGCTCTCCATCGTAAGCTTCTTTTTAAATTCCCTTCTGCAACCATTGGTTTCAACTACCTCAAAACCCTTTTGTAAACAGGAAAGCGCTTCTTTTCTTTTAAAAACGAAACAAAGGTATCGACACCTTCGAAAGCTATGTTTCGACATCCGACCTTCCGCCTTTCTCCAATCCACTGCGTATCAACTAAGTGATACCATGTGCATTAGTTTTGTGGTAAAAGGTTTTGACTAAGTCGAAGGCGGAAGCTCTAGGTCGAAAGATCCTTCCAAATGAGGCGGAACCCACTTTTTTGAGCAAAAGGCTGTTTTTTCTAGATAAGCAAACATTTTGTAACTTACTTGCCCACATGTAAATAATTGATTACTTACATTAAAATTTCAAATTATTTTTCTAATATTTGTCGCATTTTATCAGATCTAACACTGAATAACTTTTAACAAATTAGCCTTCCTTATTAACAATGCGATTAAAACATTTAGGTCCTCCTTTCTAAATAATTTAATTCCCATATTAAATCACTTAGTAAAAATCATCAAAAATTCAATAAATTCACTTTAATCATGTTATATAACATATCAAAATTTCAGACCCAAATTCTCAATATAATTTCCAAACTAAATTTATAAACCCAAATAACCATATTTTCCTTTGAAACTTCTTGTTTAATTCTTTACGACTTAGAAAAATATAAAATTTGAAAACCAACAAAAAAAATCATGTTTTTCATAACATATAATTTACCCATGGCATTTAAAAATCATTAAACCTTGATTTTGCCCTAAAATAGTATATACCCTTTTTAAACAATCTTGTTTAAACTAAACAAATTATAAATCAAGCATATCATCATCTAATATATCATAAATACGAATTTAACCTTAAATCCAAAAATCATTGTTTATAAAATAGAGATGTTATGATTATTATTCACCTTAGATTGGATAAGGAAATTGGAGATTGATTGGCATTGATTCCTTTAGCTTGATTCTAAGCTTTACTTGAATTTTCTCTTCTTAGCTTCCTCCTAATAGCTAGCCCTTCCTTTATCATTTATTCATGTTTTTTCTTATGACGAAAATGGACATGTATGGATTAGGAAATATTATAAGGGTGGGAAAATGGGGTTGACAATTTACTCTAATGCCCTTCTTCTTAATTGGTTAACATTTAACCATTTATAACCCATTCATTTTAAATAAGCACAACCGCTATATTTAATCACCAATCTCAATCTCCTTATCACTCTATATTATTCTTTTTAATTTATTCTAATTAAATCTCCTGAGTAATGTTATTAAAATTAGGGTGTTACAGGACCACCAAACTCCACCAAACCATAGACCACGTCCCCTTCTCCAACGTCCCTTTAGCATTGCAATTACCGATGATGCCGCAAAGTTGAACGCTAACTATGGTTTTATCTGGCGAATTTTGGTCGCCTCGAGCCATTGCTCGATGATCTAACGGGTCATCTCACTCCAGTCACCCTCACAAATATTTTCCTAACTGGGACCATCACTTGAAACGGCCTCTGAAGGTGCCAATTAACCTCGGCCTTTGGATGAGGCTAGGTTTAGGGTTAGGTTTTAGAAAACAAAAATAGCGAGGTACTTATATAAAAGATTTTCTGACATTATTCGCTTCCTAAAATCCCAAACTTCGATCGAGGCATGCTCACTTGCAATCCTAGCTAATTACCCACATTTCGAATACAATTGAACAACATCGACATCTAATTCAATCATTTATAGAATTTAGCTTTTAAAATCAAATAATATTATATTTAATTCATGAAATAAATTGCTATGCATTTTGAGCTTGCACGACCATACAGTACGTCAGGTCGCCATGAAACTCTACGTTGTACAACAATTCATTATTGTATATCAGATAGCACTAGTTACATCACAATCCGAGACACTGTCCCGAATGATAATTTCACACATTAATTAAAACGAATTATTATTAAAACAATTTTAAGCAATTTTAATTCTAAACTAAAAGCTTTCCATACCATTCTTTTTTAAGCAGAGTTTAAATAAGCTTTCGTTGTCATTTTTATTCACATTAAATCTAAGATTTAAATATTTAAATAATTGCAATAATTAATTATAAACCGTTCAAAAATCTGGGACATTACATTCTTTCCACCTTAAAAGAATTTCGCCCCTGAAATTCCAACACAAGCAATACAACAACAATCACACATCGATACCTAACGGTATAGCAATCACTAGCAACCGTAGAAGTAATCAAATAACAATACTTTCACGATTACTAGAAACCAAGACTCATGGTTTGCCCAGGCTTAGAAACCTTCTCATCGTGTAAGGATGATAAACAACCCACCAAGCATTACCTAACGCTTAACAGCCTCAAGTATTACTCGGTTGAACATTCACGCTACCCTAAACAATTCAAAAAGTCACCCCTAAACTCTCCACAAGCCAACACACATAGCATATGTTTGCACCAAAATTGGTCACAACACTCTTCGGGAGTCGTTGAAGAGATAATAATGGAGAATGTAAATTCAAATTGAGTATTATCTAACAAAAACTCCAATCAATAGTAAAGTAAATGCGTAGACAAGTGATTTATAGTGGTTCAGCGTGTTGCCTATGTCCACTGTGAAGTTTTTTCCAGTTCTATTGATTCTCTTTCAATGATTACAAGTTGTTATAGTAATCAACAGCAAGTTACAACTGGAAATTCGAAATCATCAGCGAAGTTATGATGTAAGATGATGGAGATCTCGATCTGGTAGAGTTTGGGCGCTAGAGAGTCGAAAGATCCCTTTTCTGTTGATTCTGGGGCTCTATTTATAGGTGTAGGATGCTGATATTTCACTGAAAACTCGAGAGACCACTTCTGGCACGTGAGGGGGCCCACGCGCCCGGCCTCAGGAAACTTGGGCCCACTTTGGCATCGATTCGAACTCCATTCGAATCAATCATGAATTCATCCAATCGAGGTGAAATTTGGCGTGGACATTCTTCAACATGTATGCAAGCTTTTGTGAAAATTTTGTGGCATTTGGATCAGTGGATTGAGAGATATGATGGATTCGAGATGGGATTCATTGCGTGGCTATTTGGTTCGAAACCATCCATTCGAATCGATGGTTTCGAATCGATGGAGACATGTGTCTTCGTGTTGACGTGGAGCGCACACTTTGCCTCGATCCGGGTTTTGCTCCGAGTTGACTACTTCGACTTCGTATATCTCGGCACATTCGAACCGATGAAAGACATGTCACTATAGCTAGTTGGCCCAGTGGATTCGAACGAAGCTTCATTGATGGATTCGAACAGGACTTCAAAGATGGGTTCAAACAAGGCTTCAACGATGGGTTCGAACACGGCTTCAGGGATGGTTTCGAACAAGGCTCCAATGATGGGTTCGAACAAGGCTCCATCGATGGAGTCGAATGACCGATGCATGATGGATACGAACTTTGTAACTTCTCCATGGATGCGAAGTCAATTGATGCGAACTTGAACCCTTCGATGGATTCTAAGTTGATGGAGTCGAACCCGAGGTACTTTAATGGATTCGAAGGTGACCGGTTCGAAACGGTGTTTAGTGATGGGTTCGAAATTTAGATTTCTTCCTTCAAATTGAATCGATCATAACTTGAGCGTATGAACTCGGATTGACATGAAATTTGAGATGCGGACTTCTACGATCTTTCTTGTCATGTCCTATCAATTGTAGCTCAATCTGGACTCGGACAAAATTCAGTGATATCCATAGCGAAACGAAGTATGACCAATCCTTGAGATGAACCGTTCTCCGTTTTCGATCGATCTTTTGGTATCACGATTTGCCAAAAAGCGGGATAACATTTTGCCCCCCAAAGTACGTCTTGTGGGAACATGACGTGCTTTGAATAGCTGCAATTTCTCTCTGGACAATCATTGCTCTTTTTTTTAGACTCGTATTCTGTTTTGCTATAACCTTGTGTTGATATGATTGATTGTTGTATAATAGCGCTTAGCCATTGGCTGTTGTATTCGTAACAAGATGAGTATTCGATCCCTGTAATTGTTTAAAATCAAATGTTAGCCCGACATATATGCACATATGTTAGTTTGACCCTTGTTAACGTCGTGCGTCCACGAGTCGTTGTCAGTCTTTCTTGCCATTGAATTTCGTGTCGATTCTCTCCTGAACCGATTTGGAAATTTGAGTTGAGACAACGCTTGATGGTTGTTTCGAAAAGTCCCTTCATATCGATCCTCTCTTGAACCGATATAGAAGGTTGAAGGAATCGAATTTGTGTTGCGCGAATGTAATATTTCGAACCGATGGGTATGAGCATCGATGGGTTCGAGATCAACATTCGTATGGATGGAGTACGCTTATGCTATGATGGGTACGAAACCGACATTTGAACCGATGGCTTGGACGAGTATGAAACGTTCATTCGCACCGATGAGAAAGGATGGATACGAAATAGTAGTTCGCATCGATAGGAAATGATGGATACGAAATCGTCGTTCGTATCGATAGGAGATGATAGATACGAAATAGTAGTTCGTATCGATAGGTTGTGGATGGAGTTGTGAATCTGTTGATGTGAACAGGGGCTTCGAATCAATGTGCCCAATGTTTGTTTCGCATCGATGCAACTCGATGCCCTGCTGTGTGTTTCGCATCGATTAGTCCTTAAGCGCATGGACTCGAAGGCTGATTTCGAATCGATCTGATAATTGACCAGTTGTGACCGGTTGGGTTAACTGGGATGTGTAACGTCTCGGTTTCTTTCGAGGCTCCATATAAATAGCAGGGGTTTGCCATTTTTCACTTTTTACTTTTTACTTTTGCCTTGTGTTTATTGTGTTCTGCATCGTTTCGAAGCTTCAGAAAGAAAACACTGCGTCACGTCACCGAATCAATCAAGATCCAAGTCTTTAATTCCTCGAACCTATCACTCAAATTAGGTAATTCGCCTCGAATCCAAACGGCAAAGTTATTTCGAACCTATCTCTTCTTCATCGATTGTCCACTCTGGTGATTGGCAAAACCAGATCTGGTTTGGGGAAGCTTCGAAACCATCTGGGGACTCGTGTTCGAATCGGTGATGGCGGCGTCGTTTTTTCTTGGATTTCGTATCGATCCCTAGGATAACTTTATAAGGGTGACGCAGTTCGCACCGATTGACTATCTTGATGGGTCCATTCGAATCGGTGGATTCGAATCCATCAACCGTCTGTTCGAAGTTCTCAACTTTACATCGATATGAAGGGTATAGATTCGAATGTGATCGATGTTAAGTTGAGGGTTTCCTGATCGGTACGAACCAGTTAACCAAGGATCGGTTCGAAGTCATCCTTCATTGATCGATTCGAACTTGACACCCGATCATCGATTTGAAGCGCGCCTTTCTGCATCGATTCGAAGTGATGTTAGGATGGGTTCGAATAAGTTCCTTGTGATCGGTTCGAACCCTCTATGATGGATACCAAAGTTTGACGTTTTCTTAGCATAATTCCGACGAGCTTCATTCTTGCATATTTGGACTTGATAGTTAAACTGCACACTTGACCACCTTTTGAAGCTCGTTGATGGAACCATAACAACTTCTATCCGAATCAACTTCCATCATATAAACGTTTTAGTGACGACGGTCAGTGATGACGGTCATTATAACTGGACCCCGTAGCTTTGTCGCTTGCATATTTCCTTTAACTCTGCGACATTTATTCAAGTAATGCGTGGCACTGTACAACATATATTCAGACACTTTACATTGGGGAACGCACGGCTCCTTTGTCGTCTAACGATGGTTTCTCATCAGTTAGCTAGTCATGGAACCTTCAAGTTCGCAGCAGTAGGAGATTCAAAGTATAGTCACTTCGAGACTAGAGGTTCCGGATATTGAACCTGAGATCATCGGTCCAGCCCCGGATGAATTCCCCAATGCGTCTTTTATTGCCAATCCATCGGATTCCGTTCAATCCAATATTTCTGAAGATATGTTGGGGAGAATATGCTTGAGGCACGGCCTGTCACTGGATGATGTGTTACTGCCGGGGCCGAATGATAGACCACACAATCCGCCGGAGGGATATACAGCATTTAATCGCCACGCGTGCGCGGCCGGGACTCTTCCTCCGTTCAACGAGTATATTAGGGAAGTATTGTCTTTTTTGAGGATCGCTCTATCTCAACAACACCCAAACGGATATGCTTCCGTGAACAGTTTATTCATCGTCTTCATGGAGTACCTTCATAGACCATCGATCCCGACCGAGATCAGATATCTATTCAATTTCAAAAGCCGAGGTGATTACCCTTCCTTCACATTTCTGGAAGCAGTGAGGAATTGCCAAGTGGTCACGGGGTCCTAGACCAGGTTGAGTTATTACAGGATGGAATGGTTCTATGTCAGATGTCCTCCGGGGTTTGCCCGGCGATGGTTATTCAGACGTGTGTGTAGCTAAGTTCTCAAATAATTTCTAAGGCAATTGCAGTCAAAGTGGAACTTATGCTTTTTCCATTTTTACAGCGACGATTCAGCGACCTGAAGGTGAACACTTTAAGGAGATGGTGCGAGCACTTCGAGAAGTCCCGAGCGAAGATAAGGATATCGAGTTGCTTTTGACAGATAGGAATCTCAGGACTTATGGTTGATCGAACGAGGTCAGAGCATAAAGTTTGACGGGCATCAAGGACCGTTTCGAAAAAATGAATCAAGCACAAGAAGCCCAAAGTTATTATAGCCGAGGAGGCTGATTCTGAAAGAACTCATACTGATGACGAGCCGCTGTCAGAGCCTACAGACGTAGTTCAGGATGCCGCAGATCAGAGAAAAGGCAAGGAAGCCATTGTCAAGTCAACTACGAAGGGGAGATGGAAATCGGTTGTCACGGCCTGATCCTCTCCCGGAGTTAGAATTTCGGAGATGTCTCCTCCGAGAAGTGAAAGTCTTTATGAAGGGCTCGCCGATATTCCAATTCGGGACGATGTGTCCCTGCATCATGATGTTGGATTGGAAGAACTTTCAGAAACTTTAGTTTTGAGCGAGTCTTTTCCCACTGGTGT
Source organism: Allium cepa (assembly GCA_030765085.1). NCBI lineage: Eukaryota > Viridiplantae > Streptophyta > Magnoliopsida > Asparagales > Amaryllidaceae > Allium > Allium cepa. Next base: position 104,768,251 of record CM060944.1, on the reverse strand, counting down.
GGCAGACACATCCGGTTGGCCGGGGGGTTGCACACTCATACATATTTCACAACACTACACAACCTTTGACTGTAAACTACCTGTTTCGAAAGGTGATTAATTCTATTTTATTTTGCTCTGCACATACTATGCCTAGGCGAGGTTCAATGTCAGGGAGTCTCCGACATGCCCGCAAGTCTTCATATCATGATTTGCGCAGACGAGAAGGGGACAGAGATTACGACCAGCGACGCTCTGGGTATTCTGGTCAAGAGAGATATGATACAGATAGAGGCTATAAGCGTCGATCGCGATCGCGTACTCCTCCTCCTTACAGAGATCCCATACAACCTCCTACTCATGTCTCTCGTCCCTCTGAATCTTCACACTACATGTCGGCCTCTCAATCCTCTAGGCATGAATCCCGCCATTCTAGGAGCGAAAAAATAACTGCTGCCGTTACAGAACAGCCCCCCGTGGAAATTTCAGGTGAAGGAGAAATCAAGCTTGCTCAGCTAAAGAGAGATTTTCCAAACATCTGCTTCGACAACTATATCTTTCCTCCACATTTAAAGAAGATCCCGGAGAAAGCTGAGCAGTTAGTACATGACTACGTACACGATTTTTATGCCCAGTACAAAGCGTGGTCGAAAGTGGCCGACAAAGCATCGACATTGGCCTTTGAGCATGGGGCCACCATCGAGAGGTTGCAGGCTGAGTTAGCTCAAAAGAGCCGTAATATTGAGGTGCTAAATGCTGAAGCTGAATCTTCTCGGAAATCTGAAATGGAGGCTATCAAAAAAGCTGACGAAGCCAAGGCAACGATGGATAGGATGAAACGTGAGCATTATGCCACGGTAGAGGATATGGGCCATCGAAACACCATGGTCATTGCCGAGAGGGACGCAGCCCTGAAGGAGCTAAACGAGCTTAAGTCCAAATTTGCCGAAATCGCCAAGGATAAGGATGATGCGAACAATGCAGCCCAGGAGGCGTGTGAACAAGCCGTGATGCTCCGAACTGAACAGGATGCGGTAGTGGCCAAGGTCCAGGCGGTCGAGACGGAGGTCGAGGAGAAAGTTCAACAAGGAGAGGCCAGGCTGGAGGCCGATATTGAAGATCTGCTCATCACTTACAACGCCAATGTGTTAAGACACAGAAATTTGGCCTGGCTTCAGGACTACCCGGACACCTCCATAGCGCTTGGGGCCGATTGGTTGACGAGGAAGAGGAAGCGCATCCGGATGAATCAGTCGACCGATTTGAACTCGAAAACCGGTTGCTGACAGAGGATGAGAAAAAGATCCTCCATGACGCTATTATTGCTCACGAGAAGGAGATGATTGGTGGCCGATCTCTGGAGGTTGGAGAGGGATCAGGTGTTGAGCATCACGCTACTGTTATTGAAATCACCGCTCCACCTTCTTTAGAGCCTGTATCTGTGGTTGGTTCACAATATGTTCATGCTTATGACCCAGAACAACCGCGGTTATCCCCTATTCGGGAGCACGTCTCTGAGGCCGTCCAACCGTCAACGAGTCAAACTGAGGAAGGTACTTTGAACATATCTCAAGTGTGATTCTATTAAAGCGTTTGTTTTGAAGTGATTGCTCATATCTCCTTCTCTTCTCTGCTCAGTAACCGAAACTACTCCGGCATCTTCGGCTCAGGAGTCTATTCAAGGGCAAAAGGCCATCACCACTGAAACGACTGTCGTGACGACGGCAGTGTCTACTGAGACGGTGCAGGGGAGATCCTTATCTCTCGACGAACAAATGGTGAGTGAGCTGCTTAGCCAACAAGGTGACCCCTTTACAGACTTGCCATTTATCATCAGTGATCTTCCGTCGGCCGCTCGTTTTATAACGCAGACCACAGCTGTCCCCAGCCAGGCCCAATCGGCTCAGGATGAGGAAATCTTGGCCGAGATTAACACCGAAATAGAGGCTGCGGGGTAAAGTGGTAGTATTGGTGGTAGCATGGCGGTGCATAGCTCAGCACCTTTAAGGGTAATATCATTAGGTGACATTATCCCACCTTCTGTCGTGGACCCAGTCCCTCCTACTCTTCCGGTGGAAAGCTTTCACGTAGATTCGAGCTCTGAGGAGGACATTGACATTATGCCCCTAGCCGAAGAGCAGCCACCAAAGAGGAAGCGTTCCAAATGAAGGATCTCTGTCTCCAGCGAGTTCGAAGACGAACCGCTGATAAGGATATTCAAAAAGAAGAAGTAGATGGGCCATTTAATCAGATTTTGTGGTAGATAGGAACTAATATTTGTTTTTTGTTAGTAGGTCGTGTATAGATGCAGGTTTGGCCCCTGCTAGTAGGAATTCTTTTTTGGAAGAACTTATTCGCATGTAAGTCCTTGTCTATAATTAGTTGAAATAAAATTCAATTTCTTTGTCTCAATTCTCATTTCATTTGCGCTTAAGTATTTACAGTGTTTAGCTATTAGTCTGGTGTACTTGTGGCGTTTTTACCGTCAAGTAGAGTTTGTTTTATTTGCTAAGTCTGAAAATCTTGGTCATATGTTGTTATCGATGAATAAGTTGAACTTCGGACATTGTATCACTTTGGTTAGTGATTAACACTTAGCTTTTTTGCCCCCTAGTCTTGGGGAATAACATTTGTATTTTGGTGGTTGATCGCATTCATTGCAAATCTTTAGCACATGTCCACATTCTGGGGACTTAGGATAATTTAAGATCGATAATCCGTTTCGCACTCCGGGAGTTTGAGAGTTATCGATATCTGTAACACGGTTCGCGTTTTGGGAACCTGGAATTGATGTTTATACTCCGCTTCACGCTCCGTGAACTGGAGTTAGTATTGATATTTCGGTTCGCACTCTGGGAACTTTGACGTAGTATTTGTGCTCCAATTCGCACTCTGGGAATTCGGAGGTAGCATGTGTGCTTTGGTTCGTGCTCCGGGAACCGGTAATTTATATTTATATTCCAGTTCATGCTCTGAGAAGTCGGAGGTCCTTCGCGCTCTGGGAACGAGTTGTTGGATGCTTATACTCCAATTCGCACTCCGGGAAGTTGGAGTCCATTCGTGCTCCGAGAACGAGTTATTGATTGTTTGTACTCCAATTCACACTCTGAGAAGTTGGAGTCCGTTCGCGCTCCGGGAACGAGTTATTGAATGTTTATACTCCAATTCACACTCTGGGAAGTTGGAGTCCGTTCGCGCTACGGGAACGAGTTATTGAATGTTTATACTCCAATTCACACTTTGGGAAGTTGGAGTCCGTTCGTGCTCCGGGAACAAGTTATTGAATATTTATACTCCAATTCACACTCTAGGAAGTTGGAGTCCGTTCGCGCTCTGGGAACGAGTTATTGAATGTTTATACTCCAATTCACACTTTGGAAAGTTGGAGTCCGTTCGCGCTCTGGGAACGAATTATTGAATGTTTATACTCCAATTCACGCTCTGGGAAGTTGGAGTCCGTTCACGCTCTGGGAACGAGTTATTGAATGTTTATACTCCAATTCACTCTCTGGGCAGTTGGAGTCCGTTCGCGCTCTGGGAACGAGTTATTGAATGTTTATACTCCAATTCACACTCTGGGAAGTTGGAGTCCGTTCGCGCTTTGGGAATGAATTATTGAATGTTTAAACTCCAATTCACGCTTTGGGAAGTTTGAGTCCGTTCACGCTCTGGGAACGAGTTATTGAGTGTTTATACTCCAATTCACGCTCTGGGAAGTTGGAGTCCGTTAACGCTCTGGGAACAAGTTATTGAATGTTTATTCTCCAATTCACGCTCTGGGAAGTTGGAGTCCGCTCACGCTCTGGGAACGAGTTATTGAATGTTTATACTCCAATTCACGCTCTGGGAAGTTGGAGTCCGTTCATGCTCTGGGAGCGAATTATTGAATGCTTATACTCCAATTCACGCTTTGGGAAGTTGGAGTCCGTTCACGCTCTGGGAAAGAGTTATTGAATGTTTATACTCCAATTCACCCTCTGGGAAGTTGGAGTCTGTTCGCGCTTCGGGAACGAGTTATTGAATGTTTATACTCCAATTCACACTTTGGGAATTTGGAGTCCGTTCGCGCTCGGGGAACGAGTTATTGAATGGTTATACTCCAATTCACACTCTGGGAAGTTGGAGTCCGTTCGCGCTCTGGGAACGAATTATTGAATGTTTATACTCCAATTCACGCTCTGGGAATTTGGAGTCCATTCACGCTCTGGGAACGAGTTATTGAATGTTAATACTCCAATTCACGCTCTGGGAAGTTGGAGTCCGTTCACGCTCTGGGAACGAGTTATTGAATGTTTATACTCGAATTGACGCTCTGGGAAGTTGGAGTCCGCTCACGCTCTGGGAACGAGTTATTGAATGTTTATACTCCAATTCACGCTCTGGGAAGTTGGAGTCCGTTCACGCTCTGGGAACGACTTATTGGATGTTTATACTCCAATTCATGCTCTGGGAAGTTGGAGTCCGTTCACGCTTTGGGAACGAGTTATTGAATGTTTATACTCCAATTCATGCTTTGGGAAGTTGGAGTCCGTTCACGCTCTGGGAACGAGTTGTTGAATGGACTGTCGTGTGTTGGTCCAGTTCATCTTTTGATGCGTTGGCTTGCCCCCGAGCTGGGGTTTCACTTAGTGAGTGGTCGGTAGTATCACAGTCTCTCGCTATTTGAATAAATTCCATTGTTTGATGGAATTTAGCTCTTCGTGTGTCGTGATTGTTGAACGTTGCATTCGGTGAATCACAGCTTCAGCTTGAAGAGATAGTACTTTATTGCTTAAATAAGAAAATATGTCAAAGTCAGTGCCTTATTACAAATTCAAATTTCAGAATGTAAAAGAAAATGCAAAGTATTCATAGATTGAGTGAGCCTGTCATATGTGACAGTGACGAAGATCTTCTCGTTCCAGGCTCCTAAGAAAGTTGGTCCACCACAGATGGCGTTTATCACCAATCTTCCGCGGGGACAAGTCGAGTCCTCCTGTCTCGGTCGATTGGGTTCATTGTTCTGATTTGACAGGCCCGCTTCTCTGGGCTGCGGTGTCCGCACAAACTGTTCCAGCTTCCTTTCTCTGATCAGTTTTTCAACGAGATCCTGTATGTGACGACACTCGTTCGTATTGTGCCCGTAGCTTTCATGGAACCTGGAAAACTTTCCCGTCTGGATTTGTCTCTCTGACGACGGTCTTGGTGTAGGTTTTTGATATTGAATTGTATCACAGGTTTGTAAGTACAAATCCTCCAGTGGTGTATTCAGAGGAGTGTAACTGTCAAACATTAGGTTCTTGCGCTGCGGGCCATGATTTTGATCTCGTTTCCTAGTTTGTTTCACGCTCTCTCTTAGCCGAGTTTGTTTGTTTTTAACGTTCAACTGAAATTTTTCGAGGCTCTCGCCGGACTGTTTGATTCATTGCTTTGGATTCCTTCCGTACTTGGTCCTGCATCAGTTTGCTTCCTAGACTGTTTCGCATCTTCCCGTCTCAGGAATTGAGCCGCCTTGGCGTGGAAACGGTCCAATGATGCTGGTGGTTTTCCAGCTAGCCAGCTGCCAAATTCAGAATCGGGGTCGATCCCCTTAGTCAACGCCATAAGGATGGAATTATCGTTTGGATTACTAATCTCCACGCATGCAGTATGGAATCTCTCTAAGTAGTGTCTGAGCGTTTCTCCTGGAGCTTGAGTGAGACTAGACAAAGTGTTGACATCTTTGGGCCTTGCGACGTGCATGCAGAATTGCTCAACGAATTTTATGGCCAACTGGTCGAATGAAGAGATGCATCGAGGTGGCAGTCGAGTGAACCACATGGTAGCGATGCCCCCAAAGGATATGGGGAAACTACGACATTTCACTGCATCGTCAGCTCTGGCAGCGGTCATTGACCATTCATATTTCAGAATATGATGGTTGGGGTCGGAGTTTCCTTCGTACATGGGTAGAGTTGGCATTCTGAATCGCCGTGGAGGTTCAGCAGTAAGGATATCGTCCGTGAAAGGAGTGTGACTTCGGGAAACTCCCCAATCGTCATTTGTGAATCCCTGGCTCTCACGGATCATCTGACGTATCATAGTTGAAAGATCCGGCATTTGCGTCGGAGTATGATTACGTTCCATACTGTGGGTTTGAACCAGATGTCGTCGACGGTCCAAGTCTTGCCTTCTTGGCTCATAGTCCTCTGGGACGTATGGTTCAGGAGTACGTCCGCTATGACGACGGTCCAGGTTCGACTGATCTTGGACGTCGACCCCTGGTTCAGCCGCAACGTTAATAGTGCGGTATTCTGTAGTGTGGTGAGGGATGGCACCACCTCGGGAGGAGGGGCCGGTTTAGAAACTGGCCGATGGACCAACTCTCAGTTGTCAAACGGTCAGTGTGGGTTGATCACCAGCAGCTGGCATGCGACTCCCATCTAGTCGGGGTCGTGGAGATCGATTGTGATAATCAGAAGATGAAGAACTCTCGCTGGAGGAGCGAGATGCGTGGTTTCTTGTGGATCTCTTTCGCTTCTGGCGATCCAGCTTGTTGATCAGCTCGACGTTAGCACGTAGTTGTTCTGCTAGTTGTTGCCGACTCTGGGTCATCTCTTGGAGTAGTAACTGTAACTCTTGTCGGGTAACCGGACCTGATGGTTCCGAGTGCCCAGTAGCATCTTGATTAGATGGAGGCGGCGGAGCAGGATTCTGTCTATCCTGTTCTTCTTGATTGACAGCGTTAGAGGTGGTTCTCGTACTAACCATCTTGAAAGTTGAATTCCTTTACTAGACATTGTGCAAATCTGAATAGAAGGGAAGGAACTTGGATTTGATGATCTGGATCTTTCTCTTAGATTTATTCAATCCAGTATCGATGACAGATCCAAAGAGCAGGAGAAAATTTGGGTTTTCTCAGTGAAAGCACTAAAGTGTTTGCAACAAAATTGGTCACAACACTCTTCGGGAGTCGTTGAAGTGATAATAATGGAGAATGTAAATTCAAATTGAGTATTATCTAACAAAAACTCCAATCAATAGTAAAGTAAATGCGTAGACAAGTGATTTATAGTGGTTCGGTGTGTTGCCTACATCCACTGTGAATTTTTTTGTAGTTTTATTGATTCTCTTTCAATGATTACAAGTTATGTTTGCACCAAAATTGGTCACAACACTCTTCGGGAGTCGTTGAAGAGATAATAATGGAGAATGTAAATTCAAATTGGGTATTATCTAACAAAAACTCCAATCAATAGTAAAGTAAATGCGTAGACAAGTGATTTATAGTGGTTCGGCGTGTTGCCTACGTCCACTGTGAATTTTTTTTACAGTTTTATTGATTCTCTTTCAAAGATTACAAGTTGTTATAGCAATCAACAGCAAGTTACAACTGGAAATTCGAAATCAACAGCGATGTTATGATGTAAGATGATGGAGATCTCGATCCGGTAGAGTCTGGGCGCTTGAGAGTCGAAATATCCCTTTTCTGTTGATTCTGGGGCTCTATTTATAGGTGTAAGATGCTGATATTTCGCTCAAAAATCGGGAGACCACTTCTGGCACGTGAGGGGGCCCACGCGCCCGGCCTCAGGAAACTTGGGCCCACTTTGGCATCGATTCGAACTCCATTCGAATCGATCATGAATTCATCCTATCGAGGTGAAATTTGGTGTGGACATTCTTCAAAATGTATGCAAGCTTCTGTGAAAATTTCGTGGCATTTGGATCAGTGGATTGAGAGATATGATGGATTCAAGATGAGATTCATTGCGTGGCTGTTTGGTTCGAAACCATCCTTTCGAATCAATGGTTTCGAATCGATGGTGGCACGTGTCTTCGTGTTGACGTGGAGCGCACACTTCGCCTCGATCCAGGTTTTGCTCCGAGTTGACTGCTTCGACTCCATATATCTCGGCGCATTCGAACCGATGAAAGACATGTCACCATGGCTAGTTGACTCAGTGGATTCGAACGAAGCTTCATTGATGGATTCGAACAGGGCTTCACAGATGGGTTCGAACAAGGCTTCAACGGTGAGTTTGAACACGGCTTCATGGATGGTTTCGAACAAGGATCCAATGATGGGTTCGAACAAGGCTCCATCGATGGAGTTGAATGACCGATGCTTGATGGATACGAACTTTGTAACTTCTCCATGGATGCGAAGTACATTGATGCGAACTTGAACCCTTTGATGGATTCGAAGTTGATGGAGTCGAACCCGAGGTACTTCAATGGATTCGAAGGTGATCGGTTCGAAACGGTGTTTGGTGATGGGTTCGAAATTTAGGTTTCTCCCTTCAAATTGAATCGATCATAACTTGAGCATATGAACTCGGATTGACATGAAATTTGAGATGCGGACTTCTACGACCTTTCTTGTCATGTCCTATTAATTGTAGCTTAATCTGGACTCGGACAAAATTCAGTGATATCCATAGCGAAAGGAAGTATGACCAATCTCTGAGACGAAATGTTCTCCGTTTTCGATCGATCTTTTGGTATCGCGGCTTTGCCAAAAAGCGAGATAACAGCATACAAATATTTTGAAAGCCCATACAATATACATATATCATTTGTATGCATTACCAAATCTAATTGCTGTTTACATAAATTTCACTTCTAAACTAATATATCTCACTTGACCTCTCAATTGTGGACTCCTACCCCGTTCCTTGATAGAAACCTATATTCTTCTTACATAGTCATATACTATGATAGAAAACTTTAGAATCATATCAAAATTCTATATCTAGTTTTTGTCATAGAGAACCGAGCAAAAACTCCTAACTTAGACGGGAGTAAATCACCTTGTAATCCATATACTCAAATCCTAGATCAAGAACTGGTATGCAAATAAATTGATCTACGTGCAACTTATGTACTTTATTCAATTGGTTTCTTTAACTACACGGATTACTTTCCATTCTAGTTCACATTCATTACCACTTGTAGTATCTCTTACGTAATACTAAAATCACTTATGAATCATTTCATCAAATTTACCTTAAATTATTTGAACATTACATAACTTAAGTTTATATCCGTATAATACTCCAATACATCCTCAAAGTATATGTTCATTTTACTCAACATGAATATTCAATCAATTGAAAACTTGTTTAAATTCTACCAGCTATCCCACTTTTTGGTCAAAACTGGAATATCAACAAGTTGGCAAGGAATGATGGATATCGGGATTGGAGATCGATTGGAAGCAAGGCGGCGATCGATGTCGTCAAAATTTGGTTGAACTCCGATCGGGACGAAATTGATTGGAGATGATGATAAGAATTAGGAAAGGCTATGTTTCAAATTTCAGGTTAATCGGAGTTCATATGAAGGAGTTATGATCGATGCAAGGTAGGAAAGGCATGCGGTTCGAATCCATCGAGGGGTCAAGGTGGTGCTCATTTCGAATCCATCAGATTCGAACCCATCAGGCTTTGTTCAGTTCGATTCCATCAGGTTCGCATCGGTCGAAGGCATGGCGCAAGGATGGTTCGAATCGATTCACTTCGTATCGATCAGGAAGTGATGACATCGAATCGATACACTTCGTATCGATTGGCATGGGCGAGACTCGGTTGCTTCATATCGATCCGGCATAGATACGAGGATGTTATTCATATCGATCAATATGGATATGAACTGTGCGTTCGTATCGATCAAGTGGGAAAGGTAGATGGATCTTGGCTCGATGGCTGGATTTGGATTAAATAGAAAGGCGCATGGAGTTTATTTCAAATCGATGTACTTCGCCTCGATGTAATATGATGGAATGGATGCACGGACGTTCTTCGTATCGATTAGTATTGGATTGATACGAAAGGGAAGTGTTTCGATTCTAGCTGAGTAGTTCGTACCAATTGTTTGTGAGTCGATGCGAGGGAAGCGTTCAGGAAGGATACGTTGGGAGTCGGCTGAGTGGGTACGAAGTAATGGATACGAAGTTGTAGATACGAAGGATTCAGGAGAAACCTTCGTATCGATCGTACCAATAGATGCGAAGGGAGCAGTCAAAACGAGCACGAATCAATGGATGCGAATACCACAATGCCAGGTGGAAACGAATATGTCAACACGGCGAAATCTCCAGAGTGACTCTATCAACTCGGCAAAAAATGTGGATCGATGCAAAGGAGGCACGCCACGTCAACAAGCTAGCGCGTGCTTGGATCGGTTCGAAGCACTGGATTCGAATCCATCGATTCGAACAGAGCATTGCTACCAGAACCTTAATCTCGTATTGATCATATCTCCCAAACCGTTAATCCAAATGCTATGAAATTTTTATAGGTGCTTACGTGCATATTGAAGAGTTTTCTCACCAAATTTCAGCTCAATTGGATGATTTCTTGATCGATTCGAATGAAGTTCGAATCGATCCCAAAGTGGGCCCAATTTCTTGAGGCCGGGTGCGTGGGCCCCCCTCAAGTGCCAGAAGTGGTCTCCCTGATTTTACGCGAAATATCAGCCTCCTACACCTATAAATAGAGCCCCAGGTCATTCAGAAAGGGAGAAGGGGAATTCAAAAGCGGCAAGACTCCGCCGGATTCATTTCTACATTTCAATACTGCTATTGTACTGGAAATTCTCCAAATTTACTACGGTAATCATCTGTAATCATCAAGTTTAATCAGTAAAAGGATAAAAACTTTAGAGTGGACGTAGGCCAGAGATAGCCGAACCACTATAAATATCGTGTCTTTGTTTATTATTTCTGGATTGTTGTTTGCTATCTACTTAGATCTGTGATTTGTGTTCGAATATTGCTGACTGGTATTCATACACTGGTGCTTTCACGGTATTTGGGGTTCGTGACCAATTTTGGCGCGAACACTACCATCTTTTCAAATCAAGCATTAATTGAACTTTTATAAACACTTAGCATCAAATTCTATCATCTACTGAGTTCAAGTGTTATATAAATCATCTTTATGTTTTTCATAAAACACTTAGCTTTAATTTGTTATATAAATTTTGAATTTTGATGGTCCAAAATCATCGAAAATTACATTCCATTTTAATAGTGAAAACTATCACCCAAACATTAATTACGATGCATTGATTATTCAATCCTAATGCATAAGCTATATATGTCCATAATATAACTTAACAAAAAAATTGAGAACGAAACACCCGATTTTCATTTCCATCATTTTCAAATATATGTAATTATAACTTTTGTATACTAATCATACTTTCGATATCTGATTCAAAATCTATTTTACTAAAACAACTTTTAGCAAATTATAATATCCCTAACTTTGAAACTCGAAAATAAATGTCGATGATGTTGTAGTCATTACCAGAATCATTTTCTAGCGACATAAGTGAGTTTAGTACATCCAAACCATGCCTTTCGGACTTAACCAAAATCATTACCGAAACTGTGTCAAATACTTCGTAAATATTACTAAGTACCATGATATTAATTTATAAACCAATTCCCAAATATTCACTTTCAAATAGTACTAGTATTATTATCCGAAAACTTAGAAAACAAATTTCTAGAACATCGGGATTTAAGTTCTCAAATTCTCTGTTAAATTATTTTCATATTTATAACTATACTTACAAACCATATTTATATAAGTCACTTTCTTATGTAAAACTATTTCACAATTGTATATCCTTATTTAGATTATAAAAAACAACTCTTGTTAAAATTAAATTTCAACCCAACATTATCATAAAATGTCTTATAGTCAAACTGTGAAATTTAATTCATAAGGCGTTTGTTTCAATTTTCTCATAATTTACCGCCTATCTAATACATAGAGTGAAAAGGCAAAACTACTCATAAGGTGGTCGAGCATAAATAGTCAACCAATAAATGATTAACAAAATATTATCATTTCTTAACCAACAAACGCATCATAAATTAGTATTTCAACTTGAAAGTTATTTTTTATATATAAAATATAATCCTAGGGAAAATTATTTCATTTACCAATTTCAAAAACAATATTGTATTGATTTTCCTAGTCCAAGTGTTTAGAGATCCCTGTCAATAAGCAGGCAACACGTATTAATCAGAATCCATAAGCCACTCTACAAACCAATCAACACAATACACAACATTGTTATAACAATAACAAATACACACTCTCATATATATACACACACACACACACACACACACACACACACACACACACACAAACACACACACTTAACTCATAATAAGGCATTCCATTACCCTATCTCTCAATAAGTTATACCCACTAAAGCCTAGGTTCTCGCTTAACTTTCAGCTCTGATACCACATGTAACGATCCGCCTTTTCAAACCTTAAATGTTGACACACGGTATTCACGTGCTGAGCACCCAAGTGCCCGAAAGGCAATTGTTATGGTAAAATAAAAAGCAAAGGAAACAGAACAAGAAAGAATAGAATACGATATCAAAATCTCACATGCAGAATGATAATAAATAACATCTCGCAAGGACTTTACCAAAAAGCAAACCTTTATATACTTACGTTATCGAAGAAAACTAACATATCACTAGCCTGGACAATTACAATATCATATCCTCACATACGTTGATAGGTACAAACCAGAAAATGCAATGTAAAATAAATATGATAAGAAATCATCAAGCTCTCTCCAAGAGCTCCAATGAACCACGGCAAAATGTAGAAACATACTCGAGATGACCCAAGCATTAAGAAAATAACACCGGAATCAGTCTGGTAAACCAGCGTGAGAAACTCAAATCATATAGATTTACTATACCTTAAAACCATTCAAAATAAGGGTATCTCGTAAGACCAGGTCACCAATAAACACGAAGGGGTTTCTACCTTATGATAACCAAACCATTTATAGAGATATGGTGATATTTCAACAATGTCTAGGGTGTAGAATATAAATATTAATCATAGCTAAAATATCTATATTGATTACATCTAGCATAATAGAGGTAGAACCAAAATCGATAAGGCAAGTAAGCATCTGGATTTTCCATTGGTGGTATCCTATATAGACTAAGGCCAATCTCCTGACAATGGTCAGAAAGTACCTTCCAAGCACTGTATATCTCTAGGTAAAATTTATCACTAAGGTAAACACAACTAGTACACGCATGAACGATTGATCCCGAACCACGTGGAACCAAGTACCATCAACCCCTATCGGCCAACAATCGATAGGTATCTCTAGAAATGGAACTAGTATACTCTATTGTGCAGCAAAACCACAAGTGGTGCGTCCTACATCGTTTTTTGTCATTTCTGATGTTGAGGTCGCATTTTGCATCTTTCACATGAGTCTTCATCACTCGAATAGAACAGGAATCCCCAATGGATTCCAACATCTCTAACAGATCTTGAAACCATACAAGGATCCCTAAACAGGTCTCGAAATAGCCCATAGGTTCCTATATCTCAACAGATCTCGGAATCACACATGGATTCCAACGTCCTGAATAGATCGTGAACATCTACATGTGTTCAAATGTCTTAAAAACAGATCTTGAATCTTCATATAGATTCCAACATCTTGAACATATCCACTTCTAAGTGATAGAACATGTATCTCAACCTTGAATTGGTTTAGAACACTTGTCAATCCCAGTCTCTTCAAGACTGAACCATCGAATTTGGTCATTCAATAATAATGGGAGTAATCGCTTAAAGGAAACTAAGTCCCATGTATTATCCATAAACAAGTAACACACAAAGCATGACCAAAACACATAAGCATGATCAAGTCATATAAATGACTTTTATTCTCTTTTTAATTAATCTTTCTTTATTAATTAAAATCCTCTTTTATTTGTAAAACTCATTTTTACTAAAAAAACTCTTTTACAGATGAAACTCCATTTATTTAATTAAACTTCACTAAATGCATTTCGATACTTTCAAAAGTATTCATATACTTATCTCAAATGGTATAACTATATTCACAAACCATTACTAAGATTTATTGCTTTAAACCTTTGCTTTTTCTATTTTTTCCAAAAGATTCATCACTCGTTATTTCCTTCAAAATATCCATTTTTAGGGATCTAAGTATTTTCACAAATCCATTCAAAATGTTTAAGAATTATGTTACCTAAACAATGCTATTGCAAACCCAAAACTATTTCGCTTTTGCTCATCTTTAAATCACCCTTTTAAAAATCTATTTACATTTCTATGTATAATCAAAAATTGTTAAAGAGGAATGCGATTAACACATTATCACAACAAACCCAAAGCTATTTTGTACCTATTATTCTCTTTAAAATCCCATTATTAAAGATCTAAGTATATCCCTAAACTCATTTACAATATTTTACCACTTTAAAATATTATCCAAGGGTTTAGAAACAAATGTTACTAAAACACTATTTACAAAAAAACCAAAAAAAATTCACCATTTCAGTATTTTTAAACTCCATTTTCAAGATCCAATCGCTTTCTAGAATTATATTTAAATGGGTCAAAACAAATGTTGCACAAACATCATTACTACAAACCAAAATCACTTTTATACTTTCCATTTACTTTAGAATATCCATTTTAAAGTTCTAAGTACTTCTTCATTTTATTAAACAAGGTTATGTACCATTTTAACCAATTTTACAAAATAATCCATTATAAACCATTTGTAAAATATTATAATATAAAATCCTTTTGTTTCTTTAATAAAATCTTTAATAACTTTTGAAACCATATATTTACTAAAAATATACTTTTAAAATACTTATACTATATTTCAAAAACTTTTATTTGAAACACCACTTAAAATTCTATTTTATAATTTAAAACCATCATTTTAAAAACCCATAACTGATTTTTAGGAATATATTTAAATCTTGATAATTTCCCATAATAATTATACTAACTGTACTTATTAATCAATATAAAGAAGCCCCAGGATGTCTTCCAAAGTTAACTTCAAAATCGCAGATTACAGCGATTTCAAAATGCATCCATCATAATCTTTTCTCTTCTACTATTTATAACTTCCATTTCTAAATTCGACAAATGCTCAAACCAATTCCATTTACTCCTAACACAACAAAATGTGTACAGAACAACCCAACATATATATCCTATATATTTCCACTTTATATTGCATGTTATCCAATTTATCCAATTTAACATATGTCAGTTATTAAGGGTTTCAAAGCATGTTATAATGACTAAATCATTTCAAATATATATAATGCACTATCACTTCTCACAAAGCCATATCAAACATGTAAATAGTGTGTTTAAGCCAAGATGCATGTTTACAGAATCAAACTGTAATGACCCGAAATTTTCACACCCGAAAATTCCAGATAGCTACGAAAAGAAGAAAGAGATAGACGAAGAAGAACAGAAACATTAACATCTCACATTGGCAGCGGATAAAATATAATAATAAATAATAATAGCTTAAAAAGAATACTATATTTGTCGATTACATTTTAATACGTCAGAGTTTCATATAACACTCAAATGCTGGTCATATACAATCAATTTATCATAGAATTACAATAATATAATTACAGCAGAAATATTATATGCGTTTTTGCCATCCAGCTCGCCTCCTGAGCTCCAGAACGTCTTACCTGAAAATCTGTAATACTCGTTCTGACTCGAGCATTACACCAAAGTAACACCCAGGTCAGGCTGGAAACCAGCGTGGGTAAACCCAACTAACATAGAATATAAGCATACAACTTATATAGAACCCGGGGTAACTCAAAGCAATTCACAAGCCACAATTTTACTATAAACATCACCGATTTCACCCATCAATTTCTAATTACCGAATTTAGACTAAATAGTCCAATTCACTTAAATCATTTCTTTCCAGCCAATAGATTTTACATAACCATCTATAAACATTTAAAGTTGTTTTCGGGTATTCTCTAATGCCCGACACCGGCCTCTTCGAGTTTCAAGTCATTCTAACACAAATTATCCAAATGAAATACACAACATTTCATATCAGAGATATCATCTCATTCAAAGCATCCAATTATCAATCAATCATACTTAAGCAAATTTTATCACTTCCAAATTAATTCATTTGATTCCAATTGAATTCCTAACCTCGATTACTTGGATTCCTTCAATTAACATTTATTAATTCCAAATCAGTTAATAAATCAACCCTTTAATTCTTCTTAATTAATTACCCTGGATTAATAATTTACACATTACATTCAAGTAATTATCCTTATTTAATTTCACGATTTTAATTCTTCTTAACCAAAGTCAATAACCAATCTTAATTACTTACATTAATTCTTATGGATTAATCAATTCCGATTTATCGATCTTTAATCATATCATAAATTAGTAATTAGTAATTTCAAAATTGTGTTTAATTAATTCTTTTCTTCTAAATTAATTACATTAATTAAACCACAGTATTAATCATACTTGATTTATCTCCAACTGAATTATCTATCCTTTTATATACTTCATTAGATGAATCAATTTAACCTTAATTAGCCGTCTTAATTAATCCCTTGATTAATCACACCAGTAATTATATTTTATTAATTTCATTAAGTAATTATTTATTAATCATCAAATGATTATTCTGAATTACTTACACTTAATTATTTAACTTAAAACTTAATTTATTAATTCAAACCCTTCATTACTAAATTAATTAACCCAATCATTAATTAATTTGAATTAAGTAAATTTTCCATTTTTAATTATCCCACTAATTAAACGAATCACAAATCATTAAGCCCTTATCAACATTAAGGTGAAACATTTCCTTATTTATGACTTAAGTTCAAAACAATTTACAATCCAAATACTTCGAGTTAAACCACAATTAACTCGAAAACCAACCAAAAATCCAAAGTCACATCTTCATCAGCACATATCCAGTCAATTTAATCATGCAGCCAAATACATAAATTCAACCATTTAAATTTTAAATAGATCCAACAGAGTGAGATTTACTCACCTTTGGTTTTTATTAGCATCCATTCCTAAATCCAGCTTGCTTCTTCTCAAATTTTGACCTTGTACAAATATTATATGATTTTATTAATATTCGAAATAAATCGAATAATCAATTGTCATTTATTAACTTAAATCTAAACTAATAATTTGGTTTTAAACTAATAATTTAAATTTTAAACAAATTTGTTTTTTAAAAAAAAAATATTTTAGTGGCTGAAATAATCAAATAAGTTTATTAAATAGACTAGACACCGTAGTATATTATTTTTAAATTAACCAATAGCCTTGAAATATGAATATGTATATTTAATTTTATTTTCTTCATTTAAAACTACGTGTATACTCAGAAAAAATAACCCATAGATTTCAAATTTTTATTTTTATATAATCCTTTAACATCTTTATAAAATTTCTATATATTTTCTTTTATTTTTTTTCAAACCTTACTGAAGAATTTTTTTTTCTGTTTTCCATAAATATATGTATTATACCTTTTTTTCTTCTTTCTTTACTGTAAATATAATTTATTTTTCCAGCCATCACAAATTTAAACTTCCATCTACAGTTATACGTTTATTAAATCAGAAATAAAAGAAAAGAAAAGGAAAAAAAATGAAACTGACCATCATACGCGAGCGCACACTGCTTCCTCACGGTCTCAATCGAGGCCCTCCTAGCCGTCGCCTTCCACGAATCCATGTCCTACCTCCCCGTGCAAACTCCACGCCTTCGCTTCCATCTCGAACTTGTCCAAGTCGCCGTCTCATCGCTACGATCACAAATCCCCAATCGCGAGTACCAACTCACCGTTGCCTTCTCCCTCTTTGGTCGCGTCTGCACGATTCACTCCCTATTGTTACTTTTTTTTCCAATTGCGATTATGTTAGAAACTGGTCCCATTGTGGCTAGGTTTAAGCGAACAAGAAAGGGAAGAACAGCTTCGTTCGATCTCGAATTGGAAGAGGACGCCGCTTCTTTGATAAGAAACGAATTTGGATTCGTTTGTGATAAGGATTTCGATTTTTTTATATCAAGAGAACTCGGTTTTCATCTGATATTAACCCAGGGATGAAAGGAAAAAGAAGTCGCATGATTTAAGAAAGAAGCAAGCGTATCGGAGAAGGCAAAGCCTTGATTTAAAAGGTTAAAATATTATTTAATTATAAATATCTCACTTTACCCAACTCAAAACTTCGAACCACCATCGAGGCATGCCGCTAAGCGATTATAAGGTTTTACCCGTGTTCTGAACACAATGGAATGAGTTTCGAAGGCTAACTCGATCATATGCGCGAGTTACGGAAGTAAACGGACAATTTTAAATTAAATCGATTAAAATAGTTCTAAGCGTTATGAGTTGCCAGGGTCAAACGACAACTCTGATTGCTACGAAAATTGAAATCCAATAATAACTAACTATTACGGATCCAATGGAACTGGTTTCGTCGAATTCCAAGATAGTGCCTCGGAAGGCTATTTTTAAATTCAATTTAAATGATATTATTAAAACTGAACAAATCATCTTTAAATTAAATTTCAACCATTCTATTATCTTCAGTATCGTCGTAATAAATTTTATAAGCCTTCAAATTATTTTTAAACAGGCTTAGAGGTTTCTGATTCAATAATTTACCCAACATCAATTATTAGATTCAGTATTTAAACTATATAATTCAATGATTTAATTATCAAGTAAATATTGATACTTGGGATTCAAGTAAAAATTAACTTTTAAATATTTAAAAATCAATTAAATATTCCAATTTAAATTGTTAAAAATTCCGGGCCATCACATTCCTTCCCCCTTAAAAGAATTTCATCCCCGAAATTACTAGTTAGGAAGAATGGACCAATACCCGTTTACTTATCCCAAAACTCACAATTCAACATCCTACCAACTATCTTTTATTAATGACCCACTATCACCTTAACTAACTTCCCAAAATCTTATAGTTTCAAATACTATCCTTTTTGTTCAATCATATAAGTTTCAATCTAAAACCAAATTTGGAATTATCAAAATTTTCTCAAAATTTTTCTAACTACCTAAATTTCCGAAATTTTTTGCCAGCGTCTCCTTTGCGCGGCTAGCCGGTACAACTACAAAATGCCTCTACGGGCTCCCAAATTTCCAAAAGAAAACAAAAGCCAAGTGGCTACATCAAAAAACCCAATCCAATTTCATCTAGAAATTTAAATACGTACCTTTTTTTCAGGCAATACAAATTTATCTTTTGGAATCAAATCAAATTCCTTTCCCATTAATACCCGCATATTTTACTTAGCAACAATATTCAATCATAACCTTTCAAGTCCTTTCAAACATTTCCTCACATATGTTTTCATATCCATTTCTATTCAACTAGGTTTCCCCACTTCATACGAATTCAATTTACTTTTAATCTTGAATGTTGAATTTTATCTTTCAATTATATCTGATTCATATTAGTTTCATTTACTAATTTACTTTGGTTTCAAATTTGAAATTGTTTTGTTGTTAATAAAAATTTTCACAAAAATTTCCATAAATTTTCTAACTCCCAAAATTTTCGAAAATTTTTGGCAGAGTCTCTTTTGTACGGAGGAGCTTTTGCAATTTGACAAGAGATATAAATATATATACATCGACCCACACGGTCGGAAAAACCAAAAACAGTTCATATTTCCTATTTTTATTGCGTAGGCGTACCTTATTTAGCATTTTAAGCAAGCAGCGTATTAATTTTAGCTAATAGAACAACCAAATCCAGCCAAATGGTTTCCCGGTACCTGTACTTACTCAATTTAAATATGTAAGTGCCATATATTGAAAATCTATTAGCATTTCACTTATTTTCAATAGCTAAACAAATGTATATCATAAGCAACAAGCACCGAAACGCTTTCCATAAGCGATTTATATAACTTTAAAGCCAATTCAATTGCCTTCTATCAATTCATAATCCATTTTATCCAGTTTCAATGGTTTGCAACTCAATTTCTTATATCCAGTCGATTTTTAATCCAAACAATCTCATATTCACTTCAATTAGTTCTAAAACCAATTTATTTAATCTCTGTCAGCTCACAGAAATTTAATTACTTTTGTTTACGCCAAATGACAATTATTGTTACGCAATTCAGACGATATTCGCTTAATAAAGTATCTATTTTAATTTATAACTACTTCAAATTAATTTCAACTCATTCTGTATTTAATTCCATTTCATTTCTAAATTATCTACCAACCATTCATTGCATTTCATTTTATTTCCGCATTAGATTCATGCAAAACAATTTATTAAGCTTGGCACATTCAAACTTATAAATTAATGACCATTTCCAAATTAATTTAATCCAAGCTTTATTTAATGGGCTTTCACTCTTATTCGAAGCCAAACTTCCATAAATTTTAAACTTAAGTGAATTTACTTTAGTTTATTCCAACACCAAACTTAAGTTTGATTCTATTTGATTCTCATTTAATCAACTTCCATTAAATTCAGTTAGCCCATCAATTTTAATTTTAATTTCAAATTCACCTTCTCAATTTATCAAAATAATATCCAAGCACATACTTAACTCATTTATACTTCAAATTAATATACCACCAAATTTATGTTCAGTCAGATAATCCAACACAACTTGATTTAGTTTTTTTTTATTCAATCAGGCTTCATCCCATTATTATTGACTTCAATTAACCAATTTATCCACCCTATTTTAAATTTTAAATTCACGTGCTTAACTCATTTCGAATTTATTTTATTAATACAAAGTCATTCTTAATTTATTCTATTCACTTGGGTTTTCTTTGTTCTCAAACCATTTCTATTTAATTCACTTCCATTTCATTCGTCAACACTTCTCTTCTATCTAATTTACTTGCAAATTTCATTAAATATTATTTAAATCACCCTTGAATTTTATTTGTAATTCAAACCATCCCATTTTTCAATCCAACTCTATTTTATTTTTATTTTTATTTTTACAACATCTCTTCTAATTTATTTCATTATCAAATCCAAGTCGAATTCTATTTACAATTTGAATTCATTTTCAAATTCCGTTATGAACTTACAATTCATTTTATCAGAGTTAAACTTTATTAATATACTCTATCGAATAATTATTTAACCAATTAGCTTTCTTCCAACTTCTAAATCAGTATTCGATTTTAATTACAAATCACTTCATTCAAATTTCAGTTTGGATTTCCCTTTTTATTTCCTTAAAATTCCAACACTATTATTTAAAAAATTTGGAAATGCTTTTAAATTCACATCATACAATTAAAATTACTCTTTATAAAAATACTTTTTATAACTCTATGTCTCAATCAGTCCATTCTTGTTCTCACAAAAATTCAGTCATACGTCGATCAGGCGTAGGACTGAAAATCTATAAGTACTTGGTAAACCCGTTTTTAACACCCAGTGAAAATACTTGGAAAATAATTTTATTGAAAATATAGAAAACAGTTTTTGAAAATAGAGGAAATATCTTTGGCGAGAATGCTCTGGAAATCATCACCGCCATCCATGGTCACAGTTACATCCAGGGTTACGTTGTCATCGCAGCAAAAGTCCATGTAACTGCAAGCTTTCCGCGGCCTCTCGATTACGCCATGGATCCCACACAACAGATCACAGTTACATTCCAGGGTTACGTTGCCGTCACAGCAAAAGTTCATGTAACTGCAGGCTCTCCGTGGCCTCTGATTTTAGCCGTCGAAATGAAAATTCTCCACTCCTACATAGGTCGCAGTCTACCGATATAAAATCAAACGCAGACTATTGGCTCTCAGCGGCACACACGACTTTCGCTATGTTATACCATAGGTCGCAATTACATCCTGGGTTACGTTGCCATCGCAGCAAAAGTCCATGTAACTGTTGGCTCTCAACGGCACACACGAATTTCGCTATGGTATACTCAACTCATAATCCTCAGGAACTAGTTTTGTACGGTCTCCTCACAGGATCAACTATAGAACCACCCTAGGGCTCAAGGCAGCACCACCCGGTGGCACTCCTAAGAAGTTCATTTCAAGGGAGCGCCTTTTTCCCCAGAGCCATTATCAAAACACTTTATACTATACATATATAGTATCTTCAAATCATACACCTAGTATGATCACATACAAAGCTCCTTTACACAAAATCGATTATCCCAAAATCGATAATTCACAAACTAGGCTTCCCAAATTTTAATATTGATTTTACCCAAAAATCAAAAGCCTTTCCAAATCCAAAGGTTCCCAAAACCTTTTTCCAAATTCCTCATAATATCCTTTATATATATATATATATATATCCACACACACAGATATATATAAACTTTAAAAACTTTGGATCTTTTCAAACTTGTATAAAACTCCTTTTATACTTCAAACACCTTCAAAAATCCTTTTCTTCCGGCAATAGATTTAACAAGGAAAGATTTATCTTATATAACAAAGATATATAACTTTGTTTATCCAAAATCAAATATTCAGATTTGATTACTCTTTCCAATATCAATTCCATTCAAATCTGTACGATGTACACATAACATCCGTACGCTATACCAATCTAATCGCTCACTCGATCACACAATTTCACTTCCGAACTAGTATCGTCCACCCGACTTCCTAGTGCGGACACGGATCTGGTTTCTTGATCAGAAACCGTCATTCTCCTTGTATAGACATAACTATGATAAAGAATATCCATAACCAATCAAAAATCCATATCCAGGTTCGCCGTCGAAAATCGGGTGAAAAATCCCAACTCGGATCGATAAACTATCTCGAAATTCTGTGCTCGAATCTGGATCAAATCACTATGCGAATAGAATAATATACGTACATTCCACGTATTTAACTTCCTTGATTCTTAGCCAAATCAATTTCCTTTCTATTCACATGTCCTCTAATCCCAATTCACTTATTTACAATTCCCTAAATTCACATTATTATCACTTCAATCCTTATCTCAGTTGGGTATCTAAATCAATAACAGTTTGAACTCCGACCAGTTTAGAAAATAGTTTGAAAAAAGATAAGTAGTTGAAAAATAATTATTAGTTTGCAAAATAGCTATAAAATAGTTAACTAATTGTAAAATAGTCGAAAAATTGTTGAATAGTTTCAGGAATTTTAAATAATTGCAAAATAGTTGTAAAATAGAAATTAGTTTGTGAAATAGTTGAAAAATAGTAATTAGTTTAGAAAACAGTTGAAAAATCGTTAAATAGCTCCAAAAATAATTGTAAACCAAGTATAAAATAATTTGGCTTCAAGAAAGAAAAGTTGTATATATTAAATAGCCTAGAAAAATAAGTTTATATTAAAACAGTTTATATTGAAAATAGTCAAGAGTCAAACTATTCACTTTGACACAATTCCAACTTGAATAACTTCAATTTCTATTAAAATTTATTTAAACCCAATTCAAGTCGAATCAATCTTGATTCCCTTCCTAATTTAAATCAAATTCCATTTAATTTTAATCATGTTCAACTTATAATTATAAACTCAAATTATTCCAATCAATGTGAATTATTATCAATTGATCCCATTCCAAATTCAAATCATTTCAAAATAGTCCAATTTAATTTCCCATTTAAATTTTTAAACTTATACATCTTCAATCACCAATCCACTTAATTCAAACCAATTTCAATTTCAATCTTGAATTTAAACTCTCTCGAATTATATAAATTCGAGTTAAATTTTCAAAGGTTGGTTTATCTTTTTAAACCAAATTAACTTTTATTCAAAGTTTTTAATCAATTTAATTTCTGAGTCCTATTTTCAAAATTCCGTTTTAAATTATCTTAACTTATGTATTTTAAGGTTCAAATAAGAGTTCAATAAAATTTTATTTTAAAATTTTATTTTATTATTTAATTTTATCTTCCAATTTGAAGCCAGTTCTTAAACAAGTTTATTTTCCAATTCAATTATTCAAATTTATTTTATTTGTACAATATCATTCTCAATTTAAAGATTTTTATAAACAATAGAATGATATCATCCAATTCATTTTAAAACGTCCATCCATTTCCAATTTTTAAATCTCAAACCTGTTTTGAGATCACACAAACTACCAATTCAAATTAACCATTTAACTTTCCAAGTTAAATTCCAATTTCATCTTAAAATCTCAAATTCAAGTTGTTCATTCAAACCTATTTAACTTCTCCTAAGTTAAATTCAATTTACTTCATCCAGTCAACCTTACTCAATTTGAGTTCCCGCTTCAAACTTCAAAATTCTTTCCCTCTTATAAGTTCAAAACTTATATCATTTTGGGTTGTTTTTTTTTACATCACACTTCAGGGAAAAAATCATAGCTCAACCTCTTAGAGTTTATTTCAAATTATCTTTGATATCATATATATCCATACATGAATACATATTTATTTCTTGGCCCTCCCATCCATGTTTTAAAATTTAAAACTACCTTTGGTTTTAAATTCAAATCAAATTTCAAACAACCCATTGTTTACAACAAATCCTAGTTATCGATATAATACTTATTATTATTTTTCATTACTTTGAAACAAAATTTTCAAATTCTGGGATCAGATTTAGAATTTCATTTTCAATCCGTTAAATTTTAGTTTGATTGTATTTCTATTTCTACTAAATTTCATTCCAATTCAAGACTTCAATTTGGTTGTATTATATTACTTCTAAATTTTCATTTCAATAAATTTAGCAACCAATCGCTTTAATATTTATTAGAATGAAATATTTCTTTATGTATATCGAAATATACTTTTATATAAAATCATTTAAAGCCTTTATATAAGAAAATAACAAGTACGCTCTCATACACACACACACTCAACTCATTCTAGAGTACTTCGGACTCTATTAAATGAGTAATCCCCACCAGAGCCAAGGTTCTCGCTTAACCTTTCAGCTCTGATACCAAATGTAACGACCCGAAATTTTCACACCCGAAAATTCCAGATAGTTATGAAAAGAAGAAAGAGATAGAAGAAGAAGAACAGAAACATTAACATCTCACATTCGCAGCGGATAAAATATAATAACAAATAATAATAGCTTACAAAAGAATACTATATTTGTCGATTACATTTTAATACGTCAAAGTTTCACATAATACTCAAATGCTGGTCATATACAATCAATTTATCATAGAATTACAAGAATATAATTACAGCAGAAATATTCTATGCGTTCTTGCCAACCAGCTCGCCTCTTGAGCTCCAGAACGTCCTACCTGAAAATCTGTAATACTCGGTCTGACCCGAGCATTACACAAAAGTAACACCCGGGTCAGGCTGGAAACCAGTGTGGCTAAACCCAACGAACATAGAATATAAGCATACAACTTATATAGAACTCGGGGTAACTCAAAGTAATTCACAAGCCACAATTTTACTATAAACATCACCGATTTCACCCATCAATTTCTAATTACCGAATTTAGACTAAATAGTCCAATTCACTTAAATCATTTCATTCCAGCCAATAGATTTTACATAACCATCTATAAACATTTGAAGTGGTTATCGGGTATTCTCTAATGCCCGACACCGGCCTCTTAGAGTTTCAAGTCATTCTAACCCGAATTATCCAAATGAAATACACAACATTTCATATCAGAGATATCATCTCATTCAAAGCATCCAATTATCAATCAACTATTCTTAAGCAAATTTTATCACTTCCAAATTAATTCATTTGATTCTAATTGAATTCCTAACCTCGATTACTTAGATTACTTCAATTAACATTTATTAATTCCAAATCAATTAATAAATCAACCCTTTGATTCTTCTTAATTAATTACCCTGGATTAATAATTTACACATTACATTCAAGTAATTATCCTTATTTAATTTCACGATTTTAATTCTTCTTAACCAAAGTCAATAAGCAATCTTAATTACTTACATTAATTCTTAATTTCTTATATTAATTAATTCTTCATAAGTCACTTATGATGGATTAATCAATTCCAATTTATCAGTCTTTAATTATATCATAAATTATAAATTAATAATTTCCAAATTGTGTTTAATTAATTCTTTTCATCTAAATTAATTACATTAATTAAACCACAGTATTAATCATACTTGATTTATCTCCAACTGAATTATATATCCTTTTATTTACTTCATTAGATGAATCAAGTTATCCTTAATTAGCCGTCTTAATTAATCCCTTGATTAATCACACCAGTAATTATATTTTATTAATTTCATTAAGTAATTATTTATTAATCATCAAATGATTATTTTGAATTACTTACACTTAATTATTTAACTTAAAACTTAATTTATTAATTCAAACCCTTCATTACTAAATTAATTAACCCAATCATTAATTAATTTGAATTACGTAAATTTTCCATTTTTAATTACCCCACTAATTAAACGAATCACAAATCATTAAGCCCTTATCAACATTAAGGTGAAACATTTCCTTATTTATGACTTAAGTTCAAAACAATTTACAATCCAAATACTTCGAGTTAAACCACAATTAACTCGAAAACCAACCAAAAATCCAAAGTCACATCTTCATCAGCACATATCCAGTCAATATAATCATGCAGCCAAATACATAAATTCAACCATTTAAATTCTAATAGATCCAACAGAGTGAGATTTACTCACCTTTGGTTTTTATTAGCGTCCATTCCCAAATCCAGCTTGCTTCTTCTCAAATTTTGACCTTGTACAAATATTATATGATCTTATTAATATTCGAAATAAATCGAATAATCAATTGTCATTTATTAATTTAAATCTAAACTTATAATTTGGTTTTAAACTAATAATTTAAATTTTAAACAAATTTGTTTTTTTAAATATTTTAGTGGATGAAATAATTAAATAAGTTTATTAAATAGACTAGTCACCATAGTATATTATTTTTAAATTAAAGTATGGAAAAATATATCTTGTAAAGATATTTTTGGAAAATAGATAATTTGGGAAATTATTTGGAATCTGGTGATGTTGTGCATATCTATTGATAGTTAAATAACCGACTACCAATATTTACCTTTGAATGGGTATTTGTTGTGATTTGCTTGAATTTGAATGCTACACTTATTTTAAAATAAGCGCTCGTTATTCGGTTTAGCCTGGAGAGGACCTTTGGGTCATGAATCCCATTCCGAATAGTGATACGTCATAATGGATAGCATTTGAAGACCGGTGTTGAAGACCGGATATTTTCGAAAACTGAAGGAATACCGTCGAATGTCTCTACATCGCTGATCTCCGATATAGAGATTTTATCACCCTTTGTGATGGGATGTCCAGTCGTGATTAGTGAATATCCGGATTGCAAAGGCTTCTTTGGAAGTGCCTTCGGTTCCCTTCGATCCCGAAACGGACTTGTATGGATGTGTGTCTGGCGTTACAATTTGAGATGTAAAGTTGGTTTCTATCAAATAAATTTCTGTTGATGGCGGAGAATTTATTCTCTTAGCTTAACACCCTTCTCTGTGATGTACGAGCTCAGTGGTTATGTAGTTGATGGTTACTAGTGATACATTCCCAATTTGGTAATGTGGCATACGAAGTGCTGTTGATCTTTTGTTGATCAAAGCATAGCTTTTGTGAAAAGCGTAGCTTTGTGGACGAGCCTTCGTCGGACCTCACAACCCGGTAATGGTCAAAACATGAAAGATGCAGCAAGGTTATAAGGAGTAGCGCCCCTTAAGGTATGTGCATTTCCTTCTAGATAGAAGTGGTATCATGGTACGGAACCCAGATACTTAACTTTTGTGGATGTCGCAAATATGTATGACTTTGTGATTGATGTTGGTTGAGGATCCTCGGATAAAGGTTATTTACAACCGCGGGATGGCATACTCGTGTCAGTAGTTACCTACTTTTGCAAAGGTAACCCGGCCTTGTGTTGGCAGAGATCCGGTTAGGTTCTCGGGGCGTCTTTCCAGAGGGGTACCCATATGGCAATGGAAAGTTCCTTGGCCTGACCATTTGTTGGAAAATCCAAAGAAACAATATAAGTCCTGTGCGGTTTTAGTTGTATAACCTGCCATGAAATGTGGCGCTAACCTGCTATTGAACATGGTAGCTATAGTAGGCATACGATAATGGTCGTATGTTGGCTAAGATTTATATTGTACTTTCGAAAGGTTTTCCACATTGCATTTAAAGTAATAATATCAAAGAAATTTTTCTACGTATCAAGCATGTTTGACTATCATAAGGAGAAATCTCCTTCGATTCTGCGTTTGCAATTGTGTGTGTGTGCGGGAGGCCTTATGGTAGTTTCATTTTCCAAAAGCATTGCGGATCTATTTTAAAATATTTCTTTTTTTTTTAAAAGATAAACTGTTTTATTTTCTCACATCAGTCCCATGACTGACCGGGAGTTTATTGTTCCCTTCCTAAACTCTGGGTGCCCATTATTTTCCACACGGGCAACCTAGAGTCAGGTTATCAGGTTATTTTGGAATTCAGGAGTTGCTGTAGAGATCTGGAGGCAAGCTGGATGGCGTGGCGTATCAACTAGTATATAGTATTTCTTTTCTACTGTTTGTTGTTGTAAACTCTGATAGTGTAATGTAATGTGATGTAATGTAACAAATTGATATAGTTCTTTTGATTTAAAGATTATTCATTTATCCATTATATGTTGTTCCGCTGCGAATTGTGAGATTCTAATATTGTTTCTGTTTGCTTCTTCTTTCTTTCTTTCTTCTTTTACCTCTTCTTCTATATCCCTAATGGTTGGGTTTTCCGGCCTTCGATTGCTCGGCAGTTGATATAGTGGACGTATATGTCGACTTTCGTGAGTCGAAAATCTTAACCTTTACAATGTGGGGCCACCAAACTCCATGTAACGTCCCGCCTTTTCATGCGATTTAAATCAACACACATGTAATTTCAAACCATATGGAAGGACGGATTGTTATGGGGTAACTAAGAAAAACAAAGAAGGAGTAAAACTAACCAGAATCTCACAGTGGAAGGATAAAATATAATAATAAATATACAGTTCATAAAACTGTTTACAAACTATTTGATTCTTCTTTATACAATAAATATCATAGTTCACATACCAATAAATATCAATGCAGCGGAACTAAATTGTGTAGTGGAATAATATAGTAGATAGTAATATTACAAATCTTCGTCTTCGTCCTCCAGAATAAAATCTTCAAATCCTGAAACGCTCGGACTGACCCGAGCGAATTGAAAAGACAAAACACTCGAGTCAGAACTAAAAGATCTTATGTATGTTAAATTAACAGAAATAAATATAAGTGCAGTAACTCAAGAGATGCTCGGGATTTACATCTCCTAAGGATCCGTTAAACTATTTACTATGTAGTATATTTCGCTATTATAATAGTGTCTAATTGTAAAACA
Organism: Allium cepa; assembly: GCA_030765085.1. Lineage (NCBI taxonomy): Eukaryota > Viridiplantae > Streptophyta > Magnoliopsida > Asparagales > Amaryllidaceae > Allium > Allium cepa. Next base: position 104,739,039 of record CM060944.1, on the reverse strand, counting down.
AACTTACTTTTTTCTTAGCATTAAGGGGTTACCCATATAGCCCGTAACACGTAATAGTCCCAGTAGTCCATCCAATATCATAGTCCCTCCTGATCGGGAAGCCACAAGAGGATACCACACGGGCTACGGGAGAAAACCAAACTTGTACAAGGCGCGATAGGGTAGGCGACACGACACAACTAGGTAATGCCAGGGTAGATATACCAATTACGCTTCCGGGTCGGTGGTAACGCGTAGCGCGCAGCTACTGCCCACCTCGAGCCACACCCCTAAATAAAATCAAAAGTGGCCACCGAATCAATCCAAAAGTCAAAGTATAATATCGAAGGGATGTGTCCGATCAAAGGTGCTACCTTATTAACCCGTCGATCACTCCTGTTTTAGCCGCCTTATGTCAACTCATGGGAGTTGGGTCCACGTATTTACCTTACAGGAAACGCCGCCGCCAACCTACTTCATTCTAGAATCTCCACCGTTTACACGGTTGTTAAAGTGGTTTTCAGAGTTGGCAGAGTGTATGACAACTTCCGATCCCAGTCTCTTCAACAACCAAACGTTATTATAACACCGCGGTCTTTTAAAAATAATTTTACTTTCAAAATCAGAAATAAATATCTATTTCAAAATCGTATAAATACGATATCCTTTCCATTGCAAAACAAACTCATTTGATATTATTTTTATAAAACCCAAATCAATAATATCATTTTTATTTCAAATATATTTCTTTTTCCAAAATCACATTGCTTAAAAATTTTAATATCTGGAAACAAAACATTTGGATTACAACTTTCAAAATAAAATGCTTCTAAATTCATAACTTCAAAACCATAACTTCTAAAACTTGAATGGCTTTGGATATTCAACAGTATATAGAATAAAATAGTTGATTTTATATTACTTTATAAAATAAAATAATTTCCGCGACTTACCATTTATTTCATTTAAGGTTAAGTCAAAATCCATAAATTTAAAATCGCTTCCTGTTTCAATAAACCACTTCAGTTTCAATATATTTCAAACTTAGAATATTAAACAATTGGAACTAAGGTCGGAAATTTCTATTCAACAATTTAAAGCCCTATTATTTATTTTGAAATATTGGCATAATAAATCCGAAATCATTTTAAATAAAAATCTAATTTCTTTTAGCTATCAAAATTTCCTCAAATTTATTTATACTAGAAATATTCATTTAATCCATCTTGAATAAAATTTCAGTTATAAATATTATACCTTTCAAAATTTCAAGTTAATAAATTCTACATCAACTTATGAAGTTAAAATCTTAATTAAGCTCGATTCCACATGAATTTTCACTTAACTCCTAATATAAATTGATTTAAAACATTAAACTCTATATATTCTCAATATCTTAATATGCACATAACCATATAATATAAATAATCAAACTCCATTATTCATTTTGTTTATTTTATTTAACAAATTTGTACACATCTTAAATTCAATAATTTAACCTTATATGTACATAAAATAAGATTTATATAAGGTCAAAATTAATATTTATTAAACCGTGTCCTATCCAAAACCATAAAATCCTTTCAAAAAAATAATTTTATATATATACCGCGGTGCCTGTATATAATTTTCTACCCTATGGTCAAGTGATACAGATATTTATCATTTCAATCCGCAATTTAATAATAAAAATGCAGTTGTATATCATTTCAAACCGCAATCCCGAATGAAATGAAATGCATAACAACTTGCAGTTAATATAAATAAACATTCATTCATCCAAATATCAATCGTCAACCATTTTTACAAATCATCATCCAATTAAACAAACATCAATATAGGGCGTATAAAATATAACAGGTAATAAATACAGGTATTAACTAACAGTTTATATTCAATAATATAGTTAATAACTGTTTAACTAGCAGTTTATATGTAAATAAATAAATTTTAACCGTCAATTTATATGCCTTAATAAAATTAATTAACAGTTAAATTAAATAAATGCGATTTAACTGAGATGATGAATAAATTATGCAAACAGTCATAAATAAATTTCTACTCATATCTTAAATCAATTTAACAAACATAAGAAAACTTAGAAGTTGTGAGTGGGTTAAAACACTCACCTTTTGAATTTAAATTGAATTTAAACTTAAAATTTGTGTGACTCCCCACCTATATACCCACACTAGCCAAGAACATTACTGTGAATGCTGTCAACTAGCACGGAGAATAAGGCTGTTGAGGAGCGACCATCCGTGTAATTGCTTTGCACGAGCACCGATATGTCAGATAGTAATAATATAAGTTTTCATCTCAAGAGGAAATCCGACATACAGATACAAACTCAAAGCTATCACACAGTGGCTATGTAAAATCTTTGGAAACAAATGTAGAAATAAACATAACGCAAATCATTCACAGACAATTCATATCACAAAGGCGGAAATAGATATGAATACTACACATAAAAGTGTATATCAGAGTAGTGGTCAAATAAGATCCACAATAATACAAAGGAATAGATACAAGTGCTATACAAAAGAATACAACTATGAGTCTATATCTCAAGTGTATACAACAAAAGCTACTACTAATCTAAGTAGTTAACCAAAAGATCAGATGTAGACGGATAAGGAGTCAAGCTGAAGCACCTGTAAAATCTCGGTCTGACCCGAGTATTATTTAAGAAGAAAATAATAAACGGATCAGTCTAGCTATAAATATCAGATGAAGTGATATATAAGAAGAGGTATGACACAAACATATAATAATCACAATGCCAAGCTGTGATAAATAAGTAATTGAAAATCAACAAAAGATTAATCAATATCACAATAATCTACTCAAGATAAAAAGGAATGTCATACTCCTAATTTCATTCACCAAGCCACAATAAATGACATATATATCAATGCCCATCGTAAAAGTTGGTGAAACATAAATTCCAGAAATCAACACACGAAATCCAGAAATCACAAAAAGGTATGTGTGAGTGGAATCACACAAGTGGTGTCTAGGCTAACCGAAAAGGTATGTGCGAATGGAATCGCACAAGTGGTGTCTAGCCTAGCCAAAAAGCAAAAAGGTATGTGTGAACGGAATCACACAAGTGGTGTCTAGGCTAACCGAAAAAGTATGTGTGAATGGAATCGCACAAGTGGTGTCTAGCCTAACCAAAAAGCAAAAAGGTATGTGTGAGCGGAATCACACAAATGGTGTCTAGGCTAACCGAAAAAGTATGTGTGAATAGAATCGCACAAGTGGTGTCTAGCCTAACCAAAAAGCAAAAAGGTATGTGTGAGCGGAATCACACAAATGGTGTCTAGGCTAACCGAAAAGGTATGTGTGAATGGAATCCCACAAATGGTGTCTAGCCTAACCAAAAAGCAAAAAGGTATGTGTGAACGGAATCACACAAGTGGTTTCTAGGCTAACCGAAAAAGTATGTGTGAATGGAATCGCACAAGTGGTGTCTAGCCTAACCTCGCAAACAAAGAGACATCGCACATTGCTAGTCTAAACCATAAAGATGATCGTCATGATCAACGAGAAGTGTCAATTACAATAAGCTAGTAAATATATGAGCTTAGCTTCATGTCCCATAACCACTAGCTTAACTTAAATATTTACGAACAAATTGTAGATCTCCACTAGAAAATTATCACAAGAGATTCAATCGAACAAGTCCAAGAATTAACCGACGAAGTAAACGCAAGCGTTTCATACCACTCGTTTTACTAAGTCGTTTAATTAGATTTCTCGTACGAGTGAGGAAAAGGTTTGTATTTACTAATAGATTGGAAATCGGTTTGAGAAAACGAGCATTGTTATAAAATAGCATTGAAATCATTTGAAGAAAGAGTTTTGATATTTACTACTAGTATAGAAAACCTTTATACTTTTAAAGTGACAAATCACAAAGAAGATTGTAGGAACAATCAATCACTAAGATTCACATTCGAAAACGTGAATAAAATCCAATGAAATCGATACTGAATCCATCGAAATGGATATTCCAAGAATTCCCAAAGAAAATTAGTCATCAAAGTCGATAATAAATGACATCAACAAAAGGGAGACAACACGAATCGATTAAAGTTGGAAATTCAGACGAATTAGCAATATAGGCTAATCTGGCAAATAGTAGCAGGTCGGTCGACCGGACTCCCTGAGTCGGTCGACCGAACCAGAGGTTGGAAGTGCTCAGGGCACCAGGTCGGTCGGCCGGCCCAGGGAGCTTGGTCGGCCGAAGCCTGTAACCAGCACTTCCAAACAGAGGCAGGAAGTGCCTGGATTACAGGTCGGTCGACCGGCCCAGGGAGCTCGGTCGACCGAACCTGTATACTTGCACTTCCTACCCTATTTCAAAGGAGGTGCAAATCCCGACCAAATTGCAATCGCACGAGCAACAGCGCTAAGGGTTTATGCCAATCGACTACCCGGCCCTATATGCTCCTCGATGCATCACCAAAAACATGTTCAAACATCAAAGTTAGGATTTTTAACGAATTGAACTCAAAACACTAAAAATTGGAACATTCACAAAAGTAATCCAAATCAAAATCAAATGCACTTGAATAAGTGTTAGGAATTCATACCTAACAATAGAAGAGAATTATAAGCTTAGATGTGAGATTAAAAATCTCACCTTTGAACCCAAATTAATGAAGGAGAAGCTTTTAAAACAAGCTAAGATCAATTCCTCTTCAACAAAAACTCAAGAAGCTTCAATCTAAGCTTAAAAGAGAAACATTTCCTAAATTAGGTTTAGGAAATTTCTGAAATTGAATGGAGAAAGAGTTGGAGAAGATGAAGGAGGTGCTTACCAATGGGTTCACTTGAGTTTGGAGCTAGAAGTTGGATTTGCAAAGAAAACTAGGGCTTAGGAATTTCCTTTTCCCATCTCTTCCACCATTTTTACTTTAGCTTGAAGTATTTTAATTAAAGAGGAGAAGTTATGAAGAGAAGGGGTTGGGCTGAGCTAATAAGGGTGCAGTCCAAACCAAAGTCATAAGCGGGAAAAAGTAGCAAAAATCAACTTTCTCCAAACATATCGAAGCTTATACTCAAAAAGGTCGCAAACGGTATTTTAAACTCAATGGGAGGGGTCCCGAGTCCTAAGTCGTCCGTTTGCAAAAAGTAGCTTTTCGGACCAAAATCCGACGAGCGATAAAATATTTAAATAAAATATTTAAATATAAAATCAATAAATATGCGGGTTGTTACAGACTCCCCTCCTTAAAAAAATTGCGTCCTCGCAATAATTAAGAGGAAAATAAGAAGTAACAACCATGGAAGCATATCAACACAAAAGAAAATTGAAATAAGAAGTTCACCATAAAGAGCACGAAAGAGTTAGCACGAACGGGATCGCTCGATGAATTCTCTGGACTCCCAAGAGCAACCCATAGGATTTGAGAACCACTGAACTCTCACAAGAAGAACATCTTTATTTCGAAGTCGTTTGAGCTCCGAAGCAATAATTCGAATAGGATGTTGCTCAAAATCAAATCTGGTGAAACTTCAATTTCCATAATATCACTGGGCTCAAGAATGAAAACCGGAATCCCTAAGGCATTTCCGTAGATAAAAGACGTGGGAAACGTCAAGAATAGAAGAAAATTGAGCCAGTGCAATGACGTAGTACAGAAACGGTACGCCCGAGAAACTAGAAACTCGAATAATTTGGAACACCGACGTAGTACAAGAATGGTACGTCCAATGAACCGATAAACCGAAATAACGATGTAGTATAATGGTACATCTATTGATCCAGATAAGACGGAACATCGATGTAGTATAATAACAGTACATCCGATGAACCGAACACCATAAAAGAACACCGGACACTAGTCCATAAAAGGAATGAGATAAAACTCAATAAAATGAAGTATATCAAAACGTTCGATGAACTTAATAAAAAGATAATTCCATTCAGACATCATCAAAGAATCAACACTTGTTGCCTACGACAAAACGTATTGGCAACATGATTTCGCCTTCGGGAATAGAAAGAATATCAAGATCATAAGATGCCAGGAAATCGAGTAAACGAGGTTGACGCAGATTAAGTTCCTTATGAGAAAATAATTATTCCAAAGATTTATGATCGAGGTAGAGAACAAATTTCTCATCCAAATATGATGATGCAAAATTCCAAAAGTAAAAACAATAGCCGAGAGCACTAGATCATGAGTGGCATATCTAGTCTCGATAAGCTATAATGATTTAGAAGCACAAGTGATAGCACGTTCTCCTTTGCAAGGGAACGACATCCAAACCAATACGACTAGTATCGGCACAAATAGCAAAGTCTTGGTTCCCCTTCAGGAATCACAAGAACAAGAGTATTGAAAAGAAAGAATTTCTTTTAAATAATTCTTCTTTCCAGAAAAGTTAAAACTTTCAAAATTCCATTTTTATCTTTATGTAATAATCTTTCTACAAAAATTTACATTTTTACAAGTCAATATATCGTGTCTGACTATCTCATCAAAGCGTTTAGGAGATTCTTATCGATAACGTTGATCAAGCGCATCGACCAGAATTCTTAACACACTAAATGGGCAATACAATCACAAAATCATCTTCTATATAGTAAACATGTTTCTTAAAAACCTTTAAGAATATTCTTTTCTTGTTTAAGAGCAAATCAAATTGTACTTATAAATAAATCTTATGAAAAAGATTTGCAAAATTTTAAATTTCAATTTTCATCCAAAATCAATAAATACAAAGATGGAGTCATCAAGATATTCGTAGAATACTCGATTTATAATATGGATGAAACAAGATGGACAAACTGAATGACATAATAATTCATTCATAGGAATCATAACAAGTGCGGAATGCAGTAAATGGAATGCGAACTTCCGCAACTCGTAGCAATGAAAACCGGTGGTAAGGTCAAACTGAAAAGACCTTAGCACCACACAAAGATTACTTAGGTGATAAATCCTAAGACAAGCTCAAAAATACCGAAAAATTTCTCAAACTATTTAGATAAGAGAAACAACACTTTCCTTATAAGTGGGCTTAAGGAATAAAATGATGCCATCAAGTTGGAATCAAAATCATAAAGGAAAAAAAAATAGAAATCTGCTTTACAGATTGAAAATGTCGAAGAGGAAAAGTCCACACGAGAAAATAGGATATGGGCTTCACAACGATTAAGCCAATCCATACAAAAAAATCAATTCTGAAGCCTAAGTAAAAATATCGGCTCGGAAAGATAAATCCCATAAAATAATTTCGACATCAATAAAGACAAATTGAGTGTTGCGGATCTACCATCCGGATTCACAATCCTCAAAGAAGTCATCAAGCCCAAAATATTTTCAAAGAAAAAGAATCAACAAGTTCTTTTGATATAAAATAATGAGATACAAATCAACAAGGACTTGAAAAGAATATTCACAAGACAAACAAAATCAAGGATTGAATGAAAAATACCTTGGCCACGAGATGTGTTGCCAAGGGCTTGAGCCACATTCAACTTTCCCTCCCTCTTGCCTTCACGTTTGAGGCATTGATGGATGAAATGATCTGGGCTCTTACAATAGCGACACGATTTGGGCTTTGAGCACTTATTAGCAAAATGATCCCCAGATCCACAGTTGAAGCATCTCGCACTACTAGGAGAAGGAGCCTTTGCAGCAGGCGTTGCTTGCTTACCCTTTTTGTTGGGATAAGGGCCTAGGAATTCGTTGGGTCTCTTTTTGTTGTTGAAGTTGGGTTTGGAAGCTGCTATTTCAACATCACTTTCTTTATCAGCCTCTTCAAGATGAAGAGCGATATCAATAAGCTGATCAAATGAAACTTTAAGTTTCAGGAGTAATGGCTTCTTAAGATTCTTATTCAAGCCATAGACAAGTCTTTGATTTTTCTTCATTGGGGTGTTAATGTATTCAACCCCGTATTTGGAAAGAGATTCGAAAGATGCGACATAGTCTGTCACAGAAGATCCACCTTGAACAAGGTCAATAAAACGCCGGGCCAAAGTTACTTTTTCAGCCTCCGACACAAATTTCGGTTCGAATCGTTCCCGGAATTGCTCCCAAGTAAGATCCACTTCAATGATTTCGGAAACCAAGAGCTCATACCAATCTAACGCTCTTTCTTGGAGCATGCTAGAAGCCACTTGGACTCGATGTAGATCAATAAGGTTCATGCGAGAAAAGATGCGATCGCATGATTTGAGCCAAGCTTGAATTTCAATAACACTCTCGGATCCTCTAAATGGCCTTCCACCCAAATCGGTGTAGTCTCTGCACAAGCGTGCAAAACCGGATCTAGGATGAGTAGGCTCTGGATTGGGTCCGGCTGCTTGAGCGTTCTTTACTAGATCTAAAAGCTGCTGGGCAGACATAAATACTCCATCCTGGGGAATAGCACTAGATTGTCCGGCGCTAGGACGGCCAGGTCTAACCATTTCTCTTCTTTAAGAAAGAAAGAAAGAAGAGGAAAGAGTTATTCTCAAAATAAATTTCAATCAAACTTGATTGATAAAACAAGGAATCATAAAGAAAATAGGATGAATCGGTACGAAGACTCGAATAAAATCCTAAAGCACGACTCCTAAGAAAGACTTAGGACGATGATCCTTGTTATAATATTCCATATTGTTCCGAAGTTTGGCTCTGATACCAAGCTGTGACGCCCCACCTCTATACCCACGCTAGCTAAGAACATTACTGTGAATGCTGTCAACTAGCACGGAGAATAAGGCTGTTGAGGAGCGACCATCCATGTAATTGCTTTGCGCGAGCACCGATATGTCAGATAGTAATAATATAAGTTTTCATCTCAAGAGGAAATCCGACATACAGATACAAACTCAAAGCTATCACACAGTGGCTATATAAAATCTTCGGAAACAAATATAGAAATAAACATTACACAAATCAGTCACAGACAATTCATATCACAAAGGCGGAAATAGATATGAATACTACACATAAAAGTGTATATCAGAGTAGTGGTCAAATAAGATCCACAATAATACAAAGGAATAGATACAAGTGCTATACAAAAGAATACAACTATGAGTCTATATCTCAAGTGTATACAACAAAAGCTACTACTAATCTAAGTAGTTAACCAAAAGATCAGATGTAGACGGATAAGGAGTCAAGCAGAAGCACCTGTAAAATCTCGGTCTGACCCGAGTATTATTTAAGAAGAAAATAATAAATGGATCAGTCTAGCTATAAATATCAGATGAAGTGATATATAAGAAGAGGTATGACACAAACATATAATAATCACAATGCCAAGCTGTGATAAATAAGTAATTGAAAATCAACAAAAGATTAATCAATATCACAATAATCTACTCAAGATAAAAAGGAATGTCATACTCCTAATTTCATTCACCAAGCCACAATAAATGACATATATATCAATGCCCATCGTAAAAGTTGGTGAAACATAAATTCCAGAAATCAACACACGAAATCCAGAAATCACAAAAAGGTATGTGTGAGTGGAATCACACAAGTGGTGTCTAGGCTAACCGAAAAGGTATGTGCGAATGGAATCGCACAAGTGGTGTCTAGCCTAGCCAAAAAGCAAAAAGGTATGTGTGAACGGAATCACACAAGTGGTGTCTAGGCTAACCGAAAAAGTATGTGTGAATGGAATCGCACAAGTGGTGTCTATCCTAACCAAAAAGCAAAAAGGTATGTGTGAGCGGAATCACACAAATGGTGTCTAGGCTAACCGAAAAAGTATGTGTGAATGGAATCGCACAAGTGGTGTCTAGCCTAACCAAAAAGCAAAAAGGTATGTGTGAGCGGAATCACACAAATGGTGTCTAGGCTAACCGAAAAGGTATGTGTGAATGGAATCACACAAATGTTGTGTAGCCTAACCGAAATTCAAAAAGGTATGTGTGAACGGAATCACACAAGTGGTGTCTAGGCTAACTGAAAAAGTATGTGTGAATGGAATCACACAAGTGGTGTCTAGCCTAACCTCGCAAACAAAGAGACATCGCACATTGCTAGTCTAAACCATAAAGATGATCGTCCTGATCAACGAGAAGTTTCAATTACAATAAGCTAGTAAATATATGAGCTTAGCTTCATGTCCCATAACCACTAGCTTAACTTAAATATTTACGAACAAATTGTAGATCTCCACTAGAAAATTGTCACAAGAGATTCAATCGAACAAGTCCAAGAATTAACCGACGAAGTAAACGCAAGTGTTTCATACCACTCGTTTTACTAAGTCGTTTAATTAGATTTCTCATACGAGTGAGGTAAAGGTTTGTATATACTAATAGATTGGAAATCGGTTTGAGAAAACGAGCTTTGTTATAAAATAGTGTTGAAATCATTTGAAGAAAGAGTTTTGATATTTATTACTAGTATAGAAAACCTTTATATTTTTAAAGTGACAAATCACAAAGAAGATTGTAGGAACAATCAATCACTAAGATTCACATTCGAAAACATGAATAAAATCCAATGAAATCGATACCGAATCCATCGAAATGGATATTCCAAGAATTCCCAAAGAAAATAAGTCATCAAAGTCGATAATAAATGACATCAACAAAAGGGAGACAACACGAATCGATTAAAGTTTGAAATTCAGACGAATTAGCAATATAGGCTAATCTGGCAAATAGTAGCAGGTCGGTCGACCGGACTCCCTGAGTCGGTCGACCGAACCAGAGGTTGGAAGTGCTTGGGGCACCAGTTCGGTCGACCGGCCCAGGGAGCTCGGTCGGCCGAAGCCTGTAACCAGCACTTCCAAACAGAGGCAGGAAGTGCCTAGACTACAGGTCGGTCCACTGGCCCAGGGAGCTCGGTCGGCCGAACCTGTATACTTGCACTTCCTACCCTATTTCAAAGGAGGTGCAAATCCCGACCAAATTGCAATCGCACGAGCAACGGCGCTAAGGGTTTATGCCAATCGACTACCTGGCCCTATAAGCTCCTCGATGCATCACCAAAAACATGTTCAAACATCAAAGTTAGGATTTTTAACGAATTGAACTCAAAACACTAAAAATTAGAATATTCACAAAAGTAATCCAAATCAAAATCAAATGCACATGAATAAGTGTTAGGAATTCATACCTAACAATAGAAGAGAATTATAAGCTTAGATGTGAGATTAAAAATCTCACCTTTGAACCCAAATTAATGAAGGAGAAGCTTTTAAAACAAGCTAAGATCAATTCCTCTTCAATAACAACTCAAGAAGCTTCAATCTAAGCTTAAAAGAGAAACATTTCCTAAATTCGGTTTAGGAAATTTCTGAAATTGAATGGAGAAAGGGTTGGAGAAGATGAAGGAGGTGCTTACCAATGGGTTCACTTGAGTTTGGAGCTAGAAGTTGGATTTGCAAAGAAAACTAGGGCTTAGGAATTTCCTTTTCTCATCTCTTCCATCATTTTTACTTTAGCTTGAAGTGTTTTAATTAAAGAGGAGAAGTTATGAAGAGAAGGGGTTGGGCTGAGCTAATAAGGGTGCAGTCCAAACCAAAGTCATAAGCGGGAAAAAGTAGCAAAAATCAACTTTCTTCAAACATATCGAAGCTTATACTCAAAAAGGTCGCAAACGGTATTTTAAACTCAATGGGAGGGGTACCGAGTCCTAATTCGACCGTTTGCAAAAAGTAGCTTTTCGGACCAAAATCCGACGAGCGATAAAATATTTAAATAAAATATTTAAATATAAAATCGATAAATATGCGGGTTGTTACAGTTTGACAGTCTCCAATTTAGTCCAAACAAGCGTTAAAGATCCGAAATTTTATTTCGATCCTAACAAAAAAACCGCGCGTGAATTGGTGTTCGTGTGTAAAAGTTATATCGATTAAACGAGTTGAAAATAGAAATTGAATTAAAACAAATGAAACAGGCTACTACCTAAGTTGGACACGTCACCATGCATTTGTCATGTAAGAAACCTACAGCACATCTCAAAATCGCGCTCGCCCTAATGTTCCTCTCTGTCCCGTTCGCACGCAAGAAGCCGACCATGTTGAACGAGAATCGCGCCCTCAGTCCACTGCTAGCCACCGCCACCACCTTCCAGGTGAGGCTCCGACCTCCACGACGTCGCTCTGATCGCAAACGAACAACAGCCGCCATTAAATTGAAACCCTAGATCGAATTTTCCGAAAAATCCGACCGTTGAATCGACAAACGAATACCGCCGATGAACTCCCCTCCGTTCCTTCTTCAAAACCAAGAAATGGTTCGTCGATCCGTCGAGTTTCATCGACGCGCGATGAACGGGCATAAATTGTTCGACTTTTTCTGATCAAACGAAAAACTGAACCGAAAAACGAACACCACCACTGAATTACTCTAGTCGAGAGCTTCAACATATATTTTTTTCAAATTTTTCTGAGGATTTGAATTTTGGACTTTGATTTTGAATTGTAATTGGATCTAGGGTTTGCATCCATTGAGGAAGAGGAAGAGTTGATGAAACTTTACACGCAGATAAATAAGAATAGGCGGAGGCTAGGGTTTAGCATGGCATTTATAGTCAGGATTGAAAATAGAACGGATTAGATAAGATAAATGTACGCGCTAACGACAAAGTGGCCCAAAAAGCCCGTTCTGATCCCAGAACGAAATTGGGTAAACCCATATATCAAAATAGTCGTTTTAAAATATTTTAAACGCAATGGAAAAGGTTTCAGGTTCAAATTGTGTCATATGAAGAAGTTATGCTAAAATCAATATTTTCAAATTGATTTAAATTGATTTCAATTGCATAAATTTCAAGGCCTTTCGAATCCGTACGATCAAATGACAAGTCCGATTGTTACGAAACTTGAAACATTATTATAATTCACCATTACGGATCCGATGAAACTGATTTCGTCAAAATCCGAGTCAGTGGCCAAAATGGCTATTTTTCTATTAATTAAATAATTTAATAATTAAATAAATAAAATCCAATTTTTAATTTCAATTCTAAAATTGACCACTTTTATTTTCTCAATCATTCACATTAATTAAACCAAATTTAGATGTCAATTTAGAGTTAACAAATTTATTCATTTCATCGTTAAATTTCAATTTCATTATATTCACAAATTACAAATTAAATTTGCAACTACTTCCTTTAATTGACCTTCATTTAATTATTCAACCTATTAGTATCCAATAGATGACACTAACATTGGATTCATACTCTATTACGTAAATATCTCCAAATTTCATCTAAATTTATATTTACATAATATCTAAATATTAAATTTCATTTTATTGCAATTAAATCCGATTATTATAGTTCGAATCTCAATAATTTGTAAATCTTTATTTCCATTCTTGTATTCAATGTACTTCCTTTAATAAACCTGATGAAATCAATATTTGATTCAAAATCTATTGTAACAATATCCTCCCATTATTTCTAGTTTCAAATAATGTAATAATAAATGTTGAGTTTCATTTATTTGTAATAATTCCATTTATTGAATTTTACACTTCAATCCAAATAATAAATCTTGCTTCCAAATCTTTAAATCAAACAAACTTCATAAAGTAAATAGGCTTATCATAAATTACATCTTATAAATTAACCATTCTTAAATGACTACCCTAACTGCATAATTTAAGTTAATTTATTGTAATTGATTCTACATTAAATGTTATTAATTATAAACTAAAACCTCAATAAATTTGTTTATTGATTTAAAAATCTAGCAATTCAATAAATAGACATTTTTATGAGTATAAATAACATTGGATCATAATACATTTCACTAACATATTTATTAAATTTATTTCCCAATAACGTACTACCTAACATTCTTAAATTTCAAGTTTGATTTCCAAATTTAAATAAGTAAATTGTCATCTATGCATAAAATCAACATTTCTATTGATTTTACATTCAAAATCTTCAGTTATTATCTTAACTTACATAAGGTAATGTTTAATTACAATTAATAGCTATTGTAAATACATTGGTAACGAACAATAGTTGTCACCTTTTTCCATTTTATAACATTTGTAAATTTATTCTTTACCTTTTACATCCCACAAAAATCAGTGCACACATATTGTAATCCCTTACACAAACTGATCTTTCCATTACCATTTACTATATATTTAATACAATAATCAAATGTTTACATTTTGTTACTTATTAAATTTTATAACTAAGCATAACAAGTTTAAATACAATGAATTGGAGTTTCATTTAGGTTGTTGATAATTAACACGTATTAACATTGTTTCATTTTAATTTAGTTATTATTCCATTATTAAATTAGGAATTTTAATTTCTTTTAATATTAACTCATAAAATATTATTGAATTAACAATTTTAAACATTCGCTTCATTATTAATTATAATTTTTTTTCTTTTCTTCCTAAATTTAATTCCAATATCTTATTAAAATGACAAATTTAATTAACGAAATTTACGGGTCGTTACACTCTCCCCCACTCAAAACTTTTCGTCCCCGAAAAGGAAAAGAAGGGAAAAGAGGAATTAAGAATTCAATGTATCTTATTCAAAACATTGACTTAATACCCAATTAAATTTATAAAATTAATTAATCTAGATAAAATATACCACTTTATAACCATTAAATCTTTTTATATTTAAATTTATAAAGTTTGGAAAACATTTTTCAAAATATTTCTAAGTCCAAAATTTACGGAGAATTTTGGCAGAGTCTCCTTTGTATGGAGAGGCTCGGGAGAAAATATAATATCGAAATAACAATATATAACCTATATTTTTCAAATTATATATCCCAACACGGGGAAAATATATAAAATAACCCTATAAAACTGTAATCCGAAAATGTAGCTATTAGTCGGGCAAATTACGCTTATATTGTAAAACCAAATGCAGCAGCAATTGCTTCCATAACCTGTATTTGACTTATATAATCTAAAAGGGTTACAATTTATATAAAGTGAAATATTTAATTGGTTTCAATTACTAACAACAAATCAATACAACAACCATCAATTTCAACAAACATCATACACAACAAATACAAAACAACCATTCAATCAAACAATTAGTTGTTCGGGTTCAAAACTTTAAATTGTATGGAATGAAGAATATACTACTAGCGCATCATTTACTCAACATTCTTAGATAAACTAAATAGATTATTCATTCACCCCAAATCCAATTTTAAAGTATCCTTACCCAAACAACCATTATCTAAACAACAACAAATCCAGACAACTAAAACCCAAAACAAACAACAACCAATTTGAACAACAATTTTTGTTTATCCTTATTAATTTCATTCTTACATTTGTTGTTTAGTTTCTCTTTTTATTCATACAACATAAATTTTCCTTTTATAATTTACATTTATTTCTAACAAACTTTAAATTTCATTTACTCATTCAATGTTTGTTTCATTTATTTTCACTTATTGCTTACTATTATTCATTTCCATTAACTCGGCTCATGCCAGTTTCCCCCTTTTTCACTATAATTATTCATTCATTTATTATTGCATGACCTCATTTATTTACCCTTTAATTACTTAAGTTTATAAGCATCTATTTTTCATACTTACCTTTAATTATATTTACTTGGTAAAATAATTATAACTTAAGTTTATAACATTAAATTCTCATTTAACAGCAATTTCATTAAATACTTTCATTATTTCAAATTTCTACTTGTATTGTAGCAACCAGGTATTTTCAACCATTCGCATCCATTGTAAGTGTATGGGTAGACACTCATGCCGGAATTTAATTGCTCAAAATACTGCGTTGTAAATAAAAATTTAAACCTCAGAATATACAGTAAATAAAAACACAGATCACAGACACAGAGTATATGATAATGCAGCGGAAGTAAAAGAGGAGATAGTAGTTCAAGAAGCTACTATATAAAATATAAGATACATCAGGGTTAAATAGGATACAATAGAAGAGTAACAAGTTACATCAAGTACAAATCATATACATCACTGAAACACTGGATACTGAACAAAATAGATGGCTGGATCTTCAAGGAAAGCTCCAACTCCGAAGGTGAATCTTGAATGCTAACTCAATCAATCTGACCCGAGCGTAAAGCAAAACACAAAACCCTCGAGTCAGGACATAAATACTTATAAACTGTAAATCAACTCAAGTGAACAGTAACAAAATGCATCGGTAACTTAAAGGATGATTGGGACCGCCCATCCTCTAAGGATCCGTTAAACTATTTACTATGTAGTAAAATACGCTATATATGGTAGTGTCTAATCAGTAAAGTATAATCATATAGAAAATAGCGTTAAGGGGATGGTGAACCTTAACGCGGTCGGATCTTTAAAACCAAAATCGTAGTGGGCTCGATATAAGGATATGACACGACACGCGAGGCAATGCCAGGGTGGATACACTGTTTGCACCCCCGGACCGGTGGTGACGGCAAGCCAGCAGCTTCCGCCCACCTCGAACAATAACCCCGAATCAAAGTGGCGCCACCGAATCGAATCACACAGTAATAGAATGGTTTCCGACGAAGCATGTTCGATGAAAGAGTGCGACCCTTTGTGTAGCCTGGTATAGTTCCTGTTTTAGTCATATATGCCAACTCACGGGAGTTGGGTCCACGTAATATACCTCGAGAACGTCGCCACCATCCTACTTCATTCTGGAATCTCCACCGCGTACACAGTTGTTAAAGTGGTTTTCGGTATTGGCCGGCTATAAGACAATATCCGATCCCGGTCTCTTTAACAACCAATCGTTATTATAACCCGTAGTTATGACTTTTTAAAACAATATTTATACTTCGAAATAAAATATTATTTCAACCCAAATCTTTATCAAAATAAAGATTAAATTATTTCCAAAACCATTTCCATATATCATCGTAAAATATCTTTCAATTCAAATATTTATCAAAATAAATATCAAGTCATTTCTAACCATTTCAATATATTAAATTTTCATACCCTTTCAACACTACCTTTCAAATCATTTCAATATATCAAAATATCATAACCTTTCAAAACTTCAGTTCCAAAATATCATATCTTTCAAAACTTCTTTTTGAATCATGTTAATATCAAAATGTCCTATCTTTCAAACTCCGTTTTTCAAATCATTTAATATCAAAAATATCATATCTTTTCAAAACTTCATTCATTCCAAATCATTATTCATTTTATTCAATCTAAAAAACCATTTCGATTCATATTTTAAAACAGTTTATATTCCAAAAATTCTTTTTTTTTCATTTCAATGAAGTTATTATGCTTAATAATTAAATTATTAAATTTCCAAAAATTTCAACTTCCAAAGTTCATTTATCACTTAAGTTTATTAAAACAGTGAAAATTCACTTTTCGCATCATTTAGAAAACTCTACGGAAAGTTACTTTCAAAACAGTTCAATTTAACAAAAGACAACGTTTAAAAATGTTGTAATAGAGTTTTCTTAAATTTCAAATAAACTTAGTTAAATTCAAAAATCATAGTACTTATAACAATTTCTGTAATAGTTTTTTTTCAATAGTTTTTTTTATAGTTCATTATCATCAACTATAGTATTTACAATTGCTGTAATATCATTTACATTGTAATTAATATCATTTCAAAAATGCAGTCAATTAACTTCAAATATTCAATAAAATTTCTCAACCAGTTATATTTTTATTAAAACATTTTTAACTTATAAAGTCATACATTTTCATATTTATAACATCATTTAATTTTCCTCAAGTTCATGATTTTAAAGGGTTAAATTTCCATTCAAAAATCAAGATTTAATAATAATCCACTTATTAAAATGCAATGTTCAATTTTAAAATCCATTACATTAAATTTCAACTTAACACTTAAGTTCAAATTCTCAAATATAACTTAGTTTTATTTTTATTTGCTTAACTAAAGTTCACTTTACGTCAATTTCATAAATTCCCAATTCTAGTTATATTTCAAAGTTTTAACTTAAAATATTTATTCATTTCACATTTCAACTTTATTAAAAATCATAAATATGATAAAAATTATTTTAAATTCATTTAAATTCAAATTATCATAAATTTATAATAATTTCATACTCGATTAAATTTCCAATTAAAATTAAATCAAAATTTCCAAAATAACTTACGTTTAAAATTTCTAACTTTTTCATTAATTCATTTCACTTACAGTTATTCAGAAAATCAATAATATTTTACAAAAATTTTATTTTTATTAAATTTCAAATCAAAATATTATAATAATTAAATTTCTAAAATATTTTAAAATTTTTAGAAAAGCATATTTTAACTACGGGCCTGTATAAAATTTTCTACGCTAGGTAAAGTGATACGGGTAATATATCATTTCAACCCGTAATTTACAAAAAAAATCCGGGTTTTATCATTTCAAGCCCGCAATCCCAAGTTAAAATAAATTAAATAATATAAATCAGGCCTATCATTTCAGCCCGTAACATTTTTTTCTAACAGAGAACTTGCAGTGTGATGATATGCAGAAATAATATAAACAAGGTCAATATCACAATATACAGTCATATATCAGATGTCAGGTGAAAATTAACAGTTTTAACATGGTAATAATATGGTAATAACATGGCATAGCATATCATATGATCATCATTAACTTTCATAAACATTTTATATCACTAAACACTTGTCATCAATTCACTTTTCATAACTATAAATGTCAGAGTGAGAAAGACTCACTTTTTTAAGCTGAAGACCAAAACAAAAAACACAAGTGCGATTCCAAACGCACGACAAGCACGATATAGCATGACTTTTGATTTGAATGAATGGAGAGCCTTGATATTTGTCTTGTAAACATATACCCAAAACAATACAATAATACATAAGTTTTCAATTCAAAAACGACTAAACTAGGCTAAAAATAACTGCATAAATCAAGGCAGAGTTGCTATGCACTTGCTTCCAACACACTCTAGGTTCAGCCATGAGGTATGCTACAGGTCTAAGGTAAGATTTGGATCAGGTTTTGGTTGGGTGTGGTCAGCCTAACATAGGTTAACATGGTGCAAAAGTGTGGAGAAGGGAAAACAACACAACAATCAACATACACATGATTTTCAAGGCACTACAAGGCACGGTCAAGGCTAGTATGGTCATGGCCTGTACTTTGGGGTCAAAGGGGATGGTGTGGCCGAGAGTACAGGTGGTGCTGGAGGTGGTAGAGGTGGTGTTAGTGGAGGCCATGGGTGGTGGAAGGTGGTGGATGCATAGATTTGCTCGGTTAGGTCATGTAGGTGAATTATATTATATTTGGTAATAGATCTACCACCAAGGGTGGCTCGGCTTGGAATTGCCAGTGAGGAGGAGGTGGTGGTGATGGGTTCTAGTAATGGTGGAGGCAGCAGGGGCTGGAGAGGAGGCAGGGCCGAACCTAGAAGAGGAAGAGACAAGTGCAAATCAATATAAAACAATGGAAAAGTGAAATAGAAAAGAAGATTTACCAAAGTTTTTGAACAAGGAGGCCATGATTTTTTTTTTAGGGTTGAGAAAGAGAAAAATTTCGGACAAATGAGAAAGGGAAGTCGGCTGGAGATGGTATAGGGAAATGCCAAAAAAACAGATGTATTGATGACAAAAGAAACTGCAAAAGAAACAGTGAAACGTTTTTACGTTTCTTAGCCTTTAACCCTTTCAAATTTCTCATATATATTTATATACATCTAAATAACTGAAAATAATTAAAATATCAGTTAAAATTCGAAAGTATAATAGATAAACAAAATATTAATAATTAAATATTAATTAGATATGATTAAAATAAGAAAAATAGCACAGAAAATGAAAACTTGACTTAAGAATTAGAAATAACTTCAATATACTTTGGAAAAATTTACTTTAATTTAAATACATGTAAAATGAATAAAATAAAGTAAAACACAGAAAATAAAAGTGAGTGCATAAAATAAGTAAATAAATTTTAATTATATATAATTAAATTAAGAAATTGGCTTAAAGTTGTAGACTAGGCTTTAAAATTAGAAATAAATTCAAATGAACTTTAGAAAAATTATATTATCATTTTAAAAATACTTAAAAGTCAAAATAGACATAATATAACATATTATCACATATTAAAGTAAAATATAACAAAGAAGAAGTAACTTATACAATTTAAAATAGTCATTGTTAAATAACCCTATATACGCACAATATTGTAAAGGGTATAACTTTCACAATTTACATCCAAACTCAACGAAATAAAAAGTGGTGTTCTTAGAATTTTATTTACTTTCATAATAAAAGAAAAAATTTAAAATTTTAAACTTTTAAAATTTTAAGTTGAAAGTCACAGTTTGACTATTTTGACCAAAATCAGCATTTCAGGCAAATATTCAACTTACACAAGTTTGGAATTATAACTCATATAAAGATCAAGATTATATTTAAATAATAAATTTAATCATTTCAAATAAGTAAAATAAGTTTTTTTTGAATCAAAATCTTACATTAAAAATAATTAAAATATACAATAAAATAATTACAAAATACAGGGTTGTTACACTCTTCCCCACTCAAAACTTTTCGTCCCCGAAAAGGAATGAGGTATGGAAGGGCACAGAAAAGATAGAGTGAAATAGGATTAAGATAAGATGACAGGAAGATTGAAGTTATACCTGACAACTGTTGGTATAGGTAAGTTTAACAAGGTGGAGGTGATCTTTCCAAGATCCTCCAGAATCAAGAAACAAGCATGAAAAAGGTGGATTCAAAATGATTACCAAAGGTCTATCAAAGATTATAGAAAGATTTCTAAACAGAAAGATTATAGAAAGATACCTATACCGGTCTATAACAAGATAAGGATGATAAGGACAACCAAAAGATAGTTTGAAAAATAAAATAAGGAAATGAATTTGAAAGCATGGAAATTTCAAATTAAACAGAGACTAAATCTTTACACAAGTTAAATAAATCTTAACTATCTCAAATTTCATTATCTTATTATCCAATCATCTAAAATTAATCATTTTTAAAACCATGGATTTGAAAAATAATCATTTATTACACTCACAATGTACTTAATAAATTTTATTCTTCTTTATTCCTAATCAAAATTAAATTTATTCCTCTCAATATATTTATCACTCATGTTAAATATATTTACACTTTTTTTTATAACTACTTTCTTTTATTCTTAGTTATTTTAACATCATTTTATTGTA
This sequence comes from Allium cepa, assembly GCA_030765085.1. Classification (NCBI taxonomy): domain Eukaryota; kingdom Viridiplantae; phylum Streptophyta; class Magnoliopsida; order Asparagales; family Amaryllidaceae; genus Allium; species Allium cepa. Next base: position 104,717,914 of record CM060944.1, on the reverse strand, counting down.
AGTCATTCAGTTACCCTTTATTATATTTACCCCTGTTAATCATTAAAATTTAAATGTATAACATTTATTATAACTACTCAAATTTTATTTATAAAATCTTTTTATATTGTATATTATCCAATTACATTGTTAACTTCTGAAATTAAGGTAAGTTATATTGGAATGCAATTGTATTATACAAATAAAACTTTCCAATTCAATTATCTCAAGTTTGAATCATTTATCCAAATTTTTGATTTTCTTTTTACAATTGAAATTATTCTTCAAGCTAAAATTTAAGAATCAAATTTCCGATTACATTCAAACCATTTAGAGATAACTAATAATATATACATAATATGTCAAATCAAATTTCAATCATATATCTATATATATACATATATATTATAAATCAAGTCATATTTCAGATAATTCAAACCAAATTAAATTTCCTAAAAAAGCTATTGCAAGACTACAGAACAGTCTCTTAACTTCGAAACTCGAAAATGAACGTCGATGATGTCGCGATCATCACCGAAGTTATTTTCCAGCGACAAAGAGAAGAGCACTATAAAATTCTTTGGAAACAAATTCTATTCAAAATACTTTAAATAATATAACCCTTTAAAACTTTAAACCAAAGTTCGAAATAATCGGAATTCAAATCCTTAAATTCTTGTTTTAAATTCATATCAGTTCCCAAATAATTTTATAAACAAATATTTATAGATCTATTTGTAGAACAATAAATGATAAATTAAGTATTATCAATTTAAATCATTTCATTAAGTTTCATAAATTTACTTATATATCAAAATTTATTTCATTAACCAATTTTTTTTAATATATTGTGTCCGTTTGTTCTATCAATGTGTTTTGGAAATCTTATCGATAGCGCTGATCAGACGTATCGATCAGAAACCCAACTCAACATCAACAACTCAAACAACACAATATATAAAACATTTTAATTTTAAATACTAGCTTACAAATACACTATACATGAATAGATTTTCAAAGAAGGGTAGAGATTCAAATTTTTGATTAACACAAATCAAAGGAGATTATGATTTAAAAATAAGTTGGAAACAAGGATGACATGATTAAATAACAGAATAGGAAGATGGATAAGCTTATATAAATCACGGGCAACCTTAACCGGGTCAACCATGACTTAAAGAATAAGATCAATGTTGATTTTTCTAGGTTAAATCTACATTCGATCTCAAGAGTTAGAGTTTGAAATAACAAAAGATATTAGCATCTAAACCAAGGATAGATAAGAATCTCTGGTGAATCGATGCTAACTGCAAAGGAGTTTTCCCCCTTTTCAATTAAATTTGAAATTGGCGTGATCGCCGACTCACTAGAAAAATCATTCGAAGCGGAGTTATAGAATACTCCAGAGTCAAAAGAAGATGAATAGTGAGGGATACGAATGGATTTTGGAACTGTAGGGAACGTTCCTAAATACGAAGGAATCGAGTCAAAAGAGAGAGATTCAAACTCGAATGAAAGTGATTCTGTAAATACATTCACTCCATATGCTGAGTTTTGCCTAGAGAAACCTGGCTATGATACCAACTGTAGCAACCAGGTATTTTTAACCATTCGCATCCATTGTAAGTGTATGGGTAGACACTCATGCCGGAATTGAATTGCTCAAAATACCGCGTTGTAAATAAAAATTTGGCAAACCGCAGAATATACAGTAAATAAAAATCACAGATCACAGACACAGAGTATATGATAATGCAGCGGAAGTAAAAGAGGAGATAGTAGTTCATGAAGCTACTATATAAAATATAAGATACATCAGGGTTAAATAGGATACAATAGAAGAGTAACAAGTTACATCAAGTACAAATCATATACATCACTAAAACACTGGATACTGAAACAAAATAGATGGCTGGATCTTCAAGGAAAGCTCCAACTCCGAAGGTGAATCTTGAATGCTAACTCAATCAATCTGACCCGAGCGTAAAACAAAACACAAAACCCTCGAGTTAGGACATAAATACTTATAAATTGTAAATCAACTCAAGTGAACAGTAACAAAATGCATCAGTAACTTAAAGGATGCTTGGGACCACCCATCCTCTAAGGATCCTTTAAACTATTTACTATGTAGTAAAATACGCTATATATGGTAGTGTCTAATCAGTAAAGTATAATCATATAGAAAATAGCGTTAATGGGATGGTGAACCTTAACGCGGTCGGATCTTTAAAACCAAAATCGTAGTGGGCTCGATATAAGGATATGACATGGCTCGCGAGGCAATGCCAGGGTGGATACACCGTTTGCACTCCCGGACCGGTGGTGACGGCAAGCCAGCAGCTTCCGCCCACCTCGAACAATACCCCCGAATCAAAGTGGCGCCATCGAATCGAATCACACAGTAATAGAATGGTTTCCGATGGAGCATGCTCGATGAAAGGGTGCGACCCTTTGTGTAGCCCGGTATAGCTCCCGTTTTAGTCATATATGTCAACTCACGGGAGTTGGGTCCACGTAATATACCTCGAGAATGTCGCCACCATCCTACTTCATTCTGGAATCTCCACCGCGTACACAGTTGTTAAAGTGGTTTTCGGTATTGGCCGGCTATAAGACAATATTCGATCCCGGTCTCTTTAACAACCAATCGTTATTATAACCCGTAGTTATGACTTTTTAAAACAATATTTATACTTCAAAATAAAATATTATTTCAACCCAAATCTTTATCAAAATAAAGATTAAATTATTTCCAAAACCATTTCAATATATCATCGTAAAATATCTTTCAATTCAAATATTTGTCAAAATTAATATCAAGTCATTTCTAACCATTTCAATATATTAAATTTTCATACCCTTTCAACACTACCTTTCAAATCATTTCAATATATCAAAATATCATAACCTTTCAAAGCTTCAGTTCCAAAATATCATATCTTTCAAAACTTATTTTTTAAATCATGTTAATATCAAAATGTCCTATCTTTCAAACTCCGTTTTTCAAATCATTTAATATCAAAAATATCATATCTTTTCAAAACTTCATTCATTCCAAATCATTATTCATTTTATTCAATCTAAAATACCATTTCAATTCATATTGTAAAATAGTTTATATTCCAAAAATTCTTTTTTTTCATTTCAATGAAGTTATTATGCTTAATAATTAAATTATTAAATTTCCAAAAATTTCAACTTCCAAAGTTCATTTATTCACTTAAGTTTATCAAAACAGTGAAAATTCACTTTTCGCATCATTTAGAAAACTCTACGGAAAGTTACATTCAAAACAGTTCAATTTAACAAAAGACAACGTTTAAAAATGTTGTAATAGAGTTTTCTTAAATTTCAAATAAACTTAGTTAAATTCAAAAATCATAGTACTTATAACAATTTCTATAATAGTTTTTTTTCAATAGTTTTTTTTTAGTTCATTATCATCAACTACAGTATTTACAATTGCTGTAATATCATTTACATTGTAATAAATATCATTTCAAAAATGCAGTCAATTAACTTCAAATATTCAATAAAATTTCTCAACCAGTTATATTTTTATTAAAACATTTTTAAATTATAAAGTCATACATTTTCATATTTATAACATCATTTAATTTTCCCAAGTTCATGATTTTAAAGGGTTAAATTTCCATTCAAAAATCAAGATTTAATAATAATCCACTTATTAAAATGCAATGTTCAATTTTAAAATCCATTAAATTAAATTTCAACTTAACACTTAAGTTCAAATTCTCAAATATAACTTAGTTTTATTTTTATTTGCTTAACTAAAAGTTCACTTTACGTCAATTTCATAAATTCCCAATTCTAGATATATTTCAAAGTTTTAACTTAAAATATTTATTCATTTCACATTTCAACTTTATTAAAAATCATAAATATGATAAAAATCATTTTAAATTCATTTAAATTCAAATTATCATAAATTTATCATAATTTCATACTCAATTAAATTTCCAATTAAAATTAAATCAAAATTTCCAAAATAACTTACGTTTAAAATTTCTAACTTTTTCATTAATTCATTTCACTTACAGTTATTCAGAAAATCATTAATATTTTACAAAAATTTTATTTTTATTAAATTTCATATCAAAATATTATAATAATTAAATTTCTAAAATATTTTAAATTTTTTATAAAAGCATATTTTAACTACGGGCCTGTATAAAATTTTCTACGCTAGGTAAAGTGATACGGGTAATATATCATTTCAACCCGTAATTTACAAAGAAAATCCGGGTTTTATCATTTCAAACCCGCAATCCCAAGTTAAAATAAATTAAATAAAATAAATCAGGCCTATCATTTCAGCCCGTAACATTTTTTTTCTAACAGAGAACTTGCAGTGTGATGATATGCAGAAATAATATAAACAAGGTCAATATCACAATATACAGTCATATATCAGATTTCAGGTGAAAATTAACAGTTTTAACATGGTAATAATATGGTAATAACATGGCATAGCATATCATATGATCATCATTAACTTGCATAAACATTTTATATTACTAAACACTTGTCATCAATTCAATTTTCATAACTATAAATGTCAGAGTGAGAAAGACTCACTTTTTTAAGCTGAAGACCAAAACAACAAACACAAGTGCGATTCCAAAAGCACGACAAGCACGATATAGCATGACTTTTGATTTGAGTGAATGGAGAGCCTTGATATTTGTCTTGTAAACATATACCCAAAACAATACAATAATACATAAGTTTTCAATTCAAAAACGACTAAACTAGGCTAGAAATAATTGCATAAATCAAGGCAGAGTTGCTATGCACTTGCTTCCAACACACTCTAGGTTCAGCCATAAGGTATACTACAGGTCTAAGGTAAGATTTGGATCAGGTTTTTGTTGGGTATGGTCAGCCTAACATAGGTTAACATGGTGCAAAAGTGTGGAGAAGGGAAAACAACACAACAATCAACATACACATGATATTCAAGGCACTACAAGGCACGGTCACGGCTAGTATGGTCATGGCCTGTACTTTGGGGTCAAAGGGGATGGTGTGGCCGAGAGTACAGGTGGTGCTGGAGGTGGTGTTGGTGGCGGCCATGGGTGGTGGAAGGTGGTGGATGCATAGATTTGCTCGGTTAGGTCATGTAGGTGAATTATATTGTATTTGGTGATAGATCTACCACCAAGGGTGGCTCGGCTTGGGATGGCCAGTGAGGAGGAGGTGGTGGTGATGGGTTCCAGTAGTGGTGGAGGCAGCAGGGGCTGGAGAGGAGGCAGGGCCGAACCTAGAAGAGGAAGAGACAAGTGCAAATCAATATAAAACAATGGAAAAGTGAAATAGAAAAGAAGATTTACCAAAGTTTTTGAACAAGGAGGCCATGATTTTTTTTTAGGGTTGAGAAAGAGAAAAATTTCGTGACAAATGAGAAAGGGAAATCGGCTGGAGATGGTATAGGGAAATGCCAAAAAAACAGATGTATTGATGACAAAAGAAACTGCAAAAGAAACAGTGAAACGTTTTTACGTTTCTTAGCCTTTAACCCTTTCAAATTTCTCATATATATTTATATACATCTAAATAACTGAAAATAATTAAAATCTCAGTTAAAATTCGAAAGTATAACAGATAAACAAAAAATTAGTAATTAAATATTAATTAGATATGATTAAAATAAGAAAAATAGCACAGAAAATGAAAACTTGACTTAAGAATTAGAAATAACTTCAATATACTTTGGAAAAATTTACTTTAATTTAAATACATGTAAAATGAATAAAATAAAGTAAAACACAGAAAATAAAAGTGAGTGCATAAAATAAATAAATAAATTTTAATTATATATAATTAAATTAAGAAAATGGCTTAAAGTTGTAGACTAGGCTTTAAAATTAGAAATAAATTCAAATGAACTTTAGAAAAATTATATTATCATTTTAAAAATACTTAAAAGTCAAAATATACATAATATAGCATATTATCACATATTAAAGTAAAATATAACAAAGAAGAAGTAACTTATACAATTTAAAATAGTCATTGTTAAATAACCCTATATACGCACAATATTGTAAAGGGTATAACTTTCACAATTTACATCCAAACTTAACGAAACGAAAAGTGGTGTTCTTATAATTTTATTTACTTTCATAATAAAAGAAAAAATTTAAATTTTTAAACTTTTAAAATTTTAAGTTGAAAGTCACAATTTGACTATTTTGACCAAAATCAGCATTTCAGGCAAATATTCAACTTACACAAGTTTGGAATTATAACTCATATAAAGATCAAGATTATATTTAAATAATAAATTTAATCATTTCAAATAAGTAAAATAAGTTTTTTTAAAATCAAAATCTTACATTAAAAATAATTAAATATACAATAAAATAATTACAAAATACAGGGTTGTTACATGTATAATATTCTATTACAATATCTTATTAAACATTTCAACTTTTAATATTTGGTAAGTTATATGTATATGTTATTTAAGGATGTAATTCGGAAGTTATACAAGTTTCTCATTTCTTTTAATTAATTCATTTTTCAATAAATCTTTACCTTTTTGTCTTATAAGTTACAATTTCAACTTCCTTTTTATTTCCTTTATAACTTAGTAGTAAATCTCTTACCTAAATTAGAGGTTTAAATTATTAATTACTTACTTTTCATTTCACTACACTAATTAAAACAAATTAATTAATGGAAATTTAAGAATTTAATACCGGGTTAAATTTCAAATTATTTTAAAATAATAGATAAATATATTCTTACAATTTATATATCTCTAATTATATTTAAAAAATTCAAATTTTTTTTTTCAAAATGAATCTGCAGTAGAACTACTACAGTGGCCTTCCCCTTCGAAACTCGAAAATGAAAGTCGATGATGCGGCCGCCATCACCGAATTTATTTTCCAGCGATATAGAGGAAAGTACAAACTTGTTTTTTCCAAAATCTTCTTTAAAACAATTCTTCCAAATTATATTGAAATATTTATACCAAAAAATACTTATAAACAATATTATTATATTCCAAAATTTGTTCGAAAGAAATTTCAAAACCCCGGAACTTAAGCTCTAAATTTCCAAATTTCATTTATTTTATTTTTCAATCTTATTTCTGTTATTATTTAAACACTTTATTGCCTAACAACCAATCTATTGTAGTCAAATATAGATATCATTTGAAATTTTTTTATTTTATATATAGAAAATATAATAGGCAAATTTATTTCATTCACCTATATAAAACAAATATTATATCGTCTGTCCTATTAAGTTTTTAGAAACCCCTATTGATGTCACAGCGTCCCATGCACTAACCAGAGTTTATAAATACAGAACGGAACAAATTAACATAATATTAAAACCTTTTATAACACTAACAAATACGCTCTCTCATATATACTCTTCATAGGGTATTACAATCCTAATAATAAAGAGTCAAACCCCACAAAACTAAGGTTTATCGCTAAACCAAAGCTCTGATGCCAACTGTAACGTCCCGCCTTTTCGTGCGATTCAAATCGACACACATGTCGATTCAAACCATAGGGAAGGGCGGATTGTTATGGGGTAAATAAGAAAAACAAAGAAGAAGTAAAACTAACCAGAATCTCACAGCGGAAGGATAAAATATTATAATAAATAAATAGTTCATAAAACTGTTTACAAACCATTTGGCTCTTCTTTATACAATAAATATCTCAGAGTTCACATACCAATAAATATCAATGCGGCGGAATTAAATAGTATAGTGGAATAATATAGTAGATAGTAATACTACAAATCTTCGTCTTCGTCCTCCAGAATAAAATCTTCAAATCCTGAAAACGTTCGGACTGACCCGAGCGAATTGAAAAGACAAAACACTCGAGTCATAACTAAAAGATCTTATGTAAGTTAAATTAACAGAAATAAATATGAGTGCAGTAACTCAAGATCCGTTAAACTATTTACTATGTAGTATATTGCGCTATTATAATAGTGTCTAATTGTAAAACAAACATACTTTTTTCTTAGCATTAAGGGGTTACCCATATATCCCTTAACACGTAATAGACCCAGTAGTCCATCCAATATCATAGTCCCTCCTGATCGGGAAGCCACCAGAGGATACCACACGGGCTACGGGAGAAAACCAAACTCATACAAGGCGCGATAAGGTAGGTGACACGACACAACTAGGCAATGCCAGGGTAGATATACCAATTACGCTTCCGGGTCGGTGGTAACGCGTGGTGCGCCGCTACCGCCCACCTCGAGCCACAGCCCTAAATAAAATCAAAAGTGTCCACCGGATCAATCCAAAAGTCAAAGTATAATATCGAAGGGATGTGTCCGATCAAAGGTGCTACCTTATTAACCCGTCGATCGCTCCTGTTTTAGCCACCTTATGCCAACTCATGAGAGTTGGGTCCATGTATTTACCTTACAGGAAACGCCGCCACCAACCTACTTCATTCTGGAATCTCCACCGCGTACACGGTTGTTAAAGTGGTTTGCGGAGTTGGCAGAGAGTATGACAACTTCCGATCCCGGTCTCTTCAACAACCAAACATTATTACAACACCGCGGTCTTTTAAAAATAATTTTACTTTCAAAACTAGAAATAAATATCTATTTCAAAACCGTATAAATACGATATCCTTTCCATTCCAAAACAAACTCATTTGATATTATTTTTATAAAACCCAAATCAATAATATCATTTTTATTTCAAATATATTTCTTTTTCCAAAATCAAACTGCTTAAAAATTTTAATATCTGGAAACCAAACATTTGGATTACAACTTTCAAAATAAAATACTTCAAAATTCATAACTTCAAAACCATAACTTCTAAAACTTGAATGGCTTTGGATATTCAACAGTATATAGAATAAAATAGTTGATTTTATATTACTTTATAAAATAAAACAATTTCCATGACTTACCATTTATTTTATTTAAGATTAAGTCAAAATCCATAAATTTAAAATCAGTTCCTGTTTCAATAAACCACTTCAGTTTCAATATATTTCAAACTTAGAATATTAAACAATTGGAACTAAGGTCGGAAATTTCTATTCAACAATTTAAAGACCTATTATTTATTTTGAAATATTGGCATAATAAATCCGAAATTATTTTAAATACAACTCAAATTTCTTTTAACTATCAAAATTTCCTCAAATTTATTTATACTAGTAATATTCATTTAATCCATCTTGAATAAAATTTCAGTTATAAATATTATACCTTTTAAAATTACAAGTTAATAAATTCTATATCAACTTATGAAGTTAAATTATTAATTAAGCTCGATTCCAATGAATTTTCACTTAACTCCCAATATAAATTGATTTAAAACATTAAACTCTATATATTCTCAATATCTTAACATGTACTTAACCCTATAATATAAATAATCAAACTCCATTATTCATCTTGTTTATTTTATTTAACAAATTTGTACACAGCTTAAATTCAATAATTTAACCATATATGTACATAAAATAAGATTTTATATATGGTCAAAAATTAATATTTATTAAACCGTATCCTATCCAAAATCATAAAATCCTTTCAAAAAAATGATTTTATATATATACCGCGGTGCCTGTATATAATTTTCTACCCTATGGTCAAGTGATACAGATATTTATCATTTCAATCCGCAATTTAATAATAAAAATGCGGTTGTATATCATTTCAAACCGTAATCTCGAATGAAATGAAATGCATAACAACTTGCAGTTAATATAAATAAACATTCATTCATCCAAATATCAATCGTCAACCATTTTTACAAATCATCATCCAATTAAACAAACATCAATATAGGGCATATAAAATATAACAATTAATAAATACATGTATTAACTAACAGTTTATATTCAATAATATATTTAATAACTGTTTAACTAGAAATTTACATGTAAATAAATAAATTTTAACTGTCAATTTATATACCATAATAAAATTAATTAACAGTTAAATTAAATAAATGCGATTTAACTAAGATGATGAATAAATTATGCAAACAGTCATAAATAAATTTCTACTCATATCTTAAATCAATTTAACAAACATAAGAAAACTTAGAAATTGTGAGTGGGTTAAAACACTCACCTTTTGAATTAAATTGAATTTAAACTCAAAATTTGACAGTCTCCAAATTGGTCCAAACCAACGTCAACAGATCCAAAATTTTATTTCGATCCTAACATAAAAAACCGTGCGTGAATTGGTGTTCGTATGTAAAAATTATATCGATTAAACGATTGAAAATAGAAATTGAATTAAAACAAATGGAACAGGCTAATACCTAAGTTGGACACGTCACCATGCATTTGTCACATAAGAAACCTACAGCATATCTCAAAATCGCGCTCGCCCTGATGTGCCTCTCTGTCCCGTTCGCACGCAAGAAGCCGACCATGTTGAACGAGAATCGCGCCCCCGGTCCACTACTAGCCACCGCCACCACCCTCCAGGTGAGGCTCCGACCTCCACGACGTCGGTCTTATCCCAAACGGACAACAGTCGCCATCAAATTAAAGCTGTGACGCCCCACCTATATACCCACGCTAGCCAAGAACACTACGGTGTAGTGCTGTCAACTAACATAGAGAATAAGGCTGTTGAGGAGCGACCATCCATATGATTGCTTATCACACGGTGGCTATAAATAATCTTTGGAAACAAACATAGAAATAAGCGTAACACAAATCAGTCACAGACATCCATATCAAAAAGGCGGAAGAAGATATGAGTATATAACTAACACATGAAAGTGTACATCAGAGTAGTGGTCAAAAAGATCCACAATAATACAAAAGAATAGCAACACGTGCTATACAAAAGAATACAACTATGAGTCTATGTCTCAAGTGTATACAAAAAAACTGCTAATCTAAATAGTTAGCCAAAAGTCAGAGTAGCAAATCCCGGGAAGAAGTCAAGCAGAAGCACCTGTAACATCTCGGTCTGACCCGAGTATTATTTAAGAAAATAATAAACGGATCAGTCTAGCTATAAATATCAGATGACATGGTATAAAATAAAAGATATGGCATAAACATAAAATATCCACACTGACATACTACTATAAGTATGCAAATGATGATCAACAGAAGATCAATCAATAAGAGATAAATCAATATCACAAGAATCTTCTGAAAGTTCCAAAGAGGGCATCATACCCTAAACTTGTACTCATAACAAGTCAATGACATAAATTCCAGAAATCAACACAAGAAATACAGAAATCACAGAAAAAGGGAAAGAGGCCTATCACATGACGGTCCGAAGACCATGGGGAGCTACCCCATATGGGTGAGTCGGAATCACCCAGATGAGGTCTAGGCTAACCAAAAAGCATAAAGTATGTGTGAGTGGAATCACACAAATGGTGTCTAGCCTCACCTCGCAACAAAAAGGTACGTGTGAGTGGAATCACACAAATGGTGTCTAAACTAACCTTGCGGACAAAGAGATATGTGTGAGTCGGTATCACACCAATGAGGTCTAGTCTAACCTTGCAAACAAAGAGACATCGCACAATTGCTAGTCTAAATCATAAAATGATCGTCATGACCAATGAGAAGTGCCAATTACACTAAGCTAGTAAATATAAAAGTCTAGCCTCGTGTCCCATAACCACTTGCTTAACTTAAATATTTACGAACAAACTGTAAATCTTCACTAGGAAATTATCACAGGAGGTTCAATCGAACAAGTCCAAGAATTAACCGACGAAGTGAACGCAAGCGTTTCATACCACTTGTTTCACTAGGCCGTTTAATTAGATTTCTCATCCGAGTGAGGTAAAGGTTCGTATATACTAGTAGATTGGAAAACGGTTTAAGAAAAGAGCTTTGTTATTGAAAATAGGGTTGAAATCATTTTGTTGAAAGAGTTTTGATATTTACTACTAGTATAGAAAACCTTTAAATTTTAAAGTGACAAATCATAGAAGCGATTGTAGAAACAATCAATCATAAAAATTCACATTCGAAGACATGAATAAAATCTAATGAAACCGATAAAGAATCCATCGGAATAGATATTCAAAAATCCATAAAATCGACCGAGAAGCCCAAGATAGTTTGTCTCGAAGAATGGTCAACTCAGCATCTCAACAAAGCAAGTTCTGTTGAATGTTTTTCAGATAAGATCCCCTACAGAGGGAGGTCCAGGGGGGTGGCAACCCCCCAAGGTGGGGGCGTGCGGGCAACGCCCCCGCTACGGGGTTCGACCTGCCCGGTCAGGTCGCGGCGGTCCAGGGTGCAGCGCCCCCGGCGGGGTGCGGGGCAGCGCCCTGTCCAAAACGGTATGACTTAGTGAAGACCTAAGGGAGGATAGGATCGAGCGACCTAGAGGTGTTCGCGACCTAACGACCTAAACAAGGTCGAGCGAGTTAAGGTGATGCGCAACCTAACGTGTCACGCGACTTAACGAAGGCAAGGCCGAGCGACTTAAAGTGGTAAGCATGCGGCCTAGGTGGACGCGACCTAATGGTCAAGCGACTTAAGGGGGTACGTGACCTAAGGGAAGCTCGCGACCTAACATTGCCGAGCTAAGGTAAGGTGCGACTCAACCAGGTGAGCGACCTAAGGAAGACGAACGACTTAAGGAACTCGCGGGTTAGCAGAGGCAAGCGACCTAAGGTCATACGACCTAACGGGGAAACGACCTAATGTCATACGACCTAACGGCCTAAGGTCATATGGCCTATCTATGTGAGCGACCTAAGGGTTTAAAGGCCACGCGACCTAACGCCTTAACTAGGCTGAGCGACCTAACGCTGCAGAGGGGATTTAAGGCCAGAAACGACCTACGACCTAAACCCCATATGACCTAACGTGAAACGACCTAACTCCGAAGTGAAAGTTCAAGGCAGTGCGACCTAGCGCGATAACACGCGAGCGACCTAAGGGTTAGGTCGCGAGCGACCTAACTCCGAACACAGAAAAATGGCCAGAACGACCTAATTGCAGAAAATTCACCAAAATGCTAAAAATTGGAGTTTTTCGCCAATCCAATCCAAACAAATGCTAATATGCATGCAAAAATGATAGGGAATCATTCCCAATAGTCCAATATAGTTATAGGCTATAATTGTGAGATAAAAATCTCACCTTTTCACCAAATTTATGAAGAAAACTTGAAAGCAATGGAGAAGTAATCACAAGCTTGAATCCAATGTCTTCTTCTTGAATTTGGAATTGAATGTTGGATTTGCAAGAGAATTTGAGCTTGGAATTTTAATTTCTCATTCCACTCACCATTAACGCTAAAGCTTGGTTGTTAGGAAATTTATGAAGAGTGAGGAGAAAGATAGAAGTGGGTTTGATTTATAGTGGCTAATCTAACCCAAAGTCCAAAGCGGGAAAAGTAAGTGAAATTCCACTAACTCCAAACCTATCAATGTTTATACTTAAAAAAGTTGTAAACGACATTTCGAACTCAATAGAAGTGGTCTCGAGTCCTAATTTGACCATTTGCAAAAGATAGCTTTTCGGACCAATATCCGATTAACGAAAAAATATTTAAACAAAATATTTAAATATAAAATCGATAAATATGCGGGTTGTTACAGAAACCCAGATCGAATTTTGCGAAAAATCCGACCGTTGAATCGACAAACGAATACCGCCGATGAAATCCCTTCCGTTCCTTCTTCAAAACCCAGAAATAGTTCGTTGATCCGTCGAGTTTCATCGACGCGCGATGAACGGGCGTAAATTGTTCGATTTTTTCTGATCAAACGAAAAACTGAATCGAAAAATGAACACCACCAGTGAATTACTCTAGTCGAGTGCTTCAACATATATTTTTTTCAAATTTTTCTGAGGACTTTGAATTTTTGACTTTGATTTTGAATTGTAATTGGATCTAGGGTTTGCATCCATTGAGGAAGAGAAAGAGTTGATGAAATTTTACATGCAGATAAATAAGAATAGGAAAAGTCTAGGGTTTAGCATGGTATTTATAGTCAGGATTGAAAATAGAACGGATCGGATAAGATAAATGTACGCGCTAACGACAAAGTGGCCCAAAAAGCCCGTTCTGATCCCAGAACGAAATTGGGTAAACCCACATATCAAAATAGGAGTTTTAAAATATTTTAAATGCAATGGAAAAGGTTTCATGTTCAAATTGTGCCGTATGAAGAAGTTATGCTAAAATCAATATTTTCAAATTGATTTAAATTGATTTCAATTGCATGAATTTCAAGGCCTTTCGAGTCCGTACGTTCAAACGACAAGTCCGATTGCTACGAAACTTGAAACATTATTATAATTCACCGTTTAGGATCCGATGAAACTGCTTTCGTCGAAATCCGAGTCGGTGGCCAAAATGGCTATTTTTCTATTAATAATTTAAATAAAATCCAATTTTTAATTTCAATTCTAAAATTGACAACTTTATTTTCTCAATCATTCACATTAATAAACCAAATTTAGATGTCAATTTAGAGTTAACAAATTTATTCATTTCATCGTTAAATTTCAATTTCATTATATTCACAAATTATAAATTAAATTTGCAACAATTTCCTTTAGTTGGCCTTCATTTAATCATTCAATCTATTAGTATCCAATAGATGAGACTAACATTGGATTCATACCCTATTACGTAAATATCTCCAAATTTCATCTAAAATTATATTTACATAATATCTAAATATTAAATTTCATTTTATTGCAATTAAATCCAATTATTATATTTCGAATCTCAATAATTTGTAAATCTTTATTTCCATTCTTGTATTCAATGTACTTCCTTTAATAAACCTGATGAAATCAATATTTGATTCAAAATCTATTGTAACGGTATCCTCCCATTACTTCTAGTTTCAAATAACGTAATAATAAATGTTGAGTTTCATTTATTTGTAATAAATTCAATTTATTGAATTTTACACTTCAATCCAAATAATAAATCTTTCTTCCAAATCTTTAAATCAAACAAACTTCATAAAGTAAATAGGCTTATCATAAATTACATCTTATAAATTAACCATTCTTAAATGACAAATTAAATCTACCCTAACTGCATAATTTAAGTCAATTTATTGTAATTGATTTACATTAAATGTTATTAATTATAAATTAAAACCTCAATAAATTTGTTTATTAATTTAAAAATCTAGCTATTTAATAAATAGACATTTTTATGGGTATAAATAACATTGGATCATAATACATTTCACTAACGTATTTATTAAATTTATTTCCCAATAACGTACTACCTAACATTCTTAAATTTCAAATTTGATTTCCAAAATTAATTAAATAAATTGTCATCTGTGCATAAAATAAACATTTCTATTGATTTTACATTCAAAATCTTCAGTTATTATCTTAACTTACATAAGGTAATGTTTAATTACAATTAATTGCTATTGATTAAATACATTGGTAACGAACAATAGTTGTCACCATTTTCCATTTTATAACATTTGTAAATTTATTCTTTACCTTTTAAATCCCACAAAAATCAATGCACACATATTATAATACCTTACACAAACTGATCTTTCCATTACCATTTACTATATATTTAATACAATAATCAAATGTTTACATTTTGTTACTTATTAAATTTTATAACTAAGCATAGCATGTTTAAATACAATGAATTGGAGTTTCATTTAGGTTGTTGATAATTAACACGTATTAACATTGTTTCATTTTAATTTAGTTATTATTCCATTATTAAATTGGAAATTTTAGTTTCTTTCAATATTAACTCATAAAATATTATTGAATTAACAATTTTAAATATTCGCTTCATTATTAGTTATAATTTTTTTCTTTTCTTCCTAAATTTAATTCCAATATCTTATTAAAATGACAAATTTAATTAACGAAATTTACGGGTCGTTACACTCCAATAGACCTAGCCCATGTCCCCCTCTCCAACTTCCCTTCATCGCCTTCGCCTAACATTCAACAACGACGTCGTAAAGCTAAACCCCAGCTGCGTCCTTCTCTAGCTAATTCTGGTCACCTCGAGCTATCGTACGATGATCCAACTGGTCATCTCACTCCACCCACCCTCACAAACATTTTCCTAGTTAGGACCATTACTTGAAACAGCCCTTGGAGGTGCCGATCGACCTTGGCCATTGGATGTGGCTAGGTTTAGGGTTAGGTTCTTAGAAAACAAAGATAGTGAGGTCCGTATATTAATGATTTTCCAACACTATTCACCCCCCAAAATCCCAAACTCCAAATGAGGCATGCTCATTAGTGTTCCTAGCTAGTTACCCTCATTTCGAACACAATGGAACTAGCATCAGACCCTAATTCCATCATATATAGAAGTTAGCTTTTAAAATCAAATTATATTATATTTAATTCCTAAAATCAGTTACTATGCGTTTTAAGCTCGCACGACCACCAAATACGTTCGGTCGCCACCAAACTCGACGGCATACAATAATTCATTTTTCCAGATCCAATGGTAGTATTTTCATCACAATCCAAGACAGTTCCCCAGGATGATAATTTAACACGTTAGTAAAAAAATTATTGTTAAAATTATTTTAATCACTTTTAATTCTAGATTAAAAGTTTTCCATATCATTCTTATTTAAAGAGAGTTTAAATAAACTTTCGAAA
The DNA here is from genome assembly GCA_030765085.1 of Allium cepa. Taxonomy (NCBI): domain Eukaryota; kingdom Viridiplantae; phylum Streptophyta; class Magnoliopsida; order Asparagales; family Amaryllidaceae; genus Allium; species Allium cepa. Next base: position 104,701,313 of record CM060944.1, on the reverse strand, counting down.
TCATTTTTATTTACATTAAATCCAAGATGTAAATATTTAAATAATTCTAATATTGGATTATATACCATTCAAAAATCCGAGTCGTTATACCGTACTAGTGTTAGCCTAAAGCAATATTGATGTGTGTATCCTGTGTAGCCTTAATCTCCGTATTATCTGACAATATTACTCTGTAATACTCTTGGATAATATGGGTATAGAGGTGGGGTATTTCATTCGGTATCAGAGCAGGTTCAAAATAATAAATCGTATATAAGAGACACGAGTCTTAGCCTTTGATGAGACTTAGATCCCTTGTCACTGTGGATGTGTGGTAGATTACTGTTTATACTTAAGTGACAGTAGGAGCATACGATGATTACCAGGGTAATCATCTAGGATGTGCTTGTTATTTTCCCTATATATATATATATATATATATTCCTTATTTCTACCACTTTTGTATGTGTTTGTTTTTGTTTGAATAGAAGTATTTGAGGGAGGTAGTAAAGTAAGGAGTAGTTAGTCCGACATGTAGTGCCGGTATTGATGATATTGATTAAACATTTATGTAGCTTGAATATAAAAGAAGTGATCAAGTAATGATCAGAGTTGCGTAGTGGAAACTGATAGATAGCCTTCTACCAAAAGGTATTTGTTTTCTCATTTGAAAATTTATGCATTGTTGTATTGATCCTTGTTTGATATTATAGATGACATGTGATGATTTTTATTATTGTTGATGATTGATGAATTAGATGCATATATGGATTTTTAACAATAAATATTTTATTCAAACAAGCAAACGATTTTACAAAAATATGAATTTGATTTTATAAAGTAATTTGAAATTATTTAATGGTTTGTTTGTGTTAATTTGTTCGTTGGGTGCTTTAATAATTCTAGTCGATACGTCTGATCAGCATTGTCAATAAGATTTCAAAACACTTAAACGACGAAAATCTGACACGATATTTTGGACCGATGTTAGAAATAATTTTCTAAAAATTGTAATTTTTTTGTAAAATAAGATATTATTTGAAGAAATAATATTATTTTTAGATTGTTATATATTTTAAACAACATATATAGCCACTGGATATTAGTGCGATGTTGAGGTCACTAGTGATGCAGTGTTGACATAAAATCCTACGTAGTCAACATTACAGCCAATTGGCAAAAATAGATCACTAAAAATTTACGACACGACAATGTTGGCCATTTTAATATGAAACTGATTTATAAGTTATTGTATATAAATATAAATATATGATTAAGATGGTATTAAAAGAATTTTCAAATGTATGATAAATGTGGATATATTATAGATTTGTTTTGAGTTGAAGATAAATTTTATGTTGAGAGAAGATTTGTTACTTGACCTTGATTTTCCTTTTTCTTAGTTCATGTTCATTTATAGGAACTAAAATTTAATTTATCTTATTTTAGGTGTCGCAATGCAATGAAAGAACCTCCTTTTCTAATTAGTACAAAATATTTTCTTGTTTTTTTACTTGTGAAGATTTTTTACTAGTGAGTAATTAATGCAAGAGTTTTATTTATAAAGGGACATCTAAAATAATGTTTTGCTTTTCCTGGGTTATGCAACTTTTTTAAAACAATCAATAAATTTAGTACAAGTGATATTTTGCCAACAAACTATTTGTCTAAGTAGTAAATTACATATGTGTTATGTATCTTAGATCCAAAACACGACTAATTACTGCAATAAATATTTAAAAAGGAATGGGGCCATAACTTATAGAAGGTAAAAAAATTTATCAACGAAGCAAGAATATATGAATACATTTAAGCTAGAAGTAAGGTCAAGATCAAACATAAAAAATCAATCGTTTCATTGTCAATCAGCTGATAAACTGGCATGTGTAGTGTAGAAGATTTAGATATAAATATCATTTATAATTTTTATGCAATGTTCGTGGCATCTTGTTGACAACAATTTGGTAAAAGGAAATGATTATTTGATTGTGTTGTTTATTCGATGCTTACCATTTCAAAATGGCATCGTGATACTAAAATTGTAGCTGTATAATTTGACACCCCACCTCTACACCCACACCGTTTAAGAGTATTACATAGTAATACTATCAGATAATATGGAGAATAAGGATATATAAGGAAAACACATGAATATTCCCTTTGGCAAATATGGTACGTATTAATACATCGAATATATAACTTACTTGTACGTACACAGTATCGGTACAAAGAAATGGACATGTGTACCCCCAGGACAAAATAATACATAATATATAGTGAATAACACCGAGCATAGAATCAATCATAGCGATAACATATAATATATTGTATTACGCGATAATGCTATAACGATACAAAACATCTCAACTATAATCAATCTCAATAATATGATGAATAATCAATATACAACTCAATGTCCAACATAAACAGTAAAATAATGTCATACATTTAACATGAAATAATCCTAATAACATCCATACTAAGCTCAATAAAATAAGTGTTGGTCATGTCGTCCTTGTACCTAAAATGTTTTGGATTGACTTGAGCATTATAAACAATACATGGGTCAAACTATGCCTAATCAATGATCATAAATAAGGTGATTCTGAGTAAAGAAGGAAGAATAATATGATATTACTATCAAAGATAATCAAACAACAGATAATATGTCAAAGTGTGTGTGTGTATATATTCCTCAAGGCATCACATTACTTAAATATCTCAGATCTATATAAATCAATTAGATCTATTATCAAAAGATGTCATCACACCTATAAAAAAAATCAATAGAAATCAGGAAGACTATCTCCAGTAGGTGAATCATCAATACAATATGTCATCATCATATAAAATGAAATCATTAAGTGAAAGGAGTTAACACACATCAATGCCCTTAATATAATATCATAAAATCTTAGATCAATAAATAATGTGAGGCAGCCCATCAAATCATCCAAATGATATCCAACACTATACAAATCACGAAGTTAATCCAACACGATCCAAATTACAATTAATAATGAAGGCTATCTCAAAATATCAAATCATCAAACAGTTTGGATATAACAGGGACATACTACACTTTATACTCAACCAGTTTCTAGTCTAGTAAGCATAATATAAGAATAAGGCATATACGCCAATCCATTACACATTCACAACCCTGAACTAGAAATGGAGAATAATAGCATATTGCATGCTCCAGGAACCTAGGACTACTCGCCAACCACCGATTACCTGTTCCTACAGTCTTCAGTCACCTCGAAAGACATCCTGACCTCATCCACCAATGCCTCGTTTATACATAGCCTCAGTAACGACCTTGCTTTGCCCCTATAGGTAATAGGCTGCTGGCCTATGCAACACAAGGGAATGTAGGGCACTTGCCCTACCAGCTGTTAATCTTGGAATATGCAACAAATATAATAATCAGCAATGGTGTCATGGATCTAGGGTGTGACCTCATAATCAGATAGCCAAGGTGGATACTGGCCAATCTATTTCACTCTCAAATAATAAAGAGAGATAGACACAAGTGGACGACATATAGTATTCATATCCTATCCACACTAAGCTTTAGTTGTAGGCCAACACATGGCTCTATATAAGTCAATCACATGACTATAATATACTAAAGCTCTAATCCTTTGCCGTCGCACGGCTCTAACCATAAGCCAACACATGACTAAAATATACTCACCACAGCAAGTAACATCACAACATGACTAATTCCCATTTGAGTGATATTTACTTAAAAAGAATAATCAAATAAATAACATACGACATCTCTTACCATCGTATGTTATTTGGATAATTATTCAAAGCTCATAAACTACACTCGATCCACACTAAATATTTCTATGTGACAAGTTCGACGAATAGCCGAAAAAGTATTACCAAAAGTCTCATACCAAACAGTGCTACTAAATCAATTTTTCAAATTTTTCATCACATAGAAATGAAATCTCATAATCAAATATATAGAAGGCTGTCATCAAATAAATCCAAGTCAACGGTGAATCACTAATATCATTGAAGTCAATATATAAAGAAGATATGGAATCATAAGTCGGAAATTAATTTAAATAGATTATTCAAATAAACATAATTAAACGAGTCAATACTTAATTATGAAACACTCAAAACACATATATTTTATAACAAAATAATTACTAAGAATTGGATAATAAATGAAGATTTTGATACTACTTAAAGAATTATCTAAATACAGATATAATTTAATATTTACAAAAAATAACTAATCTTAATCGATTGTTAAATATTTTCTAATAACATTGGAAATCTCATTGTCAATCCCAAAATAGATATAGAGTTAAATGCATTATATAACAGTTATTTCATTTATTATAAATCTGTATATGTTAAAGGATGAACAAGAAAAAGAAGAAATAATTTATTTGAACTATTTATAACTATAATTAACAAAACTAATTCTAAGTAAAATCATTTACATAATTCTATTTTCCACTTTTATAGATAAAAATTACACTAATTTATTAATTCATTAGTCTCATATTAACACACACACACACACACACACACACACACACATATATATATATAACATACCCAACAAATATATCTACATTATTTTTACAAGTGTGAACTAAATATAAAGTGTCAACATATCTATACCACAAAATGATTAAATAAAAGGTTGAGATATGGAAACACACAACAATACAAAGCTAGTTACTTAAAACATGGAGATCAACAGAGCATTATATATGGGTATGTAGACTTATTCACAAACGAATGCACATATACATATTGCACGCATATGCACACACAAATATATACACACACACGCATGCACATGCGCGCACACTAATACACACATACACTCACCAAGACTAACACTCACATGCACAAGAACGAAATAAGGCAGACAACAGGGGTACATACTAGTGCTTCCAAGAAACAAAGGAAGCACAATATATATATATATATATATATATATATATGTATGTATGTATGTATGTATGTATGTATGTATGTATGTATGTATGTATGTATGTATGTATGTAACTCAGAACACAAAACTCCCTATTTTCACAGCCATAACATTCACTCACCTAGCAGCATTTAAATTTAATATATTCACTCACCTGCAAGCAAGTAGCACATTCACTCAAGTATACAACATGCGCACGCACTACAACATATATATCCAAATACTCACACACACGTTACCGTGCAAACTAAAATACACCTGGATACATATATCCAACCCAGCCCCACAAAATACATGACTACAACCCCACACCAAGCGTGCACACATATTGCTATCACATGCACACACATATCAACAGCCTCACCCTAGCATACACATTCACTTACCGGCAATCACATGCACACACATATGGGTGAGCCAAAATGAAGCAAAAACTGGTACTAGAATTGTAAATGCAACCTATGCTCACGAATGGAAAGGAATAGCAACTAGGCATATATACATGGGAAAATATAAACACATGCATACATATACTGCAAAAAAATCTTCCACATGGGCCATAATTGAACACAAAGCCTCAAGCATACAATGTGGGCAATACTATCAAATTATTACACACACAATGCATGCAAATGTACTGTTAACCATGTTAGTCCTTGAGATGATGGTTTTGATGACAACAACCTTAAAATAGATTATAAAATATAAATACTAACATTATAAGTTTAAATATATATGTACGTGCAGGATTTAACCATGCAGGTACCAAGAATGAAGATTGTGCAGTATAGAGATTCAAGATATCAAGATTGAAGACTCATGAGTAAAAGAATATCTAGATTATCAAGAGTTCAAGATTTCAAGTAATTTACTTTTTAATTAGGAATTTTGCTAAAACTCCTAGAAAAGCACCGGCATCTTAAAATCCAATTTATTCGTGGAATGAAACCACTTCGAGCCCGTTAAAGAGATGAAACCCTAAGTAGGATGGAACCTACGAAAAATCTAGTGGAACATTGTTTTGTATCCACTAACTTTTTATTCAAAATGATTTTTCAAAATTATATCTTGTTTTCAAAATGATTTCAAAACCTTCCTTTTAAAAGAGTCAAAAACATCTATCTTGATTTTAAATATTTTTAGCCTCAAAATAATCTTTAATTTTAAAGTCAAATTATCCTTTTTTTTAAACTATCTTTTAAAATAAAAGTATATTTAATTTTTTAATATTTATATACTTAGATTTAAATATAAAATTATAGCAAAATTTTATATATACCAAAATATTATTTTATATATTTATTTATGTATTTCAACTATATTAAGTATATTTATAAAAGTTTAAAGTAGTTTTAAAATAAGATGAAAGTTATTTTCAAAGAAAAACAAAACATCAAAAATTCCTTTGGGACGTCGACATGCCCAAGTACCCATGTCGACATAGTGTCAGTTGAGTTCAAAATTTAGATTTCAAAAGAAGCGTCTATTCGTCATAAGTTTTCACGAATGGACATGGCTGTTGTTCTTCTATAAGTAGGGGTTGGTTTCAACGAATTTTGATTCAGTTTTTCTGGTTTTTCACTCCTCTTCTTCTTCCACATTTCTATAAACATATTCTTACCATTGCTCTGTCGAAATCAACATTGAATCTAACTAGATGATTTCTGGTTTGATTCTCTATCACAATCTCAACAAGATTCTCAGTGCTATTCAGAGTTATAGTTTTCTTTGTAATCAATTTAGCGAGAAATGGTGTGATTGTGGCCTTGGAAATCAATTAAGTGAGATAAGGTGTGATTGTAGCCTTGGGAAATCAATTGGGTGAACTTGTTGCCCGGGAAATCAAGTATCTCTACCCAGAGGATTGTGATTCTGGAGGGTGTATCTCGTTGCCTTGAAATCGAGGGTATAATTGTAAAGATTGCTTTTGAAAGGAAATCCGTACTTGTTGTGCGGGACTGGATGCAGGGTAACTCCGAACCAGTATAAATCCGGTGTGTTCTTTCCTTTACCGCTTTTACTTTATTTCTGCATTTGTGTTTATTTCTGTGATCATATCTATGTTTGAATATTGCATACATCTTTGTTCAAATTAACATAAACTCAAAAAGATTTAGTAGTTCTTTAAAAACACTAGTCACCCCCCTCTAGTGTTAATCCTAGCCTTAAGATCCATAATCCACATTTCTAACATTTGTATCATAGCGAGGTTTTCAAAGTTTCATAATCTGATTTTTGAAAAAGTTTTCAAAATGGCTACAAACACTAGTACTGTTACTAACACTAGTATCCTCGTCACTAGTTCATTTGTAGAAGGTCAGTCTACTGTCATACCACCACTTTTTAATGGCAGTAACTATGCATACAGGGCATGTAGGATGAAAATATATTGACGGTCTATAGGATTAGACACTTGGAATATCACATAAACTGAATATTCTAAACCCACAACTGATTTTGCACAGTGGACCGCTGAGCAAAAGAACGTTGCACAAAATAATTCTACAGCAATGAATATTCTGTTTTTTTTCACTAGATAGAAATGAATTTAATAGAGTGTCAGTTTGTAAGTCAGCATATGAAATTTGAAAAACTTTGCAAGTAACTCATAAAGGAAAAAAGCAAAGTTAAGCAGACCAAAATTTCCATGCTCACAAATCAGTTTCAATTATTTAAAATGAATACTAATGAGTCTATTTTAGATATGTATAATAGATTTCAGGATATTGTGCATTTTTTAGTATCCTTGGGAAAGGAATTTTCTGAAGAAGACCAAGTCAGTAAATTTTTAAATTCTCTTACTCCAGAATGGGATCAAAAGACACTTACGATCGAAGAGGCAAATGACATCAGTATCTTAAAGATAGAAGAATTAATTGGAAATCTAATGTCATTTGAAGTCCAAATGATCGGGAGAAGAGAAAGTAAAGCATCTGGAAAAAAAATGGCATTCAATGCATTGATCGATGGATCAGACTCAAACAGTGATAATGATGAAGAGATAGCCTTTATGACTAGAAACTTTAGGAAATTCCTGAAATACATAACATGAATAATCTCAAGAGAAACAACTATAAGAACTCTAGAAATCAGATGTAATGCCAAATAATGTCAAGTGTTTCAACTGTGATGAACTAGGCCATATCAAAAGAGATTGTCCTTTTCCAGATAGGCAAAATCCTCCTATGAACAATGATCCAGCAAAGAAACGGAAGCGTGCATTTACTGCTACTCTAAATGACTCAGACTCGTCCTCCAGCGATGATTATCAGAAGACAGATAATTCAAATTTGTGTTTCATGGCAGTTCATGGCTTCGAAGAATTCAGAGAAATGGACTCAGAAAAAGGTACACATTTACAATATAATTGGTTGAAATTGCATGCTTAGAATTAGATGCTTGATTGCTTGATTGATTGATTTTGAATCGGTGTGTTATTTGAATTTTAAAATTTTTACTATTATTTTATTATTTTTATTATTATTTTCAGAGTATAATAATATATTGAAAATACTATAATTCTAATAATATTCCAGATATATATACATTAAATATAATAAGCGTGTGTGTGTGTGTGTGTATATATATTAGAGTACTTAGGAAAAATAAATCATAGAAATTCACTGGTACATGTCAACATGGCCCTTACCATGATGTCCACATGGGTACCAGAATCTGAAATTCAAAATTTGAATTCAAATGGTTGAATTTCCCTTCGTGTTTTCATCATTCAATTCTCTGAAAAGTCTTCTTTTGACCAGAGAACATGTCCTTTGAGAATCTATTTATTCTCTATCTTTTATCATATCTTTTCACTCTCGTTTTCAAATTCAAACTCAATTTTCAAAACTTCAAGGTCTCTACTCTCTACTTTAATGGCTTCTTCAAACAACCCCTCCACGATGAGAATTTCCAAAAAATTAAAAGAGCAACTCTTCAATGATCCGGAGGCAATAAAAACATACATCAATTATGCTAATTATGCCCAAGTCCATCCGGGAAAGTTTGCTATTTTTCAAGATTTTTCTTCTTATGAAATTGATTCTCGTTTTGCAAACAATCATATTCTTGTCTTATTCATGCTTCTCAAAAATATTTTGTTTGCTATTCAAATCTTGTCAAAATTTTCTATGCTAATTTAAACCGTGGATTTTATAATGGAAATGAGGATGAAATTTGAAGTAGTGTCAAAGGCACTAGAATTGTTTTGAATTATGATCTTTCGGGTACTATTGTCAATTGCAATAATACGGGAATGGATCATTCAAGTTTTAAAATTGATGAAAATGATCGTGAGACATTTCATCACATTTTTGAAGGAAATGATGAATCTGAATTTAAAAATCGAAACTTTCGACCAAAAGCAAGAATTGTCAATCTTATTTTGCAACATACTTTGACCCCAAGTTTGGGAAATTTTAACAATCCTACTTTAAAAGTTTGCAAAGAACTTTTTGCTATTTTTGGAAATTATGACATTAATTGGGCGGAAGTTATTTTGGATGAACTTCGTCCTAAAAATCTTGAAATGGGTGAGAACACTTTGTATCATGGAATTTATCTCACTCGGATTTTTAACTATTTTGGAGTGGATTGACATACCACCTATGACCACCTATTTCCAACACACAATTATTCACAAAATCAAAATAAATCATCAAATTTCACTACACTATGTCGACATACCACCTATGACCATGTCGACATGTACTGGTTAGAAATAACAATTCATTTTGAATTTGAAATTTGAATAACTACCATATGTCTATTAATTTCAAACGAATTTCTACACCTATAAATACCTATTTCTTCCAGAATTCATCACTGAATATTATTTCTTATCTTCTCTATCTCTCATTCTTCTCACAATTTCAAATATGGCTAATCCAATTCATAACTTATTTGAGAATCTTGAAGTAACTCTTTATTAATTGAAGAATATTCTCTCGTTCATTCTTCGTAACCAGCGACACTTAGAATTGAGTCAAACGTAGATGATCAAGGAGCAAGAAAGGCATTTCGATGCGATACGATGGATGATTTCCTCCCTGCACAAGGATGATAACGAAGCACATCCTCTTGTCTCGCTCACCAATGACAATGAAAATTGGGATGCCATTAAAGCAGACCCTATCTTTAGAGAAGAAGGATGGGAGGAAGTTCCTCGTAACGTTTGATTTTATTTGGTTGGTTTGTCTGAATTGTTTACTTTGATTGATTTCATTTCATTTGCTTTGGCTGGGTTTGATATTGATTGATACTTAATGTGGATTGATGTTTGTTGTACAAAACATGTATAGTTATACATTGATATGTATATAATCTTTGATTCATTATTGTGTCTATCAATATAATTATCTCTTAATTCTATATTCCATTATATAAGTTTATTAATGTAGGTATTTTGGTCCAAGTATGAGGGGGAGTTATATAGTTTGGTGTTATATAGTTTAGAGTTAGTTTTTTGTTGATGACAAACGGAGAGAAGCATAAAATAGGGTAGTTAGGCATAGATTATTGGGGAGTTATTTGGATAGAAGTAATATTTTATAAACAAAGGTTGTCATCATAAAAAGGGGGGAGATTGTTAGTCCTTGAGATGATAGTTTTGATGACAACAGCCTTAAAATAGATTATAAAATATAAATACTAACATTATAAGTTTAGATATATATGTATGTGTAGGATTTAACCATGCAGGTACCAAGAATGAAGACTGTATAGTATAGAGATTCAAGATATCAAGATTGAAGACTCATGAGTAACAAGAATATCATGGTTATCAAGAGTTCAAGATTTAAAGTAATTTACTTTTTAATTAGGAATTTGGTTAAAACTCCTAGAAAAGCACCGACATCTTAAAATCCAATTTATTCATGGAATGGAATCCACTTCGAGCCGGTTAAAGGGATAGAACCCTAAGTAGGATGGAACCTATGAAAAATCTAGTGGAACATTGTTTTGTATCCGCTAACTTTTTATTCAAAATAATTTTTCAAAATTATATCTTGTTTTCAATATGATTTCAAAACCTTCCTTTTAAAAGAATCGAAAACTTCTATTCTAATTTTAAATATTTTTAGCCTCAAAATAATCTTTAATTTCAAAGTCAAATTATCCTTGTTTTTAAACTATCTTTTAAAATAAAAGTATAATTAATTTTTTAATATTTATATACTTAGATTTAAATATAAAATTATAGTAAAACTTTATATATACCAAAATATTATTCTATATATTTATTTATGTATTTCAACTATATTTAAGTATATTTATAAAAGTTTAAAATAGTTTTAAAATAAGACAAAAGCTATTTTCAAAGAAAAACAAAACATCAAAAATTCCTTTAGGATGTCGACATGCCCAAGTACCCCATGTCGACATAGTGTCAGTTGAGTTCAAAATTTAAATTCCAAAAGAAGTGTCTATTCGTCATAACTCTTCACGAATGGACATGGTTGTTGTTCTACTATAAATAGGGGTTAGTTTCAACGAATTTTGATTCAGTTTTCCTGGTTTTTCACTCCTCTTCTTCTTCCACATCTCTATATACATATTCTTACCACTACTCTGCCAAAATCAACATTGAATCTAACAAGATCATTTCTGATTTGATTCTCTACCACTGTCTCAGCAAGATTCTCAGTGCTATTCAGAGTTATAGTTTTCTTTGTAATCAATTTAGCGAGAAAAGGTGTGATTGTGGCCTTGGAAATCAATCAAGCGAGGTAAGGTGTGATTGTAGCCTTGGGAAATCAATTGGGTGAACTTGTTACCCGGGAAATCAAGTATCTCTACCCAAAGGATCGTGATTCTGGAAGGTGTACCTCACTGCCTTGAAATCAAGGGTGTAATTTTAAAGATTGCTTTTGAAAGGAAATCCATACTTGTTGTGCGGGACTGTATGTAGGGTACCTCCGTACCAGTATAAAATCCGGTGTGTTCTTTCCTTTACTGCTTTTACTTTATTTCTGCATCTGTGTTTATTTCTGTGATCATATCTGTGTCTGAATATTGCATACATGTTTGTACAAATTAAGGTAAACTCAAAAAGACTTAGTAATTCTTTAAAAACACTATTCATCCCCCCTTTAGTGTTAATCCTAGCCTTAAGATCCATAATCCGCATTTCTAACAAACCCGCCTTTTTACAAGGCCACGGATAGGCAGATTTAACCAAATCGACTGTTCATTTTCGAAATCGGAATGCGATTGACCGAAAACAGTTGGATGGATAGACGGTCGGTCAGGAATAGGTTCGATATGCATGGCTCGGCACTGAGGAGAGAGCAGGGTGATTCGGCATTGGTTGCCGCTCGGCATAAGGCATGGTTCAGCATTGGTCGCTGCTTGGCAAAAGGTGTGACTCGGCATGGGTTGCCGCTTGGCGTTAGGCATCGTTCGACATTGGAAATCATTCGGCATTGGACACCGTTCGTTATCGTGAGCCGCTCGGCATTAGATGTCGTTCGGCATCGTACTTCGCTCGGCATTGGAAGTCGCTTGGCATTGGATGTTGTTCGACATCGAACCTCGCTCGGCATGAGTGGATGGCTCGGCATTGGTAAGGACAGGGTCGTTTGGCATTGTGGAGGTATGTGGCTCGGCATTGTGGAAGTATGAGGCTCGGCGTTGTGGAGGTATGTGGCTCGGCATTGTGGAGGTATGTGGCTCGGTGGAAGGTTGTAATGGGCTTATACCATTCAGAAAGCCCAACAACTCATAATTTGCCTATAAATACGGCGTGTGGGGGTTCAGAAAAGGGATCTTCTCTTATGTTCTCTGACTTTTTACTTTCTAAGGCTAAGGCTAGTCTACAATTTTGTAATTGTAATCAATTATTACAGCAATAAAAAGGAAATTACTGGAGTGGACGTAGGACGGAGATAGCCAAACCTTTATAAAACTTGTTGTTCTTTACTGCTTTAATTTTAATTTTGACTATTCTTCACATTATTACTCTCTACATATATTCTATCTATGAGCCGTGATTGGTACTTGCTACTTTCATCTGGATTTGGGTGTTAGTGACCAATTTTGGTGCTAACAATTTGGTGCTTTCACTGAGAAAGCTAGCACTCGAGAATTTTGGAGCTTGGATTTTGGATTGAAAAGCTTAGGAACTCGGATTTTGGAATGCAATGGCTAGACCACCGACAAGGAAATAAGCAACGGAAAGGAGCAATCAGGAAGGAAGTCAAGCGGCCTCTCCTAGAGCTGGAGAGGATCATGCATCTGTCTACATAACTAAGGACGAGATGCAGGTTATGATGAATTCTATGCAGGAGCAGATGATGAAACGACAAGAGGAGATGATGCGGGATCTTCTTGCACAATTTGGACAACGAGGAACTGCAGGTGCTCAAGTTCTAGGAATTGGGCCAGAGGAACTCAACTAGCAAGTCGATGGAGTGATTCAGTAGGGGCAACTCTCCATCAACAAACAACTAACAATCTGGATGGACCCGGACATGGGGCACACCACCCGGCAACAATGGACCAGTTCATGGTGGAATTCCAGTTAACACCACACAACAGGATGTTGGCAGGAATGTAGGAGTGCGGGATGAAGAATATATACCATAATTCCCTCAGGGGCTCGGGGGAAACCCTTGATAGACAATGCTGGATTGGCTGAGATTATCAAGCGAACCATGCGCGGAGGATTGACCAATAGAGATCTGGAAGGAGTGATAGGATTTCGATTACTCGTGAAATCAGAATAGCTCGGAATCCTCCAGAATTCGAGCTACTAACATGGAGGTATACGATGGCAAGGCTGATCCAACTGATCACTTGATGAGATACGCAAGACACACGGAAGTTCTGGCAGCATCGGAGGAAGTTATGGCCCGATGTTTCCCTCTCTATTTAACGAATATAGCAACTATGTGGTTCAGACAGCTGGAAGAGGGATCTATCAGGATGTGGACGGAATTGGTGGATAGGTTTTTGAAGAAGTTTCAGGTCATATTAAAAGACCAAGGAATGTGATGACGCTAACGCCAATAAAGCAAAGAACAGATGAGTCACTTAGAACTTTCTAAACTCGGTTCAATTCGGCGGTTGCTTCGATGGATTGGCCGGATCCATCGATGGTTTTAATGGCAGCAGTTTCAGGAGTCAGGGAGGATTCAGATTTCAAAGTGTCTCTAATACGGGACCCACCAATGGATCTCGGGGAATTCTTTCACGAAGCCGAAAGATTCATTCGGCAGGAAGATGCATGTTCAAATATGAAGTTAAAAGAGGCGAACGCGACTGAGGATGGAGGACCATCCAGCGGAGGCTTGGACGAAAATAAAGGAAAGGAAAAAGGAAACTTGATGATGATTCAGAAAAAGCTAAGAAACGATGCAGAGAGCCAAAATTCTCCACCTACACAAGATTAAATGAAACATTAGAGCGGATATTCATGGAGACTCGGAATCGCCTTCCCTATCGAAGATCAACAAAGAGAGAGCCCTCTGAACGTGAAAGGGAAACAGGAAGGCATTGTCTCTTTCATGATTTGGACGGATATGATACCAACAGTTGCAGGCATCTGAAGGACATAATTGAGGAGCATGTAAGGAATGGATAGTTGCGACATTATGTCGGGGCTCGGAATGCAGCGGTGGAGCAGGAGCAACCACCATCCATCTCAAACAACGATGGCGTGAGGCCCCAGAACGATGGTCGATTGGTTATCAATTGACTGGCATAATATGAAATAAGTAGCAAAATTTAGGCAAACGGCCTAGTCGCTTACTCATATACAGGGATGGAGATAGCCCCTAGGCATGCTTTGAGATGATGATAAACCGCGACGCTCTAGTTTGTGAAATTTGCTTTTTTGGCTTAGACATTTACCTTTCTTGGTTTGCTTTGAACTTTTGGCTTTGTTTGTTTCTTGGTTTGGGCTTTTATTTGGATGATTGTTTTCTGGTTTGGATATTGGTTTGGATTTTTGATATGGATTTTTTTGGTTTCTGATTTAATCTGGATTTCGAATTGGCTTTTGATTGGATTTTTATCTGGTTTTTGGTGAATGGTCATCAGGTATGGATTATACCTGGCAAGGGGTAAGTCACTTTGTCCAAGCGCGGCGAATCGACTTATTGAGGTCGTTGAGTATGGACTATGCTCGACAAGGGTCCGGAGAAACCAGGATTCGGCCTAGGACTTAGGCCTCATATTACCAGTTACTATTTCAGGTCGTCGAATATGGACTATGCTCGGCAAGGGTCCAAAGCGACCAGGATTCGGCCCAAGACTTAGGCCCCACATTATTGTTTACTGCTTCAGGTCGTCAAGTATGGACAATACTCTGCAAGGGTCCAGAGCGACCAAGATTCGGCTTAGGACTTAAGCCGCGGCATTACTCAACGTTCAGGGACACTGGACCAAGGTCGTCAGGTGTCGATTGTGCTTGACAAGAACCCGGAGAGGTTATGGATATGAATATCGGCTATGAACGGCAAAGGATTTGGATATTGACCTAGAGTGGTCCTGGATTCGGTTATTGGTTATTGGATATGGATGAAAAAGGACTTTGGATGTTGAATTTGAGGCTATTTAAAACACACCTTCCAACAGCAAGCCATGTTTTGAGGGGCAAGTGTTAACCCGCCTTCTTACAAGGCCATGGACAGGCGGATTTAACCAAATCGACTGTTCATTTGTCGAAACTGGAATGCGATTGACCGAAACCAGCTGGATTGATAGACGGTCTGTCAGGAATAGGTTCGATGTGTATGGCTTGGCACTGAGGAGAGAGCAGGGTGATTCGGCATCGGTCGCCGCTCGGCATAAGGCATGGTTCGGCATCGGTCGTCGCTCGGCAAAAGGTATGACTCGACATTGGTTGCCGCTCGGCAGAAGGCATGGTTCGGCATTGGTCGCCGCTCGGCAAAAGGTGTGACTCAGCATGGGTTGCAGCTCGGCGCTAGGCATCGTTCGGCATTGGACATTGTTCGGTATTGGACACCGTTCGGCATCGTGAGCCGCTCGGCATTGGATGTCGTTCGGCAACGTACCTCGCTCGGCATTGGAAGTCGCTTGGCATCAGATGTCGTTCGACATCGAACCTCGCTCGACATGGGTGGACGGCTTGGCATTGGTAAGGACAGGGTCATTCGGCATTGTAGGGGTTTGTGGCTCGGCATTATGGAGGTATGTGGCTCAGCGTTGTGGAGGTATGAGGCTCGGGGATCTTCTCTTCTGTTGTCTGACTTTTTACTTTCTAAGGCTAAGGCTAGTCTACAATTTGGTAACTGTACTCAATTATTACAACAATAAAAAGGAAATTACTGGAGTGGACGTAGGCCGGAGATTGCCAAACCAGTGTAAAACTTGTTGTTCTTTACTGTTTTAATTTTAATTTTGATTGTTCTTCACATTATTACTCTCTACATATATTCCATCTATGAGTTGTGATTGGTACTTGGTGCTTTCATCTGGATTTGGGCATTGGTGACCAATTTTGGCGCTAACATGTACTATCATTAACATGCTCAAAACATACATACATACACAAGTACGTTGACACACACGTATACCCAAACCAATGCCCGCACACTACATCTTCACGCACCAATCAACCGGTCACGTCCATAGATCGGCCGATCAGAGGCTGCAGCGAAAACGTTCACTATATATTGGCGATTTCTCCTATTACTTCATTAGATTGTTAAATATTGGTAACTCACGTTGATTTCACTCAAACATATCACAATTTATATGCATATATCATGCTTTGGGTAATTAGAACATAAGATTGTGAGTGGTAGACACTTACTTGAAAATTGGTTTTTACACTTCCTCCTTCCTCTCAAACGCTTACGCACTACACTCATGAAACACACACCGCATATTGAATTGCTCCTCACATAGATGTATAATGGTAAAATGAATCGTATACATTAATTTGGGAATTTTCCATAGTTTATTAGAATTTAAATTGAAATATAAGAGAAGTAGAGTTTTGGTATTGTGACTGTAACAACCCAAAATTTAACCCGTAATAATTAAGTCGTTAATTAATTAAATAATAAAATAACTTTGTGAAATTATCAGAATTGAGCTATGGGAATTGCGCCATTGTGTCTATGATATGTTTTTTGTCAAATTCCATCTATAGAACGTAAAAAACCGAGCTAATAAGACCGGGTTATAAAATAAACAAAATAAAAGAATAAAAAAATACAGGTCGACCGGTTGATCGACCTAGGTAAGGGGGCGGTCGACTGCCCGGTCGACCAGCCTTTGCTTTTGGCAAGCGAACGAACATTCATTCGTTCGAACAAATTAATGACGTGTTTTGCATCATTTTAATTAATCCGGTCTCTCCATTTCTACATCCGATGGCTCCTATTCAGCCTATGACGTGGTTGCATCCTATTCAATCTCCAAATCCAACGGTCTGAGATCCACTTCTACATATATAAATAGATCTCTAGGCCTAACACTTTTTCTCATTCTAGATTTTCTCCGCTTGGGTTTGCCTTTGCAGGAAGGCCCCAAAAGGAATAATTTTTCAAGGAGAGAATCTTTTAATAAAAATATTTTAACAACCCTAAGTGGATCCGTGAAGCCTAAAGGGAAGAGATAAGGATTGGAGGTAAGTGATTGTAATTATTTTAAGATTTCTTTAATTAATTTTAAATAATAGGATTTCCAATAGTTGTAGTTTTACTACGATTTTTGGAATAGCATTTTTCAGTAATTATTTATAGTTTTAATTATTTTCAGTCTATTCAGCTATCTCTTTCAGTAATTTTAGTATTATTTATATTAATTATAATTTATTACTGTTAAGTATAGCTTTTTATTAATTTACAATCTATTTGCAGTATTTAAGTTTATTTACTATTATTTATTTCTTATTTACATCTTTTCGATGTTTTGGATTTTGTGCAAACGTCTATTCTCTTTATACCCCTTTTCTACGCATGTGGATTAGAATAAATTAAACGTGAATATTGATTTTTAAGTAAGAATATTAAATAAAGAAAATAAGATGTAAATTATAAAGAATGTAATAAATAATGGAATTGAACTAAAATTATGCCTAATTATAATTAGAGTTAGACTAATTAAAGATAACTGACATAGTTATAACTTAGAATTATAACTAAATGAAGTAAAAGATGAAAGAAGCTTATTCTCTCACTTAGACATTAGGTTAAGTAAGAAGCATGATTATAACGTAGGTTATAATAAGAAATATAATAAAATGTGGCTTATTTTAAGGCTTGGGATAAATTAATAAGCGTAGAAAGTAAAAACGGTATTAAAGGCTTATTTAAATAATTTATCTAAGTTAATAAGCAAAGATGAAAGTATGACCAATACCAAATAGCATTCCCTAGGGCGCGCTTATGCTAAGAATGGTAGTAATTGTTCAAATGGAAGTCCAAATCACGGGGATTTGGATAAGGGGTGCAACTAGATATTGTTTGGATGAAGGGCCAGTACCAACAGCATTTCCCTTATTTTTATATGGACACACGGTGATCTCACATTAGACGGAAGTGAGATGAGGGGCATGCTATGTTGGATGTTGGAGGAAATAAGAAGACCCAATAGGTGGAGCAAAAGGTGGCATGGGCATGGTGGAAGTTACGCATGCGACTTTCATTCCGGTGCTTACTAATAGCTATCAGTTCCAAGCGCTTAGTATGGTGTCTTAGTAGACATCATTGCCTTCTGTGTAGGGAGCTATATATGTCATCCATATCTATAGTAGTTGCTATGTGTATCTTCTATAGATACCATTGGCTGCTGTGTAAGAAGTTATATAGCAGCTGGTCCACAGAAAGTCTATGGAGTAGCAGGCCGATCAAAAAGGGTAAATTAGGGTCACATCCTAATTATAAGATTAGGAGTTCAGCCTAATTAGATCAAAACATATGCAAGCAATCAAAGTTAACCTATCTTATAAATTGAGCAATATTTAACCATACTTATTCTAGTTTATCTCTTCCATATTTCCTTTATTATCCTTATTTATGCTAGAACCGTTGTAGAGTCTATTACTTTTATCTTGCTTAAAGACTCTAGTAATTACTATCATTCACCAGACTTTAAGTCTGACCCACTCCTCTATTTTCCTCTTTTCCCCCCTTAAGCAATCAAGGAAGAAGTCGGTAGATTACGGTTGCTGGGAGTTTGCTTGGAGACGATTTCTACTATGTATTTCTTTTATTTCAGCTTTAGTCCTTTTTGTGTACTGGCTTATTATGAGGGATATTATGTACTTTGATTTTGAGACTACGAGTTTTTGTTCATGAGACATATTGGATCTTTAAATATGTATATGGTATTTGGTATCTGACTTATCTATAAATTATGAAGCTTTGTTTTTATTAAGTTATTATTTTAAGTTTTTGATGTTTTTACCTATTTTTGCCTTGTGAATCTTAGTATTTGTTAGTTTCAGTTAAACCTACAAAACACCACACCTACTAATGTGTCCTTTTGGGTATATTAAGGGGTATGGGGTGTTTCACTTGGTATCAAAGCCTAAGGTTACAACATTCCTAAAAATTTATTTTAAAAGTAAAGTATTTTCCAAAATAACTTGTTTTTAAAAGTATTTTTCAGAAAAGAACTCTTAGAAATAGTTTTTAAGTATAAAAGAGTTTTTATAAAAATCCCCTCAACGTCCAGTTCAGCCTTCTTTTGATTCTTTTGATCATAAGTTTCCTTTTCTTTGCATAGTATAGCTGACTGGTTCCGTAGAGCTACGGCACCAGGGGTGCAAGGGCAAGCGCCTAATACAACACTGGTAGGTGGAAATCCCTCTAATCCACCTAACCAGCCGATTTTTCAAAGCTATGCAAGGAGTTCACTAGCATAGGGTATGTAACGTTTCCTAGCATGAAGAATTTCAAGGAGACGTAATATAGGTCGCAAGATATAGAGCGAAAGTTTAGTAAGTAAGGTTTGGAGGACCGATAGAGTAGTCAACCTATATCTTGGCAGATGGAAGAAGAGCTTAAGTCAGTTCCTACAAGCTCTAAGAAGCCAAGGTAGAAGGGCAAGAAGGATAAGAGGAAAAGGGAAGGCCCTTAGAAGCGAATCAAGAAAAGTGAAAGATGTAATCTTTATAGAATGACTGGTCATTACGTAAGGGACTGTAAGATGATTGGAATGAAGGGAAGTGTTTCAATTGTGGACAACTTGGTCACTTTAGTAAGTTTATTCTTTGGAAGATGGGGCAGGGAACGAGTGCACCTGCAGTGCAGATTCAGGCTTTGGATGTAACACTTTCCAGCGGCAGATCGGATCAAGGTAGAAATTTGGTTTCTATTTCTGATTTTCCCATTCAGACTCTTTTTGATCCTAGAGCATCACACTCTTTCATCTCTAGTTCTTTGGTAGACTGTTTGCACTTAGATATCTCTTTAGTAGTAGACCCCATTGTTGTTTCAAACCCCATAGGAGGATCGACCCACTTGTCTATGGTTTTTAGGGGTTTGAAAATTTATATCCTAGGCGTACAATTAGACTATAACACCTATATTTTAGGATTATCAGGGTATGGAATGATTTTGGGAATGGATTGGCTTTCCATATATGGAGCTATATCAGATTGCGAGAGGAGAGTCGTTAGGATAGAGACATGCATCAGTAGGATTCTCGAGATTTCTTGCGACCTTCAAGGGTCAGTTATATTTAGCTTCCTTTATTCCCTCGATTTATCATCATCAGAGCTAGCATCGGTTCCTGTCGTCAGAGATTTTCCATACATCTTTGAGGAAGTTAGGGGCTACGCCCCTAAGAGAGAGAGATTGACATCAGGATTTATTTGGCTAGCCAGTAACATTACCCATAAGGCATATAGCACTTAGGGGAAGGAAGGGATTAAGAAAGCAGGTTCGTGAGATTTGGAGAAAGGTTCCATTATAAGAAACATATCGGAGTAGGGAACAACAGTCGTTGTAACGACCCGATATTTTCAATCATCCGCATCCACACATGTCGGACTTGAATTTCTCAAAATACCAAATTGTAAAATAAATTTGGTAGAACACGTCATAAATAGTAAATAAATAAATCGCAGATCACAGACACAGAGTAATAAATGCATCGAAAGTAAAGAAATAGCAGTTCATGAAGCTACTATATAAATACATCATAGTCAAACAAGATACAACAGAGATAACAAGATACAACAGAGGTGTCAACATGATAACCGGGTATGAATCATAATACATCACTGGAACCAACCGGATAACTGGAATCAACTGGATAACCGAAAGTGAAATAGATAGCTGGATCTTCAAGCAAAGCTTCCAACTACGAAGGTGAGTCTCAAATGTTGTATCACTCAGTCTGACCCGAGCGTGAAGAAAAACAAAACACTTGAGTCAGGACATACATACTTATATAATGTAAACCAACTCAAGCGAACTGTAATATAAGGTACAAGTAACTTAAAGGATGCTTGGGATCGCCCATCCTCTAAGGATTCGTTAAACTATTTACTATGTAGTAATATTTCGCTATTATAATAATGTCTATAGTAAAATAAACTTACATTTTCATAGCATTAAGGGGTTACCTGTGAAATATGCGCTTTGCGCTTATATGATTTTTGTTTGATGATAATAAACACATATATATAGTTCGTTTAAATGTATTTGTTAATGTACTATTTTAATTTTCATATATTAAATAAATATTTGTTGAATAAAATAAATTACACAGAATTTTAATTTGAATTCAAACAGAACAAGTTACACAGATTTTGAATTCAAACAGAAATTTTATTCAAACAAATATTTATTACAAATCTTGAAAAGTACAAATTCATGCTCTCACTATATACAATTTTGAACTACATCACATTTCATATTTACATCATTATCCTCACTACATATCACTCACTCTCGTATTTGGTCTTCAACTGCATTTCAGTTTGTATCTAGCATCTGAGCAAATCTGCAAAAATATTCACTAACGCAGTAAAATTGATCGAGAAATATTTTTGAAGTTTAAAATAAACGATATTTTTGAAAATAATGTTTGCCTCAGATATATGGGTTGTTCGTCATCATTCACACTTGAATTTATCACAAAGTCGTGCACATAGATATTACAGGGACAGGTAATCACAAGTGGCTGCAATACACACGTGTACATTCATACACGTGTGCACTGCCTCGCCAACTCGTGTGCGCAGCCAACAAGAGCAAGTGTGAAAATGCAAAGGTCAAGCCATCAATGCAAATTCGACTCAAAGCAATTCAAACTGCAAGTCCAAAACAGATGCACTATGCATTGTACAACAAATTCAGGCAGCAAGCAGTGGAAATAGTGGAATGAATGCAAACATGTCAACGGCTACATGAAACAGTGGGACAAATGCAACAAGTCTCAAGTGTCTAGTTACAATATCAACAAGACAGTGATAGGGTTAAGAAAATGCAGACCGTGAATGTGCAAATGTTCAAGTTAAAATCATTAGAGAATGCAGACCAACCACTACAATAATACGAGACAAGTTCATGTTTGAACCAATACAAGTGCAAATGGTCTCGACCAAAATTCAGTGGTCACTGTAACATTGAAATATGCATGTACACAGTAAAGAGACTCAAGTGACAAACATTTTAAAGTTGAATGCAACATGGTGAACAACATCAAAGTGCAACAGAATAGGTGCAAAGATTCAAAATGAAACAATGAACAGTGAATAACATGGAAATGTTGAATACATGAATGAAGATTACAAGTACAGTGATACAAAACAAGCACTACCAAGACCACATGCACGTAGACATCAAGCAATTAGGCCGAAACAAATTGCAACAGCACCAATGCAAATGAATATATGTATCAAGTGATGCATTTGTGTCAAAGGCATAGCAACTACAGAACACATGCAACAAGACAAGTTCAGGTCAGACACACTTCAATAACGCAGTCACAATGAAGACAACGAATGATCAGAGAACATGCTCGAAGACTACACAAATGACCAAGCTACAGCCAGAGACAGTGAAGTTCAGGTAAAGGTTATGGAGACCAGAGCATAGAAATGTGCAGACCCAACCAACAAACTCAAGTCAGAGAGACAGCGAAGGTCAGTGATAAAGTGCAGACAGATGAACACATATGGCCTAAATATGATCATGATCAAGTACAACTGCAATGTCAACAGAGACAATGCCAATGCCAATAACAAAGTCCACAAGTGCAGACACAAGAAAAATGATCAAGTGTAACACAGCATAAATGACAAGCCCAACTTGTTTCAAGTCCATGAAGCACAAAAAAAAATTCCAAGGCTTCAACAAAAACAATGACTGCAACAATTAATTATATGTAGAGAACAGGCTACAGCAAGCATGCAACAAGGTGCATGGTCCAATGCCATTATCAAATGCATGTACCAAGACAGTACAACTTCACAAGAAAACAAAGTCTCTGCAACAATACATGAAATCATACAAATGCAACACAAGAATTGATGCAAATATGCTCAAGGTAAAGGGACTGGAACAAACATGTACAACAAATCCAAATACACAAATGTGCAGTAGCAAGATCAACACAGTAGCAAGCTACAGGTGATGCAATGCTCAAATGAACAACAAGCTCCACTGACCACAAAGCAGAGATCATCATCAAATGAAATTACAAAAATGCAATGTTGAAGCTACTGTATGCAACATGATGAATACAGATGCAAAGTACAACAGTGAAGCATGCACATAGGCCACCAGTGAATTACATCAGTATGCAAATGAACAAAAACAGCAGCTGTAATCAAGTGTAGCATCTATAAAAAATACATACCAAAAGAGGCATGTGTTCAAATATGGGCCGAAGTCAAAAATTGCTTCAATTCAGGAATTTATTTTTAGAAAGATATCTCGGCATCAAATATCTCAAAATTCATATATGGTATGTGTTAATTCATAAAGGGGCCGAACCAACAAGTATGGAAAGAGATTTTCGAATTAATTAATTCGAATACAAATATGGATAGCAGTAATTCAAAATTGATTTCAAGAAAAAATCAACGACATGGAAAAATCAAGTATGACAGTGATTAGGAGGGTTTCAACCCTATAAATAAACCCAAAAGAAATCATCATCGGCATCGAGTTATGAAGAGAAAAAGGCAAATAATCAAACCAGCATACGAAAATCACATACCACAATTCAACGAACTCGGTCAGCTGCAAGTACAATCAATCATCAGAGAACGAACGAAGCAGTGAGCAAGAGCAACGTGAATCAAGCAATTGATCATCAGAGAACGAACACAAGAGCATCACAAACCAGCCGAAAACCCAATTTGGATCGCAAGAGACGAACCCTAGTTTCAGAAAGAAGGAGATCGGTCGCCATTATTTTTCACAAAGCAAAAGAACGAAGTGGGTCGGGTTAAAGGAAAACAAGGGGCCGGCTTTGTTAATGATAAAAGGGGTTTAAGTTTTAAAAGGGGTTTGCTTTATTTTATTTCAAGCAAAAATTAGGGGTTCAAATTCATATTTTAATTTTTGCATCGGGTTTTATTTTTGAAGTTGTTCTTGTTTTTATTTTCGAGTCAACAAATTTGTAAATCACCACCTAGGGTTTAGGTAGTGTCAGATTGTCTAGTTAGAATTAGTTCAGTGAGCAG
This sequence comes from Allium cepa, assembly GCA_030765085.1. Lineage (NCBI taxonomy): Eukaryota > Viridiplantae > Streptophyta > Magnoliopsida > Asparagales > Amaryllidaceae > Allium > Allium cepa. The sequence continues at coordinate 104,676,738 of CM060944.1, read as the reverse complement.
GGTGTGCGAGTTTGCGAAGCTCTAGAGGCGGAGCAGAGTTTGCGAGTAAACAAAGCTCTATAGGCGGAGCAGGGTGTGCGAGTCTGTGAGAGTGTTTGTGAGCGGGAGCAAGGGTTTGCGAGTCTGGTAGAGTGTTTGTAAGCGAGATACTGTTTAATTCTAATAGAAATCTGGGAATGCAGCAGTAGGCAGGGGTTGCCGAAGCTGGGTAAATTTTGTGTGTGATTTACTTTTCAGCATATTTATTTTTACAGTTTGTTTCTTTGTTTTAAATCGAGAAAATTTGTTATTAACCCTATTCACCCCCCCTCTAGGGTTAATCTAGATCCTACAAGTGGTATCAGAGCCTGGTATTTTTTATTTAACTCTAGAGTCATGAGTCTACCAAATAATGCTTTTTCTGAGGGGCAATCTATTGTCAGGCCACCCATGTTTAACGGGAATGATTATGCTTATTGGAAAGTTAGGATGGGTATTTATCATAGTTCAGTGGATTATGATGTTTGGGATATTATTGAAACTGGCTATAAACCTCCTACTATAACTGTTGGTGGTACTGAGATTCCTAAACCTAAGGATAGGTGGGATGAAAACGATAAGAGATTGAAAACGATAAATGCTAAAGCCATGAATGCTTTGATATGTGCTCTTGATAAAAATGAATTTAATAGAATTTCTCACTGTACAACAGCACAGGAAATTTGGCACACTTTGGAGGTGACACACGAAGGAACTTCTCAAGTCAAGGAGTCTCGTCTAGCCCTATTCAGCAACGAATACGAGAACTTTGTGATGGACAAAGGCGAGAGCATAAAGGATATGTTTGGACGCTTTTCAACCTTGGTATACAACGCTAGAGCACTTGGGAAGGTCTTCACTGAGGTAGAGCTTGTGCGGAAGATTCTACGAGTCTTACCGATGAACTTTGAGGCAAAAGTCACAGCAATACAAGAATCGAAAGATCTGAGTAAGCTAAGCATGGAGGAGTTGATTGGCAACTTGATGACATATGAGCTTGAGCTAAAAGCAAAGGAAGAACGCAACAACTCCGAACCAAAGAAGAAGACAATTGCCTTAAAAATCAAACAAGAGAGCGATGAAGGAGAAGATCCAATTGAAGAACTTGCAATGGCTGTCAATAATCTTAGAAGATGGTCAAGATTCAAGCCACGCAAGAAGAAAACAAAGGGCAATTCGTCAAAAGATTCTGAAAATTCCGATAATGAGCTGACGTGTTATAATTGCAACAAGCCTGGCCACATCAAACCAGAATGCCCACTTCTCAAATATAACAAAGGAAAGAAAAAGGAAAAGAAGGTGTTCGCAGCAACTTGGGATGATGAAGAAGGCGAGGAAGTTTCGGATAGCAGCTCAGAGGAGGCTGACTTGTGTCTTGTGGCAAAATCAGATTCAGAAGCAAGCTCGGAGGAATCAAGTGAGGAAGGTGATTATTCCTATAGAGATCTTGTTTTTATGTGTTCTGATCTTACTAAAGAAGTTGATGCTCTTGAATCAAAAATTGAAAAACTAGAATTTGATAAGAGAGAACTTGCTCGTGAAAATTTTAGGTTAGAAACCGAACTTGAAAATATTCATAACCTAGAATATGAAAAACGTAGAAGTTTAGATTCGGAATTGTCAAGACTCAAGAATAGCTTTGAGAGTCTTGAAAAAGAAAACTTGAGTCTTATGGAAACCATTGACACTAGGAAAAAGGATTTCATAAATAGATGCGCCTCACTTGTAACTGAAAACTCAACACTAAAAACCAAAGTCCAAAATCTTGAAAAATCTCTGAATAACTTTTCAATAGGAGAAAAATCATTCAACATGTTATTGGGAAATCAAATTTTTGCTAACAACAGAAAAGGACTAGGTTTTGGGAAAACACAAGTTGAGGATAGTGCAAAAGGAAGGAGTGTCTTTGGTAGATGTGAAATAATTGGACATCATGTTGAAAATTGTAGACATAGGAACAAGAACACAAAATTTATACAAGTTTGGGTTCCTAAAAATTCTACAAACAAATTTCATGTCTATTGGAACAAGAATGAAAGGACAAAACAAGTTTGGGTTCCAAAGGGTTTGTTTATTCATAATGCTTCTGCCACTAACAACCATGGACCTATAAATAGGTCACATAAATCTTTTCTCGTGTAGGTATGGTGGCAGGCTAAGGAACATCAACGGTGTTTTCTGGATTTTGGCTGTTCCAGAAACACAATGAGTGTCAAAGCAAAGTTCCTTAGCCTAGTATAAAGGTGACAGAATCACAATGGGCAATCACGTAAAATCATCGTAAAGGTAAAACAGGTGAAGATATTCTTATGTGATAATCTGTACCATTTTCTGAATGAAATCAGCCAAGATTGAGATGATGATTTATTCTGACTTGTTCACTGTTCAAAATTGAGTGTAAGTTTCTTATGCATATTTTCATGGTCTTGTTTATCAAGTTAGTGATATTTTGAAGTGAAAAAGAAATTCAGATGCAGTTCATTCTGGTAATCTAGTTGATAGAAAATTTACGAGTTGAACGTGATTTATGGTGAAACATACATTTGCTGCATCGTTTTTTCAAAGAAAATATCTGCATATTTTTCACTTGAAATAATTTTCATTTAGCAGATTTTTTTTCCTCTCATATAACCCCTTCGTAAAAATAATTGTTTGACCATACTTTCAGATTAGTCATGTTTATTTGATTTTAAATGACAAATTTTGACTAATCCTACTCCCTGCTGATTATCGAAGAGATAAATTATGATTCAAAAAGTGATTAGTGTTGATAATTAACATACATTACTCAAAAGAGTATATTTGGAAAATTTCTTTAGGAATTTAATCAAGAGTTATAAAACTTTTTGTTGGGTAAAAATTCCATGACCATTTCTATATCTACCATTATTTCTATGGACCATGATTTATCAAATATTCAAGATAGTTTGTCAATAGGTGGTACTATAATCAGGGATCATTTGCTTTTCATTTCACATTTTTTTTGTAAAAATAAATAAATATCCAAAGTATCCACTCTCATTTAAAAGTCCTCACGGTTATGCATGGGTGAATTACTTGGATTTTTGATTATGTGCTTCCATGCTCATTTAAAAGTCCTTATGGTTATGCATGTATGAAACGCATATCAAAATTAATTGATTTAATAGACAAGTTGATTTTAATCCCATTTAAAAGTCCTCACGGTCATGCGTGGTTAGAAGATACTTGATTTCATTTTTAAAAAAAAAATTAAATTGGAATACTACTAATCTCATTTAAAAGTCCTAACGGTTATGCATGATTAGTAGATATTCAAATTCCTGATATAAATGTACCACAAGAAGATTTAACTGTATGATATTGTATGAGAATTTTATTTCCGTCATTTCTAAAAGTGGAATATGCGCCTAACAAGGGTCGTTATGATTTTTGTTTGATTCTTATTTGAGTTTAATATTTATATTCAATTTGAGTTTAATGTTGGATTAATATTGATCACTTCATCTCTATTTTCTCTCACACTATTATTCTTTTGCTGATAACAAAAGGGGGAGAGAAAAGTTAAGATTTTGTCAAATAGAATCAAGCAAAGGTCAAATAATTTTCCATATGCATCTAAGCTCATTTGTATATATTTTTATTTGTATGCATATATGTAGGGGGAGCATCATGTAGAGAGAAAGCATTTAAATAGGGGGAGCAAATTAGAGTATACCATGGATCAAATACATTTAACACGGTCAAAATCTTAAATATATGTTTGTTATCATCAAAAGGGGGAGATTGTGAAATATGCGCTTTGCGCTTATATGATTTTTGTTTGATGATAATAAACACATATATATAGTTCGTTTAAATGTATTTGTTAATGTACTATTTTAATTTTCATATATTAAATAAATATTTGTTGAATAAAATAAATTACACAGAATTTTAATTTGAATTCAAACAGAACAAGTTACACAGATTTTGAATTCAAACAGAAATTTTATTCAAACAAATATTTATTACAAATCTTGAAAAGTACAAATTCATGCTCTCACTATATACAATTTTGAACTACATCACATTTCATATTTACATCATTATCCTCACTACATATCACTCACTCTCGTATTTGGTCTTCAACTGCATTTCAGTTTGTATCTAGCATCTGAGCAAATCTGCAAAAATATTCACTAACGCAGTAAAATTGATCGAGAAATATTTTTGAAGTTTAAAATAAACGATATTTTTGAAAATAATGTTTGCCTCAGATATATGGGTTGTTCGTCATCATTCACACTTGAATTTATCACAAAGTCGTGCACATAGATATTACAGGGACAGGTAATCACAAGTGGCTGCAATACACACGTGTACATTCATACACGTGTGCACTGCCTCGCCAACTCGTGTGCGCAGCCAACAAGAGCAAGTGTGAAAATGCAAAGGTCAAGCCATCAATGCAAATTCGACTCAAAGCAATTAAAACTGCAAGTCCAAAACAGATGCACTATGCATTGTACAACAAATTCAGGCAGCAAGCAGTGGAAATAGTGGAATGAATGCAAACATGTCAACGGCTACATGAAACAGTGGGACAAATGCAACAAGTCTCAAGTGTCTAGTTACAATATCAACAAGACAGTGATAGGGTTAAGAAAATGCAGACCGTGAATGTGCAAATGTTCAAGTTAAAATCATTAGAGAATGCAGACCAACCACTACAATAATACGAGACAAGTTCATGTTTGAACCAATACAAGTGCAAATGGTCTCGACCAAAATTCAATGGTCACTGTAACATTGAAATATGCATGTACACAGTAAAGAGACTCAAGTGACAAACATTTTAAAGTTGAATGCAACATGGTGAACAACATCAAAGTGCAACAGAATAGGTGCAAAGATTCAAAATGAAACAATGAACAGTGAATAACATGGCAATGTTGAATACATGAATGAAGATTACAAGTACAGTGATACAAAACAAGCACTACCAAGACCACATGCACGTAGACATCAAGCAATTAGGCCGAAACAAATTGCAACAGCACCAATGCAAATGAATATATGTATCAAGTGATGCATTTGTGTCAAAGGCATAGCAACTACAGAACACATGCAACAAGACAAGTTCAGGTCAGACACACTTCAATAACGCAGTCACAATGAAGACAACGAATGATCAGAGAACATGCTCGAAGACTACACAAATGACCAAGCTACAGCCAGAGACAGTGAAGTTCAGGTAAAGGTTATGGAGACCAGAGCATAGAAATGTGCAGACCCAACCAACAAACTCAAGTCAGAGAGACAGCGAAGGTCAGTGATAAAGTGCAGACAGATGAACACATATGGCCTAAATATGATCATGATCAAGTACAACTGCAATGTCAATAGAGACAATGCCAATGCCAATAACAAAGTCCACAAGTGCAGACACAAGAAAAATGATCAAGTGTAACACAGCATAAATGACAAGCCCAACTTGTTTCAAGTCCATGAAGCACAAAAAAAAATTCCAAGGCTTCAACAAAAACAATGACTGCAACAATTAATTATATGTAGAGAACAGGCTACAGCAAGCATGCAACAAGGTGCATGGTCCAATGCCATTATCAAATGCATGTACCAAGACAGTACAACTTCACAAGAAAACAAAGTCTCTGCAACAATACATGAAATCATACAAATGCAACACAAGAATTGATGCAAATATGCTCAAGGTAAAGGGACTGGAACAAACATGTACAACAAATCCAAATACACAAATGTGCAGTAGCAAGATCAACACAGTAGCAAGCTACAGGTGATGCAATGCTCAAATGAACAACAAGCTCCACTGACCACAAAGCAGAGATCATCATCAAATGAAATTACAAAAATGCAATGGTGAAGCTACTGTATGCAACATGATGAATACAGATGTAAAGTACAACAGTGAAGCATGCACATAGGCCACCAGTGAATTACATCAGTATGCAAATGAACAAAAACAGCAGCTGTAATCAAGTGTAGCATCTATAAAAAATACATACCAAAAGAGGCATGTGTTCAAATATGGGCCGAAGTCAAAAATTGCTTCAATTCAGGAATTTATTTTTAGAAAGATATCTCGGCATCAAATATCTCAAAATTCATATATGGTATGTGTTAATTCATAAAGGGGCCGAACCAACAAGTATGGAAAGAGATTTTCGAATTAATTAATTCGAATACAAATATGGATAGCAGTAATTCAAAATTGATTTCAAGAAAAAATCAACATGGAAAAATCAAGTATGACAGTGATTAGGAGGGTTTCAACCCTATAAATAAACCCAAAAGAAATCATCATCGGCATCGAGTTATGAAGAGAAAAAGGCAAATAATCAAACCAGCATACGAAAATCACATACCACAATTCAACGAACTCGGTCAGCTGCAAGTACAATCAATCATCAGAGAACGAACGAAGCAGTGAGCAAGAGCAACGTGAATCAAGCAATTGATCATCAGAGAACGAACACAAGAGCATCACAAACCAGCCGAAAACCCAATTTGGATCGCAAGAGACGAACCCTAGTTTCAGAAAGAAGGAGATCGGTCGCCATTATTTTTCACAAAGCAAAAGAACGAAGTGGGTCGGGTTAAAGGAAAACAAGGGGCCGGCTTTGTTAATGATAAAAGGGGTTTAAGTTTTAAAAGGGGTTTGCTTTATTTTATTTCAAGCAAAAATTAGGGGTTCAAATTCATATTTTAATTTTTGCATCGGGTTTTATTTTTGAAGTTGTTCTTGTTTTTATTTTCGAGTCAACAAATTTGTAAATCACCACCTAGGGTTTAGGTAGTGTCAGATTGTCTAGTTAGAATTAGTTCAGTGAGCAGGGTGTGCGAGTTTGCGAAGCTCTAGAGGCGGAGCAGAGTTTGCGAGTAAACAAAGCTCTATAGACGGAGCAGGGTGTGCGAGTCTGTGAGAGTGTTTGTGAGCGGGAGCAAGGGTTTGCGAGTCTGGTAGAGTGTTTGTAAGCGAGATACTGTTTAATTCTAATAGAAATCTGGGAATGCAGCAGTAGGCAGGGGTTGCCGAAGCTGGGTAAATTTTGTGTGTGATTTACTTTTCAGCATATTTATTTTTACAGTTTGTTTCTTTGTTTTAAATCGAGAAAATTTGTTATTAACCCTATTCACCCCCCCTCTAGGGTTAATCTAGATCCTACATTACCCATATAGCTCTTAACACGTAATAGTCCCAGTAGTCCATCCAATATCATAGTCCCTCCTGATCGGGAAGCCACCAGAGGATATCACACGGGCTACGGGATAAAACCAAACTCGTACAAGGCGCGATATGGTAGGTGACATGGCACAACTAGGCAATGCCAGGGTAGATATACCAATTGCTATCCGGGCTGGTGGAAACACGCAATGAGCAGCTACCGCCCACCTTGGAACAAACTCCCCTAAAATCAAAAGTAAAGGTGGCCACCGAATCAATCCAATCAAAGCATAGTATCGAAGAGGAGTGTCCGATCAGAGGAATGACCTCATTGGCCCGAGAATCGCTCCTGTTTTAGCCAACTTATGCCAACTCACGGGAGTTGGGTCCACGTATTTACCTCAAAGGAAACGCCGCCACCATTCTACTTCATTCTGGAATCTCCATCGCTTACACTGTTGTTAAAGTGGTTTTCGGGATTGGCCGGCTATAAGACAATGTCCGATCCCGGTCTCTTAAACAACCAATCGTTATTATAACCCGTGGTTATAGCTTTAGAACAATATTTTCATACTTCAAAATAAAATATCCTTTCAATCCAAATCTTTATCAAAGCAAGATTAAATCATTTCTAAACCATTTCAATATATCAACATAGTGTATCTTTCAAATTCAAATATTTATCAAAATAAATATCAAGTCATTTCAAATCATTTTTAATACATAAATATCATATCTTTCAAACTTCATTTTTGAATCATTTTAATTTCAAAATATCATAACTTTCAAAAACTTTATTTCAAACATTTAATATATATCGAAATATCATATCTTCTCAAAACTTCATTTCAAATCATTCAATATATCATATCTTAAACATCTTTAAATTCAAAATAACATTCATTTATTATCATCTCAAATCACCTTTTAAATCATTTATATTCCATCAATTTAATTCAATTAAAATCATTTTAAAAGTGTAATTATTATACTTCCAAATCAAGTATTCAAAGTTTCAAGTCATTCTGAGCTAGTTTACTAAGTAAAAAATCATATTTATTAAAATTTCAGCCTTTCGTAGCATTTAGAAAAAAGCTGTTAAAAGTTATACTTGAAAACATTTTAATTCAAAAAAGACAGCACTTAAAAACTGCTGCTAAAACTCAGTTTTAGGTAAATTTTAGTTTAAAACAGCAAAGACAGCATTTTCAGAAATGCTGCGGTAGCTTATATTTCAAAACAAGGTTTAAATTTGATTTCAACAAAGACTGCAGACCGCTATAGCATTTCCAGAGAATGCTACAATAGACTCGAGTCCAATATTAGCCTATAAGTTCAATTACAGCAGCTACAGCATTTCAGAAATGCTGCCATAGCTCTATTTACACAAGTTTAGTTCAATTCAAAAAACTATAGCATTTCTGGATGCTATTAAAAGTTAATTCCAGGTTTTAGTGTATTTCCAGCCAATAATAAACTTCAATTTAAAACTAATAAACATTTTTAAAATCATATTTTAACCTTTAAAATGCTCATTAACATATCATTTAACATATTATTTTTATACAATAAATTTCTTATACTTACATCCAATTTTCAATAATTTACTAAATAAATTCTAGTGTAAAGGTTTCCAATTCTTCATATTTTAAATAAGCAACTTAACACTTATCTTTCCTCCATTTCTCAAATAAACTATTTTTTTTTTTAATTAACTTAAACCTTTAACTAAAAACCAATTTTACATTTCCAAGTCAAGTTATACTTTTAAAAGATCACTTTTAAACATTCATTTATTTAGCCACTTAAATTCATAGAAAAATCAATAATACTTTAATAAATCACTTAAATTCCAAATTTAATCAAATTATCATATTTACTAATTTTCAATAAAATTAAATGTTCTTTTATTCATATAACCTAAATATCATTTTTAACCAAAATTCCAAATTTCAAACTTAAGTTATATTTAATAATCCCATTTAACCATTCATTAATTACATTTTTAACTCATAGAAAAATCATAATTTCTTTATTTTAAACATTAAGAAAACTATTTAAATCAAATTTCATAAATTTATATTTTAAAATACTTAAAATTATCCAAAATACTTTATAAAATAACCATGGGACTGCATATAGTTTTCTAACCTAGGTCAAGTGATACAGATATGTATCATTTCAATCCGCAGTTTAAAAAGAAAAATCCGGGTTCAATCATTTCAAACCCACAATCCTAAGTTAAATAAAATAAATAAAAACCGTTCAGGCCTATCATTTCAGCTATAACGATTTTTCTCTATTCTAAAGTCCGTTCGGGTATGTATCCTTTCAATCCATAGTGATTCCTAATCTACAGGGAACTTGCAGTGTGATAAACAGATATACATGAACAGTAACAACATATATATAATAACAGATGATACGACATGAAATTTAACAGGTTTAACATCATATGTAATAAATCACAGGCAGTTATAACATCACATAATAGTTCTACACATTCAAATGGTGTCAATTCACATTTGTATAAGTATAAACGTCTGGTGAGATTTACTCACTTGTATAAGCTGGAGACAACGATCAAAAGCACAAACTGAGATCTTCAAAAGCACTATGGCACGACAATGGTTCGAGTTTGAGAGAGCCAAAGATAAATCTCCTTGGATACATGAGACAAACAAATATATGAAACATATGTTTCAAAAATAAGATATACTTAAATAATGTTAGAAATAGATGTATAAAACAAAACTAAAGACTTTGCCCTTGCTCTCTATGCTTGTTTGCATGGCCTAGGGGATCAACAAGGTCAGGTTTGAGCATGGTTGGATAAGGTATGGATATGGAAAAGGTGCGACTACAAGGCTAAACAAGTGGAGGAAGTTACACTTAGGGTAGGTGAAGGGTTTAAGGCAAAATAGCTTGTTTTTGGTCAACAAAAGGGCTCGGCCTTGGAGTGGTTTGGCTTAGCCATTCAAGTTCAGATCTGGAATGATGTTGGAGTGGTGTGTGGTGGTCTGGTCAGAGGTGGTGGTGGTGGTGGAAAATGAAGTGGTGAAGCAACAAGGCTCAAACTGGCATGTTTTCAAGGCATATGTTGGATTTTGAGGGGTTTTGTCATCATGGTTGGCTCGGATATGGTCATGACCTGGAGTGTAGGTGGTTATGATGGCAGGGAATAGATGTAGAGAGTGGTGTCCATGGCAATAGCGAGGAGGCCATGCAATTAGAAGAAAGAAACAAGACACAATTATGGGAAAAAATGGAAGAAAAAGGGCAAAAAGAGGAGGCCATTACCCAATTTTTTTCTCCTAGTCGTGAATGAATGAGAAGTGGAATTTTTTTTAGTGAATGAAGACTGGAATACATGACCAAACAAAGTAATATACAGCCAAAAGAAGTAAAGGCTAATAAATAAATAAAAACTGCCAAAGAGTAAATGAGGAAACGGTAAAAGAAACGACTTACGTTTCAAAAGCTTTTAAAACCTGTGGTATTTCCTTCATTTATTCATATAAGTTTACATTACTGAAAATAATAATGATTTCAGTCACAAATTCGAAAAAATAACAAAATATAAGATATTTATAAATACTTATTAATGATATAAGGTTAAAATAAGAAAATAGCACAAGATTGGAAACTAGTCTAGAAAAATGGAAAATAAACAGAATGAACTTCGGAAAATTTATATGGACTTGTAAAAATATTTATAACAAAGATAACAACATAAAAGTAAAGAAGCATTCACAAATAAATATATAAATTTAAATCTAAATATAATTTAAATAAAGAAAATAGCAGAAAAATGGAAACTAGACTTAAAATTTGGAAATAAATTCAATAAGCTTTGGAAAAATTCAAACATCACTTTAAAAATATTAAAAGACAAAATATAATTAAAAATAATATTAACACATAAAAAATATTAAATTTAAAGAAAATAAGAAAAGATTTAAAGAAATTGCTTAAAAATCCAAAACGGTGTCCAGAAATTACAAATAAATCACCATTGACTTTGGAAAATTGTTTACTTTATTTTAAAATTATTATAATACAAAAATATACATACAATAACATATTGACCAAGATTAAAATGAAATATGAAAAAAAAAAATTTATACAATTTACAAATAAAAAAATTGCAGAATAATCAAATTGCACTCAATATTGAAATATACATAACTTTCACAGTTTAACTCCGTTTCCAACGAAACGAAAAGAAGTGTTCAAGTTATTACATCTATTTTCATAATAATGATAAAATTTAAGATTTAAAAATGATTTTAATTTTAATTTTAAAAGTCAAAGTTCAAACAGTTTGAGTGGAAATTCATTTTTTAGTAAAAATGTCCAATTTATACTAATTTGAACTATAGACCAGCATTTATATTTAAAATGAAATATTTGAAATAAAAATAAATTTGAAATAATTAAAATAAAATAAAGTCAAATTTAAAATATATAGTTAAAACTCTAGGGTTGTTACACTCTCCCCCACTCAAAACTTTTCGTCCTCGAATAGGAATGAGGTACGGAAAAGCACAGAAAAAGATAGAGTGAAATAGGATTAAGATAAGATGACAAGAAGATTGAAATTATATCTGATAACTGTTGTTATAGGTAAGTTTAACAAGGTGGAGATGATCTTTCCAATATTCTCCAAAATTAAGAAAACAAGCACGATATAGGTGGATTCAAAATGATTACCAAAGATTATCAAAGATTATAGAAAGATTTCTAAACTGAAAGATTATAGGAAGATGCCTATACCAGTCTATAGGAAGATAAGGATAATAAGGAAAACAAAAAGATAGTTTGAAAAACAAAATAAGGAATAAATTTTAAAGCATGGAAATTTCAACTTAAATAGAGAATAAATCTTTACACAAGTTAAATAAATCTTAACTATCCCAAATTTCATTATCTTATTATCCAATCATCTTAAATTAACAATTTTTAAAACCATGGGTTTGAAAAATAATCAATTATTACACTCACAATGTACTTAATAAATTTTATTCTTCTTTATTCCCAATTAAAATTAAAATTATTCCTCTCAATATACTTATCACTTATGTTAAATATACTTACACTTATTATAACTGCTTTCTTTTATTCTTAGTTCTTTTAACATTATTTTATTGTAAGTTATTCAATTACCCTTTATTATATTTACCTTTGTTAATCATTTATAATTAAAATTTAAGTGTATAACATTTATTATAACCACTCAGATTTTATTTATAAAATCTTTTTATATTGTATATTATCCAATTACATTCTTAACTTCTGAAATTAAGGTAAGTTATATTGGAGCAATTGAGTATTATACAAATAAAACTTTCCAATTCAATTATCTCAAGTTTGAATTATTTATCCAAATTTTTTTTGATTTTCTTTTTATAATTGAAATTATTCTTTAAAAATAAACCGATTTCTTCAAACCATTTAGAGATAACTAAAGGTATGTACATAGTTTATCAAATCAAATTTAAATCATATCTCTATATATTATAAATCAAGTCATATTCAATTCAAATCAATTTGATTTACCAAACCAAAGCTGTAGTAAGTCTACAGAGCGGTCTCTTCACTTCGAAACTCGAAAATGAACGTTGATGATGCCGTAGTCATCATCGAAGTTATTTTCTAGTGACAAAGAGAAGAGTACTAATTTTTAAACTTTCAACCTCTTTGAAAACAAATTTCTATTTGAAAATACTTTAAATAATATAACCCTTTAAAACTTTAAACACAAGGTTTGAAACCATCGGAAATTAAATTCTCAGATTTCTTGTTCTAAATTCATTTCAGTTCCCAAATCAATTTATAACTATCTATAAATTCATTTATAGAACAATAAATGATAAATCAAGTATTATCACTTCAAATAATGAATTTAAATCAGTTTATTAAGTTCCATAAATTTACTTATATATCAAAATTTATTTCATTAACCAAATTTTAAAATAATATTGTGTCAGTTTGTTCTGTCAAAGTGTTTTGGAAATCCTATCGATAGCGTTGATCAGACAAATAAATCGGAAACCCAAATCAACATCAACAACTCAAACAACACAATATATAAAACAAAACATAGATATACCAGTACAATTCAAAATGTTTGGAAGAATAGATTGGAAACAAAAGACAGGATGATTAAATAACAGCGTAGGGGGTGGATAAGCTTAAATAAACGCGGGCAACCTTAACTGGGTCAACCGTGACTTAAAGAATAAGATCAATGTGGATTTTTCTGGGGTAAATCTACAATAAATCTCAAGAGTTAGAGTTTGGGATAACAAAAGATATTAGCATCTAAACCAAGGATAGATATAAATCTCTGGTGAATCGATGCTGGTTGTAAAGGAGTTTCACGCTTTTACAATTCAATTTTTGAGATTGGAGGGACTGCCAACTCATTATAAAGATCATTCGAAGCGGAGTTATGGGATACTCCAGAATCAAAAGAAGATGAATAGTGAAGGAAACGAATGGATTTTGAAACCACAAGGAACGTTCCAAAATTCAAAGGAATCGAGTCAAAAAGGAAGAGATTCAAACTCGAATGAAAGTGATTCTGTAAATACATTCACTCCATATGCTGAGTTTTGCCTAGAGCTACCAAAGCTCTGATACCAACTGTAATGACCCGATATTTTCAACCATCCGCATTCGCACATGTCAGACTTGAATTGCTCAAAATACCGAATTGTAAAATAAATTTGGCAAAACACAGCATAAATAGTAAATAAATAAATCACAGATCACATACACGGAGTAATAAATGCAGCGGAAGTAAAGAAATAGTAGTTCACGAACATACTATATAAATACATCAGAGTCAAACAAGATACAACAGAGATAACAAGATGCAACGGAGGTGTCAACATGATAACCAGGTATGAATCATAATACATCACCAGAACCAACCGGATAACTGGAATCAACTAGATAACCGAAAGTGAAATAGATAGCTGGATCTTCAAGAAAAGCTTCCAACTTCGAAGGTGAGTCTCAAATGATGTATCACTCAGTACGACCCGAGCGTGAAGAAACACAAAACACTTGAGTTAGGACATACATACTTATACAATGTAAACCAACTCAAGTGAACTGTAATATAAGGTACAAGTAACTTAAAGGATGCTTGGGACCGCCCATCCTCTGAGGATCCGTTAAACTATTTACTATGTAGTAATATTTCGCTATTATAATAATGTCTATAGTAAAATAAACTTACATTTTCATAGCATTAAGGGGTTACCCATATAGCCCTTAACACGTAATAGTTCCAGTAGTCCATCCAATATCATAGTTCCTCCTGATCGGGAAGCCACCAGAGGATATTACACGGGTCACGGGAGAAAACCAAACTCGTACAAGGAACGATAGGGTAGGTGACACGGCACAACTAGGCAATGCCAGGGTAGATATACCAATTGCTATTCGGGCTGGTGGAAACGCACAGCGTGCAGCTACCGCCCACCTCAAAACAAACTCCCCTAAAATCAAAAGTAAAGGTGGCCACCGAATCAATCCAAAGTCAAAGCATAGTATCAAAAAGGAGTGTCCGATCAGAGGAATGACCTCATTGGCCCGAAAATCGCTCTTGGTTTAGCCACCTTATGCCAACTCACAGGGGTCGGGTCCACGCATTTACCTCAAAGGAAACGCCGCCACCATTCTACCTCATTCTGGAATCTCCACCGCATACACGGTTGTTAAAGTAGTTTTTGGAATTGGCCGGCTACAAGACAATATCCGATCCCGGTCTCTTTAACAACCAATCGTTATTATACCCCGTGGTTATAACTTTAAAACAATATTTTCATACTTCAAAATAAAATATCCTTTCAGTCCAAATCTTTATCAAAGCAAGATTAAATCATTTCTAAACCATTTCAATATATCAACATACCATATCTTTCAAATTCAAATATTTATCAAAATAAATATCAAGTCATTTCAAATCATTTTTAATACATAAATATCATATCTTTCAAACTTCATTTTTGAATCATTTTAATTTCAAAATATCATAACTTTCAAAAACTTTATTTCAAACATTTAATATATATCGAAATATCATATATTCTCAAAACTTCATTTCAAATCAACCAATATATCATATCTTAAACATCTTTAAATTCGAAGATAACATTCATTTATTATCATCTCAAATCACCTTTTAAATAATTTATATTCCATCAATATAATTCAATTAAAATCGTTTTAAAAATGTAATTATTATACTTCCAAATAAGGTATTCAAATTTCAAAGTTTCAAGTCATTCTGAGCTCATTTCTAAGTCAAAAATCATATTTATTAAAATTTCAGCCTTTCGTAGCATTTAGAAAAAAGCTGTTATAAGTTATACTTGAAAACATTTTAATTCAACAAAGACAGCACTTAAGAACTGTTGTTAAAGTTTTAGTTAAATTTTAATTTAAAACAGCAAAGACAACATTTTCAGAAATGCTGCAGTAGCTCAAATTTCAAAACAAGGTTTAAATTTGATTTCAGCAAAGACTGCAGACCACTATAGCATTTCCAGAGAATGCTACAATAGACCCGAGTCCAATATTAGCAAATAAGTTCAATTATAGCAACTACAGCATTTCAGAAATGCTGCAATAGCTCTATTTACACAATTTTAGTTCAATTCAGAAAACTATAGCATTTCTGAATGCTCTTAAAAGTTAATTTCAGGTTTTAGTGTATTTCCAGCCAATAATAAACTTCAATTTAGAACCAATAAACATTTTTAAAATCATATTTTAACCTTTAAAATGCTCATTAACATATCATTTAACATATTATTTTTATACAATAAATTTCTTATACTTACATCCAATTTTCAACAATTTACTAAATAAATTCAAGTGTAAAGGTTTCCGATTCTTCATATTTTAAATAAGCAACTTAACACTTATCTTTCCTCCATTTCTCAAATAAACTAATTTTTTTTGTAATTAACTTAAACCTTTAACTAAAAACCAATTTTACATTTCCAAGTCAAGTTATACTTTTAAAAGATCACTTTTAAACATTCATTTATTTAACCACTTAAATTCATAGAAAAATCAATAATACTTTAATAAATCACTTAAATTACAAATTTAATCAAATTATCATATTTACCAATTTCCAATAAAATTAAATTTCCATTTTATTCACATAACCTAAATATCATTTTTAACCAAAATTCCAAATTTCCAAACTTAAGTTATATTTAATAATCCCATTTAACCATTCATTAGTTACATTTTTAACTCATAGAAAATTCATAATTTATTTATTTTAAACATTTAAAAAAAACTATTTAAATCAAATTTCATAAATTTATATTTTAACATACTTAAAATTATCCAAAATACTTTATAAAATAACCACGGGTCTGTATATAGTTTTCTAACCTAGGTCAAGTGATACAGATATGTATCATTTCAATCCGCGGTTTAAAAAGAAAAATCAAGGTTCTATCATTTCAAACCCGCAATCCCAAGTTAAATAAAATAAATAAAAATCGTTCAGGCCTATCATTTCAGCCCATAACGATTTTTCCCTATTCTAAATTCCGTTCGGGTATGTATCATTTCAATACATAGTGATTCCTAATCTATAGGGAACTTGCAGTGTGATAAACATATATAAGTGAACAGTAACAACATATATATAATAACAGATGATACGACATGAAATTTAACAGGTTTAACATCATATGTAATTAATCACAGGCAGTTATAACATCACATAATAGTTCTACACATTCAAATGGTGTCAATTCACATTTGTATAAGTATAAACGTCTGGTGAGATTTACTCACTTGTATAAGATGAAAACAACAATCAAAAGCACAAACTGAGATCTTCAAAAGCACTATGGCACGACAATGATTCAAGTTTGAGAGAGCCAAAGATAAATCTCCTTGGATACATGAGACAAACAAATATATGAAGCATATGTTTCAAAAACAAGATATACTTAAACAATGTTAGAAATAGATGTATAAAACAAAACTAAAGACTTTGCACTTGCTCTCTATGCTTGTTTGCATGGCCTAGGGGATCAATAAGGTCAGGTTTGAGCATGGTTTGGATCAGGTATGGGTATGGAAAAGGTGCGGCTACAAGGCTAAACAAGTGGAGGAAGTTACACTTAGGGTAGGTGAAGGGTTTAAGGCAAAATAACATGTTTTTGGTCAACAAAAGGGCTCGGCCTTGGAGTGGTTTGGCTTGGCCATTCAAGTTCAGATCTGGAATGATATTGGAGTGTTGTATGGTGGTCTGGTCAGAGGTGGTGGCGGCGGCTAGAGGTGGTGGAAAATGAAGTGGAGAAGCAACAAGGCTTAAACTAGCATGTTTTCAAGGCATAGGTTGGATTTTGAGGGGTTTTGTCACCATGGTTGGCTCGGATATGGTCATGATCTGGAGTGTAGGTGGTGGTGATGGCAAGGAATAGATGTATAGAGTGGTGGCCATGAAAATAGTGAGGAGGCCATGCAATTAGAAGAAAGAAACAAGAAAAAAGTATGGAAAAAAAATGGAAGAAAAAGTGCAAAAAGAGGAGGCCCTTACCCAATTTTTTTCTCCTAGCCGTGAATGAATGAGAAGTGGAATTTTTTTTTAGTGAATGAAGACTGGAATAAATGGCCAAACAAAGTAATATACAGCCAAAAGAAGTAAAGGCTAATAAATAAATAAAAACTGCCAAAGAGTAAATGAGGAAACGGTAAAAGAAACGACTTACGTTTCAAAAGCTTTTAAAACCTTTGGTATTTCCTTTATTTATTCATATAAGTTTAAATTACTGATAATAATAATGATTTCAGTCACAAATTTGAAAATATAACAAAATATAAGATGTATATAAATATTATTAAAGATATAAGGTTAAAATAGAAAATAGCACAAGCTTGCAAACTAGCCTAGAAAAATGGAAAATAAATAGAATGAACTTTGGAAAATTTATATGGACTTGTAAAATATTTATAACAAAGATAACAACATAAAAGTAAAGATGCATTCACAAATAAATATATAAATATAAATTTAAATATAATTTAAATAAAGAAAATAGCAGAAAAATGGAAACTAGGCTTAAAATTTGGAAATAAATTCAATAAGCTTTGGAAAAATTCAAACATCACTTTAAAAATATTAAAAGAAAAAATATACTTAAAATTAATATTAACACATAAAAAAAATTAAATTTAA
Organism: Allium cepa; assembly: GCA_030765085.1. Lineage (NCBI taxonomy): Eukaryota > Viridiplantae > Streptophyta > Magnoliopsida > Asparagales > Amaryllidaceae > Allium > Allium cepa. The sequence goes on along the minus strand of CM060944.1, from coordinate 104,658,328 downwards.
AGAAAATAGGAAAAGATTTAAAGAAATTGCTTAAAAATCCAAAACGGTGTCCAGAAATTACAAATAAATCACCATTGACTTTGGAAAATTGTTTACTTTATTTTAAAATTATTATAATACAAAAATATACATACAATAACATATTGACATAGATTAAAATGAAATGTGACAAAAATATAATTTATATAATTTACAAATAACAAAATTGCAGAATAAACAAATTGCACTCAATATTGAAATATACATAACTTTTACAATTTGACTCCGTTTTCAACGAAACGAAAAGTAGTGTTCAAGTTATTACATCTATTTTTCATAATAAAAGATAAAATTTAATATTTAAAAATGATTTTAATTTTAATTTTAAAAGTCAAAGTTCAAACAGTTTGAGTAAAAACTCATTTTTTAGTAAAAATGTCCAATTTATACTAATTTGAACTATAGATCAGCATTTATATTTAAAATGAAATATTTGAAATAAAAATAAATTTAAAACAATAAAAATAAAATAAAGTCAAATTTAAAATATATAGTCAAAAATCTAGGGTTGTTACAGTCGTCTTCACTACCAAAGTAGGTTGTTCTCTTCGACTTTGCATTGGTTGTAGAGAACTGAATAAGCTCACAAAGAAGAACCATAATCCACTCTCTAGGATAGATGATCTTTTTGACAAATTAGTTGGCTCTTCGGTATTCTCCTTGTTTGATTTAGCCACTTGATTTCATCAGCTTAGGGTCGCTGATGGTAACATTGACAAGAATGCATTTAGGACACTAGACGGATTTTTTGAGTGGTTAGTCATGACTTTTGGGCTAACTAATGTCCCAGCCTATTCAATAGATTTGATGAACCATGTATTTAGAGATGTCCTAAAATAAAGTTCGTGGTGGTATTCGTGTATGATATCTTTGTGTTTTCCAAGAAGTATGGAAGAACATGTTATTTATCTAAAGGAGGTTCTTTGTATGCTTCGTGTTCGTCAGTTGAGAGCAGAGTTCTTGAAGTATCACTTTTGAAATGTGTTCATTGGGGCATAGAGAATGTCTACACATGATAGGGATTCAAGAAATGGTTTTGTACATTTAGGATTGGGATTATGGAAATCCAAAGAGAGGTACGCAAAGGTTAGATATGTAAAATAAAATTCAGTAGATAAGCATAGAAGAAAGTCCATGTGTAGGTAATTGTAGAATTATAATCGTCTCAAACAAGTGGATTTGACGGTGATGCCTTAGAATAATATAAGTATACAAGAGGAATAGAAGTAAAAGGCTTAGTTTAGGAAAAGTACTCCGAAGGTAGTAAGTAGAAAGACCCACTTTATGCTAAGCCCAATAAAAAAATTGTAATTATTAAAATTTAAAATTTTCATTGTTAACATTTTCTTTTAGAAAATAAACATGGGGTTTTTGAAGAATAATATGAAATTTAAGTTGGTTTTTATATAACGAAGAATTGGATTTTTTTTTGAAGAATTATGGAGAATATCTATAACTCACTAGTTTCATTGTAAGTAAACAAAAATTTAAAACGGAAAAAACCTAGAGTGTATCAAATATTGAAAATGTAGATTATAACTTTTATTGTTGTAATAAATGTTTTCATGGAAAATAAGTGGAGCATAGGCTATAACGCTATTGTTATAGTAAGTGACTCTCAAGAGAAATATTTTTACAAAGGTATACGAGCTTTATTGGTATTTATTTAATTAAACCCATACACTAGTATTTTTGGGTTATAGTAATGGTGTTTTGCGCAATATCCATTTTAACCCAAATAAAAATGTATTTCAAAAGTTAATTTCTAAGTATAGAAACAAAATGGTTTGTAAAGTAAACTTATAAGGAAGTGTTTTTCTGTTATGGAAATATTAAAACAGTTTTGAAGATGAGTTTTCTGAAAGGAAAATGTGTAAGATAGATATTAGAAAATATTTGTCATGGAAGAATATAGTTTAAACATATTTTAATCTATTGGAGTGAAAAGAATAATGGTATGTTTTCCTGTGAAACCAAATTATAAATAAAGATGTTTTGTGCAAGTTATAAGGAATACATAAAAAAGATATACAAGGTATGGGAAACACCATATTTTGTATAGCCTATTTTCAAAAATAAAATAAAATAAGTTCCTGGTAATTTCACATAAACATAAAATCCTCATTTAAAGGATTCATAGAAGGTTTTACCATTAATAGTTTCTCATAAGAGAAAGTAGTTCCAATACATCAGGGTATAAAACTGTTAGGTGTAATAAGAAGATGTTTAAAAATATTTTAAAGGATAATGGTTTGTTGAAAAAGTAAATAAGTTTTTGAAATGAAAAACTTAATAAAAGTAAAATTTGAAAATTCAAATTTTTATAGAAAATTTTAAAAGTATTTAAAAGAAAGAGAGATATAAAGTTTAGACTAAAAAAAATTTAGAAGCTTTTCCCTCTAGGTTTGGGAAATAATACTAAGTGACAAAGTATTTTTGAAATTAATAGAAGCTAAAAAATAACACTTTTAAAGACAAAGATTGTGGGATTTGATGTTTGAAAAAATAAGGTAATAAAAAAAGGAAATCAAAGTTCGAATTTGTTAATGGTTGAACTTCCTAACTTCTCTTATACCTAAATATTTCGAATCCATCTTCAGATAAGCCGTAGCCTAGTTCAAATTAAATCGAAAATCGGCCATTACTCTCTATCTGATCGAAGGCCTCAAGTACGCTCTTTCTCTTCTCAATTCGAATCGCGATTTGGGCTCGTGTTTGTTTGGAGAGGGCGGAATGCTCAGGAGATAGTAGGCGCGAGTGATGGAGAGGGGGGATGCAATCGCGATGGTTCGAGCGTGGTGGCGTCGTTCTGAGTAGGACGCGGAATCGTAGGCAGATGAGGAGTGATCTCAAGGGTGATTGGGATCGTGAGACATGGTGACTCGAGATCAGGGACGAGCTGCTGACAAACGATCGGCGATCGAATGGATCTTCGATTTGGAGATGGGTTGTGGATTGCGTTCGATTTTGTTGCGGTGGATTTTGCTTAGTCAGAGTTGGGTCAAGATGGTACTAGTGACAACGTGGTGAAGGAGAAGGGTGTCGCAGTTCTATAGTGGGGGACTTGTGGCATCTTCGTTGTCGACACTTTGGGTGAGCAGTTTCTGTTTTATTTTAAATTTTTCCTAAGTTTATATATAAATTTAAAAAAAAAAAAAAAATTATTTATTCTTTTGCTTACTACAGTGTTGGAAATTTGAAATTTAGGTATGAACTATTATAGGTTTCCGGATTGGGAAGTATATGTAAGGATTTAAAAGAAAAAAAAGAGGAAAATTAGTTTAGGAAAATTTAATTATTTGTTTAAATAAAGATTTGGTTAAATTAAAATTTAGAAAATGGTAGTTAACTTGTATAATTATTTGAGAACTTAAAAAAAATTACGAACAGAAAATTTGTTTGAAATTAACTTATTAGGTAAAATGAAATTTATTAAATGGAAATTGATTTGTTCATATCAATAAGACATTTAATGTTTATACAAGGTCTAGATATTGTGAAGACAGTAGTCGCGATTGAAGTGAATTTCAAACCAAAATCAAAAGTGAGTAAATCTCACTCTGTTGGATTTCTATTTAAATTTAAGTGGTTAAATTTAAATATTTGGTTGAATGATTGAATTGATTTGATATGCACTGTAAATTGATGATTTGGTGATTTTGGTTTTGGATGGTTCTCGAGTTAATTGTTGCTTAACTCGAAGTATTGGGAATTTTAAGTTGTTTTAAACTTAAACATAGACAAGAAAATGTTTCCGTTTTAAAAGTTACTAAAGCCTTAATTATTTGTGATACATTAAATTAGTAGGGTAATTAAATGGATAATAAATTAATTTATCAAATTAATGATTTGGGTTATTTAACTTAGGAATTAAAGAGTTGAATAAATAATAAATTAAGTGGTAAGTTAATTAACTAAGTACAAGTAATTCAGAATAATCATTTGATGGTGTGAAAAAAAGAAATTACTTAATGTAATTAATAAAATATAATTTCTTTGTGAAATTAATCAAGAGATAAATTAAGACAGTTAAGTAAGAAGTAAAAAATATTATGAATAAAGTAAAAGAAAGATAGTTAATTACAGTTTGGGATTAATCGAAGATGATTAATACTGTGATTTCATTAATATAATCAAATTTGATTGGATAAATTAAAATATAATTGGAAATCCTTAATTTATATAATTAATGATGTAATCAAAGATTGATTAATTAAGATTGATTAATCTATAATAAGTGACTTATGAAGTTATTTAATAAGTAATAATTAATAAGTAATTAAGGATTAATGTAATTAAAATAGTTAATTAATTCATGAAGTAATTAAGATTTCTTATTGACTTTGGTTAAGAATAATTAATATCGTGAAGTTAATTAAAGATAATTACTGAACGTAATTGAAAGATAATTAATCCAGGATGATTAAATAAGATGAATAATGATGGATTTGCCAATTAATTTATTTGAAATTAATTAGTGTTAAATGAAGAAATCTAAGAGATTGAGGTTAGAAATTCAGTTCGAGTCAATTGAATTAATTTGGAAGCAATTAAATTTGCTCATGAATGATTGATTGGTATTGGACGTTTTGAATGAGTTGATATCTCTGATATGTAATGTGGTGTTTATCATTACGGATAACTTGGGATAGGATGGTTTGAGACTCGAAGAGGCCAGGATGGGTATTGGGAGATACCCGAAACCACTTCGAATTTTTATGAATTATTGAGTAATCAATAGGCAGGAGTGAAATGATTTAAGTGAATTGGATTATTCTATCCAAGTTTGGTACTTAGAAATTTATATGTAAGATAAGTGTTGTCTCTAGCAAATTGTGAATTAGTTAAATTGATATAAGTTACCTGGGTTTTATATAAGTTGTTTGCTTTGGTATTCCATGTTAGTTGAGATTACTCACGCTGGTTTCCAGCCTGACCCGGGTGTTACTTTGGTTTAATGCTCGGGTCAGACCGAATATTACAGATTTCCAGTATTCATATTGATTCAATGAAATATACTAATTTAATTTAAACAAATGGAGCTGGCAATGAACTCAAGTTAAACAAAATTGAGTTGAAATAGTAATGGTTTGAGTGGTAAATAAAATTCAAGTGAATAAAAATAAAATTTAAATGGTTGCAAATGAATTAAAATGGAAGGAATTGACTATTAATTGAGTTGAAATCAAATCAAAGTGGTTACAAGCTTACGTAGTTATTTATTCACTTGCATATGGTCAAATTTTGTAGGAGTAAATGTAACGACCCGAAATTTTCGATCTCGAAAATTTTAGATAGTTATGAAAAGAAGAAAGAGATAGAAGAAGAAGAACAGAAACATCAACAACTCACATTCACAGCGGATAAAATATAATAATAAATAATAACAGATTACCAAAAGAATACTATATCTATCGATTACATTTAATATATATCAGAGTTTCACATATATACAGTCACTGAATATTTACAATTATCATATCTCAGACAACAATAATATAAATACAGCGGAAATACTCTATACGCTCCTGCCATCCAGCTCGCCTCCTGAGCTCCAGAACGAACCTACCTGAAAATCTGTAATACTCGGTCTGACTCGAGCATTACACTCCGATACCAACTGTGACGACCCGATCTGACCACAACCGTTTCATCGTGAAGAAAGAAAGGGATTAAAAAATAGAAAAGATAGAGAAGAAAGAACAATAACATCAGAATCTCACAGCGGAACGAATAAATTATATTAACCACATAAGTATTTACATAATGTACAACATCATTCAGAGTTATACAGATAATACATCACATATTAGACAGTTATAAACACCTGTCTAGCTAATACAACTCAACAAATAACTCAAAGATACCAACACAGCGGAACTATGTATATATCTACAAAGCTGAAGCCTCCTGCTCCATTGCTCCTTCAGAATTCGTCAAAGCTAACCTGAATCTCTTGGCTACTCGTAAAAATTTGAGTACCCGAGAGTTTATGAAAAACAGAAATAAACTCCGGGTCAGACATGGGTCTGGTATGAGTAACAGGTTAAAGTTGCTTAACTTTGAAAATATTTGAAAACAAAAGGTATCACGTAAGACTTCCCACAGATAAACATGGTAAGTTTTTACCTTACGCTAACCAAAACATTTAATAGGAAATTCTGTGATATTATAATAGTGTCTAGGGTTTTCAAGTAAATATGAAATAGCCGAAATTGTTACATTATTAAATTCCAGCAACTAGCCACAAAAGTGGGTAATACAATCAAAACCGTTGGTGTAACGACCCAGAATTTTTGTTAATTAAAATTTGAATATTTAATTGATTTTAAATATTAATAAGTGAAATTTATAAGTCGAATAAATTTTATTTCGAATAATTTGATTTAATTGGATAATTAAATCGATAATTTAATATGCGAAATTACAGAAATAATTGAAAATTGGGTTAAATATGATTGAAATTGATTTGTAAAATTTTATTTTATTATGTTGAAGTTAGAATGATGTTATAGAACTTTTAAGATCGAATTAAAAGTTAATTTATGAAAATTGAATATTTTAATATTTAATTATCGACTGTAAAATAGCCAATTTTTGAACAGTCTCAGAATTGGACGAAACTAGTTCCATTGGATCCGTAATAGTTTGTTATTATTGGATTTCAATTTTCGTAGCAATTGGAGTTATCGTTTGACCGTGGCAGCTCGAAACGCATCGAAATTGTTTTAATATTAATTTGGCGAGTTAAAATAGCCATTTTTCAAACAGTCTCTGATTTCGACGAAACCAGTTTCATCGAAACCGTAATGTAATATTATTGTATGGTTTCAAATTTCATGTCAATTGGATTTACCGTTTGTCCGGTGCAAGCTAAAACGCCTAGAAAATCGTTTAATCGGTTTAATTTCAAATCGAACGTTTATTGCCATAACTCGCACAGATGATCGAATTAGCTTCCGAAACCTATTCCACTGTGTCCGGAACGCGGGATAAACCTTAGAAATGCCGGTTACCGCGCGTAAATCGGAGACCGAAAAACAGGAGTGAATAGTGTTCGGTTTATTTTCTATAAAAGCCCCTCTTATTATCATTTTTTTGCAAAATATTCAAAGCCCTAGGGTTTCAATTCAGAGCCGCCTCCAATAAAACCAACGGCCAGCACTTCTTCCCCTTCTTCCACTAATTTTTCAAAATCCGTCAACAATTATCGAAATCATCCAACTACAAACTTCTAGATCTAGGAGAGAGCTTCGTATCTATACGGATATGATCACGAATGGAGCTGTAGATTGTCGGAGAAGGGGCCGCGTTTTAGGCCGGTTCGTGCACGCGTAACGATGAAAAGATAGGGCCGAGCTCGAAGCCCCTCAGGCCGAGTGTAGAATGAGCGAGGGGCTTCGATTTGGAGGCTTCTGATCGACTTCAGGTGGCTCGTAGCAATCACGTGTATTAGGGTTTGGAGGCAAGGAATGGGTTCGGCTTTCACGTTCTAACCTGGGCAAGAAAAGCGTGTATGAGAAAGGAGAAAGAAAGGGGTGCGGCCCAGATTTCCTGAAGTGAAAATGAATGGTGATGATGGAAGCAAGGTTTAAAAAATAAAAATTATGTTGTAAAAAATTATATAAATGAATTCGTGAATGTTTAAAAATTCATATCTTTTTCATACGAGGTCGAAAACGCGCGAAACCAGTTGTGTTGGAATCGTATGGACAAGCACTACGCTATGGAATTGGATTGGAGTCGTTTGGACTTAGTGAAAATTTGGGGTAAAATTAAACGCGCGTTTAATTTTATTCGAAATAAAACGCTGGAAACTGAATTGAAACCAAGGTGAGAACTTCTCCCTCAATCGAATCGGTTTCGATTTTAATTTTAGATAGTTAGATTTAAAATTGTTGAATTGTATGTTTGAATGATGATGGTTATCTATTGATTGTTAAAATAGACATTATGTGCCGTTAGTAAGCGGATGTTATTTATTAAAAACATATACCGCGAATATTTCATAAACAGTGAAATTGGTATTATTTATGTACTTGGAATTGATTTCCCGCAGTATATAGCGGATGAGACCCTATTGCGCCGTCTATTAAGCGGATAATATTTTATAAATCCCATATACCGTGATAATTCCGTACTGGAACGGAAGTGGTATTGTGCTAATGTTTGTGGATGTAGGGAAACAAGTTGGAGGGATCCAACTGGATTCCTCAACTGTATTGATTTATTTACAGATATTTTGATATTTGTTGATTATCATATCGATATATGATATTTGGATGTCGTGATTGACTATTTAGTGCTGCTGCATCATCGGATCCATTTCTGAAGTTTTAAAATAATGATTTTTGGTATAAAAAGGAATTTTAAAGTGATTTTCGAAAGTATACGTTTTATTTAATTTTGAATTGTTAAAATAAATAAACGCTAAAAATTTAATGTTATAAAAGTATGATTTTTATGAAATGTAAGCGAAAAGTGATTTTTGAAATAAATAGTTAATAAATTTATGAAATGGTTTAAATTGGAATTTTTGAACTATTACAAACAATTTTTATAAAAGATTTATAGAATGGATATTTTTAAATTAAAAATATTGGAATTATAAAACAAATTTATTAAGTGTTAAAATGAAGAATAAAATGGATTTCATTGAAAATTATAGATTTATAAATTGTGAAGATATAAAATAAATAGATGTTGTAAAATAAAAGATATATAAGTAATTAACTTATAAACTGGGTTTTAAGCATATAAATGAGATATAAATAGAAATTGTTAATAAAGGAGATTTTATAAGTTGAAGTTGTTATAAAATATAAAGGAATCTTATAGGTAATAAGATTTATGATTTATGAAGTTTTGAAAGAACGATTTTGTAAATAAATGAATTATAAGTAATCAACTTATAATATGGACTTTTGGTATATATTGAGAAATACAAATGGAATGACTAAATAAAGGAGATTTATAATTCGAAGCTTATAAATTGAAATAGGATTTATAGACATTGTTTATAAATTCGAAATCAATGGAATTTGATAAATTGAATGTTGAAATTGGTTAAGGAAGTATATTCACGATATTGGACAGTGAATATATTATTATAAATAAAATGGATATGTTTGGGAAAATGAATATTTTAAATTGAAGTTAATCGTTTTAACGATGTTTTAAAATGTATTAACCATCGAAAACATAGGTTTCAACGTTCATTGTTGAAATAGACGTTTTCGAGAAATAAGGAAATGGTGGACTATAACACAGTTGTTATAGTAAATGATTTCCGAAAGGAAATGTTTTTGTATAGTATTGGGATTTATATATCTATCAAAATTTCGAATCCCTATACTAGTGATTTTGGGTCGTCGTAACGATGTTTTACGCAACATTCGTTTTTGACCCAAATAAATGTGTTAAGAGAATGATTTCCTTAAAAAGAATGAAATATATACTTAATTTCGATTTAAGTATATTGAATATTTTCTAAGTATTGAAAATAAATGGATTTGGGAATTACTTATTAATAAATAAGTATGCAAATGTTTTCCAATAAGAAGTGAATGTTTTGAGATTTTAACTTTTAAAGATAAATTGAAATTGAATATTAGAAGTTGATTAGAAAATCGTATATTCATAGATATTTTGGAATGTAAATTCACTATGGAATTTATAAATGGAAAGGGGAAATTAATTAAAAATAAATGTTGATTTATTTTTGAAGTGTGGAAAGATATATCTAGTAAAGATATTTTGGAAAGTAAATAATTTGGGAAATTTTTTGGAATTTGGAGATGTTGAGCACGGCAATTGATAGTTAAATAATCCGACTATCAATATTTACCTTTAAATAGGTATCTGTTGTGATTTCTTGAATTTGAATGCCACTCTTATTTTTGAATAAGCGCTCACTATTCGGGTTATCTGGGAAAGAACCTTGGGGTCGTATAACCCATTCCGAATATGTGATACGTCGTAATGGATTGCATTTGATGACCGGTGTTGAAGACCAGATATTTTTTAAAACGGAAGGATTGCCGTTGAGTTACTCTGCATCGGCTGATCTCCGATATAGAGGTTTTATCACCCTTAGTGATGGGATGTCCGGACGTGATTAGAAATTATCCGGAATGCAAGGACTTCTTTGTAAGTGCCTTCGGTTCTGTTCGAGCCCGGAACGGACTTGTATGGATTGTATGTCTGACATTACAAGTTGAGATATAAAGCTGATTTCTTTCAAATATATTTCTGTTGGTGGCGGAGAATTTATTCTCTTAGCTTAACACCCTTCTCTGAGACGTACGAGCTCAGAGGTTATATAGTTGAAGGTTATTAGTGATATACTCCCAATTTGGTAGTGTGGCATGCTGAGTGTTGCTGTGAAATGATCATTGTTTGATCATTTGTGATATGATCATTTGTTTGATCATTTATCTTGGTGATCATTTCTATGATCATTTGTTGACCCAAAGCACGGCTTTTGTATAAAGCGTGGCTTTGTGGACGAGACTTCGTCGGACCTCACACCCCGGAAATGGTCAAAACAGGAAGGATGCAGCAAGGTTGTTAGGGGGTAGCTCCCCTTTAGTGTATGCCATTCCTTCTGGATAGAGGTGGTATCATGGTATGGAGCCCAGATACTTAACCTATGTTGTTGCTGCAAAATTTTGTGGTTGTTGGAAATCGAGGATCCTCGTATAGATCGGTTACGATCGGGGGATGACATATTCGTGTCAGTAGTTACCCAGTTAGGGGTAACCCGGCCTTGGGTTGGCAGAGATCCGGTTTGGTTCTCGGGACGTCATTCTAGAGGCGTTTCCATGTGGCAATGGGAAGTTCCTTGGCCTGACCATTTATTGGAAATCCAATTCCCAATACGGAACCCTGTACGGTTTTAGTTGTAGAACCTGCCATTTACTTATGGTGGTCACCACTGTTTAGATGCTTGCTATAGTAGGCATAGTTCGAAATGTCTATGCTGGCTAAGATTAATATTCTACTTTTGAAATGTTTTCCTTACTATGCACTAGTAATAATATCAAATGTTTCTTTTTAATGCGTATCAAGCATCTTTGACTATCATAAGGAGAAATCTCCTTCGATTTTGCGTTTGCATTGTGTGTGTGTGCGGGAGGCCTTATGGTAGTCTCATTTTTAAAAGCATTGCGAATTGACTTTAAAAAAATATCCCTCTATTCTGATTTTAAAGAAAAATAAACTGTTTTAGTTCTCATACCAGTCACATGACTGACTCGAAGTTTATTGTTTTCCTTCCTAAACTCTGGGTGCCCACCAATTTCCATACGGGCAGTCAAGAGTCAGGTTATCAGGATATTATGGAATTCAGGAGTTGCAGGAGGCAAGCTGGATGGCATGGCGTATTACTAGTATATAGTATTTCTTTTCCGCTGTTGATGATGCTCGTTGTTGTACACTCTAATGATGTAATGTGATGAAATGTTATAACTGATATAGTTCTTTGTTTAAAGATTATTCATTTATCTATTATATGTTGTTCCGCTGCGAATTATGAGATTCTGGTGTTGTTCTGTTATTTCTTTCTGTTCTGTTCTATCTTTTTCTATATTCTTCTACTTTTTCTTCTTCTTTAACCCTAACGGTACGGTTTTACGGCCTTGGATTGCTCGACAATTGATACAGTGGACGTATTGATGTCGGCATTCGTGGACGAAAAATCGCAGTCGTTACATTTGGTATCAGAGCATATGGTTAAGCGACAACCATGGTTCTGTTGGGCATGACTCATTAGAGATAGAGTCAGCAGTACTCTAGAATGAGTTTGAGTGTAATACTAGCTATGAGCTCGTATTTGTTAGTGAATATAAAAAATGTTTTATATTGTGTTTGCTTATCTGTTGAGCTGTTTGTGAATTCTGGTCGGTAGATGGGACGCCATATTATCGATAGGGATTTCTAAACGCTTAAACGAGGCATGTCGACATAGTATTATTTAAATTGGGTAAATGAAATAATTTTACCTTGATTATATTTTATATATAAAGGAATAATTTTTCGGAATTATTAAAGTGTATATTAATTGATTGTTGATTGTTGAAAATGTAAGAATGCATGCAAGTAAACAAAAGTTGTTGGAATAAGTTAAATTAAGACAACAATTGTAAATGAATTATAAGTATGAATTTATAATTAAAATGATTTACAATGATGGAATAATCTTATATATAAGAAGTGAAATTATATAAGTAAAAGATTTATAAATATGGTTTATAATCTGAAAATAAAATTCAAGAGAAGTGTTTTGAAAGAAATTTGATATTTTGGAAAATTGTTTTGGAAAGATAAAAGCTCTAAACTCTTTTCGGTCGCTGGAAAATAATTCCGGTGATGATCGCGACATCATTGGTGTTCATTTTCGGGTTTCCAAAAGAGGGATTGCTGCCAAATTGTTTAAAAGAAAGTTGTTTAGAAAATTTGGATTTGGTTTTGGAAATTCAAAAGATAATTGAATTGATTTCAAAAATGGTTTTGAAAGGTTGAAAGGATTCCGCAATCCTATTTAAAATCTCATGAGAATGATAAATGAGTTGATAACTTATACAATTTGAATTTCGAAAGAATAAATTTAACTTAAAGGATGGAGTTAAATTAAAGAAGAGTTAAATAAGATTGGAATTTGTATTGGATTTATAAGTGAAAACTTAAGTTAAGTTAAACAAAAGGTGTTTGAAAAAGAGTATAACTTAATTGATATTGAATGAAGTTGAATTTTGGTATCGAAGTAAATTAATAAGTGAATTAATGAAGTGAAGTCATTAAAAATTTGAACTTGAGTTATATAAATGAAATTCAAATTTTTATTGTTAAAGGAATTAGCAATTGAATAAACTAATGGATTAAATGTTAATCAATTAAATGTAAATAATTGATATGAAATAATGGATGTAAGTGTAAATTCATTAAAAGCTAATGAAGTTGAGAAATTGAATAAATTGAATGAAAGTCAATTTAATATAAACCAATTGGAATTAAAAGTGTTGGACCAAACAGAATGAAAAGTGGATAATTTGGTTATGTTAAATAAACATTGGTTGTTATATGATTATTAGTTGATTGTATATAAATTCATTAAGTGTTAATGAAATTGAATTAGCGAAATTAGATGCTAAAGTAATTGAATCCAACTTGGAAGAAAATGAACTTGAATAGAATTGAATTTGATTTGGAAGTGAACCAACTTGAATGAAAATTAGTGAATGTAAACAAATTGGATATGAATGAATGTTGATAAAATCCAATGTAAATGAATCAAATGTGATTTAAATTGAAAACCAATTCATTGAATATTAATGAAATATGAATGAATATCGATTTGGTTATGGATGATAGTTGGTTGATGTTTGCATTTGTTGTTTTGTTGCATTTGCTATATTGGCACATGTATTTGTTATGTTGCTATACGATGTATATTAAGATTATTTTCATATATGCATGTTCTCATGTTGTTTGTTGAGTGTTTAGTAGGTGCAGATTGCGCTTGCTTCGCATTTGGAGCTCGCTTTCGTGCTATATTAGCCGTATACGCTCGCTAATAATAAATAAGGTACATATCTCGTATTACATACCGTACTTTTACACTTTTTTCCCTGCGGGATGCCTCATCACTTGATGAGATGTATATTTGTGATATATATACTGTCATTTTTTTTTCGAATCGAGCCACGCAAAGGAGACTCTGGCGAATTTTTCCGAAAATTTAAGGCGTTAGAATATTTTTGAGAAAATTGGAAATTTTTTGAAAACTAAGTTTGGATTTGGAAACTTAGTAAAGTTTTTGTAAGAAGTTTAACTATGAATTTTAGGAAAGTTAAACGCTTAAGAGATTTGAAAAATCTAATTTGAACGGTTTGTTTTGGAAAGTTAATGGATTATGTAACTTTTTCATACTTGATAATTTCGAGGACGAAATTCTTTTAAGGGGGGAAGTATGTAACGACCCATAATTTTTGTTAATTAAAATTTGAATATTTAATTGATTTTAAATATTAATAAGTGAAATTTATAAGTCGAATAAATTTTATTTCGAATAATTTGATTTAATTGGATAATTAAATCGATAATTTAATATGTGAAATTACAGAAATAATTGAAAATTGGGTTAAATATGTTGAGTTGTAAAATTTTATTTTATTATGTTGAAGTTAGAATGATGTTATAGAACTTTTAAAATAGAATTAAAAGTTAATTTGTGAAAATTGAATATTTTAAAATTTAATTATCGACTGTAAAATAGCCAATTTTTGAACAGTCTCAGAATTGGACGAAACCAACTCCATTGGATCCGTAATAGTTTTTTATTATTGGATTTCAATTTTGGTAGCAATTGGAGTTATCGTTTGACCGTGGCAGCTCGAAACGCATCGAAATTGTTTTAATATTAATTTGACGAGTTAAAATAGCCATTTTTCAAACAGTCTCGGATTTTGACGAAACTAGTTTCATCGAAACCGTAATGTGATATTATTGTATGGTTTCAAATTTCGTGTCAATCGGATTTACCGTTTGTCCGGTGCAAGCTACAACGCCTAGAAAATCGTTTTATCGGTTTAATTTCAAATCGAACGTTTATTGCCATAACTCGCACAGATGATCGAATTAGCTTCCGAAACCTATTCCATTGTGTCCGGAACGCGGGATAAACCCTAGAAACGCCGATTACCATGCGTAAATCGGAGACCGAAAAACCGGAGTGAATAGTGTTTGTTTTATTTTCTATAAAAGCCCCTCTTGTTCTCATTTTTTTGCAAAATATTCAAAGCCCTAGGGTTTCAATTCAGAGCCGCCTCCAATAAAACCAACGGCCAGCACTTCTTCCCCTTCTTCCACTAATTTTTCAAAATCCGTCAACAATTATCGAAATCATCCAACTACAAACTTCTAGATCTAGGAGAGAGCTTCGTATCTATACAGATATGATCACGAATGGAGCTGTAGATTGTCGGAGAAGGGGCCGCGTTTTAGGCCGGTTCGTGCACGCGTAATGATGAAAAGATAGGGCCGAGCTCGAAGCCCTTCAGGCCGAGTGTAGTATGAATGAGGGGATTCGATTTGGAGGCTTCTGATCGACTTCAGGTGGCTCGTAGCAATCACGTGTATTAGGGTTTGGAGGCAAGGAATGGGTTCGACTTTCACGTTCTAACCTGGGGAAGAAACGCGTGAATGAGAAAGGAGAAATAAAGGGATGCGGCCCAGATTTCCTGAAGTGAAAATGAATGGTGATGAAGGAAGCAAGGTTAAAAAATAAAAATTATGTTGTAAAAAATTATATAAATGAATTCGTGAATGTTTAAAAATTCATATCTTTTTCATACGAGGTCGAAAACACGCGAAACCAGTTGCGTTGGAATCGTATGGACGAGCACTATGCTATGGAATTGGATTGGAGTCGTTTGGAGTTGGTGAAAATTTCGGGTAAAATTAAACGCACGTTTAATTTTATTCGAAATAAAACGCTGGAAACTGAATTGAAACCAAGGTGAGAACTTCTCACTCAATCGAATCGGTTTCGATTTTAATTTTAAATAGTTAGATTTAAAATTGTTGAATTGTATGTTTGAATGATGATGGTTATCTATTGATTGTTAAAATAGACATTATGCGTCGTTAGTAAGCGGATGTTATTTATTGAAAACATATACCGCGAATATTTCATAAACAGTGAAATTGGTATTATTTATGTACTTGGAATTGATTTCCCGCAGTATATAGCGGATGAGACCCTATTGCACCGTCTATTAAGCGGATAATGTTCTATAAATCCCATATACCGCGATAATTCCGTACTGGAACGGAATTGGTATTGTGCTAATATTTGTGGATGCAGGGAAACAGGTTGGAGGGATCCAACTGGATTCCTCAACTATATTGATTTATTTACAGATATTTTGATATTTGTTGATTATCATATCGATATATGATATTCGGATGTCGTGATTGACTATTTGGTGCTGCTGCATCATCGGATCCATTTCTGAAGTTTTAAAATAATGATTTTTGGTTTTAAAAGGAATTTTAAAGTGATTTTCGAAAGTATACGTTTTATTTAATTTGGAATTGTTAAAATAAATAAACGTTAAAATTTTAATGTTATAAAAGTATGACTTTTATGAAATGTAAGCGAAAAGTGATTTTTGAAATAAATAGTTAATAAATTTATGAAATGGTTTAAATTGGAATTTTTGAACTATTACAAACAATTTTTATAAAAGATTTATAAAATGGATATTTATAAATTAAAAATATTGGAATTATAAAACAAGTTTATTAAGTGTTAAAATGAAGATTAAAATGTATTTCATTGAAAATTATAGATTTACAAATTGTGAAGATATAAAATAAATAGATGTTGCAAAATAAAATATTTATAAGTAATTAACTTATAAACTGGGTTTTAAGCATATAAATGATATATTAATAGAAATTGTTAATAAAGGAGATTTTATAAGTTGAAGTTGTTATAAAATATAAAGGAATCTTATAAGTAATAAGATTTATGATTTGTGAAGTTTTGAAGGAACGATTTTGTAAATAAATGAATTATAAGTAATCAACTTATAATATGGACTTTTGGTATATATTGAGATATACAAATGGAATGAGTAAATAAAGGAGATTTATAAATCGGAAGCTTATAAATAGAAATATGATTTATAGACATTGTTTATAAATTCGAAATTAATGGAATTTGATAAATTGAATGTTGAAATTGGTTAAGAAAGTATATTCACGATATTGGACAGTGAATATATTATTATAAATAAAATGGATATGTTTGGGAAAATGAATATTTTAAATTGAAGTTAATCGTTTTAACGATGTTTTAAAATGTATTAACCATCGAAAACATAGGTTTCAACGTTCATTGTTGAAATAGACGTTTTCGAAAAATAAGGAAATGGTGGACTATAACACAGTTGTTATAGTAAATGATTTTCGAAAGGAAATGTTTTTGTATAGTATTGGGATTTATATATCTATCTAAATTTCGAATCCCTATACTAGTGATTTTGGGTCGTCGTAACGATATTTTACGCAACATTCGTTTTTGACCCAAATAAATGTGTTAAGAGAATGATTTCCTTAAAAGAATGAAATATATACTTAATTTCGATTTAAGTATATTGAATATTATCTAAGTATTGAAAATAAATGGATTTGTGAATTACTTATTAATAAATAAGTATGGAAATGTTTTCCAATATGAAGTGAATGTTTTGAGATTTTATCTTTTAAAGATAAATTGAAAATGAATATTAGAAGTCGATTAGAAAATCGTATATTCATAGATATTTTGGAATGTAAATTCACTATGGAATTTATAAATGGAAAGGGGAAATTGATTAAAAATAAATGTTGATTTATTTTTGAAGTGTGGAAAGATATATCTAGTAAAGATATTTTGGAAAGTAAATAATTTGGGAAATTATTTGGAATTTGGTGATGTTGAGCACGCCAATTGATAGTTAAATAATCCGACTATCAATATTTACCTTTAAATAGGTATTTGTTGTGATTTCTTGAATTTGAACACCACACTTATTTTTGAATAAGCGCCCACTATTCGGGTTAGCCGGGAAAGGACCTTGGGGTCGTATAACCCATTCCGAATATGTGATACGTCATAATGGATTGCATTTGATGACCGGTGTTGAAGACCGGATATTTTTGAAAATGGAAGGATTACCGTTGAGTTACTCTGCATCGGCTGATCTCCGATATAGAGGTTTTATCACCCTTAGTGACGGGAAGTCGGGACGTGATTAGAAATTATCCGGAATGCAAGGACTTCTTTTTAAGTGCCTTCGGTTCTGTTCGAGCCCGGAACAGACTTGTATGGATTGTATGTCTGACATTACAAGTTGAGATATAAAGCTGATTTCTTTCAAATATATTTCTGTTGGTGGCGGAGAATTTATTCTCTTAGCTTAACACCCTTCTCTGAGACATACGAGCTCAGAGGTTATATAGTTGAAGGTTATTAGTGATATACTTCCAATTTGGTAGTGTGGCATGTTGAGTGTTGCTGTGAAATGATCATTGTTTGATCATTTGTGATATGATCATTTGTTTGATCATTTATCTTGGTGATCATTTCTATGATAATTTGTTGACCCAAAGCACGGCTTTTGTATAAAGCGTGGCTTTGTGGACGAGACTTCGTCGGACCTCACACCCCGGAAATGGTCAAAACAGGAAGGATGCAGCAAGGTTATTAGGGGGTAGTGCCCCTTTAGTGTATGTCATTCCTTCTGGATAGAGATGGTATCATGGTATGGAGCCCAGATACTTAACCTATGTTGTTGCTGCAAAATTTTGTGGTTGTTGGAAATCGAGGATCCTCGGATAGATTGGTTACGATCGGGGGATGACATATTCGTGTCAGTAGTTACCCAGTTAGGGGTAACCTGGCCTTGTGTTGGCAAAGATCCGGTTTGGTTTTCGGGACGTCATTCCAGAGGCGTTTCCATGTGGCAATGGGAAGTTCCTTGGCCTGACCATTTGTTGGAAATCCAATTCCCAATACGGAACCCTGTACGGTTTTAGTTGTAGAACCTGCCATTTACTTATGGTGGTCGCCACTGTTTAGATGGTAGCTATAGTAGGCATAGTTCGAAATGTCTATGCTGGCTAAGATTAATATTCTACTTTTGAAATGTTTTCCTCACTATGCACTAGTAATAATATCAAATGTTTCTTTTTAATGCTTATCAAGCATCTTTGACTATCATAAAGAGAAATCTCCTCCGATTCTGCGTTTGTATTGTGTGTGTGTGCGGGAGGCCTTATGGTAGTCTCATTTTTAAAAGCATTGCGAATTGACTTCAAAAAAATATCCCTCTATTTTGATTTTAAAGAAAAATAAACTGTTTTAGTTCTCACACCAGTCACATGACTGACTCGGAGTTTATTGTTTTCTTTCCTAAACTCTGGTTGCCCACCAATTTCCACACGGGCAGCCAAGAGTCAGGTTATCAGGATATTATGGAATTCAAGAGTTGCAGGAGGCAAGCTTGATGGCATGACATATTACTAGTATATAGTATTTCTTTTCCGCTGTTGATGTTGTTTGTTGTTGTACACTCTGATGATGTAATGTGATGAAATGTAATAACTGATATAGTTCTTTGTTTAAAGATTATTCATTTATCTATTATATGTTGTTCCGCTGCGAATTGTGAGATTCTGATGTTGTTCTGTTATTTCTTTCTGTTATGTTCTATCTTTTTCTATCTTCTTCTACTTTTTCTTCTTCTTCAGCCCTAACGGTACGGTTTTCCGGCCTTGGATTGCTCGACAGTTGATACAGTGGACGTATCGATGTCGGCATTCGTGGACGAAAAATCGCAGTCGAGCATATGGTTAAGAGACAACCATGGCTCTGTTGGGTATAACTCATTAGAGATAGAGTCAGCAGTACTCCAGAATGAGTTTGAGTGTAATACTAGCTATGAGCGCGTAATTGTTAGTGAATATAAAAAATGTTTTATATTATGTTTGCTTATCCGTTGAGCTGTTTGTGAATTCTGGTCGGTAGATGGGAAGCCATATTATCGATAGGGATTTCTAAACACTTATACGAGGCATGTGGACATAGTATTATTTAAATTGGGTAAATGAAATAATTTTACCTTGATTATATTTTATATATAAAGGAATAATTTTTCGGAATTATTAAAGTGTATATAAATTGATTGTTGATTGTTGAAAATGTAAGAATGCACGCAAGTAAACAAAAGTTGTTTGAATAAGTTAAATTAAGACAATGATTGTAAATGAATTATAAGTATGAAGTTATAATTAAAATGATTTACAATGATGGAATAATCTTATATATAAGAAGTGAAATTATATAAGTAAAAGATTTATAAATATGGTTTATAATCTGAAAATAAAATTCCAGAGAAGTGTTTTGAAAGAAATTTGATATTTTGGAAAATTGTTTTGGAAAGATAAATGCTCTAAACTCTTTTCGGTCGCTGGAAAACAATTCCGGTGATGATCGCGGCATCATTGGTGTTCATTTTCGGGTTTCCAAAAGAGGGATTGCTGCCAAATTGTTTAAAAGAAAGTTGTTTAGAAAATTTGGATTTGGTTTTGGAAATTCAAAAGATAATTGAATTGATTTCAAAAATGGTTTTGAAAGGTTGAATGGATTCTGGAATCTTATTTAAAATCTTATGAGAATGATAAATGAATTGATAACTTATACAATTTGAATTTCGAAAGAATAAATTTAACTTAAAGGATGGAGTTAAATTAAAGAAGAGTTAAATAAGATTGGAATTTGAATTGGATTTATAAGTGAAAACTTAAGTTAAATTAAACAAAAGGTGTTTGAAAAGGAGTATAAATTAAGTGATATTGAATGAAGTTGAATTTTGGTATCGAAGTAAATTAATAAGTGAATTAATGAAGTGAAGTCATTAAGAATTTGAACTTGAGTTATATAAATGAAATTCAACTTTATATTGTTAAAGGAATTAGCAATTGAATAAACTAATGGATTAAATGTTAATCAATTAAATGTAAATAATTGATATGAAATAATGGATGTAAGTGTAAATTCATTAAAAGCTAATGAAGTTGAGAAATTGAATAAATTGAATGAAAGTCAATTTAATATAAACCAATTGGAATTAAAAGTGTTAGACAAATAGAATGAAAAATGGATAATTTGGTTATGTTAAATAAACATTTGTTGTTATATGATTATTGGTTGATTGTATATAAATTCATTAAGTGTTAATGAAATTGAATTAGCGAAATTAGAAGCTAAAGTAATTGAATCCAACTTGGAAGAAAATGAACTTGAATAGAATTGAATTTGATTTGGAAGTGAACCAACCTGAATGAAAATTAGTGAATGTAAACAAATTGGATATGAATGAATGTTGATAAAATCCAATGTAAATGAATCAAATGTGATTTAAATTGAAAACCAGTTCATTGAATATTAATGAGAATATGAATGAATATTAATTTGGTTATGGATGATAGTTGGTTGATGTTTGCATTTGTTGTTTTGTTGCATTTGCAATATTGGCACATGTAGTTGTTATGTTGCTATATGATGTATATTAAGATTATTTTCATATATGCATGTTCTCATGTTGTTTGTTGAGTGTTTAGTAGGTGCGGATTGCGCTTGCTTCGCATTTGGAGCTCGCTTTCGTGCTATATTAGCCGTATACGCTCGCTAATAATAAATAAGGCACATATCTCGGATTATATACCGTACTTTTACACTTTTTTCCCTGCGGGATGCCTCATCACTTGATGAGATGTATATTTGTGATACATATACTGTCATTTTTTTTTCGTATCGAGCCGCGCAAAGGAGACTCTGGCGAAATTTTCCGAAAATTTAAGGCGTTAGAATATTTTTGAGAAAATTGGAAATTTTTTGAAAACTAAGTTTGGATTTGGAAACTTAGTAAAGTTTTTGTAAGAAGTTTAACTATGAATTTTGGGAAAGTTAAACGCTTAAGAGATTTGAAAAATCTAATTTTAACGGTTTGTTTTGGAAAGTTAATGGATTCTGTAACTTTTTCTTACTTGATAATTTCGAGGACGAAATTCTTTTAAAGGGGGAAGTATGTAACGACCCAGAATTTTTGTTAATTAAAATTTGAATATTTAATTGATTTTAAATATTAATAAGTGAAATTTATAAGTCGAATAAATTTTATTTCGAAAAATTTGATTTAATTGGATAATTAAATCGATAATTTAATATGTGAAATTACAGAAATAATTGAAAGTTGGGTTAAATATGATTGAAATTGATTTGTAAAATTTTATTTTATTATGTTGAAGTTAGAATGATGTTATAGAACTTTTAAAATCGAATTAAAAGTTAATTTGTGAAAATTGAATATTTTAATATTTAATTATCGAATGTAAATAGCCAATTTTTGAAAAGTCTCAGAATTGGATGAAACTAATTCCATTGGATCCGTAATAGTTTGTTATTATCGGATTTCAATTTTCGTAGCAATTGGAATTATCGTTTGATCGTGGCAGCTCGAAACGCATCGAAATTGTTTTAATAGTAATTTGGCGAGTTAAAATAGCCATTTTCAAACAGTCTCGGATTTCAACGAAACTAGTTTCATCGGATCCGTAATGTGATATTATTGTATGGTTTCAAATTTCGTGTCAATCGAATTTACCGTTTGTCCGGCGCAAGCTAAAACGCCTAGAAAATCGTTTAATCGGTTTACTTTCAAATCGAACGTTTATTGCCATAACTCACACAGATGATCGAATTAGCTTCCGAAACATGTTCCATTGTCTCCGAAACGCGGAAGAAACCCTAGAAACGCCGATTACCGCGCGTAAATCAGATACCGAAAAACCGGAGTGAATAGTGTTCGTTTTATTTTCTATAAAAGCCCCTCTTATTCTCATTTTTTTGCAAAATATTCAAAGCCCTAGGGTTTCAGTTCAGAGCCGCCTCCAATAAAACCAACGGCCAGCACTTCTTCCCCTTCTTCCACTAATTTTTCAAAATCCGTCAACAATTATCGAAATCATCCAACTACAAACTTTTAGATCTAGGAGAGAGCTTCGTATCTATACGGATATGATCACGAATGGAGCTGTAGATTGTCGGAGAAGGGGCCGCGTTTGAGGCCAGTTCGTGCACGCGTAACAATGAAAAGATAGGGCTGAGCTCGAAGCCCTTCAGGCCGAGTGTAGTATGAGTGAGGGGCTTCGATTTGGGGGCTTCTGATCGACTTCAGGTGGCTCGTAGCAATCACGTGTATTAGGGTTTGGAGGCAAGGAATGGGTTCGGCTTTCATGTTCTAACCTGGGGAAGAAACGCGCGAATGAGAAAGGAGAAAGAAAGGGGTGCGGCCCAGATTTCCTGAAGTGAAAATGAATGGTGATGATGGAAGCAAGGTTTAAAAAATAAAAATTATACTGTAAAAAAATATATAAATGAATTCGTGAATGTTTAAAAATTCATATCTTTTTCATACGAGGTCGAAAACGCGTGAAACCAGTTGCGTTGGAATTGTATGGACGAGCACTACGCTATGGAATTGGATTGGAGTCATTTGGAGTTAGTGAAAATGTCGGGTAAAATTAAACACGCGTTTTATTTTATTCGAAATAAAACGCTGGAAACTGAATTGAAACCAAGGTGAGAACTTCTCACTTAATCGAATCAGTTTCGATTTTAATTTTAAATAGTTAGATTTAAAATTGTTGAATTGCATGTTTGAATGATGATGGTTATCTATTGATTGTTAAAATAGATATTATGCGCCGTTAGTAAGCGGATGTTATTTATTAAAAACATATACCGCGAATATTTCATAAACAGTGAAATTGGTATTATTTATGTACTTGGAATTGATTTCCCGCAGTATATAGCGGATGAGACCCTATTGCACCGTCTATTAAGCGGATAATATTTTATAAATCCCATATACCGCGATAATTCCGTATTGGAACGGAATTGGTATTGTGCTAATGTTTGTGGATGCAGGGAAACATGTTGGAGGGATCCAATTGGATTCCTCAACTGTATTGATTTATTTACAGATATTTTGATATTTGTTGATTATCGTATCGATATATGATATTTGGATGTCGGGGTTGACTATTTGGTGCTGCTGCATCATCGGATCCATTTCTGAAGTTTTAAAGTAATGATTTTTGGTTTTAAAAGGAATTTTAAAGTGATTTTCGAAAGTATACGTTTTATTTAATTTTGAAATGTAAAAATAAATAAACGTTAAAATTTTATTGTTATAAAAGTATGATTTTTATGAAATATAAGCGAAAAGTGATTTTTGAAATAAATAGTTAATAAATTTATGAAATGGTTTAAATTGGAATTTTTGAACTATTACAAACAATTTTTATAAAAGATTTATAAAACGGATATTTATAAATTAAAAATATTGGAATTATAACACAAGTTTATTAAGTGTTAAAATGAAGAATAAAATGGATTTCATTGAAAATTATAGATTTATAAATAGTGAAGATATAAAATAAATAGATGTTGTAAAATAAAAGATTATAAGTAATTAACTTATAAACTGGGTTTTAAGCATATAAATGAGATATTAATAGAAATTGTTAATAAAGGAGATTTTATAAGTTGAAGTTGTTATAAAATATAAAGGAATCTTATAAGTAATAAGATTTATGATTTGTGAAGTTTTGAAAGAACGATTTTGTAAATAAATGAATTATAAGTAATCAACTTATAATATGGACTTTTGGTATATATTGAGATATACAAATGGAATGAGTAAATAAAGGAGATTTATAAATCGAAGCTTATAAATAGAAATAGGATTTATAGACATTGTTTATAAATCCGAAATCAATGGAATTTGATAAATTGAATGTTGAAATTGGTTAAGGAAGTATATTCACGATATTGGACAGCGAATATATTATTATAAATAAAATGGATATGTTTGGGAAAATGAATATTTTATATTGAAGTTAATCGTTTTAACGATGTTTTAAAATGTATTAACCATCGAAAACATAGGTTTCAACGTTCATTGTTGAAATAGACGTTTTTGAGAAATAAGGAAGTGGTGGACTATAACACAGTTGTTATAGTAAATGATTTCCGAAATAAAATGTTTTTGTATACTATTGGGATTTATATATCTATCTAAATTTCGAATCCCTATACTAGTGATTTTGGGTCGTCGTAACGATGTTTTACGCAACATTCATTTTTGACCCAAATAAATGTGTTAAGAGAATGATTTCCTTAAAAGAATGAAATATATACTTAATTTCGATTTAAGTATAATGAATATTTTCTAAGTATTGAAAATAAATGGTTTTGTGAATTACTTATTAATAAATAAGTATGGAAATGTTTTCCAATATGAAGTGAATGTTTTGAGATTTTATCTTTTAAAGATAAATTGAAATTGAATATTAGAAGTCGACTAGAAAATCGTATATTCATAGATATTTTGGAATGTTAATTCACTATGGAATTTATAAATGGAAAGGGGAAATTGATTAAAATTAAATGTTGATTTATTTTTGAAGTGTGGAAAGATATATCTAGTAAAGATATTTTGGAAAGTAAATAATTTGGGAAATTATTTGGAATTTGGTGATGTTGAGTACGCCAATTGATAGTTAAATAATCCGACTATCAATATTTACCTTTAAATAGGTATTTGTTGTGATTTCTTGAATTTGAATGCCACACTTATTTTTGAATAAGCGCTCACTATTCGGGTTAGCCGGGAAAGGACCTTGGGGTCGTATAACCCATTCCGAATATGTGATACGTCGTAATGGATTGCATTTAATGACCGGTGTTGAAGACCGGATATTTTTGAAAACGGAAGGATTATCGTTGAGTTACTCTGCATCGGCTGATCTCCGATATAGAGGTTTTATCACCCTTAGTGATGGGAAGTCCGGACGTGATTAGAAATTATCCGGAATGCAAGGACTTCTTTGTAAGTGCCTTCGGTTTTGTTCGAGCCTGGAACAGACTTGTATGGATTGTATGTCTGACATTACAAGTTGAGATATAAAGCCGATTTCTTTCAAATATATTTCTGTTGGTGGCGGAGAATTTATTCTCTTAGCTTAACACCCTTCTCTGAGACGTACGAGCTCAGAGGTTATATAGTTGAAGGTTATTAGCGATATACTCCCAATTTGGTAGTGTGGCATGCTGAGTGTTGCTGTGAAATGATCATTGTTTGATCATTTGTGATATGATCATTTGTTTGATCATTTATCTTGGTGATCATTTCTATGATCATTTGTTGACCCAAAGGACGGCTTTTGTATAAAGCGTGGCTTTGTGGACGAGACTTCGTCGGACCTCACACCCCGGAAATGGTCAAAACAGGAAGGATGCAGCAAGGTTATTAGGGAGTAGCGCCCCTTTAGTGCAAGTCATTCCTTCTAGATAGAGGTGGTATCATGGTATGGAGCCCAGATACTTAACCTATGTTGTTGCCGTAAAATTTTGTGGTTGTTGGAAATCGAGGATCCTCGGATAGATCGGTTACGATCGGGGGATGACATATTCGTGTCAGTAGTTACCCAGTTAGGGGTAACCCGGCCTTGTGTTGGCAGAGATCCGGTTTGGTTCTCGGGACGTCATTTCAGAGGCGTTTCCATGTGGCAATGGGAAGTTCCTTGGCCTGACCATTTGTTGGAAATCCAATTCCCAATACAGAACCCTGTACGGTTTTAGTTGTAGAACCTTCCATTTACTTATGGTGGTCGCCACTGTTTAGATGGTAGCTATAGTAGGCATAGTTCGAAATGTCTATGCTGGCTAAGATTAATATTCTACTTTTGAAATGTGTCCCTCACTATGCACTAATAATAATATCAAATGTTTCTTTTTAATGCGTATCAAGCATCTTTGACTATCATAAGGAGAAATCTCCTCCGATTCTGCATTTGCATTGTGTGTGTGTGCGGGAGGCCTTATGGTATTCTCATTTTTAAGAGCATTGCGAATTGACTTTAAAAAAATATCCCTCTATTTTGATTTTAAAGAAAAATAAACTGTTTTAGTTCTCACACCAGTCACATGATTGACTTGGAGTTTATTGTTTTCCTTCCTAAACTCTGGGTGCCCACCAATTTCCACACGGGCAGTCAAGAGTCAGGTTATCAGGATATTATGGAATTCAGGAGTTGCAGGAGGCAAGCTGGATGGCATGGCGTATTACTAGTATATAGTATTTCTTTTCCGCTGTTGATGTTGTTTGTTGTTGTACACTCTGATGATGTAATGTGATGAAATGTAATAACTGATATAGTTCTTGGTTTAAAGATTATTCATTTATCTATTATATGTTGTTCCGCCGCGAATTGTGAGATTCTGATGTTGTTCTGTTATTTCTTTCTGTTATGTTCTATCTTTTTCTATCTTCTTCTACGTTTTCTTCTTCTTTAACCCTAACGGTACGGTTTTCCGGCCTTGGATTGTTCGATAGTTGATACAGTTGACGTATTGATGTCGGCATTCGTGGACGAAAAGTCGCAGTCGTTACAGTTGGCACTTATTGGATTTTGGATTCCATACAATGGCAGGGCTACTGGCTTACCGCCCGTCACAGTACGTGGCCTAGATCAACGTACCGAGGAGTACACCCGCTCCCCTGCAACATAAGGCCGGAACCATTCCTTACTGAACAATCCCAAACAAGACAACCCCTACAGTTGAAGCTCACAACTGTCCACACAGCCGAATAAAAAGGGACATCTAGACAGGGGAATATCTTGTCCTGCTTGGGCATGACCCACCTAACCTTGCTGCACCTCCCCTATTTTAGCCATTCCCTGTTGATGAGGCTTGAGCCTGCGATTAACTTTAGAGAACACATCTCTTAGAATGCTCATCGCCCACCTGACGATGTTCTAAAAGCATTAAATCCATACAAGTTCATTACGGGTTCGAACGAAACCGAAGGCATTATCTCGTTGCACTCATTTTGGAATCACCCTCAGAGTTAACGACGATAACCCTTGCATTCCGAATCTTCACTTGAGAATTCACGACCTAACGTTTAATTTGGATCGATGTGGTTTTCGGACTTCCAAATATGGAAAACCCGATCCCGGTCTCATCGAAATCAAAAACGTATCTTTTAAGGCCAAGTTGTTTTAAAGTTTAAAACAAATTAGTTCAATTATCCATATACACACAGATAGATAATTCACAATATCATAATAGATAATCAATCATCAACAGATAATCTATCACAAGAGATAATCCATATTATCATCATACTTAAATCAGGGCATACTTATCACATAGCATTCATATATCTCATATTTGAGATCTCAATCTATTCAAAGTAAACAATATCATCAACCCATATATAAGCAATCATATCAGCCATGATTAGTTTAAATGAATTAATTATTGCATCTCTAATTAATTTAAAGTAAATTAAATTAATTACTTCACCATTTTAAATCTTGCTTATATATCTATTAATTAATTTTCCATCAATTAATTTATCATCATCCAATTATTCAATTTAATTAATCACTCTTGATTAATTAACTTTAATTACATCCAAGTAATTATCCTTTAATTTATTTTCACAAATTAGTTAACCTTAACTAAATATAGAAATTAACCTCTAATTACTTATTAAATTGATTAACTATAATTAATTTACTTAAATCTTTAATTATGCTAATTAATTTCTCTTTAATTACTTATTATTGGTTAATTGATCTTAATTGATCAATCCTTTAATTACATCATTACTTATATTAATTAATGATTTCTAATCCATCCTAATTGATTATCCTTTTTAATATTAATTACCTTAAGTAATTAATCTCAATTAAATCATATTTATTAATCACCCCTGATTAATACCATTCCGTAATTAACTACCTTCAATTACTCCATCAAATAAATTAATTACTCCTTAATTCATTTGCTTTAAATTAATCCCTTGATTAATTATACGAAGTAATTCTATTCCAATTACTTTCATTATAAAGTCACCCTCAGTTAATTACGTCCAATAATTATCATTAATTACTTCCTTAAGTAATTATATTTATCACATCATCAAATGATTATTTAAATTAATTAAACTTAATTAATTAACTTAAACAATTCATAGTAAACTGAGTTAATTACAATGAGTAATTAATTCCTTAATTACTTCCATTAAGTAATTATACTTAACAATTCACAATTGCTTATCTTAAATAATAATTTAATTAATTATAAAAATTAATCCCATTAGTAGACTATTTCATAATCTTAGTTAATGACCTTCATTATCTATTTATAATTCTTTAATTACTTTTCCTAAAGTAATTAACTAAGATTTATTATCAATTACATTTTTATTAATCTTAATAACTCATTAATTATTCCTTAATTAATTCATTAATTGATTACCAATCATTAATAAAAAAAATTAAACCTTATTTAATGAATGATTCTTAATTACCAATTGGTTTACCTTAAAATAATTAACTTATATCATATTTAAATAAATTTAAACTCTTAATTTCTAAGTTAATTAATTCAAGTCATTAATTATCCATTTAACTAACTTAGTAATCACAAATCCTTAAATCTTCAATTATAAAACCCTATTTTCTATTTAATGATCAAATTATCATTAATAAGGTATTAAATTTTAAATTTCTTTTAAATTTCATTTTAAATTTAAGATTCAAAATGAAAACAAATTAACTTTGACAAGTTTAACCAATTCCAAAAACCCCTTTTTAATTTTACAAGTTAACAAAATATTTATCTTATAATAGAAGTTTTAAAGAATTTAAAACCCAATTCAAATCAAATTAAAAATTCGTTTATCACTCCAACAATTTAAATTAGAACTTCCCATTTTATTTCAAGACTAAGATTCAAATTTATATTGAATCTAGATTTAAATCTTTAAATTTAAATTCCACCTGCAATTTAAACTTCACTTAAAAATCCAAACTACTTAAGCTTTTTAAAAGCAGTTACAACAATTTAAATAAAAACATTATTTATTTTTAAATTAAAATTCAAAACTAACTTGTACCAAATTAATCTTTGATTTAAATCTCATCTTTAATCTTTACTTGTCATTTGAACTTAGCTTTTAGACTTTATTTTAAAAAAACAGAACATCAGTTTCTGTAAAACCTGTAACCAAGAAAATTACCCCGAGGCTCTATTTCTTTGCTTCGAGTCAAATTCGAACGCGCTTCGAGTCCAAAATCCCACCTTCCCGAGAAAAAACCTACCTACTTCGAGTCAAACCTTATCAACTTGTAACAAACAAAAACCCACCATCACTAGTCAAACACCACACCGTGCATATGCACGGCGACTCTGGCCACTCGTGATCATCGACGATGATCAGAACACGTCGAGGAATGACTCAGAAACATTCCACGCTCACCAAAGGGAACATCAAATCTCGAAATCAAAATTGAGACTTCGACCCCAAAACCTGAAAAAACACAGAGCATCACCATTGAAGACCTGACATCGCCTCGCTTGGAAAATTCTGGCCACCTGACGTTCGGCCACTTCGGCCATGCCTTCATCTTCGTTCAAGCTTCCCTCACCAGAAACCCCCATCACTCGATCCATTACACGGGCCATGGTGATTAATTAATCAAACACAGAAAAACTAGGGTTCTAAGATAAATCTTACAACCGCAACCTCCCTATTGAATTTTATCACCAATCACAATTTTTCCCAACATCATTGATCGTTCCTCCATCTCCAAGAAGGTCCACGAGCTCACCAATCCACTTGATCTCAAGGAAGACCCAGAAATACATTTCCAGTAAAACCCAAACCCACCTTCAATTCTAAACTATAAATCCTAATTCTTATGTTAAAAGTCATACTTTGTATAAAGTTTTCGATTTGTAATACTGGAGTTAAAATTTAAATAGTTTGAGTTTTAACTATATTTAATATACTCAATTTTCTTAATAGTTCCAAAGACAGACAACACAATTTTAACTAACTTAGATTTTAAACATTAATCTAATTTGAATCAAACAATATTCTTTTGATAACCAGATCTAATCATGAACACGATCACGTGGAAGGAAATTTAAATTAAAAATTTGAGCCTGGGAAACATTGCAGAGCACAAACATAATCACAGTACTGCACACATCTATATACAGGGGAATATTTATGCATAAACATCACAAACACGTTCTCATAGATGAGTATGCAACAGATATTTATAATTCAAATTTTTTCATTTGTGATGTTACTCACCTTGTTTTTAAGAAGATGGACAGAGCACTGCTTTGACTCCTTTAAGACTGGAAAAATATGTTTTTTTTTATTTTCCTGCTAACATCTTTGCTTTTGATTATTGAAGTAGTTTAAGTTTGTAAAAATGAAAATTTACTTATGTTTTATGATTTTGCTTATGTTTTATAAACAAAAAGAAGTGGAAGATATGTATATTTGTAAGGAAAGATTACAGGGGAAAGTGACTTCTGGGTAGCTATTAGCAGGCACCAATTATTTTCATTTTCTTTTCAAGATTGGTCAGAGATATTTCTTTACTTTTGTTTTATCAGGCAAGGTTATGTTTGGGGCTGCAATGAGTTTATTCATTTCGGCTGAAATGATTCTTATACATTTCTAGTAGACCAAATGGTGTGCTAGTATTAAATGAAATGTCCTTTATGTTTCAAACATATTTTATTTTGCATGTATTAAGATATATCCTTTTTTTGTCTTATTTCTTCTTTGTTCAACATACTATTTACAAGCAACATATCTAAACATTTCCATACAAGATTCTTTAACCTGGTTTGTTTATCTACTTCATGTACTTAACATTTTTATTATTGCTTTGTCTGGTTATACCTTATTTTATCTTCTATATAGATATTAGTTTCACTTGTTTCTTTGTCTTGCATATATTACTTATATATAATTTACTTGCCTACTTTTGCCAGGTTGCCTAATTTTCTTTTGTCTTATTCCTTAGCTTGTTCTAGCATACAAAACTTCACAGGCCTATGCATACTTCTTTTTTTTTATTATACTTTGCTCTTTTACTTGCCTGCATTTACCTGCATATTATTTTACATACATGTTACTTGCCTTGCTTGCTTTATTTTTGTTCTTTTTTTTGTGGTGTTGTTTAAGTCATTTGTTTTGGTTTGTTATCTAATTTATATTCATATACTTTTTATACTCCATGTACATAATATAGAGTTGTTCTCAGTTATTTGTTATAAATTTTTAACTTAAGTTAATATCAAAGTTTCTTATGTTTATTATTACCACTCTTTTATTTTTAAACTTATCAAACACTTAGTTTGCTTGTTATCCAAATTATACTTATTTTAACACCATACGTTTGATTTGTACTTAAGTTTAATAGTTATAAAGTTTATTTTATTTCAAACATTGTTGAAAGATTTTATTTTTGAATTTTCAAATCATAGCTTCTTTCAAAACACACACACATATATAAATAAATTTAAAATAACAATTTCTATTTGTATTAAAAAAATCCATTTGTAAAGACATTCATCATTAATATTGTTTAAATATAACTCATTCTTAAATTAAAATAATCCATAAAAGAATTTATCTCTTATTTAATAAATTACCTATTTTATCAAGCTATATTTAAAAAGAACAAAACAACTCTTTTTTTAATATAAATTTAAATCTAGGCTAGAATTATTTTTAAACAAATTAACTTTTATCCCTGGTATCTTAAAATTATATGGTTATTTAATAGTTTAATATTAATTTAATTCAAATTTCAAAATTAGGATTAAAAGACATGACTTTATTTATTAAATTAAAACAAAGTTTATCTATTTACAATATATACAAATATGTATACATTACAATTAGAAAACAATTTATTAGCCTTTAAAGATAAATTATCTATTTAAATATTTATTTTAAAGAAGATTATTAAATCTATTTCAAATTCATTATTAACTTTATTGTCAAATCAATTAAATTTTGACATAAATTATTAAATTTTTATTGTCAAAATTTCCGGGATGTCACACCCCCCTTAAAAGAATTTCGTCCTCGAAATTAAAACAAAGGTAATTTAATAATCTAATTATAGATTTAATTTTTAAACACAGGCATATATCAATCATATGCTAGCAACCATAGCAACCAATTCAACTAATCAACGAATCTAATTATCCAGATAAAAATTCTAAATTGAATTTTCTCGAGTTTCCTAAGTATAAATAGCGGGATACTCGCTCTACAGAATCCACACATTCAATACTGCTAAGCTACAAAACTTCCACTCTTCTAGATCTACAAAACAAATCAAAATATCATACCAAACTCAAGTCTGACTCAACAACCGAAATTCCCTGAACTGCTGGTTCTACAATCATAGATAGCTCATACACGTACTCTCTCAAAGATACGTGAAACACTCCGAATTCCAGTTATCCAAACTGGCAATTCACTCCCGAAGACAAATTACTAATTCTAAACAGGATATATATTATTGCTAAACAGGATATATTATTGCTAAACAGGATATGTAGGTATGAAAAAGGGAAAAGAAAATTGGTTTTGATTTCAGATAATAATTAGAATTGCTCGACAAAAAGGTATGTGTTTAAAATTCTATATGGAATTTGATTGGGTTTTTGGATCTAGCCACTTGGCGTTTTGTTTTCTTTTTGGATTTTGGAGGCCGTAGAGCCATTTTGTAGTTGTACCGAGTTAGCTGCACAAAGGAGACGCTGGCGAAATTTTTCAGAAATTTAGAGATTTAGAAAAATTTTGAGAAAATTTTGATAATTTTAAATTTGATTTAGAATTGAAATTTGAATGATTGTATAATTAATTGTTTTGAAAACTATGGGAAAGTTGGGAAAGATTATTAAAATGGTAGCGGGTCTTTTATAAAAAAAATAGTGGATAGAATGTTGAACAGTTGGTTTTGGAAAATAGTAACGGGTATTTGACCATTCTTCCTAATTAGTAATTTCGGGGACGAAATTCTTTTAAGGGGGAGAAATGTGACGACCCAGAATTTTTAAGCCTTTAAAATTGGAATATTTAATTAATTTTAAATATTTGAAAGTTAACTTTTAACTTGAATTTCAAATATCACCATTTATTTGATAATTAAATTATTGATTTAAATAATTTTAAATTGAGCTAAATATTGAATCTGGAGTTTTAAGTCGGTTAAAAATAGTTTGAAGGTTTGGAAAATTTACTTTGATAATATGGACGGTGATAGCACTTTTATATTCGAATTTAAAGATGTTTTGGTTCCGTTTCGAAAATATAACGATATAACGCTATGAACTCTGGTGGTTGCATTTAAATTGGAGTTAGAGGTTAGAATTTGGACCATGGGATATTTTGAATATAAAAATAGAAATTTCAAATCCTTTAGCCACCCTATAAGCAGACCTAGCCTGTCTTTATCGTCATCCTTCTCTGTGAAGCCACCTTCCATCTTTTCATCGTGTTTTCTCCTTTATCTTTCAGCCGAAAGAAGATATCGTTCTTCCCTTCTTTTAAAATAAATAAATAAATAAACAAGGCCTTCAGTTTTTCATAGTCGAACGAAAAAGGGGCGTTCGATTCACTTCCCATTTCTAAATAAATGTATGGCCTCCAATTCTCCTCAATCAGTAAACGCATACACCCCCCTTCACCTTTTCTTCCTTCAAATCGAACAAACCCGTTTAAAAAAAAAAGAAATCGAGCAAATCAAATTCGTTCGAGATTCAAAGAATCATGGTTACTCGGAATCAATCGAAGTTCTCTCTTGCGCGACATCAAGCGCGGGGTTGAGAGGAACGGCATAGGCGAGGGCGCGTGTTGCGTGGTGTTCGATGACGAGCTAGGGTTACATTTGAGGAATTTGGGGTCGAAACTCTCGAATTGGCATCGCATTTGAGTTGATGGCATCGTAGCAACGGGCGACGCAAGTGAAATTCGACGAGAGTTTTCTGATCGATTTTAGGGTTCGTCAGTTAGGGTTCATGGTCGAGCTTTTCGCAAGAGCTTCAGCACTTAGTCGAACGTGGTTCAGGTCGCAATTGCCTGTGATGTTCGAGTTTTGATTTAAGGGCAGGGCTTGTGTTCGATGAGGCAAGCAGTGATGGACGATGAAGCGACATGGAGCCGTTATGGTCAGGTTGAGGACTTGACTGGGTTGTGATGGTGATGGCCGCATCGAACGGTGAGGTAATCGTTGGTTATTCTTTTGATTTGAATCAGTTTAAAATAACACATATATGAAAATATGTAAGTTTTTGAAATATGTAACTTGTTAATGTTGAGGAAAAATAGAAATAAAAATAAATAGTTACATTGATATGCAGTTTCAGATTTAATGTGTAAGCAGAGAATAAAATAAAAATTTGATCTTAGTAAAGATTTAAATGCAGTCTATATATCTATATATTATAAAGGTAGTTTTATTTAATAAAACTTATTTAATTATTTTTACAAGAGGTTATTTTATTCAATTCAGTTCTGGAAGTAAATTTTTAGTTAAATATTTTATTTAAGAGAAATTAGTCTTAAATGGAAGACTTAGCTAATTAAGTTATTTAATGGCAACTGATTTCTCAATTAGTTCAAAAATTTATTTAAAAGAAAATTCATTTATAACCAAGTTAATAATTAAAACCAAAGTATTAGGAATTAATTGATCGGTTAATTCAAATATTAATAAGCTGCAAAATATTTATACAAGGTTAAAAATCGAGAAGGAGGCAAGCTGGATTGAAAGGGATGCTAATGAAATAAAAGGTGAGTCAATCTCACTAAGTTAAATTTAAATTTAAATAATTGAATTTAAATAATTGTTTGAATGGTTGAAATTGATTGATGTGTTGTAGTATGGTAATTTGGGAATTGGCATATTATATTGTGCTAATATTTGTGGATGCAGGAAAAAAAACAGGTTGGAGGGATCCAACTAGACCCCTCAACATTGTTATTTAATATTCTCTGTTTGTGATTACTTGATATTCTATGTTGAATATATTGGAATATTGAATGATATGATAGGATTGGATACATATATTGGTCATAATGAATTACCAAAAATATATAAATTGGATTTTGGAAAGAAAATAAAGGAAGTAAATTTGTAAACGAAATAATCTTAGAAATTTAATAAATTAAGAATGAATTGCAAAAGAATTAGAAGTATGTTAAATACTGATAAATAACTTCGAGTATGAAAAGAAAAGAGTTTGAATAAACAGTAATTAATGAATTGTAAAATTTTGTAGTATTAATTTAAATGAATAAAGAATAATTTTAAAACTTAAAGTTTAAACTTTATTTAAAGGAATAAGAAGTAAAGTGAGAAATCTAAATTGGAATTTCCAGTTAAAAGTATTTTAAATCATAAGGAACGAAATCTGAAATTAAAAGATTTTGAATAAATGAAGTAAATTGGAAATCAATTTGAAATCTGGTTTAAGTGTTTGAAATTAGATGTTTGGAAGAATAAATTCAAGGTGGGAATTTATTAATGGAATGAGACAAATTGTTTAAAAATAAATAGTGATTTATTTTTAAAGGTTGTGAAGAGAAGTATATTTCTCTAGATAGCCAAGTACGTTTCCAAAGTAAGTTTTAAAATAAAATAAAGGTTTTAATGTTGTTTTACAAAGTATGTTCTTGGAAATTTATTATTTCAAATGTTTAAAATTCTAAAGTAAATATTTATTCAAAATCAATTACCGAAGTAATAATTTATAAAGAGTGACTTAGTAATTCTGTTTAAAAGGTGAAAACCTAGTTTATATTTATAAGGTAACCTTATTTTAGTTTTTTCTAGAGTATTATTTTAAATTAAGTACTAAATTAATTTTTCTATATTAAATGTTAAATATATTTTACAATAACATGTTTTTAAATTATTTTAAAAATCTAAGTTTTGTGCTTGGTAATTCCAGTGGAAATAAAAATACTCGGAAATTTATTCTGAGAAGGCAGATAGTGTTGAAAAAAGTTTTCAAGGAGTTTGAAAAGTGAAAATACATCTTATGAAGATATTTTTGAGATAAATAAATAATTTAGGAAATTATTTATTGTTTGATGGTTGTTTGTGGATATTGATTGATAGTTAAATCACCGACTATCAATATTGGCCAAATGCGCTAATCGTTTCGAAGAGACCGGGATTGAGATTAATTTCCCGAAAACCACTTTGATCCGGTTTATATGTTTCATGGAAACGAGTTTGGATTCAAAGAGGGCCAGCGAAGTGCAAGGGCTAGTCGCTACTAATCCTGAGGATATTTCCAAAATGGATGTAGTAGGAACAGTGCCTTCGGTTCTGTTCGAACCTGGGATGGAATTATATGGATGAATGCTTGCGAAACATCGTCAGGTGGACGATGGGCATTCTAAGGGATATGTTCTATAAAAGGTTAGCCTCAAGCCTCATCAAATGGGAATGACTGAAAATCAGGGGTTATGCAGCAAGGCTAGGTGGGTAGCACCCAAGCAGGGTGAGGTCATTCCTGTCTAGATGTCCCTTTATTTTTCGGCTTAGTGGGCGGTTGCTGATCCCAATCGCGGGGTGATCTCACTCGGGATTATCCAGTAAGGTGTAGTCCCGGCCTTGTGTTGCAGAGGAGAGGGCGTACTCCTCGGTACGGTGATCTAGGCCCCGTACTGTGACAGGTAGTACCCCAATGCCTAGTCATTAGTTGGAAATCCATTCTCCCTATGTGCCTTGTACGAGTTTTGTTTGTATTACCCACTTTGTGGCTAGTAGTTGGAATTTAATCATGTAACAATTTCGACTATTTTATAAGTATTTGTATATATACCGTATTATAATATCAGAGGATTTCTATAAAAATGTTTTAGCTATCGTAAGGTAAAAACCTGATATGTTTATTTGTGGCGTGGTCTTACGAGATGCTTTTGTTTTCAAAGAATTTTTGAAACTTTAATAATCAATTGAGTGTGATTTTCTCACGCTGGTATTCCAGACTGACTCAGGTGTTTTTTAACTGTAATGCTCGGGTCAGACCGAGTATTATAGAATACAGGAAATGATGCCCTGGAGCTGGATGACGATACGTACTCCCGTACTAGTTTATTGTTATTCTGCTGTGTATCCTGTTATATATCATTGATGATGTACTCTGATGATGTACTCTGATGATGTGTGTATAAACAGTTATATAGTTTTTTTTTTGTGTAAAGATCTGTTAATATATATTATATTTTATTCCGCTGCGTTGGTTAGATTCTGTTGTTTTCTATTTTCTTCTTCTACCTCTTCTTCTTTAACCAAATGGTTTGTATTGCTATGTAACTTGATTTGATTGTTGTAGAATAGAGTTGACTCAAGTGGTACGGATTTGCGGGCTGTTACAGTTGGAATTTCGGAAATTGCGAGATTCTTACAACTTAAATTGGAAAATATAACTGTTTATTACAACTTAAATTGAACTACAGTGCAGGTATAAGCAATTGCGAGCTTCTTACAACTTAAATTGAACTACAGTGCAGGTATAAGTTTTTTTTTAAATTTATTTTACTAATGAAAAAAAGTGGTTTTGGAAAATATGTTGGAATTCACATTAAGTGGACTTATCCAGATTTTGTTGATATGTACAGTTTCAAGAAATTAATTATATATGATGATTTTTGGTAAATATGGAAATATCGGGATGTTATAAAGCTATTTGAAATTATAAATATACATATAAAACCTGCATGGTTGTTTAAAAATAAGGTATTTTGAAATCTATTTATTTAATAATTTTTGTAACTTCAAAATTTATTTATTTAGGAAATTTAGTTTAAATAACATAATTAGTTATTTTAAATAAGGTGTTATAGTGATTAATCTGATCTATAAACTTATTTAATTTATTTTAGTTATAAAAAGGATTTCTAAAAGGAAATGTTAGTTTAAAAATAAATTATTAGTTTAAAAATAAATTATTAGTTTAAAATAAATTTAGTAAATGATAAATGATTATTCGATTTGTTCGAATATTAATAAATCTTATGATGTTTATACAAGGATCAAAACTATGAAGTAAACAAGTCGAGATCTGGATTGGGATTGCAAACAGCAAAGGTGAGTAAATCTCACTCTGTTTTGATTTTTATGTGGATTTAAATGGTTAGATTTAAATAATTGGTTGAATGATCGGATTGATTGAATGTGTATCAGATGATCTAGTAATTTTGGTTTTGGGTTGGCTCTCGAGTTAATTGTCGTTTGACTCGAGGTATTTGGATTTAAATGGTTTTAAGCTTAAATCGTAAATATGAAAATGGTTCCGATTAAAATCAATAAAGATTTAATGATTGGTGATTCATTGAATAAATAGGATAATTTAATGAATGCTTAACAAACTACTTTAGTCTATTGATTTGGTTAATTAATTGGGTTTAAATTAATTAGAATGATCATTGGGTGGGTTGATAAATAATTGCTTAATGGAATTAATAAAATATAATTACCTTGTGGAATTAATCAAGAGATTAATTTAAATGATTATTTAAGGAGTAATTAATTTATTTAATAAAGTAAATAAAAGATAGTTAATCATCGGTTGAGATAAATCAAGAATGACTATTGTATATGGTTTAATTAATGATTAATTATTCAATATAATTAAAATTAGATCCGAATAAAGTGAAATATAAATGAAAAATCATTAATCTATATAATCAATGTTGTAAATAGAGATTGATTAGTTAAGAAAGTAAATCAGTACGAGTGACTTATGAGAAGTTAATTAATATAAGTAATTATGGACTAATGTAATTAAAATAGTTAATTAATTTCTGAGGTAATTAAGATTTCTTATTGATTTGGGTTAAGAACAATTAATATCGTGAAATGAAATAAAGATAATTACTCGAACGTAATTGAAAATTTATTAATCCAGGGTGATTGATTAAGATGAGTAACGGAGGGTTGATTAATTAATAGATTTGGAATTAATTAATATTAAATGAAGGAACCTAAGTGAATATGGTTAGAAATTCAATTAGAATCAATTGAATTGGTTTGTATGTGATTAAGTTCTGCTTATGGATGATTGAATGGTATTGGATGCTCTGAATAAGTATATATCTCTGATATGAAATGTTGTGTATTTCATTTGAATAACTTGGGTTAGAATTACATGAGTTTCGGAGAGACCAAGGTCGGGTATTGGAAAATACCCGAAATCATCTCGAATTTTTTTTATAAACTGATTTGTGAAATCAACGAGTTGAAATGAAATGATTTGAGTGAATTGAATTATCTTATCTAAGTTTAGTACTTAGAAATTGATATGTGAAATAAGTGTTGTCTATAGTAAACTGTGAATTGGTTAAGTTGATATAAGTTACCCCGGGTTTATATAAGTTGATTGCTTGATATTCCATATCAGTTGGGTTTACTCACGCTGGTTTCCAGCCTGACCCGGGTGTTACTTTGGTGTAATGCCCGGGTCAGACCGAGTATTACAGAATTTTCAGGTTAGGACGCTCTGGAGCTCAAGTGGCGAGCTGGATGGCAATAGCGTATAGAGTATTTCGGCTGTATATTATTGTTCCTAATCTGAGACATGATAATTGTATACATTCAGTGACTGTATATATGTGAAACTCTGATGTATATTAAATGTAATCGATAGATATAGTTTTCTTTTGTAAACTGTTAATATTTATTATTATATTTTATTCGCTGCGAATGTGAGATGTTTGGTGTTTCTGTTCTTCTTCTTCTATCTCTTTCTTCTTTTTCATAACTATCTGAAATTTTCGGATCGAGTTTGCTATATTATAGCATGATAGGGGGTTCTCGCTTCGCGTTTGGTGGCGAACGGGAGACTCTTACCCCTACATGTCCCCGAGGGGGGGAGGGAGGGGGGGGGTTGGTTGCGAGTCGAGAGGCTGGCCGTAAAAGCAAACCCGAGGTACCAGTGCCACGGTGGGGCTGGGATGGTTGAAAAGCCTACCAGTTGTGGCCGCTGTCGATGGTTGAAAAGCCTTGACCGTTTCACTTGGTATCAGAGCTTAGGTTGGTGATAACCTTGGCTATGGTGGGAATTACTCATTGAAATATTGTCAATAGTACTCTAGAATGCGTTTGAGTGTATTAATAGATATGAGTGCCTATTTGTTAGTGAATATAAAATGGTTTTATATTGTGTTGATTGGTTTATTGAGTAGTTTATGGATTCTGGTCAATACAAGTAATTAACGTTATTGATAGGGATCTCTAAACACTTGAATAGAATAATTCGACACAGTATTGTTTTTGTAACGACCCTAGATTTTAATTTAATTTAAATTGATAATTAAATGAAATTTTGAATAAAAATTTATAAAATTAATTATAAATGGAAGCGATTTTCCTCGATTCAAACAAAAAAATATATTAAGTCATATGAACTCGAAAATTTGTATATATGTGAATATATATGTATATATTGGATTTGAAATAAAAATTTTAATAAATGGTTTTAAAAATAAATAGAAATAGAAATAAGAATATTTATATATGATGAATTATAAATTATGAAGTAAATAAAATTAGACGAATTTCAAATAACATAGGGACTATAGAAATTTATTTACATTGTAAAGCAATGTACAAAGCAAAGAAATAAATATAAAGTGATGGCACTAGAATAAAATTTAACAACATAATAAAAATAGAAATGTGTTCATATGACAAAATAACAAGGCAAAGCAATAAAGCTTTAGACAAAATAAAATAAATATATTTAAGTATAAACAAATCAAACAAAGTAAATACAAGCAAATATAAAAGTAAGTATGCAGGCTAAACAAAGTAATGAAAAAAATATCTATGAAAAAAATAATAATATCACATTGTACAAATAAAATATCACCTGCACACTATCTTTTTATACATCTACTTCACCATTTCGTTCAAAATCGAAGCCAGTGCAAAGCTTAAAGGAAAATATGTCTTCAATCAAAAAAGAAAGAAAAATCAGAAGTAACATCACTCAAACTCAAAACATCAAGCAAAGTTTCCAATAATTCAGACCTGAAGCATTTCCAGTTTCAAGCCTGAGTCTTCTCTGTTCTTCTTCCAAAAATACAAGTGAGTAACTTCAATTAAAAATGCTTAAGTATATTTATATATTATT
Organism: Allium cepa; assembly: GCA_030765085.1. NCBI lineage: Eukaryota > Viridiplantae > Streptophyta > Magnoliopsida > Asparagales > Amaryllidaceae > Allium > Allium cepa. Next base: position 104,616,624 of record CM060944.1, on the reverse strand, counting down.
GATTGATTTATGCCTGAACTAAATATGGAAATGTGTTCATATATTGTTGAATGATTGTGTGAAATGATGCCTGTATGTTTATAGCTTGAAATACACCTCTGTATTTAAATTTTCAAGTTCATGTTTGCTTCAAAAATCCTTTTCTCTTAATCTAAGCATAATTTGGATATAGGATTTAAATAAAACTTGGTTGTTTTATTACAAGCTTCAGTTTAAAATTTTATTTAAGATAAAACAATTTGGTATTTTCTCTGGAAAGCGAGATATCTGAACCCAACTTCAAATAAGTAAAATTTCAAACTTCTTAATTCTTGAATTCAGGGTTACAAACAAAACTCTTATACTAAAATATGATTTTTAAAGTAAAAATTTTGATTTTTAGACATAGGGTTTGAGTGTAGTTCGTCTTTGAAGGGAAATGGGGTTTTGGGCGATTTCCGGTGATGTGTTGAACTGGGGGAATCGGGGTTTCTCATGGTGATAGAGGAAGCTACGGTGGTGGTAGGAAAAATGACCGGAGGTGATGGAAGCCACGGCGGCGACGGGGCTTTGAAAATTTTAAACCTAGTTTTGCTGTAGTTTTGTTTTGGATTCGTTCACCCTATTTGATGCATCGAGTTCGACGCGGTTTGGAGGGATGGTGGATGGGTCCTAGGTGAAGCTGCGGCTGGAGTTTGGTGGTGAACGGTGGTCGGAGCATGGAAGACGAGGCGTTTTCCAGGTTTTGGATGTAAGGTCTGTTCTTGTGTTCCAGGTTTCCATTTTTGCGTGATTTTGATTCGAGGCCGATGGTGATGGTTTGGCAATCGGAGATGGTCGCAGTGATGATGTCTGATATGTTGGAAGGTTCGTTGGTGGTGGTAGGCGACTCCGGTGATGTGCATATGCACAGGGGGTTGTCGGTGTCAGTAGGCATGGCGTGGGTTTGAGGAAGATGAGTACTCGGGTGTTCTCGAGAAAAGAAGGGGTCTGCTCGAGTCGAAAAGGAAATTACTTCGGGGTTTCTCAATGGCGTACGCGTGGGTGATTATAACTGCAGTTTATTTTTATTTTTTTTTCTTAACTAAAAAAAAAGAGAAGAAAGAAAGAATAAGCAGGGAGAGGAAGCAAGAGGGAGATTCGTGGAAGATGGAGTGGTAACTCGAGTGTATACTCGATTGCAATTGAGATTTTCTCGGGTTTAGCACATAAGTGCTTACTCTTGTTAAATTTTTAAGTTAATAATCTTAAACCATTTTAAATATGAATAAATTAATTTATGTTTGTAAATTTTGAGTTAAGAAATTAATATGAAATTGAGAACCATAGATTAGACTTTAATTAATTAATGAATTTTAAGGGTAAATCAAACTTATAATTAACAACGGTTAATGTAAGTTAATTATTTAGAAAAGTAATCAAATAAATGTTAATGAAGGTCATTAACTAGATTATTTTATAATAAATTAATGTGATTGATTTTTAATTAGATTAATTAATTTAATAATAATCATTATAATAGTTTAAATGTAATTACTTATTAGGAAGTAATTAAGGAATTAATCACTTATTGTAATTAATTAAGAAAATTAATTAAATGGTAGTTAATTAAATTAAGGGTCGATTTAATTGTTAATAAATTAATCAAGGGAAATTAATAAAAGGATAATTGAATAATTTAAAGGTCAATTATTCAATAATTAAAGGTTGGTTTATTTGGTAAATGATTAAAGGACCATTAATCAAACAATTTTTGAAATCGATTAAAGTTAATTAATTATGATTGATGATCATTTGATTTAAATTAGTCAGAAAATTAATTGAGCATACTTATGAATGTTTGAATTCTACTGATGTTGAATTGTTCGATACCCCTGGAATTGATGCTTTGTGATAGGTCTTGATTTGTGTTATAATCTGAAATGTAATTTATTTATCTGAGATAAATGTAATTATTATCTGTGATATATATCTGTGATCTGTGAATGAACGATAAGCATGATAGTTAATACCGCTTATCAACTATATTTCTGTATTCTGATCTGTGATGATTGAATGATGTTGCACTATTGTGTAAAACCCTGGACCACACCATACACACACAAATATGGATTTCACGAGGAAATCGGTTAAGTCACAGATTTTTGAAATAGTTTAAAATTTGAATTTTTAAATTCAAATGTTTTGGAAATGGAATTGGAATAGAAGTGAAAAGCTTTTGAAATGGAATTTCAAAGATGGAAATTTATTTTGAATAACTGGATTAAGCGTTGGAATTTAAATACTTTAATTTAAATTTGAATTCAATATTCAAATTGAATTCTGTAATTTGAAACTAGGGATTAATGATATTATACTAGTCATTATGAGTTAAATCATTTTTAAAGTATTACTTTTGGGAATTTTAATTTAACCCAAGGATTTCAACTCGTATAAATGAATCAGATTTCCAAAATGAAAACTGTTGTTTTCAAATGATAAACACTTTTAGATAAGAACTGAGATTCCAGTTAATTAGGGGAATTTCAAGATTGAATAGAGAACTGATTTTCCTAAGTTATGAATGAATTCTTTTTGAAAGCTATGAATTAAATCTGTTTATTTTTAACAGATTTAAATTGATGATTTGTTTAAATCAAATTGAAATGAAATTGTTTTGAAGGCTATAAGTTAAATCTTTGATTTAAAGATTTAACGAGTAAATCAAATTGAAATGAAAATTGATTTGGAAAATCTGTGAATGAATCTTTTGTTTAAAAGATTAAAATGTGAAAATTGTTTAAACCGTTAAAGGTTGTGAAAATGAATCTTTTGTTTAAAGAGTGAAAATGGTAATTTATTTAAACCATTTGAAAGAAAGTTTTGAATTATTAAGTTGTGACTTAATTGAAATCCCATATCCATATGTTTTAAATGTTTTCGCTCACTATTCGGTTTAGCCGGGAAAGGACCTTTGTGTCGTATAACCCATTCTGAATATGTGATTTGACGTTATGGATAGCATTTGGAGACCGGTGATGAAGACCGGGTGCTTGCAAGAACGATAAGATAACCTATCGATTGTCTCTGCACTGGGTAGCTCCTGGTATAGAGATTCCCTAAGTGATGGGAAATTCGATCGGGATTGTGAATACCCGGATTGCAAGGGCTTCGTGAGAAGTGCCTTCGGTTCTGTTCGAACCCAGAACAGACTTGTATGGATTGTATGTCTGACATTACAAATTGAGATATAAAGCCGATTTCTTTCAAATATATTTCTGTTGGTGGCGGAGAATTTATTCTCTTAGCTTAACACCCTTCTCTGAGACGTACGAGCTCAGAGGTTATATAGTTGAAGTTATCAGCAATACATTCCCAATTTGGTAATGTGACATGTTGAGTGTTGCTGTGAAATGATCATTGTGTTGATTATTTGTGATAGGATCATTTATTTGATCGTCTATCTTGGTGATCATTTCTATGATCATTTGTTGACCCAAAGCACGGCTTTTGTATAAAGTGTGTTTTTGTGGACGTGACTTCGTCGAGCCTCACAAACCGGTAATGGTCGAAACAAGAATTGTGCGGCAAGGTTTCCAAGGATCGCTTCCCTAGGGTATGACCATTCCTTCTGGAAAAGGGTAGTATCATGGTATGGAGCCCAGATACTTACTCATGTTGAAACACTTATTATTATGGTGTGATGTTGGTTAGAGAGCTCTCGTTTAAAGGTCCCAAAGGACCGGGGGTGGCATATCTGAGGGTTTGTAATATCCCTTGGGAAAAGGGGTTCCCGGCTTTGTTTAGCGGAGAACGGTTGGTTCTCGCGGCGTCCTTCCAGAGGCGTTTCCATGTGGCAATGGGAAGTTCCTTGGCCTGTCCATTTGTTGGAAAATCCATTCTTCAAATACGAGCCTTGTACGGTTTTAGTTGTATAACCTGCCATGGAATATGGCGGTAACCCGCTATTGAACATGGTAGCTATAGTAGGCGTAGTTCGAAATGTCTATGTTGGCTAAGATTTATATTCTACTTTCGAAATGAATTTTTTCTACACTATGCACTAATAATAATACCAAATGTTTATTTTTAATGCGTATCAAGCATCTTTGACTATCATAAGGAGAAATCTCCTCCGATTCTGCGTTTGCATTGTGTGTGTGTGCGGGAGGCCTTATGGTAGTCTCATTTTAAAAAAAAAAACATTGCGAATTGACTTTGAAAATCTTTTGTTGAATGTTTTTAAAGATAAACTATTTTTGTTGCTCACACCAGTCCCACGACTGATCCGGAGTTTATCGTTTCTTTCCTAAACTCTGGGTGCTCATTATTTTCTACACGAGCCGTCTAGAGTTGGGTTTTTTTCAGATAGTCAGATGTAGTAGATTATCTGGAGTTAGTTCAGTCTTTGGATCGGACCAGACTTGCTTAGCTTGGTGCATCGTTATTGGGGGTTCGAGCTATTACTGGATTGATTCTTGGAGATGGAGTTGCAGTTCTCGGATTTCTCTTTTGAAGACTACCTTAGAGTTATATTGCTCCGCTGCTGATGATATCTGTTTCTTTTCCGCTGCTATATTTACTGTATCATATCTCTGATGTATATTGATATCTATTAGATCATCTATTGTATCAGATATTGTATCAAAGTTGTATATCAATGTATTATTCTTTTTTTCCGCTGTGTTGTTTACTTAATGTTGTTATAAGCTCCGGCGAATCGAATTTGAACGGTCGAATCTATGGCATTCGAATACGATTTGAAGTATGGATGTCGATTTTCGAGCGGGCAAAAATCCGCGTCGTTACATTTGGTATCAGAGCTAAGGTTGAACTTTAGCTCAGGAGTGTAACACATTAAGTGACTCATTAGAGATAGGGTGAAGTATCCCTAGAATGAGTATATCCCTAAGATTTCCGTTTGAATGCCTTAGTAAATTCTCTTACTGTTCACCGATAGTAAATATGAGTGTAAGAAGATAACGAGATAGGGGACAGGGAAGTACGACTATAATTGGTCAATACTCTGTAACAACAGTGGAAATAACTTTCTTATCAATTTTTTTGATTCGATTCTAAATTCTCTTGATTGCTTCATGGCAGCTCCAGAAAGAAGTTTCGATGTGATGATGGCCTTATGAATCATTATAGGAAATTCTTACTTCGTATCCTCATTAGTTTCTTATCAGTTTTTCGATTTAAACTTTAATGAATATGAATTTGAATATTGAAATTGGAGATTTTAAATGAATTAGAAATTTTAAATTGAGTTAAAATTGATTAATAGAAGATGAAGGATAATTTTGAATTGTATCAATAAAATGATTTCGTTTGAAACCAAATTTGAAATTCTATTATAATTTCTTGTATCTATTGTTGATATTCTGATTTGGTGAGCCAAATGAAGAACTGATATCCAGTTTGATCTGAAAAGATATTTCTCTATCTTTCATCTATCTCTGTGTTGTTTTCGTGCCTGCAAATTTCGAGGACGAAATTCTTTTAAGGGGGGAAGTTTGTAACGACCCTAGATTTTAATTTAATTTAAATTGATAATTAAATGAAATTTTGAATAAAAATTTATAAAATTAATTATAAATGGAAGCGAGTTTCCTCGATTCAAACAAAAATATATATTAAGTCATATGAATTTGAAAATTTGTATATATGTGAATATATATGTATATATTGGATTTGAAATAAAAATTTTAATAAATGGTTTTAAAAATAAATAGAAATAGAAATAAGAATATTTATATATGATGAATTATAAATTATGAAGTAAATAAAATTAGACGAATTTCAAATAACATAGGGACTATAGAAATTTATTTACATTGTAAAGCAATGTACAAAGCAAAGAAATAAATATAAAGTGATGGCACTAGAATAAAATTTAACAACATAATAAAAATAGAAATGTGTTCATATGACAAAATAACAAGGCAAAGCAATAAAGCTTTAGACAAAATAAAATAAATATATTTAAGTATAAACAAATCAAACAAAGTAAATACAAACAAATATAAAAGTAAGTATGCAGGCTAAACAAAGTAATGAAAAAAATATCTATGAAAAAAATAATATCACATTGTACAAATAAAATATCACCTGCACACTATCTTTTTATACATCTACTTCACCATTTCGTTCAAAATCAAAGCAGTGCAAAGCTTAAAGGAAAATATGTCTTCAATCAAAAAAAGAAAGAAAAATCAGAAGTAACATCACTCGAACTCAAAACATCAAGCAAAGTTTCCAATAATTCAGACCTGAAGCATTTCCAGTTTCAAGCCGGAGTCTTCTCTGTTGTTCTTCCAAAAATACAAGTGAGTAACTTCAATTAAAAATGCTTAAGTATATTTATATATTATTGATTGATTTATGCCTGAACTAAATATGGAAATGTGTTCATATATTGTTGAATGATTGTGTGAAATGATGCTTGTATGTTTATAGCTTGAAATACACCTCTGTATTTAAATTTTCAAGTTCATGTTTGCTTCAAAAATCCTTTTCTCTTAATCTAAGCATAATTTGGATATAGGATTTAAATAAAACTTGGTTTTTTTATTACAAGCTTCAGTTTAAAATTTTATTTAAGGTAAAACAATTTGGTATTTTCTCTGGAAAGCGAGATATATGAACCCAACTTCAAATAAGTAAAATTTCGAACTTCTCAATTCTTGAATTCAGGGTTACAAACAAAACTCTTATACTAAAATATGATTTTTAAAGTAAAAATTTTGATTTTTAGACAAAGGGTTTGAGTGCAGTTCGTCTTTGAAGGGAAATGGGGTTTTGGGCAATTTCCGGTGATGTGTTGAACTGGGGGAATCGGGGTTTCTCATGGTGATAGAGGAAGCTACGGTGGTGGTAGGAAAAATGACCGGAGGTGATGGAAGCCACGACGGCGACGGCGGCGGAGCTTTGAAAATTTTAAACCTAGTTTTGCTGTAGTTTTGTTTTGGATTCGTTCACCCTATTTGATACATCGAGTTCGACGCGGTTTGGAGGGATGGTGGATGGGTCGTAGGTGAAGCTGCGGCTGGAGTTTGGTGGTGAACGGTGGTCGGAGCGTGGAAGACGAGGCGTTTTCTAGGTTTTGGATGTAAGGTCTGTTCTTGTGTTCCAGGTTTCCATTTTTGCGTGATTTTGATTCGAGGCCGATGGTGATGGTTTGGCAATCGGAGATGGTCGCAGTGATGATGTCCGATATGTTGGAAGGTTTGTTGGTGGTGGTAGGGGACTCCGGTGATGTGCATATGCACAGGGGGTTGTCGGTGTCAGTGGGCATGGCGTGGGTTTGAGGAAGATGAGTACTCGGGTGTTCTCGAGAAAAGAAGGGGTCTGCTCGAGTCGAAAAGGAAATTACTTCGGGGTTTCTCAATGGCGTACGCGTGGGTGATTATAACTGCAGTTTATTTTTATTTTATTTTCTTAACTAAAAAAAAGAGAGAAGAAAGAAAGAATAAGCAGGGAGAGGAAGCAAGAGGGAGATTCGTGGAAGATGGAGTGGTAACTCGAGTGTATACTCGAGTGCAATTGAGATTTTCTCGGGTTTAGCACTTATATGCTTACTCTTGTTAAATTTTTAAGTTAATCATCTTAAACCATTTTAAATATGAATAAATTAATTTATGTTTGTAAATTTTGAGTTAAGAAATTAATATGAAATTGAGAACCATAGATTAGACTTTAATTAATTAATGAATTTTAAGGGTAAATCAAACTTATAATAAATAACGGTTAATGTAAGTTAATTATTTAGAAAAGTAATCAAATAAATGTTAATGAAGGTCATTAACTAGATTATTTTATAATAAATTAATGTGATTGATTTTTAATTAGATTAATTAATTTAATAATAATCATTATAATAGTTTAAATGTAATTACTTATTAGGAAGTATTAAGGAATTAATCACTTATTGTAATTAATTAAGAAAATTAATTAAATGGTAGTTAATTAAATTAAGGGTCGAATTAATTGTCAATAAATTAATCAAGGGAAATTAATAAAAGGATAACTGAATAATTTAAAGGTCAATTATTCAATAATTAAAGGTTGGTTTATTTGGTAAATGATTAAAGGACCATTAATCAAACAATTTGAAATCGATTAAAGTTAATTAATTATGATTGATGATCATTTGATTTAAATTAGTCAGAAAATTAATTGAGCATACTTATGAATGTTTGAATTCTACTGATGTTGAATTGTTTGATATCCCTGGAATTGATGCTTTGTGATAGGTCTTGATTTGTGTTATAATCTGAAATGTAATTTATTTATCTGAGATAAATGTAATTATTATCTGTGATATATATTTGTGATCTGTGAATGAACGATAAGCATGATAGTTAATACCGCTTATCAACTATATTTCTGTATTCTGATCTGTGATGATCGAATGATGTTGCACTATTGTGTAAAACCCTGGACCACACCATACACACACAAATATGGATTTCACGAGGAAATCGGTTAAGTCACAGATTTTTGAAATAGTTTAAAATTTGAATTTTTAAATTCAAATGTTTTGAAAATGGAATTGGAATAGAAGTGAAAAGCTTTTGAAATGGAATTTCAAAGATGGAAATTTATTTTGAATAACTGGATTAAGCATTGGAATTTAAATACTTTAATTTAAATTTGAATTCAATATTCAAATTGAATTCTGTAATTTGAAACTAGGGATTAATGATATTATACTTGTCATTATGAGTTAAATCATTTTTAAAGTATTATTTTTGGGAATTTGAATTTAACCCAAGGATTTCAACTCGTATAAATGAATCAGATTTCCAAAATGAAAACTGTTGTTTTCAAATGATAAACACTTTTAGATAAGAACTGAGATTCCATTTAATTAGAAAATTGCAAGATTGAATAGAGAAATGATTTTCCTAAGTTATGAATGAATTCTTTTTGAAAGTTATGAATTAAATCTGTTTATTTTTAACAGATTTAAATTGATGATTTGTTTAAATCAAATTGAAATGAAATTGTTTTGAAGGCTATAAGTTAAATCTTTGATTTAAAGATTTAACGAGTAAATCAAATTGAAATGAAAATTGATTTGGAAAATCTGTGAATGAATCTTTTGTTTAAAAGATTAAAATGTGAAAATTGTTTAAACCGTTAAAGGTTGTGAAAATGAATCTTTTGTTTAAAGAGTGAAAATGGTAATTTATTTAAACCATTTGAAAGAAAGTTTTGAATTATTAAGTTGTGACTTAATTGAAATCCCATATCCATATGTTTTAAATGTTTTCGCTCACTATTCGGTTTAGCCGGGAAAGGACCTTTGTGTCGTATAACCCATTCTGAATATGTGATTTGACGTTATGGATAGCATTTGGAGACCGGTGATGACGACCGGGTGTTTGCAAGAACGATAAGATAACCTATCGATTGTCTCTGCACTGGGTAGCTCCTGGTATAGAGATTCCCTATGTGATGGGAAATTCGATCGGGATTGTGAATACCCGGATTGCAAGGGCATCGTGAGAAGTGCCTTTGGTTCTGTTCGAACCCAGAACAGACTTGTATGGATTGTATGTCTGACATTACAAATTGAGATATAAAGCCGATTTCTTTCAAATATATTTCTGTTGGTGGCGGAGAATTTATTCTCTTAGCTTAACACCCTTCTCTGAGACGTACGAGCTCAGAGGTTATATAGTTGAAGTTATCAGCAATATATTCCCAATTTGGTAATGTGACATGCTGAGTGTTGCTGTGAAATGATCATTGTGTTGATTATTTGTGATAGGATCGTTTATTTGATCGTCTATCTTGGTGATCATTTCTATGATCATTTGTTGACCCAAAGCACGGCTTTTGTATAAAGTGTGTTTTTGTGGACGTGACTTCGTCGAGCCTCACAAACCAGTAATGGTCGAAACAGGAATTGTGCGGCAAGGTTTCCAGGGATCGCTTCCCTAGGGTATGACCATTCCTTTTGGAAAAGGGTAGTATCATGGTATGGAGCCCAGATACTTACTCATGTTGAAACACTTATTATTATGGTGTGATGTTGGTTAGAGAGCTCTCGTTTAAAGGTCCCAAAGGACCGGGGGTGGCATATCTGAGGGTTTGTAATATCCCTTGGGAAAAGGGGTTCCCGGCTTTATTTAGCGGAGAACGATTGGTTCTCGGGGCGTCCTTCCAGAGGCGTTTCCATGTGGCAATGAGAAGTTCCTTGGCCTGACCATTTGTTGGAAAATCCATTCTTCAAATACGAGCCTTGTACGGTTTGAGTTGTATAACCTGCCATGGAATATGGCGGTAACCCGCTATTGGACATGGTAGCTATAGTAGGCATAGTTCGAAATGTCTATGTTGGCTAAGATTTATATTCTACTTTCGAAATGAATTTTTTCTACACTATGCACTAATAATAATACCAAATGTTTCTTTTTAATGCGTATCAAGCATCTTTGACTATCATAAGGAGAAATCTCCTCCGATTCTGCGTTTGCATTGTGTGTGTGTGTGCGGGAGGCCTTATGGTAGTCTCATTTTAAAAAAAAAACATTGCGAATTGACTTTGAAAATCTTTTGTTGAATGTTTTTAAAGATAAACTATTTTTGTTGCTCACACCAGTCCCACGACTGATCCGGAGTTTATCGTTTCTTTCCTGAACTCTGGATGCTCATTATTTTCTACACGAGTAGTCTAGAGTTGGGTTTTTTTCAGATAGTCAGATTTAGTAGATTATTTGGAGTTAGTTCGGTCTTTGGATCACACCAGTCTTGCTTAGCTTGGTGCATCGTTATTGGGGGTTCGAGCTATTGCTGGATTGATTCTTGGAGATGGAGTTGCAGTTCTCGGAGTTCTCTTTTGAAGACTACCTTAGAGTTATATTGCTCCGCTGCTGATGATATCTGTTTCTTTTCCGCTGCTACATTTATTGTATCATATCTCTGATGTATATTGATATCTATTAGATTATCTGTTGTATCAGATATTGTATCAAAGCTGTATATCAATGTATTATTCTTTTTTCCGCTGTGTTGTTTACTTAATGTTGTTATAAGCTCCGGCGAATCGGATTTGAACGGTCGAATCTATGGCATTCGAATACGATTTGAAGTATGGATGTCGATTTTCGAGCGGGCAAAAATCCGCGTCGTTACAGTTTTAAAGTAGGGTAAATGAAATAATTTTACCCAAATTGTTTTTGTATATAAAAGATATAAATTTTTGTAACGTATTATAGTATTTGGGTGCTTGATTTGTTAAGGAATGATAGTATTAAATAGAATTGGGTAAGAAATTGAAAACTTATAAACAAAGCTGAAGAATAAATTTATATAACAGAATGGAATTTGAAATATAGATTATAAGTGTAATTTATAAATTGAAATACACTTCATATACAAATGAGATTTGTAAATGTAAACTGTAAAGGTGATTATAATTTTTGAAAATAGAATTCCAGAGAAACATGCGAAATTAAAAATGAGATGAAATTCCAGAGAATGTTTGAATATAGATTTAAAGGAATTGTAATTTGGAATTTTCGGGAAAAAGGATTTAAATTCCATGGATTTGAAAGTGGTTTTCAAAGGGTTGGAGAAATAATAGTGGTATTATTTTGAAAATATTTTTGAATTGGAATTGAATATGGGGAGATTTGGATTTAAAAATATTTGAAAGGGATTTTAAAGGGATAAAAGAATTTATTTCTCTTTCGATCGCCGGATAATTTCGGTGATGACTGCAGCATCATCGATGTTCATTTTCGAGTTCTAGAAGAGAAATTGCTAACAAGTTGTTTTAAATTGACATTGTATGTGAACAGGATTTGGTTTTGAAATTCAAAGGGATAATTGAATGTGCAAAAGGATTTTGGATGTAGTTGATTTCAAAGGTAATTTTGAAATCATGGAAAGTGTTTAAACTTTGGAATCTTATGTATAATGCTTATGGAATAATAAAAATATATTGGCTAAATAAAATGTATAATCCCGGATTAAAAAGTAAAACGTGAGTGGGATTGATTATAAATAGATAAAAGGATGAAAATAAATAAGTTTTGACTTATAAAACTTAGAAGTGAAATAAATAAGCCAAAATAAAATTGATTTGAGTATTGGGAATAAACCTTGAATAAATAAATTAATAATTAATTGGTAATGGAATATGGAAATGGAACCCAAATTGGTTAATAAAAATTTGAGTTGTGAATAAATGATAGAATTTGAAAGTGAAGTTTGAGTTATTAATATAAATTCAACTTGAAATTGTAAGTGAATTAAATTTGAGTTGAAGTTGAATGGAATTGAATTAACATAAAAATGATTTATATTGCAAATAAAAACGTAAGTTGAGATAAATTGGAAATGGCCTCGTTATGAAGTGAAAGGAATTCCAAAATAAATTATTGAATGTGAATTAGAATTCATATTGATTCAATGAGATATACTAATTTAATTTAAACGAATGGAGCTGGCAATGAACTCAAATTAAATAAAATAAAATTGAAATAATTGCAAATGAAATAGAATGGAAGAAATTGACTATTAATTGAGTTGAAATCAAAATTGATTGGTAATTGAAATCAATTTAGGATTTAAATTGGAAAGTGCTTATAAAATATATATATATATATATATATATATATATATATAACTTGAGTTTAAGAGTTGAAATAACTTGACGAGAAAATAAAATAACTTAAGTAATATTTGAATAAAAGCTTGATTTAAGTAAAAATTGTGAAATAGTTGTGTCGTATGAAATGATTTTAAATAAAACTTGTTTGGGAAATGAAATGAAATTAGTAATTGAGTTAATTAATGTAAGTTATATTAATGAGAATTTGACTTCGGAAAATGGGAGTTGGATTGCTTTTGGGATTATTTCATTTTAAATGAGTTTGTTTGGACTAAGAATGAAATTGAGTTAAGTGGAGAGTTGTGTAATCATTTGAATCGAATAGGATGGTTTGAAAATGGATAGTTCCAAGATTTATAAATGGATTCAAATAAGATAAATCTGAATATGGAATATGAAATAAATTGAATGGAATCAATTAGAAATGGAACAAAATAAAGTAAAAATTGAGTTGGTATCAATTTTAAGTAGTATAAACTAGAATGTATATTTTATTAAGTGAATATCATTGAATCTGCATAGTAATGGTCGTCGTTGACTCAAATGAGCTAATATAAGAAATAAAATTGATTTTTGAACCAATTGTAATAAACATGAGTTTATTTGGATTTAAAATGAATTGAATGTAAGCAATGAAGTGTAAACCATTTAAATGAAAGCATTTAAATTTGCATTGGAACCTTATAAATTTGCTTATGGATGGGTTTAGTGGATATTGCTTATATTATACAAGTGTTAGCTATTGAAATTAAGAAAGTTGTTAATAAACTTTGCATATTGGACACTGACATGTTTAAATTGAGTAAGTATAGGTTTTTGGAAGCCGTTTGACTGGTTTTGACTGCGCTAATTGCTTAAATAAATAGCTGCTTGCTTTAAAAATGCTAAATAAGGTAAGCCTACGCAATACAAATAGGAAATATGAATTGTTTTTCTGTTTTCCGACCGGGTGGGTCGAAGTATATATATTTATATCTCTTGTCAAATTGCAAAAACTCCTCCGTACAAAGGAGACTCTGCCAAATTTTTTTGAAAATTTTGGGAGTTAGAATTTTTTTGAATCTTTTGAAAATTTTCACTAACGACAAATGATTTAAATTTGTCAAGCAAATAGAATTATAACCGAATGTTGAAATTTAATTTAAATTGTATAAGTAAAGTAAGATGAACTGAAGAATTGTTCAAAGAAACTAAAAGAAGAAAAGTTTGCAAACTAACTTTTATTTGAGATATAAAAATAAATTAGTAAGTAAAATGAATAAGGGAAATGGTTAATTAAATATAGATTGAGATAGGGTGAATCAAAAATTCAATATGCAAAGTTTGGAAATGAATTGAATTCAAGTAAAATTGGGAAGAAGTATTTATATTTGAAATTAATTAACAAAGTGAAGCAAATTGAAATTTTTTATGGAATTGTAAAGGCAAATTGAATAAAATAGATATAAACTCCAATAATGAATTTAAAACAAATTTATGAAAGAAGTGTATAAAATAATTATATTAAACATAAGAAATGAATGGTGAGATTCTTAAGTAAAATGGTATTGAGGAAAATTATTCCAAGTAAATAATTGAATGAAAATTCAACTGAAGTTATGACAAGGGAAAGTGAGAATAAGTGAATAACAATCAAAATAAATGTGAATAAAAAGGAAATTGATATAATTGATAGTCAATTGGAATGTATACATAGGATGTACGTATATTATTTTATTCATATAGCTATTTGATCCAGATTCCAGCACAGAATTTCGTGATGGTAATATCGATCCGAGTTAGGATTTTTCACTCGATTTTTGACGGCAAACTTGGATATGGAATTTTAATTGATACTGTAAGTTCTCTATCATAGTTATGTCTATGCAAGGATAATGACGGTTTCTGATCAAGAAACCAGATCTGAGTCCGCACTAGAAAGTCGGGTGGACGATACTAGTTCGGAAGTGAGATTGTGTGATCGAGTAGGCGATCGGATTTAGTATTGCGTACGGATGATATATGTGCGTTGTACGGGCTTAAGTAAAATAAATATTGGAAATGTGTAAAAGAAGTAAATAAGTGTTTTTGAATGTGATGATTGGATATTATTGCTAAATAGTATATGCAGGTATGAAAAAGGGAAGGGAAAATTAGTTTTGATTTTAGATAATAAATTAGAATTGCTCGACAAAAAGGTATGTATTTAAATTTTCGTATGGAATTTGATTGGGTTTTTGGATCTAGCCACTTGGCTTTTTGTTTTCTTTTTGGATTTGGGAGGCCGTAGAGCCATTTTGTACTTGTACCGAGCTAGCCGCGCAAAGGAGACGCTGGCAAAAATTTTCGGAAATTTAGAGAGTTAGAAAATTTTTAAGAAAAATCTGATAATTTTAAATTTGATTTAAAATTTAAATTTGAAGGATTGAGTAAGTAATATTGTTAGAAACTATGGGAAAGTTGGGAAAGATTAGTAAAAATGGTAGTGGGACTTTTATAAAAAGATAGTGGATAGAATGTTGAACAGTTTGGTTTTAGAAAATAGTAACGGGTATTAGACCATTCCTCTTAACTAGTAATTTCGGGGACAAAATTCTTTTAAGGGGGGAGGTATGTGGCGACCCAGAATTTTCGAGCATTTAAAATCGGAATATTTAATTGATTTTAAGTATTCAATAGAGTAATTTTAACTTGAATAACGAATATTACAATTTATTTGATAATTAAATAATTGAATTATTAGATTTAAATAAGTAAAGTTGAGTAAAATGTTGAATCTGGAATTTTAAGCGTGTTGAAAATAATTCGAAAGCTTGTAAAATTTATATTGATAACACTGAAAATAATAGAAGTTGTAAAATTGAAATTAATAGTTTTTTAATTCAGTTTTGAAAATTTGATCGCTTAATATGAATTTAAAAATAGCCTTCCGAGGCACAGTCTCAGAATTCGACGAAAACAGTTCCATTGGATCCATATATTGTATTATTATCGAATTTCAAATTTCGTAGCGTTTGGAGTTGTTGTGTGAACGTACATTATATGAACGCATTGGAATTTATTCCGAGACAAAATTAAATTTAAATAAAACATACTTACTTTATTTAACCCGACCATACGTACAACCCGCCATCATCTTTGTCTCCTTCGTACCCTCTTTTTTCTTTTTCTTCCCCTTTACACAGAAATTGCCGCTCGAATAATATTAAAAAAATGCCCGAAGCCTTAATTCCCCAAATCGAAACCCTCAGTTAAAAGAAAAAGGGGGTCGAGCTTTTCAAATCAATTTCGCATCTCGTAAAAAAAATTATGACTTTGTCTCTGAAAATCGAATGCGACTTCAATAAAAAAAAAGGAAAGGGAAAATCGTTCTTCTTCGAATCGGCAAATGGGACGCTCGCGTTTCTCGTTGTAATCTGCAGATGGTCGCTTGGACGAGGGTAACAAGGTTGGCAGGAGAAGACGTGCGTGAGCGGGAAGAGGGCGAGGCGAGGTGTGATGGTTCAATCTGAATAAAGATTTAGGGTCGGTGATGTAGGGGCTGTTGTTGTGGGTTGTGTTCGTCGCTGCTCGTGGAGGTGAGGACAAGCGACAGTTAGGATGAGTGCTGCAAATCGATAGAGGGTTCGTTATGGTGGATCTTTCATGGTCATGGTGGAAATGGGGGTCGATAGAGGTAGCAGTTTTTGCGATTTCATTTTATTTATTTATTTTTATTTATATAGACCTGGAAAAGAAATCTTATAGCAGAATGTAAAACCAATTTGTCTTAAATATATATGTACGCATGAGCCGTATAGGTATGCATGTGGAAAAAGAATTTTGAAAACCAGATTTTTGTTTATATATATTGGAAAAGAAAGGTTTTACAGTTTAGAAAAATTTTAAAATGTTGAAGGATATTTATATAAATTAGATTTTTGAAAATCTGATACCATACTTTTACTATTAGGTATATTTATAGCTTAATTTAAAATTGGATGTTAGATTTGAATTTTTAATTCAGAAGTTTTAAAAATAAAATAATAGATATGTTCATAAAAATTAAATACAAGTATACTCACATGCACGTTCAATATAAGGGTAGAATAGGGAATTCGTAAGTTTCAGTAAAGTAAATCTGGAAAATTTTATTGACACTTTACAATTTTTTTAAAAAAAAAGTGGATTTCAATTCGAACAAATTGGTTTAAATAAATTTTTTAAATAAATGTTAATAGATTTGTCCAATATTTTCAAAAATATTAATAAACCATATGAATGTTTGTACAAGGTCAAAAATAATGAAAATCAAGCTGGATTGGGTCGGATTGCAAATTTAAGAGCAAAGGTGAGTTAATCTCACTCAGTTAATATAATTTTAAATTTAAATGATTAAATTTAAATAATTGTTTGAATGGTTGAGATTGATTGATGTGCTATAGTATGGTAATTTGGGAATTGGCATATTATATTGTGCTAACATCTGTGGATGCAGGGAAAACAGGTTGGAGGGATCCAACCGGACCCCTCAACATTTATTATTAATATTCCCTGTTGTGATTACTTGATATTCTATGTTGAATATATTGGAATATTGAATGATATGATTTGATTGGATATATATTGGGTATAATGAATTACCAAAAATATATAAATTGGATTTTGGAAAGAAAATAAAGGAAGTAAATATGTAAACGAAATAATCTTAGAAAATTTAATAAATTAAGAATGAATTGAGAAGAAATGGAAGTTTGTTAAATACTAATAAATAACTTCGAATATGGAAAGAAAAGGATTTGAATAAACAGAAATTAATAAATTGTAGAATTATGTGATATTAATTTAAATGGATAAGGAATTATTCTAAACTTAAAGTTTTAAATTTATTTAAAAGGAATAAGAAGTAAATTAAGAAATCTAAATTGGTATTTCAATTAAGAGTATTTTAAATCAAAATTAAGGGATAAAATCTGAAATTAAAAGATTATTGAATAAATGAAGAAAATTGGAAATCAATTTGGGAATTTATTTAAGCGTTTGAAATTTGATATTTGGAAGAATAAATTCAAGATGAGAATTTATTAAAGGAATAAGAAAAATTGTTTAAAAATAAATAGTGATTTATTTTTAAAGGATGTGAAGAGAAATATATTTCTCTGGATAGCCAAGTACGTTTTCAAAGTAAGTTTTTAAAATAAAATAAAGGCTTTAATGTTGTTTACAAAGTATGTTCTTGGAAATTTATTATTTCTAAATGTTAAATTCTAAACTAAATATTTATTCAAATCTATTACTGTAGTAATAATTTATAAAGAGTGACTTAGTAATTCTGTTTTAAAGGTGAAATTCTAGTTTATATTTATAAAGTAACCTTACTTTCAAATATTCATATAGTATATATTTTCAATCAATTATTGAAGTAGTTTTAATTTAAATATTTTAAAGCAAATTCTAAGGTAAGTAATTTGTTAATCTATTATCGTAATAATTATTTAAAGAGTGATTTGGTATTTTGTTTAAAGAAGAAATCTAATGTATAGTTATAAGGTAACCTTATTCCTAGAGTATTATTTTAAATTAAGGAGTAAAGTAATTTTTCTATATTAAATGTTAATTATATTTTACAATAAAGTGTTTTAAATTATTTTTAAACCTAAAGTTTCGTGCTTGGTAATTCCAGTGGAAATAGAAATACTTGGAATTTATTCCGAGGAAGGCAGATAGTTTTGGAAACTGTTTTCAAGGAGTTTGAAGGGTAAAATTATATCTTGTGAAGATATTTTTGAGATAAATAAATAATTTGGGAAATTATTTATTGGTCGATGAGTGTTGTGAATATTAATTGATAGTTAAATAACCGACTATCAATATTGGCCAAATGCGTTGATTGTTTCGAAGAGACCGAGATCGAAATTTATTTGTCGAAAACCACTTCGATCTGGTTTGGACGTTTTCGTGGAAAACGAGTTTGGATTCGAAGATGGAGTAGTAAAGTGCAAGGGCTAGTCGCTACTAATCCTAAGGATATTTCCAAAATGGATGTAGTAGGAATAGTGCCTTCGGTTCTGTTCGAACCCGGGACGGACTTGTATGGATGAATGCTTGCGAAACATCGTCAGGTGGACGATGGGCATTCCAAGGAATATGTTCTAAAAAGGTAACGCTTAGCCTCAAGCCTCATCAAATGGGAATGACTGAAAATCAGGGGTTATGCAGCAAGCCTAGGTGGGTAGCACCCAAGCAGGGTGAGGTCATTCCAGTCTAGATGTCCCTTCCTATTTCGGCTTAGTGGGCGGTTGCTGATCCCAACCGCGGAGTGATCTCACTCGGGATTATCCAGTAAGGGGTAGTCCCGGTCTTGTGTTGCAGGGGAGCAGGCGTACTCCTCGGTACGGTGACCTAGGCCCCGTATTGTGACAAGTGGTACCCCAGTGCCTAGTCATTAGTTGGAAATCCATTCTCCCTACGAGCCTTGTACGATTTTTGTTTGTATTATCCACTCTGTGGGTAGTAGCTAGAATTTAATCATGTAACAATTTCGGCTATTTTATAAGTATTTATATATAGACCCTATTATAATATCAGAGGATTTCTATAAAAATTGTTTTAGCTATCGTAAGGTAAAAACCCGACATGTTTATTTGTGGCGTGGTCTTACGAGACGCTTTTGTTTTCAAAGGATTTTTGAAACTTTAATAATCAATTGATTGTGATTTTCTCACTCTGGTATTCCAGACTGACTCGGGTGTTATTTAACTGTAATGCTCGGGTCAGACCGAGTATTATAGTATATAGGAAATGCTGTGGCGCTCAGGAGATGAGTAGGATGACGATACGTACTCTCGTATTTGTTTATGTATATATTCCGCTGAGTTGAGTTGCCGTGTATCCATTTGTATGTTATTGATGTTGAGTTGTAATTGATGTACTCTGATGATGTAAAATATTTAAGCAGATATATTTGATTTTGAGTAAAGTTTAATTACTATCTATTATATTTTACTCCGCTGCGATGGTTAGATTCTGATGTTGTTTTCTATTATCTTCTTCTACCTCTTCTTCTTTAACTCAAATGGTTCGTATTTCTATGCAACTTGAGTTGATTGTTGTAGAATAGTGTTGACTCAAGGGGTACGGATTTGCGGGTCGTTTTCAACACTATTCTACAACAATCAACTCAAGTTGCACAGAAATACGAACCATTTGGTTAAAGAAGAAGAGGTAGAAGAAGAGAATAGAAAACAACAACATAATCTAACCATCGCAGCGGAATAAAATATAATAGGTAATAAATAATCTTTACTCAAGTATCAAATATCTCAGTTTATATATTATATCATCATCAGAGTACATGAATCGCAGTTCAACAATAACATAGTACAAATGGATACACAACACTCAACACACCGGAATATATATAAACAAGTACGGAAGTACGTATCGTCATCCTGCCCGTCTCCTGATCTCCACAGCATCATATCCTGTATCCTATAATACTCGGTCTGACCCGAGCATTACAGTTAAATAACACCCGAGTCAGTCTGGAATACTAGCGTGAGAAAATCACGCTCAATTTATTATTAAAGTTTCAAAAATCCTTTGAAAATAAAAACATCTCGTAAGACCACACCACAAATAAACTTGTCGGGGTTTTACCTTACGATAGCTAAAACAATTTTTATAGAAATCCTCTGATATTATAATAGGGTCTATAAACAAATACTTATAAAATAGCCGAAATTGTTACATTATTAAATTCCAGCTACTAGCCACAAAGTGGGTAATACAAACAAAACTCGTACTAGGCTCGTAGGGAGAATGGATTTCCAACTAATGACTAGGCACTGGGGTACCACCTGCCATAGTACGGGGCCTAGATCACCGTACCGAGGAGTACGCCCGCTCCCCTGCAACATAAGACTGGGACTACTCCTTACTGGATAATCCCGAGTGACATCACCCCATGGTTGGGATCAACAACCGCCCACTAAGCCGAAATAAAAATGGACATCTAGACAGGGATGACCTCACCCTGCTTGGGTGCTACCCCCCTAGCCTTGCTGCATAACCCCTGATTTTCTGTCATTTCCATTTGATAAGGCTTGAGGCTAAGCGTTACCTTTTGTAGAGCATATCCCTTAGAATGCCCATCGTCCACCTGACGATGTTTCGCAAACATTCATCCATACAAGTCCGTCCCGAGTTCGAACGGAACCGAAGGCACTATTCCTACTACATCCATTTCGGAAATATCCTCAGGATTAGTAGCGACTAGCCTTTGCACTTCACTACTCCATCTTCGAATCCAAACTCGTTTCAACGAAACGTACAAACCGGATCGAAGTGGTTTTCGAGAAATTAATCTCGATCCCGGTCTCTTCGAAACGATCAGCACATTTGGCCAATATTGATAGTCGGTGACTTAACTATCAATTAATGTTCACAACATCCGTCACATAATAAATAATTTCCCAAATTATTTATTTATCTCAAAAATATCTTCACAAGATATATTTTCACTTTTAAAACTCCTTTGAAAACAGTTTTCAAAACTATCTGCCTTTCTCAGAATAAATTTCAAGTATTTCTATTTCCACTGGAATCACCAAGCACGGACTTTAGATTTTTAAATAATTTAAAAACACTTTATTGTAAAATATATTTAACATTTATTATAGAAAAATTACTTTAGTACTTAATTTAAAATAATGCTCTAGATATAACTAAGATAAGGTTACTTTATAACTAGACATTAGAGCTTCTTCTTTAAACAAAATACCAAATCATTCTTTAAATAACTGCTACGTTAATAGATTAACAAATTACTTACTTAGAATTTGCTTTAAAACATTTAAATTAAAACTACTTCAATAATTGATTAAAAATATATATATATATATATATATATATACTATATGTATATTTGAAAATCAGGTTACTTTATAAACTAGGTTTTTACCTTTAAAACAGAATTACTAAGTCACTCTTTATAAATTATTACTACGGTAATAGATTTTAAATAAATATTTACTTTAGAATTTAAACATTTGAGGTAATAAATTTCCAAGAACATACTTTGTAGAATAACAATAAAACCTTTATTTTATTTTAAAAACTTACTTTGAAAAAGTACTTGGCTATCCCGAGAAATATGCTTCTCTTCGCAACCTTTAAAAATAAATCACTATTTATTTTTAAATAATTTTTTTCTCATTTCTTTAATAAATTCCCAACTTGAATTTATTCTTCCAAATATCCAATTTCAAACACTTAAATCAATTTCCAAATTGATTTCCAATTTACTTCATTCATTT
The DNA here is from genome assembly GCA_030765085.1 of Allium cepa. Lineage (NCBI taxonomy): Eukaryota > Viridiplantae > Streptophyta > Magnoliopsida > Asparagales > Amaryllidaceae > Allium > Allium cepa. The sequence goes on along the minus strand of CM060944.1, from coordinate 104,594,763 downwards.
AAAAATCCTTTAATTTCAAATTTTATTCCTTAATTATGATTTAAATTACTTTTAATTGAAATACCAATTTAGATTTCTCAATTTACTTCTTATTCCTTTAAATAAAATTTAAAGCTTTAAGTTTTAAAATAATTCTTTATTCATTTAAATTAATATCACATAATTTTACAATTCATTAATTTCTGTTTATTCAAACTCTTTTCTTTTCATACTCGAAGTTATTTATTAGTATTTAACATACTTCCATTTCTTTTTCAAATCATTCTTAATTCATTGAATTTTCTAAGATTATTTCGCTTATAACTTTACTTCCTTTATTTTCTTTCGAAAGTCCAATTTATATATTTTTGGTAATTCATTATACCCAAATATATCCAATCAAATCATAACATTCAATATTATAATATGTTCCTCATAGAATATCAAGTAATTACATCAGAGAATATTAAATAATAATAAATATTGATGGGTCTAGTTGGATCCCTCCAACCTGTTTTCCCTGCATCCACAGATGTTAGCAAAATATAATATGCCAATTCCCAAAATATACCACACTATAGCACAACAATCAATTTCAACCATCCAAACAATTATTTAAATTTAATCATTTAAATTTAAATTTAAATTAACAAAGTGAGATTAACTCACCTTTGCTTTTATTGTTGTAATCCGATCCACACCATCTCGATTCTCAACGATTTAGACCTTGTAACATTATATAAATTATTTTATTACTACTCGAACTAATTGAAAAATCAATCACCGTTTAATAAATTTAACTTAACCCAATAATTTAATTTTAACTATTGATTTAATTTTAAGCTGATCTTCCTATAATAATCAATGTTTTTAGTAGCTAAATAGTTGAATAAGTTAAACAAATTGGCCTTCCTTACTGTAACTATTTCTATCTTTTTTTTTTCTTTTTTACAGTTTAAATTCCCAAAACCTAAATCGGATTTAATTAAATAAAAATAATTAAATAAAAATCAAAAACAAATACCTCTTGTCGATCCTCATCTTAACCCACACATGCGTGGAGTCGCAACCCCAATGAAGTCGAACCCGAGTTCGAAGCTCTGATAAGCTGAAACCCTAATGAGTCGCGCCTCCAGCCGCTTCCAAACCTCACACGCGAGCTGCTCTGCTTGCGACTCCTCTTGCACGCGCACGCGTCTACCTGGCGTCGGGATCCTCGTCGAATCTGGGGTTCGAATGACCTCGCCGTCACTTCCCACGAAGCCTTGCGACCTCCTGCCTCGAATCACTCTCGAGTAGAGGAGAGGAACGGTGATTCCTTTCGTACCGAGATGCTTTTGGGTTTGGGGAAACGAATCGCGAGCAACTAAAGAACGAGGGGAAAAGAAGCTCGTGCTATTATATATATATATATATATATATTACTAAAGCGGATTCGATTTCGTGAATGAAATTTGAAAGAGGGAAGGGCATGAGCGATTTACTATTTGAAACAAGGCAGCCATTTTTCTTGGCCTGGGTTTTAAATTTTCAACTGAAGATAGTGAAGTTAAAGAAGGCTCGGCTGAAAGATAAAGAAAAAGACGCGATGAAAAGATGGAAGGTGGCTTCACAGAGAAGGGTGACGATAGAGATAGGCTAGGTCTGCTTAAAGGGAGGCTAAAGGATTTGAAATTTATATTTTTATATTCAAAATATCCCGTGGTCCAAATTCTAACCCCTAACCCTAATTTAAATGCAACGACCAGCGTTCATAGCGTTATATCGTTATAATTTCAAAACTGAACCAAAACATCTTTAAATTCGAATTTAAAAATGCTATCGCCGTCCATATTATCAAAGTAAATTTTCCAAACCTTCAAACTATTTTTAGCCGACTTAAAACTCCAGATTCATTAATTTACCCACTTTTGATAATTAAATTCAATATTTAATTATCCAATAAATATTGATATTTGAAATTCAAGTTAAAAATTAACCTCTGAATATTTAAAATTAATTAAATATTCCAATTTCAAATATACAAAAATTCCGGGTCGTCACATTCCTTCCCCCTTAAAAGAATTTCGTCCCCGAAATTACTAGTTAGGAAGAATGGTCCAATACCCGTTTACTTATCCCCAAAACCAAACAACTTAATATTCTGCCAACTATCTTCTTATAAAAGAATCATTATTAGTCTTATTAACTTCCCAAACTTTTCCAGTTTCCAAACAACTCTAGTTATACAATCTTTCAAATTTATATTCAATCCAAATTTAAATTATCAAATTTTTCCAAAACTTTTCTAACTCTCTAAATTTTCGAAAAATTTCGCCTGCGTCTCCTTTGCGCGGCTAACTCGGTACCACCACAAAATGGCTCTACGGCCTGCCAAATACAAAAAGAAAACAAAAAGCCAAGTGGAAAGATCCAAATACCCAATCAAATTCCATACGAAAATTTAAAACACATACCTTTTTGTCGAGCAATTCTAATTTATTTTCTGAAATCAAAACCAATTTTTCTTCCCCTTTTTCATACCTGCATATCCTATTTAATAATAATATACAATCACAACATTCAAAAACATTTTATTGACTTCTTTTTACACATTTGCAATATTTGTTTTACTTAAGCCCGTACGATGCACATATATCATCCCTACGCAATACCAAATCCGATCGCTCACTCGATCACACAATTTCACCTCCGAACTAGTATCGTTCACCCGACTTCCTAGTGCGGACTCGGATCTGGTTTATTAATCAGAAACCGTCATTCTCCTTGCATAGTTGTAAACTATGATAGAGAATTTACAGAATCAATCAAAACTCCATATCCAGGATCGCCGTCGAAAATCGGGTGAAAAAAATCCTAACTCGGAACGATATTACCATCTCGAAATTCTATGCTCAAATCTGGATTAAATAGCTATGCGAATAAAATAATATACGTACATCCTACGTATAAATTCCAATTGATTATCAATTTCCCTTTTTATTCACTTTCATTTTGATTGTTATTCCCTTATTCACAATTCCCACAGTCACAAATATCAGTTTCAACCATACTTCAATTATTCACTTAGCATACTTTCAATACCAAATTTACTTAAGAATTCATTATTCTCTTCTTAAGTTCAATATAAATATCTTACATACTTCTTACATTTATTTTCACTTTACCATTGAAGTTTATATTCATTACCATTCACTTTGCCCTTACAATTCCATTTAAATTCAATTTGACTTCCACTTCGAATATCGAATTAGTTTCACTTACTAATTAATTTAAATCTCACATTAGATGTTTATTTGCAAACTTTACTTTCTTTAGTCCCTTCGATTCCACTTACTTTACATTCATAGTTAAAATAGATTTCAATATTTAGTGTCAAATTCTATTTGCTTAGCAAATTTAAATCATTTGTCGTTAATGAAAATTTTCAGAATTTTCAAAAATTTTCTAACTCCCAAAATTTTCGAAAATTTTTGGCAGAGTTTCCTTTGTACGGAGGAGCTTTTGCAATTTGACAAGAGGTATAAATATATATACATCGATCCACATGGTCGAAAAACAGAAAAACAGTTCATATTTCCTATTTGTATTGCGTAGGCGTACCTTATTTAGCATTTTAAGCAAGCAGCTATTTATTTAATCAATTAGCGCAGTCAAAACCAGTCAAACGGCTCCCAAAAACCCGTACTTACTCAATTCAAACATGTCAGTGTCAAATATACAAAGTTTATTAACATTTCACTTTATTATAAACAACCAAAATAGGGATTCTATAAACAGTGCATATTATATATTTCCATAAGCACATATGAATATTTCGAAACTTATTTTAAATGCTTCCAAACAATATTCGAACCGTCCCGTTCATTTCAAATGATTTCACAACACTCTTGCTTAACTTAAATTCATTTTAAGTCCAAGCAAACTCATTTAAATTGAATTGATTTCCAAAAGCAATCTAACTCCTATTTTTATTCGAAGTCAAGTTCTCATTAATATAACTTAAGTTCTTATTAATCTAACTCCCATTTCGGCTGAAAGATAAACGACCTGCAAATCCGTACCCCTTGAGTCAACACTATTCTACGGCAATCAATTCAAGTTGTATAGAAATACGAACCATTTGGGTTAAAGAAGAAGAGGTAGAAGAAGAAAATAGAAATCAATATCAGAATCTAACCATCGCAGAGGAATAAAATATAATAGATAATTATGATCTTTACTCAAAAATCAAATATATATGTTTATACATTACATCATCAGAATACATCAATCACATCTCAACATCAGTATCATACAAATGGATATACAACTCAACACAGCGGAATATATATAAACAAGTACGAGAGTACGTATCGTCATCCTGCTCGTCTCCTGAGCTCCATAGCATCATATCTTGTTTCCTATAATACTCGGTCTGACCCGAGCATTACATTTAAAAAACACCCGAGTCAGTCTGGAATACCAGCGTGAGAAAATCACACCCAATATATTATTAAAGTTTCAAAAATCCCTTGGAAACCAAAGCATCTCGTAAGACCACGCCACAAATAAACATGTCGGGTTTTTACCTTACGATAGCTAAAACAATTTTTATAGAAATCCTCTGATATTATAATAGGGTCTGTATACAAATACTTATAAAATAGCCGAAATTGTTACATGATTAAATTCCAGCTACTAGCCACAGAGTGGGTAATACAAACAAAACTCGTATAAGGCTCATAGGGAGAATGGATTTCCAACTACTGACTAGGCATTGGGGTACCACCTGTCACAGTACGAGGCCTAGATCACCGTACCGCGGAGTACGCCTGCTCCCCTGCAACACAAGACCAGGACTACCCCTTACTGGATAATCCCGAGTGAGATCACTCCGCGGTTGGGATCAGCAACCGCCCACTAAGTCGAAATAAAAAGGGGCATCTAGACATGAATGACCCCATCCTTCTTGGGTGCTACCCACCTAGCCTTGCTGCATAACCCCTGATTTTCAGTCATTCCCATTTAATGAGGCTTGAGGCTAAGCGTTACCTTTTTAGAACATATCCCTTAGAATGCCCATCATTCACCTGACGATGTTTTCGCAAGCATTCATCCATACAAGTCCGTCCCGGGTTCGAATGGAACCGAAGGCACTATTCCTACTACATCCATTTTGAAAATATCCTCAGGATTAGTAGCGACTAGCCCTTGCACTTCACTGCTCCACCTTCGAATCCAAAATCGTTTTTCACGAAAACGTACAAACCGGATCGAAGTGGTTTTCGAGAAATAAATCTCGATCTCGGTCTCTTCGAAACGATCAACGCATTTTGTCCAATATTGATAGTCGGTTATTTAACTATCAATTAATATGCACAAACATCCATCAAAACAATAAATAATTTCCCAAATTATTTATTTATCTCAAAAGCATCTTCACAAGATATATTTTCACTTTTCAAATTCCTTTGAAAACAGTTTTCTATTTCCACTGGAATCACTAAGCACAAAACTAGATTTCCTAAATTAATTTAAAACACTTTACTTTTAAAAATATACTTTAAAACATTCAAGTTAAAATTATTTTAATATTTTGTTAAAAATACATACTATATGAATATTTGAAAATAAGGTTACTTAATAAAATTTGAAACTAGGTTTCCACTTTTTAAAAACAAAATACTAAGTTACTTCTTAATAATTACTGCTAGAATAGATTAAAGAAAATTTATACTTGGTTTACAATTACTTTTGGAGCTATTTAACCACTTTTCAACTGTTTCCTAAATTAATTACTATTTTACAGCTATTTCACAAACTAATTTCTATTTTACAACTATTTTGCAATTATTTAAAATTCCTGAAACTATTCAACTATTTTCCAACTATTTTACGATTAGTTAACTATTTTATAGCTATTTGGTAAACTAATAATTATTTTTCAACTACTTATCTATTTTTAAAATCTTCAAGCTATTTTCTAAATATAAACTGGTCGGAGTTCAAACTGTTAATTGGTTTAAATACCCAACTGAGGTAAGAATTGACGTGACAATTCAATGGGAATTAAAGGAAATGTGAATACAAAGGGAATTGATGTGGCTGATAATCAATGAAAATAAACACGTAGGGTGTACGTATATTATTCTATTTGCATAGTGATTTGATCCAGATTCAAGCATAGAATTTCGAGATAGTATATCGATCCGAGTTGAGGTTTTTCACTCGATTTTCGACGGCGAAACTGGATATGGATTATTGATTGATTCTGGATATTCTCTATCATAGTTATGGTATGCGAGGAGAATGACGTTTCTAATCAAGAAACCAGATCTGAATCCGCACTAGGAAGTCGAGTGGACGATACTAGTTCGGAAGTGAAATTGTGTGATCAAATGAGCGATCAGGTTGATATAGCGTACTGATGATATGTGTACATCGTACGGATTCGAATGAAATTGATTTTGGAAAGAGTAATCAAATTTGAATATTTGGTTTGAATAAACAAAGTTACATATATCTTTGTTATATAAGATAAATATTTCCTTGTTAAATCTATTGCCGGAAGAAAAGGATTTTTGAAAGTGTTTGAAGTATAAAAGGTTTTGTACAAGTTGGAAATGATCCAAAGTTTTAAAAATTATATATATCTGTGTGTGTGTGTGTGTATATTTATATATATATAAAGGATCTTATGAAGATTTTGGAAAAGGTTTTGAGAACCTTTGGATTTGGAAAGGCTTTTGATTTTTGGGTAAAATCAATATTGAATTTGGAAAGCCTAGTTTGAGAATTATCGATTTTGGGATAATCGATTTTGTGTAAAGGAGCTTTGTATGATATCATACTAGGTGTATGATTTGAAGATACTATATGTATAGTATAAAATGTTTTGATGATAGCTTTGGGGAAAAAGGCGCTCCCTTGAAATGAACTTCTCAGGAGTGCCACCGGGTGGTGCAGCCTTGAGCTCCAGGGGGGTTCCAAAGTTGATCCTGTGAGGAGTCCGGACAAAACTAGTTCCTGCGGATTATTGGATAGTGAAAGTCGAGAGCGTTGATACCTACAGAGGCATTTGGGTTATGCTGTGACGACAGTGTAACTAGATGTCGCTGCGATCTACTGTGGGGACCATAGCGAAATCGTGTGGAGGATGAGTGCCAACAGTATACACCTGATTTTGTCGGGAAGGCAACGCAACATCGGTAGACTACGATCTATGGTCAAGTGGAGTGGAGAAGTTTCATTTTTGGCAGCGAAATTCGATGGCGTTGATGCCTACAGTTATATGGGTTTTTGCTGTGATAGCTACATAACCCCAGTTGTAGCTGCGATCTGTCGTGGGTTCCATGGTGTAATCGAGGGGCGCGGAGGTCTATAGTTATCTATGGATTTTGTCGGGATGGCAACGTAACCATCGGGTTAACTACGACCATGGATGGGGGTGATGATTTCCAGAGCATCCTCACCAAAGATATTTCCTTTATTTTCAAAAAATGGTTTTCTATATTACAATAAAATTATTTTCCAAGTATTTTCACTGGGTGTTGAAAATGGGTTTGCCAAGTACTTATAGGTTTTCAGTCCTACGCCTGATCAACGTATGACTGAATTTCTGTGAGAACAAGGATGGACTGGTTGAGACATCAAGTCATAAAAAGTATTTTTTATAAAGAGCTATTTTATTAAGTATGATCTGAATTTAAAAGCATTTCTATTATTATTTTAAAATAAAGTGTTGGAATTTTGGGAAAATAAAGGAAATCCAAACTGGAAGTTTAATGAAGTGATTTTGTAATTAAAATCGAATATTGATTTAGAAGTTGGAAATAAGCTAATTGGTTAAATAATTGTTTGATTGAGTACGTTAATAAAATTTAACTCAGTTAAATAAAATGGAATGTAAGTTAATAATGGAGTCTGGGAATGAATTCGAATTTTAAATAGAATTCGACTTAGATTTGATAATGAATTAAATAAGAGGAGATGTTGTAAAATAAAAATAAAATAGAGTTGGATTGAAAAATGTGATTGTTTGAATTACAAATAAAATTCAAGTGTGATTTGAATAATATTTAATGAAATTTGCAAGTAAATTGGATATAATAGAAGTGATTATAATAGATATGGTTTGTGTTGCAAACCAAAACCCCCAAGTGAATAGAAATAAATTGAGAATGGCCTTGTATTAATAAAATAAATTCGAACATGAATTAAGTACGTAAATTAAAATTTTAAAATGGGTTAATTGAGTTAAATAATAAATGGATGAAGTCTGATTACATAAAAACTAAATCAAAGTTGTGATTGGAATTCGATTATCAGACTGAACTTAAGTTCGGTGGCATATTAATTTGAAGTATGAATGAGTTAAGTATGTGCTTGGATATTATTTTGATAAATTGGGAAGGTGAATTTAAAATTAAAATTGATGGGCTAACTGAATTTAACGGAAGTTGATTAAATGAGGATCAAATGGAAGTAAACTTAAGTTTGATGTTGGAATAAAATAAAGTAAATTAACTTAAGTTTAAAATTTATGGAAGCTTGGCTTCGAATAAGAGTGAAAGCCCATTAAATAAAAGCTTGGATTGAATTAATTTGGGAATGGCTAGTAGTATACAAGAATGAAATGTGTCGAGCTAATGAACGGTGGGTGAATAAATTAGAAATGAAATGGAACTAAATATAAAATGAATTGAAAATTTATTTAAAGTAGCTATAAACTAAAAAAGAATACCCTATTAAGCGAATATCGTCGAGATTGCATAACAATAATTGTTGTTTGGCGTAAACCAAAGTAATTAAATTCTATGAGTTAGTAGAGATTAAATAAATTTGATTCTGAACCATATGAACTGAAAATGAGCTTGTTTCGATCAAAAATCAATGGAATGTCAGAAATTAAGTTGTGAACCGTTAAAACTTAAATAAAACGACTTATGAATTGGTTGAAAAGAACTTGAACTAGCTTTAAAGCATATAAATTGTTTATAGGAAGTGTTTGGTGCTTGATGTTTAGTAATGTATATGTTTAGCTATTGAAAGTAAGTAGAATGTTAATAAATTCTCTATATATGGCACTTACATATTTAAATTGAGTAAGTACAGGTATCTGAAGGCCGTTTGGCTGGATTTCGATTGCACTAATTGCTAAAATATAAGCCGCAAGTTTAAAATGCTAAATAAGGTACGCCTACGCAATAAAAATAGGAAATATGAACTGTTTTTGCTCTTTCCGACCGGGTGGGTCGATGTATACATATTTATATCTCTTGTCAAATTGCAAAAGCTCCTCCGTACAAAGTAGACTCTGCCAAAATTTCTTGAAAATTCCGGGAGTAAGAAATTTTTTGGAAATTTTTGAGAAAATTTTTGTTAATGACAAAACGATTTCAGATTGAAATTTAAAGTAAATTAGTAGATGAACAAATATGAATCGGTTATACTTGGAAAATAAAATTTAATATTCAAAATTGGAAAAAATTGAGTTCATATTAAAACGGGGAGAACAAATTTGAATAGAAGTAAATATGAAAACCTATATAAGAGAATGTATAAAATGATTTGTAAAGTTACGATTGAATATTGTTGCTAAACAAGATATGTAGGTATTAAAAGGGGGAAAAGAAAATTGGATTTGATTCCAAAAGATAAATGTGAATTGCCCGACAAAAAGGTATGTATTTTAATTTCTATATGAATTGGATTTGGTTTTTGATGTAGCAACTTGGCCTTTGTTTTCTTTTGGAATTTGGGAGCCCGTAGAGGCCTTTTGTAGTTGTATCGAGCTTGCCGTGTAAAGGAGACGCTGGCAAAAATTTTCGAAAATTTAGAGAGTTAGAAAAATTTTGAGAAAATTTTGATAATTCAAAATTTGACTTAAAATTGAAATTTAGAAAATTGAGCAAAGGGATATGAGTTGAAACTATGAAAGGTTTTGAGAAGTTGGTTGATGTGATAATGGGTTTTTAATAAAAGATAGTTGGTAGGATGTTGAATAGTGAGTTTTGGAAAGAGGTAAACGGGTATTGGTCCATTCTTCCTAACTAGTAATTTCGGGGACGAAATTCTTTGAAGGGGGAGGAATGTGACGACCCGGAAATTTTAACGAATTAAATTGGAATAATTAATTGATTTTAAAATATTTAAAAGTTAATTTTAACTTGAATTAAAGGCAACAATATTTACTGGATAACTAAATCATTGAATTATATAGTTTAAATATTGAATTTAATAATTGAAATTTGGTAAATTGTTGAATCAGAAATTTCAAAGCCTGTTTAAAATAATTTGACGGCTTATAAAATTTATGATGATGATACTGAATATAGTAAAGGTGTTAAAATCGAATTTGGAAGTGTTTTGTTCCGTTTTGAAAATATATCGTTTAAAATTGGTATTTAAAAATAGCCTTCCTAGGAACAGTCTCGGAATTTGATGAAACTAGTTTCATTGGATCCGTAATAGTTAGTTATTATCGGATTTCAATTTTCATAGCAATCAGAGTTGTCGTTTGACCCTGGCAGCTCAAAACGCTTAGAACTATTTTAATCGGTTTAATTGAAATTTGATCGTTTTCTTTTGTAACTCGCGCATGCGATCAAATTAGCCACTGAAATACGTTCCATCGTGTTCGGAACGCGGGTAAAACCTTGTAATCATCTAACGATATTGCTTAAGAGGAGTTCGAAAAATTTCAAGTAACGATTAACGAGGCATTTGAAGTTTTACAATATAATTAAATTTAAGAGAAAATTGGCAAGATATTTTCAATACGAAGCGTATTCTGGAAGCCATCCCCAACCTTATTTTTCATCCCCGTCCTCCTCCTTAGTCTCGAAGCAGAATCGAACGCTAAAAAAAAAGGGCTCATTCCAAATCAATTGAGATCATAAGTAAGCCGCGTTCCTCCTTTCTCCTCAACGAAAACATTTCCCTCTGTTCGAAATAAAGGCGGAGCAAATCAAGTTCGAAACCAGTGGCAGAGGCGATCGAGCATGCGAGAGGATTGGGATCTTTGGTTCTCGGGTTCTTATAATAATTTTGAATCGAGGCGGCGAGCTCGAGTCGGTCGCGCGTGTGAGTTCGTCAGTGCGGCAATTCGATTTGGGGCGCTGTTCGTTTCGACTTGGAATCAAAGGAGGTGCGAGCGATGGCACAATCGCAAGATGGAGGGAGGGTCGGCTTTGTTGATGGCACCCTAGGTCAGAAGGGATGTCACGATGTTGAAGGCGTGGAGATTGGCGAAGTTCGAAGGGTAGTGGGTAGCCGGTGTTCGAGTCGCCAGGGGCTGTGCGTGGCAGAATTCTAGTGAGGTGCTATCGCCTGGGAAGTCGAGATCTTGGAGGTATAGGATTTTAATTTAATTTTAATAATATATATAAGTTTATACAAAGAAGAAAATTTATTTTACTGCAGTGAAATATATATATAACATAGAGTTTGAGATTTACTGGAAGAAAAGACAAGGATTTCTAAACCTATATAATTTATTTTTGAAACTAAGAGAAATATATTTACACATACATATTTTTTTATTTACTAGTTTAATTTTAAGATAATATATTTGTTCGAAATTTTGGAACCTAAAATTTATTTATTAAAGGAAAACAAAATTGGTTTGAATGAATTTTTGGGTTAATAAAATTTATTTAGGGGAAATTGATTTTTTGGATAATTCAAGTATTAATAATCACCTAATGTCTTTACAAGGTCCATTTATTGTGAAGAAAATAGTCGGGATTGAAGGGGATTTCAAAGCCAAAAATCGAAGGTGAGTAAATATCACTTTCCTGGGCTTTAATTTAATTTAAAATGGTTAAATTTAGATAATTGGATGATTGATTGAATTGTTTGGATGTGCACTGATGATTCGGTGATTTTCATTTTGGTTGGTTTTCGAGTTAAGTGTTGATTGACTCGAAGCATTTGGATTTTAAATTATTTAAACTTAAATCATAAATAAGGAAATGGTTTATTTTAAAAGTAATAAGGATTTAATGAATTAGTGATTCATTAGATAGGTAGGAAAATTTAAATGGATAATTGATTAATTAAATTAATTAATAATTTGAGTTAATTAATTAAGTTTAAATTAATTGGGTGGTTTAATAGGTAATTACTTAATGCACTTAATAAAATATAATTACTTTGTGTAATTAATCAAGAGATAAATTAAGATAATTAATTAAGGAGAATTAATCTATTTAATGAAGTAAATAAAAAGGTAGATAATTTCGGTGGAGATAAATCAAGTATGGCTAATACCGTGGTTTAATTAATATAATTAATTCAGATTAAGATAAATTGAAATATAATTGGAAATCAATAATTTATATAATAAGTGATGTAATTAAAGACTGGATTAATTAGGACTAATTTATCCATAATAAGTGACTTATTAGAAATTAAGTAAGAAAAGTAATTAAGAATTAATGTAATTAATATAGTTAATAAATTGATGAAGTAATTAAGATTTCTTATTGATTTTGGTTAAGAGTAATTAATATCGTGAAACTAATCAAGGATAATTTCTTGAATGAAATTGAAAGATAATTAATCCAGGGTGATTAATTAAGATGGATGGATATGGAATGATCGATTGATTAATTGATTTTGGAATTAATTGATAAAAGAATCTAAGTGATTGAGGTTTGAAATTCAATTAGAATCAATTGAATTGATTTGTATGTGATTAAGCTTTGTTATGAATAATTGAATGGTATTGGGTGTTTTGAATGGGTTGATATCTCTGTTATGAAATGTTGTGTATTTCATTTGAATAATTTAGGACGGGATAACAAGAGTTTCGAAGAGGCCGGGGTCGGGTATTAGGAAATACCCGAAACCACTTCGAATTTTTACAAATTGATTTGTGAAATCAATACGATGGAATAAAACGATTTAAGTGAATTGGATTATTTTATCTAAGTTGGTACTTAGAAATTGATATGTGAAGTAAGTGTTGCCTATAGCAAATTGTTAAATGGGATAAATTGGCTTGAGTTACCCTGGGTTTTATTAAGTTAATTGCTTTGGTATTCCATATTAGTTGGGTTTACTTACGCTGAGTTCCAGCCTGACCTGGGTATTACATTGGTGTAATGCTCGGGTCAGACCGAGTATTACAGATTTTCAGGTATGTACGTTCTAGAGCTCAGGAGGCGAGCAGGATGGAAATATCGCTTAGAATATTTCCGCTGTAATTATATTATTGTAATTCTGTGATAAATTGATTGTATATGACCAGCATTTGAATATATGTGAAACTCTGATGTATTGAAATGTAATCAACAGATATAGTATTATTTTGTAAGCTATTATTATTTATTATTATATTTTATCCGCTGAGATTGTGAGATGTTTGGTGTTTCTGTTCTTCTTCTTCTATCTCTTTCTTCTTTTTCAAAACTACCTAGAATTTTTGGGTTAGAAAATTTCGGGTCGTTACATTTGGTATAAACCAAGAATAATCTGGAATTCAACTTCCTACTACAGACACTATTTCTTTATAACGGCCCGGAAATCCGTACCCCTTGAGTTAACACTATTCTACAACAATCAACTCAAGTTGTACAGAAATACGAACCGTTTGGGTTAAAGAAGAAGAGGTAGAAGAATAAAATAGAAAACAACATCAGAATCTAACCATCGCAGCGAAATAAAATATAATAGGTAATAAATGATCTTTACCCAAAATTAAATATAATTGTTTATATATTACATCATCATAGGACATCAATCAACAGCTCAACAACAACATACAAATGTATACACAGCAACTCGATCACAACGGAATATATATAGAACAAGTACGGATATACGTATAGTCATCCAGCTCGTCTCCTGAGCTCCACAGCATCATATCCTGTATCCTATAATACTCGGTCTGACCCGAGCATTACAGTTAAATAACACCCGAGTTAGTCTGGAATACCAGCATGAGAAAATCAGACTCAATTGATTATTAAAGTTTCAAAAATCCTTTTGAAAACAAAAGCATCTCGTAAGACCACGCCACAAATAAACATGTCGGGTTTTTACCTTACGATAGCTAAAACAATTTTTAAAGAAATCCTATGATATTATAATAGGTCTATATACAAATACTTATGAAATAGGTGAAATTGTTACATTCATTAAATTCGCTACTAGCCACAAGTGGGTAATACAAACAAAACTCGTACAAGGCTTGTAGGGAGAATGGATTTCCAACTAATGACTAGGCACTGGGGTACCACCTGTCAAAGTACTGGGCCTAGATCATCGTACCGAGGAGTACGCCTGCTCCCCTGCAACACAAGATCGGGAATACCCCTTACTGGATAATCCCGAGTGAGATCACCCCGCGGTTGGGATCGGCAAACGCCCACTAAGCCGAAATAAAAAGGGACATCTAGACAGGAATGACCTAGCCCTGCTTTGGTGCTACCCACCTAGCCTTGCTGCATAACCCCTGATTTTCAGTCATTCCCATTTTATGAGGCTTGAGGCTAAGCGTTACCTTTATAGAACATGTCCCTTAGAATGCCCATCGTCCACCTGACGATGTTTCGCAAGCATTCATCCATACAAGTCCATCCCGGGTTCGAACGGAACCGAAGGCACTATTCCTACTACATCCATTTTGGAAATATCCTCAGGATTAGTAGCGAATAGCCCTTGCACTTCATTGCTCCATCTTCGAATCCAAAATCGCTTTTTTCACGAAAACGTACAAATCGGATCGACGTTGTTTTCGAGAAATAAATCTCGATACCGGTCTCTTCGAAACGATCAACGCATTTGTCCAATATTGATAGTCGGTTATTTAACTATCAATTTCTATTCACAAACATCCATCAAACAATAAATAATTTTCCCAAATTATTTATTTATCTTAAAAATATCTTCTCAAGATATATTTTCACCTTTTCAAATTCCTTTGAAAACAGTTTTCAAAACTATCTACCTTTCTCAGAATAAATTCCAAGTATTTCTATTTTCACTGGAATCACCAAGCACAAAACTAGATTTCTAAATTAATTTAAAACTCTTTTCTTTTAAAAACATATACTTTTAAACATTCAAGTTAAAGTTAATTTAATAATTTGTTAAAAATACATACTATATGAATATTTGAAAATAAGGTTACTAAATAAAATATAAAACTAGATTTCTATTTTTAAAAACAAAATACTAAGTTACTACTTAATAATTACTATTAGAATAGATTAAAGTAATTACTTACTTTAGACTCTAAATAATAGAAATAATAAATTTTACGAACTTGCTTTCTTTAAAAACAACTTTAAAACATTTAATTTATATTTAAAATTTTACTTTTAAAAACATGTACTTGGCTATCCAGAGAAAAATTCCAACTTCAATCACTTAAATCAATTTTCCCCAAATTGATTTCCAATTTATTTTATTTGAAATAAGTTTCTTTAATTTCTCAATTCATTTCAAAAATCCATTAGTTATGGACTTATTATTAATGTTATTATTTTCTGTTTGATTTTAAACCATTTAACTGAAATATAGAAATTCCAGATTTTTCCCAATCTCTTCTTTATTCTTTCAATAATTTAAATCTTAGCTTTTAAATATACGTTTTGTTCTTTTAAATAATAACACTGAATTTTAAAATTCATCAACTTCTTGTTTATTCAAATTTTCCTTTACATTCTCCGGATTCATTTATTACAATTTTAAAGTCACTTTATTTCTTTTCCAAGTCATTCTTAAATTTATTCTATAATTATTTTACTTGCAATTTCACTTCTTTTATTTTCATTCAAATTTATATTTTTGGTAATTCATTATACCCAATTATATCAACCAAGCCATAGCATTCAATACTTCCACATAATTCATTATAGAATATCAAATAATCAGAACAGAGAATATTAAATAATTTAAATAAAAGTTGAGGGGTCCAGTTGGATCCCTCCAATCTGTTTTTCCTGCATCCACAGATGTTAGCACAATAATATGACAATTCCAGAATATACCATACTATAGGACATCAACAAATTTCAACCACTCAAACATTTATTTAAATTTAATCATTTAAATTTAAATTTATATTAACTGAGTGAGATTAACTCGCCTTTGGTCTAAGATTGCCAATCACCTCAAACTCGTCTCGTTTCCACAATTTCTAACCTTGTACAAACCAATTTACGATTTATTAATATTCCAAATAAATCATAAATAAATTTCCATTTATTTATCTAACTTAAACTAAAATTTAATTTATGTAAATTAAAATTTAATTTATCTAAAAAATAAATTTTAGACTAACTTTATATAGCTACTTCAATGTCTAAACTCCCATATACTTTTTTTATATAAGTTTAACCCAACCACCTTATTTTATATAAATTCATTTTCTATTAATTTTAAAAATATAATTTCAAATTAAATTAACCAAGTATAGCAAGACTTTTTTAAATCAACCCATAATTTATTAACTTTTGAATTAACTATTACTTAACAAATTTAACTTACTAATAACTTAATCTAATTTAAGATTAGCTTAATATTTGAAAAATCGTTTAACAAAAGAATATTCCCATTTGCTGTAAATTCCATTTTTTTCTGTCTTTATATATTTTCAAAATCTAGTGTGTAGTTATAAGTTATTCAAGCTTAAAATAATAATAAAAAAACAAAAAGAATCGTACCTCGATGCGACTACAACTACAGGTCGAGCACGACCTCGCGGCAGCCCCAAGCCGACCACGACGCTGCCATCGCCGTCAAGCTTCGATCGCGACCCCTTCCTTCAGCCTCGCAACCCAAGCCCGCCACCACCACGCTGCTCGTAACCCTAATTCGCCTCGCGAAACCCCATCTCGAAGTCAATTCGAAGCCGCCGTGCATGCAACCCCTTGCCAGCGACCCGGATTTCGATCCACTCCAATTTGTACGCGATAGGGCGATTCAATTTGCATATAAGTCGCCCTTTTTTTTGATTCAGTCAGAACGAAATGGAAAGCGGCCATTTTTAAAATTCAATTCTAGGAATATAAGTCGAGCTCAGCTGATTTTGATTCTCAAGGGAAGACTCGATTTTTTTTAAACGATTTGATCTTGAAACAAAAATGGAAGGAGGCAGCCTTATTATTTTGAAACGAACAGAATGATTTTTAAAGAAGGAAGGGATTTGGTTTGTGAAGGAAGGGAACGAGATCTCTTATCCTATTCGTTCGACATGGCTCTGAGTTGTAAGGAAGAAGCGTGATAAAAGAAAAAGAAAGGGAACAAGATGTGATGTCGATCAGAAAGTGGCTTGCAAAAGAAGGCTACAGCGACAGCAAAAAGTTTAGATTGTGAAAGGTTACGACTGCAAGTTTGATTAGTAAAATATTTAACTTAAACTCAAATTCAAATCGTTTCGACAAATGCAACTTACAATTTCGAATTTCTATCGAGGTGTTGTGACGACCCGACTTCCTACGCCCAGGAAGACATGTCATCAATAAGAAAGAAAGGGTAGAAATAGAAAAGAAAAGAAAGAAAGAAAGAATAACAACATCAGAATCTCACAACGGAATGGAATAAAATATAATATATCAACATAACTATTACATAGTTATATACATCAGAGTTATACAATTTTATACAACATGACTATCATATACATATCAGTCAGAACATACAACTCAAATATCATGAACTAACTAACACAGCGGAACTATATAGCTAGCTACATACGTCTGGTCTCCTGCTCCAACTCCTCCAGAATTCGTCAAAGATAACCTGAATCCCTTGGCTACCCGTAAAAATTTGGGTACCCGAGAGTTTATGAAAAACAAAATAAAAACTCCGGGTCAGACATGGGTCTGGTATGAGTAAACGGTTTAAAGTTGTTTAACATTCAAAATCATTTGAAATAAAGGTATCACGTAAGACTTCAACACATAAATACGGGTAAGTTTTTACCTTACGCTAACCAAAACATTTTATAGGAAATCCAGTGATATTATAATAGTGTCTAGGGTTTTCAAGTAAGATATAGAAATAGATTAAATGCTTACATCTCACATTTCAACATAGTTGGGCACAATCAAAACGTACAGCGCTTATTGGAAATTGGATCCCATACAATGGGAGGGCTACTGGGGTACCGCCCGTCACAGTACGTGGTCTAGATCACAGTACCGAGGAGCCACCCTAACTCCCCTGCAACACAAGGCCGGACCATTCCTTAATGAACAGTCCCGATCAAGATAACCCCGCAGTTGGCTGCAGACCAACCGCCCACACAGCCGAATAAAAGGGACATCTAGACAGGGGTATACCTCGTTCTGCTTGGGCATGACCCACCTAACCTTGCTGCACATCCCCTGTTTTAGCCATTCCCGGTTGATGAGGCTTGAGGCTACGTTTACCTTTTAAGAACATATTTCTTAGAATGATCATCGTCCGCCTGACGATGTGCTGAAAGCATTCAATCCATACAAGTTCGTTCCGGGTTCGAACGAAACCGAAGGCATTATTTCGTTACACTCATTTTGGAATCACCCTCAGAGTTAACGACGATAACCCTTGCATTCTGAAAACATCATTTCGATCTTCACTTGAGATTACACGACCTAACGTTTAATTTGGATCGATGTGGTATTCGAAATATCAATTGATACCCGATCCCGGTCTCATCGAAATCCAAACGCCATTTTAATGTCCAAGTTGTTTAATTAAGTTAACAGTTTAAATTTAACAATTGATTTCATATAGCAATTTAACGCAGATAAATAACATCAGACAAACATATAGCAATGAAACACAATAAAATATATACAACCATCACAGATATATCTAAAATTCCACGGAACATCCAGAAATAAATAAACATCAGAGGCAATTAAATAGAGCCATTAATTCATATCAACAAGTTTGATTTGTTTTAAACTTAATTGCATACTCACGAGTAAATTATATTTTATTCTTTGCTTAATTAAGAATTAATTAATTAACTTATTTCAATTTATTAATTACTTATTAATTATCCATTTAATTAACGAATTAATTCTTAATTACTAATCAATACCTTCATTATTGATTTATAAAACTCAATTACACAATTAATTATTATTATTTATTTAATTAATCATTAATCATTAATCAACTTAATTGTTTAATCATTAATTAATTATTTGATCTGTTAACTATGATTTATTAATTTATTAACTATCAATGATGAATTAAATTCTTAATTACAAACAAGATTATTAAAATCTTTAATTACAAATTTTGATTATACTTTGACTACTTATTAAATAGCAATTATAAAATGTATTACATACATAATTAACTTTGATTTTAAATAATTAACTCATTCTTGTTTCTATAAGTCTTTAAAGTTCTGCTTGGCTTATACTGCTTGTAAACATTAATAACCTGATTAATACTAGCTTATAAAACTTAAACTTAAATTACAGTTAACATACTTAACAAAATTCCAGGCGTTGAAAACCCAAAGCATACACCGTGCTCAACTGGGGTAGTACTCGAGTCCATCCATTTCATCTCTCGCGTCAAACTCCTGTCTCCTCTCCTTCCTCCTTTGTTCTTTTCTGTTTCTTATTTTTTATTTTTTAAATCTTAAGTTAAAACTGTTGAAACTTTAAAGAAAATCACACGTGCTTCACCCTCTCGACCCAGTAACGAGACTCGATGCCACGAACAAACATACTCGGGTTTTCCTCGAGTCGACCCAAACACGATCATCTCCGCCACCGTGCAGGTGCACGGCGGTCCACCTCCGCGCTACCACCTTGCGATGCCACTAACAAGTCATAAATCCTCCCCACATTCGACTCCAAAACCCAGATCAACTCCAAAATCACGAATTCAAAATTCGACTGTAAAGTCGAACTATACCACAAACCCAATTAAGAAAATCACCTCGCGCTTGCGATCACGACCACCAGAGACGTTTCAACTTCGGCCATGGCTTGCCGACATCACCTCCTAGCTTCCTCCAAAACCTCAAGTCACTCGGCTAAGCAACGGTGACACAATCTACGAATAAACAGAGAACAAATCACCGGCCCTTTAAACCCTACTTTTGATTCCCCACAACAATACTTACATTCGAAAATTATTTTTACAATTTTCTGGTGATCTTACAACATTGTTCTAGCTTCAAGTCAAATTTCAGCAAAAGCTATTGAATAAATCATCTTAAATTCACAGAAAAGTAAAAAAAAAATTATTATCAAACTGCTCCCAAACTTGTTCACTAAAATTTACAATTTGAGTCTTCAAATTCTTAACTTAGTATGATGTTTCAAGATATAACTTTGAATTTACAATTTAAGCAACTCGAATTTTTGATCATTACTTACTTCTTTTTTTTTTACTACAAGATAAAATTTCCAGTGTTTAAATTATACGGTTATCTTCAATCACTACAAACTTTAAACTGAAGCTTTACAACTATTACTTAGTTAAATTACTAATTAATCAAGATGACTTATATAAAAGTATGAATTATTCTTACTTCCTTTGACTCAACATAAATTTAAACCTGTAAGAATATCAAGATGCAGAAGAAAAAAAATAAAACTATGCCAAGCATTCCAGAAATCTAAATCATAACAATACTTCATGAATATACAAATTAAAAGTTAGATTGACAAAAAAAACATGTTTACTCACTCAAGTTTGCAGTTAAACCGAGGATGATGCAAGAAATTTGTAACTTGAAATTGAATATGCTTGATAATTTGCAGTTTTGAAATTCCTGTAACCTTATTGCTTCTGACTTTTGAACCTGAAATTTGTTTAGTTATTATTATTTTTTTCTTCTTTTGTTCTCAGATTTGTGATGTTTTTTTTTTGCTTTTGCAGATACAAAATGAGTTAAGTAATAAGAAGATGTATTCAAATATTTATAACTGTGAACAATACTGTCTTCTTGCACAAACTTAGGCTTGATAAAATATCTTGCCTTATTTTATTATGTACTAAAGCCTAAGATATTTCAACCATTTCGGCTGAAAGATAATATTTCCAGATATAAAGTGTGCTAATTAATATATGTGTCTTTACTTATGATAACACAATCAATATTTTCTGATACATATTTGTATAAAGATGTTTTTTACAGGCTTAAGTTTGTACTAAATGTATTCATTTATTCTAACATCCTATTAATGTTTTGCTGACACAAACTTTTATACAAAGATATCTGCAGTGTATTTGTATTAAGATGTATTCATAATTTCATACTTGCAGATTTTTGTATAAACATACTTATGTTAACATTTAGATCAATGTTGCTTGCAGGTTTACATTAGTGTTTGAACTAAATATTTTCATTTCTATTTATATCTTATACCTATTGTATTTGTACTTATATTTATAATCCTACTGTTATGTTATATTTATGTTAAATACAAAGAAGCTTATGTTTATAACCATATTTATAAGTATTTATATTTCTATAGACACTCATGTTAAATATTTATAAGCTTATTTTATTTTAGTTATAAAAGTTATTGTGTAAAAACAGTACTTAGATCTTATTTTTATTTAAAATTAACTTTCCAATATTGGATTTGTAATGTACTTGCACCTATGTATTTTATATTTATATTTAATATGAATAAAATTGTATTATTGTACTTATTTTTATTAACTACATTCTTATATCTGATATTAAATGCCATTCATACATAACTTTTAATTTGATTAAATAAAACAGATTTAATTTTTTTGAATATTGTTAAAGAGTCTAGTTTACATTTTGAAATTATAAATTCTTTTATCACCCATATACAACTAATAATATCCAACAGCTTATTTATTTATAAATGAAAATATTCTATTTTATTTAAATATGATCAAAAACTTATGATAATAATGGGGTCAAAATTCCGGGATGTCACATTCCTCCCCCCTTAAAAGAATTTCGTCCCCGAAATTTAAACAACAGTTAATTTCAAAAACTTAATATTAACAACCCAAACATACATATCATTCATACAAAACAAACAATCAAACAGTCAATTCTAACAACATTACTAATTATCCGGACATAAATTTGGATAAGCTTTTCTAAAACTATCAAGAGCTTCCCAGGTACAATCTCTCGGATCCTCACTCCATTGCACCTTGACGAGTTTCACACCTTATTCCTTAGTTGCTTCTCGTCTTGATCTACAATCTGAACAGGATCTCTAACCACAGTCAGGTTGGGTTCAACTTCTAAATCCCCCTGAACAACTGGTTCTATCACCAATGATGGGTCATGAATAAATTTCCTTAAATGAGACACATGGAATACATTGTGAATCCCTGACATCCGTTCTGGTAATTCAATCCTGTAGGCCATATTTCCAATTCTTTCTAGCACTCGGAATGGACCAATATATTTCGGAGCAAGTTTTCCCGTCTTTCCGAATCTTATAACACCTTTGATTGGGGAAACTTTGATAAAGACTAAATCTCCGATCTCAAATTCCAAGGGTCTTCGTCTCTTATCTGCATATTTCTTCTGACGATCTTGAGCAGCTTTCATCCTTTTCTTAATAAGCTCAACCTTCGCAGAAGCCTCACGAATAAGATCGGGTCCAAGTACAAGTCGATCATTTGATTCAATCCAACAAGATAGGGATCTACACGGTCTTCCATACAGAGCTTCATAAGGAGCCATCTTAATACTCGCTTGATAACTGTTATTATAGGAAAATTCCACTAGATGAAGATGGTCCTCCGATGATCCACCAAAATCCAATACACAAGCTCGCAGCATATCTTCCAGAATACGATTAAGTCTCTCCGTTTGTCCGTCTGTCTGAGGATGATAGGCTGTACTTAATCTCAAACTTGTTCCCATTGCTGATTGTAGAGCTTCCCAGAATTTGCTAGTAAAAATAGGATCCCGGTCACTCACTATGCTAACAGGAACACCCTGTAATCTGACTATCTCTTTCAAGAAAATTTCTTCCAAAGACCGCGCAGTGCGAGTCGCTTTAACCGGAATAAAATGGGCACTTTCTGTTAAACGATCTACAATAACCCATATTCCTTCATTTCCTTTTCTGGTTCTAGGCAAACCATCAATGAAGTCCATCGAGATCATTTCCCACTTCCAATCTGGAATTTCTAAAGGTTGCAATAGTCCTGCAGCTTTTGTTGATCTCCCTTCACTTGCTGGCAAATGGCACAACTATTTACAAAAGCAGCTACATCCTTCTTCATATTCGGCCACCAGAAAACTCTCCTCATATCTTTATACATCTTCGAAATTCTCGGACGAATATTCAATCTAGAACGGTGACACTCAGCTAAAACTTCTTCTCTCAGCCCATAGATATTAGGCACACACAAACGACCATTAATCCTTAAAACACCTTGATCGTCTATCTTGAAATTTGAATATCGACTGTCCTTAGTTCCAAGCATTATTTCCTCAAAAGATTTATCCTCCATTTTCTTACTAATGATCCTTTCTTGGAGAGATGGAATAACTTCCAAAAGAGATAAAACAGCATTTCTACTAAGAGCACCAGCCACGACATTTGCTTTCCCCGGAGTATACAAAACATCCAGATCATAAGATGCCAAAAATTCGACCCATCTCTGCTGTCTCAAATTAAGATCTTTTTGAGAGGAAATATATTTCAACGGTTTGTGATCCGTGAATAACTCAAACTTTTCTCCCAAAAGATAATGTCTCCATATCTTCAAAGCAAAAACAATAGCTAACAGTTCTAGATCATGTGTAGCATAGTTCTTCTCATGGGCCTTCAATTGTCGACTGGCATACGCAATAACTCTGCCGCTCTGCATCAGAACTGCACCCAATCCAACTAAACATGCATCTGTATATACTCAAATTTGCTCTTCCCATCCGAAATAGCAAGTACTGGTGCACTAGTCAGCCTTGTCTTCAATTCCTTAAAAGCTTCTTCACACTGAGGTGTCCACTTGAATTTAGCTCCTTTCCTTGTTAGCTTGGTCAGATGCGAAGAAATTTTGGAATAATCCTTTATGAATTTTCTGTAGTAGCCATCCAAATCTAGAAAACTGCGAACTTCCATCGGTGTCTCCGCCTGTTTCCATTGCAAAATAGTTTCTCCAATACAATCCTCAAATGATGTCTGTGCTCTTCTTCCGATTTGGAGTAGACCAAAATATCATCAATAAATACTAGCACAAACTTATTCAACACATCTCTAAAAACTCGATTCATGAGGTCCACAAAATAGGCTAGAACATTGGTTAACCCGAACGGCATAATCAACCACTCATAAAAACAATTCGGTCCCCTAAATGCTGTCAAGGGAATACTATCTTCAGCTACTCTCAATTGATGGAAACCTGAAGCTAGATCTAGTTGAGAAAAGATAGAAGCTCCACGCAGCTGGTCAAAAAGATCATCGATGCGAGGAAAAGGATATTTATTTCGAATGGTCAGTTTGTTCAATTCTCTATAATCAACACAAAACCTTAATGAACCATCCGATTTGGTGATAAACACCGCAGCAGAGCCCCAACAAGAAAAACTAGGTCTAATCAAACCCTTCTCCAAAAGATCTTGCGTTTGCTTAACCAACTCTTCTCTCTCTCGAGGAGGCATTCTCCAACTGGGTTGCATCACCGGTACAGCTCCTGGAATCAAATCAACACGAAACTCAATCTCTCGATTTGGCGGAAGATGCTTAACTTCTTCAAAAACATCAGGAAAATCTTGAACCACATCGATTTCCTCAACTTTCTCTTGAGAAGTCTCAACTCCCAGTAAAAGACTACTCAAGTGAAATCCAGAACTATCGCACGACACTTTGGCAATCCTACCCAAATCAGTCTCCAATGAAACTGTCCTTTTATCACAATTCAAGACTGCTTTATACTTATCGAGCCAATCCATTCCCAAAATAAGATCAAATCGTTTAAAATCTAACACATACGGGTCACAAGAGAAACTGTGAGACAAATAAGAAAGCTTCAAGTCCTTATAGATCGTATCCAATTTTGTTGCTCCACCAATAGGATTAGATACAATAAAGGGACGATCCACGGTACTAGGGTTAAGAGAAAACTTTTCTACTGATTCTGAAGATATGAAACTCAAAGATGCACCCGAATCAAATAAAACATTAATATACTTGCCATTAAGGAGTAGGGTACCTTCCAAAACTCCTTTTCCTTGAGATGAAGAAGATGAACCAGCTTCCAAAGCAAAAACTTTATCCTGAAGTGTCCTCTGCAAAAGTGGACAATTCTTAATCATATGACCAGGCTGACGACAATTAAAACACAACGATCTCTGGACCACTGCTAATTCTGGACTACTCTGACATTTCTGCTGCTGAGATCCTCCTTGAGAACACTGATCCGCCAAATGTCCAATTTGCTGACAATTATAACACTTACGAGGTCCGTTATTGCTTCTTCCCGATTTCTTTCCCTTAACTTGCCTTTTCCAAAGTGGGTTGAACTTTCTTTTATTTGGGTTAATGGAATTCCCTTTTGAAACTGCTTCTGTAGCCTCCAATTTCTTGCTCATCAAATCTTCATACCTCAATGCCATATCAACTAAATCAACAAATGATCCTTTCAAGAGCACCGTCATCTTATTCTGGAATTCGGACCTCAATCCTTGCACAAACTTTTCATTCTTCTCGAGGGGAGTATCAATGAGTCCCGATCCATAACACGAAAGTTCGTTGAATCTGGTCTCATACTCAGAAATGGTCATACTTTCCTGCTTCAAATTCAGAAACTCCTGATACAATTGAGTTTTCCTTGCCGTCGGCATAAACTTCTCCTCAAATAACTCCTTAAATCTTTCCCATGAAATATCTTCTTCAGGAACATTTGCAATTGTTGCATCCCACCATGATGTTGCGCTTCCCTGCAATTGCCACGATGCCATATCCCTCTTCTGGT
Organism: Allium cepa; assembly: GCA_030765085.1. Classification (NCBI taxonomy): domain Eukaryota; kingdom Viridiplantae; phylum Streptophyta; class Magnoliopsida; order Asparagales; family Amaryllidaceae; genus Allium; species Allium cepa. Next base: position 104,568,903 of record CM060944.1, on the reverse strand, counting down.
CATCCGACAATCTCATCCTCTTAAAAATACAATCACAAGAACGTAACCAGGCTTGAAATTCAATTATCGATTCTGAACCTTTAAATGATTTGCCTCCAAGATCGATAAAATCTTTACATAAGGCTGCAAAACTAACTTGAGGCGGTACTGGATTAACAGCCTCTCTAGCAATTTGACTTCGAACATTATCAGTTGAAGTACTGACCCTAACTCCCCTGCAACACAAGGCCGGAACCATTCCTTACTGAACAGTCCCGAACAAGATAACCCCGCAGTTGGCTGCAGACCAACCGCCCACACAGCCGAATAAAAGGGACATCTAGACAGGGGTATACCTCGTTCTGCTTGGGCATGACCCACCTAGCCTTGCTGCACATCCCCTGTTTTAGCCATTCCCAGTTGATGAGGCTTGAGGCTGCGTTTACCTTTTTAGAACATATTTCTTAGAATGCTCATCGTCTGCCTGACGATGTGCTGAAAGCATTCAATCCATACAAGTTCGTTCCGGGTTCGAAAGAAACCGAAGGCGTTATCTCGTTACACTCATTTTGGAATCACCCTCAGAGTTAACGAGGATAACCCTTGCATTTTGAAAACATCATCTCGATCTTCACTTGAGATTACACGACCTAACGTTTAATTTGGATCGATGTGGTTTTCGGAATATCAATTGATACCCGATCCCGGTCTCATCGAAATCCAAACGCCATTTTAAAGTCCAAGTTGTCTAATTAACCTAACAGTTTAAATTTAACAATTGATTTCATATAGCAATTTAACACAGATAAATAACATCAGATAAACATATAGCAATGAAACACAATAAAATATATACAACCATCACAGATATATCTAAAATTCCACGGAACATCCAGAAATAAATAAACATCAGAGGCAATTAAATAGAGTCATTAATTCATATCAACAAGTTTGATTTGTTTTAAACTTAATTGCATACTCACGAGTAAATTATATTTTATTCTTTGCTTAATTAATAATTAATTAATTAACTTATTTCAATTTATTAATTACTTATTAATTATCCACTTAATTAATGAATTAATTCTTAATTACTAATCAATACCTTCATTATTGATTTATAAAACTCAATTACACAATTAATTATTATTATTTATTTAATTAATCATTAATCATTAATCAACTTAATTGTTTAATCATTAATTAATTATTTAATCTGTTAACTATGATTTGTTAATTTATTAACTATCAATGATGAATTAAATTCTTAATTACAAACAAGATTATTAAAATCTTTAATTACAAATTTTGATTATACTTTGACTATTTATTAAATAGCAATTATAAAATGTATTACATACATAATTAACTTTGATTTTAAATAATTAACTCATTCTTGTTTTCTATAAATCTTTAAAGTTCTGCTTGGCTTATACTGCTTGTAAACATTAATAACCTGATTAATACTAGCTTATAAAACTTAAACTTAAATTACAGTTAACATACTTAACAAAATTCCAGGCATTGAAAACCCGAAGCATACACCGTGCTCAACTCGGGTAGTACTCGAGTCCATCCATTTCATCTCTCGCGTCAAACTCCTGTCTCCTCTCCTTCCTCCTCTGTTCTTTTCTGTTTCTTATTTTTTATTTTTTAAAGATTAAGTTAAAACTGTTGAAACTTTAAAGAAAATCACACGTGCTTCACCCTCTCGACCCAGTAACGAGACTCGAAGCCACGAACAAACATACTCGGGTTTTCCTCGAGTCGACCCAAACACGATCATCTCCGCCGGCGTGCACGTGCACGGCGGTCCACCTCCGCGCTACCACCTTGCGACGCCACCAACAAGTCGCAAATCCTCCCCTCACTCGACTGCAAAACCCAGATCAACTCCAAAATCACGAATTCAAAATTCGACTGTAAAGTCGAACTGTACCACAAACCCAATTCAGAAAATCGCCTGGCGCTTGCGATCACGACCACCAGAGATGTTTCAACTTCGGCCATGGCTTGCCGACATCACCTCCTAGCTTCCTCCAAAACCTCAAGTCACTCGGCTAAGAAACGGTGACACAATCTACGAATAAACAGAGAACAAATCACCGGCCCTTTAAACCCTACTTTTGATTCCCCACAACAATACATACATTCGAAAATTATTTTTACAATTTTCTGGTGATCTTACAACATTGTTCTAGCTTCAAGTCGAGTTTCAGCAAAAGTTATTGAATAGATCATCTGAAATTCATAGAAAAGTAAAAAAAAAATTATTATCAAACTGCTCCCAAACTTGTTCACTAAAATTTACAATTTGAGTCTTAAAATTCTTAACTTAGTATGATGTTTTAAGATATAACTTTGAATTTACAATTTAAGCAACTCGAATTTTTGATCATTACTTACTTTTTTTTTACTACAAGATAAAATTTCCAGTGTTTAAATTATACAGTTATCTTCTATCACTACAAACTTTAAACTGAAGCTTTACAACTATTACTTAGTTAAATTACTAACTAATCAAGATGACTTATATAAAAGTATGAATTATTCTTACTTCCTTTGACTCAACATAAATTTAAACCTGTTAGAATATCAAGATGCAGAAGAAAAAAAATAAAACTATGCCAAACATTCCAGAAATCTAAATCATAACAATACTTCATGAATATACAAATTAAAAGTTAGATTGAAAAAAAAACATGTTTACTCACTCAAGTTTGCAGTTAAACCGAGGATGATGCAAGAAATCTGTAACTTGAAATTGAATATGCTTGATAATTTGCAGTTTTGAAATTCCTGTAACCTTATTGCTTCTGACTTTTGAACCTGAAATTTGTTTAGTTATTATTATTTTTTTCTTCTTTTGTTCTCAGATTTGTGATGTTTTTTTTTTGCTTTTGCAGATACAAAATGAGTTAAGTAATAAGAAGATGTATTCAAATATTTATAACTGTGAACAATACTGTCTTCTTGCACAAGCTTAGGCTTGATAAAATATCTTGCCTTATTTTATTATGTACTAAAGCCTAAGATATTTCAACCATTTCGGCTGAAAGATAATATTTCCAGATATAAAGTGTGCTAATTAATATATGTGTCTTTACTTATGTTAACACAATCAATATTTTCTGACACATATTTGTATAAAGATGTTTTTTACAGGCTTAAGTTTGTACTAAATGTATTCATTTATTCTAACATCCTATTAATGTTTTGCTGACATAAACTTTTATACAAAGATATCTGCAGTGTATTTGTATAAAGATGTATTCATAATTTCGTACTTGCAGATTTTTGTATAAACATACTTATGTTAACATTTAGATCAAATGTTTCTTGCAGGTTTACATTAGTGTTTGAACTCAATATTTTCATTTCTATTTATATCTTATACCTATTGTATTTGTACTTATATTTATAATCCAACTGTTATGTTATATTTATGTTAAATACAAAGAAGCTTATGTTTATAACCATATTTATCAGTATTTATATTTCTATAGACACCCATGTTAAATATTTATAAGCTTATTTTATTTTAGTTATAAAAGTTATTGTGTAAAAATAGTACTTAGATCTTATTTTTATTTAAAATTAACTTTCCAATATTGGATTTGTAATGTACTTGCACCTATGTATTTTATATTTATATTTAATATGAATAAAATTGTATTATTGTACTTATTTTTATTAACAACATTCTTATATCTGATATTAAATGCCATTCATACATAACTTTTAATTTGATTAAATAAAACAGATTTAATTTTTTTGAATATTGTTAAAGAGTCTAGTTTACATTTTGAAATTATAAATTCTTTTATAACCCATATACAACTAATAATATCCAACAGCTTATTTATTTATAAATGAAAATATTCTATTTTATTTAAATTTGATCAAAAACTTATGATAATAATGGGGTCAAAATTTCGGGATGTCACAGGCGTGCTGCTAGGCGTTTATAATATTAAACCCCTATTCCGAACGAAATGTAGAAGGTTCCGAGTCCTGATTCCATCGTATGGAGAAGATAGCTTTTTGGATCAATTATTATATCGAATTTTCGATAGAGATTTCAACGCGCTTATATATCGTACGCTCACATAACTACTCTAATCAATACGAAATTTGAAATCCGATAATAATTCAATATTGCGGATCCAATGGAACTGATTTCGTCGAATTCCGAGATTGTGCCATGAAAGGCTATTTTTAAATTCAATTTAAACGATATAAAGTTCAAAGCTGAACAAACCATTTTATATTTGATTTCATCACCTCTATTCACTTCAGTATTATCAATATAAAGTTTATAGGCCTTCAAATTATTTTTAACAGGCTTAAAATTCCGGATTCAATATTTTACTCAACCTCAAATTGTTTAATTCAATAATTAAATTATCGAATAAATTGTGATATTCGTAAGTCAAGTTAAAATTGCTCTATTGAATACTTAAAATCAATTAAATATTCCAATTTTTAATTGCTCGAAAATTCCGAGTCGTCACATTCCTCCCCCCTTAAAAGAATTTCGTCCCCGAAATTACTAACTAGGAAGAATGGTCCAAAACCCGTTTACTTTTCCCAAAACCAAACAGTTTCTAACAATTCAACATCTTACCAACTATCTTTTTATAAAAGACCCATTATTATTCTTATTAACTTCCCAAACTTTTTCAAAACCTTCTATAGTTTTCAAATAACTTACTTGTTCAACTATTCAAATTATAATTCAAAACTAAATTTTGAATTACCAAAATTTTTCTAACTTCCTAAATTTTCGAATTTTTTTGCCAGCGTCTCATATGCGTGGCTAGCTCGGTACAACTACAAAACGGCTCTACGGCCTCCCAAATCCAAAAAGAAAACAAAAGGCCAAGTGGCTCAATCCAAAATCCCAATCAAATTTCATACCAAAATTTAAACACATACCTTTTTGTCGAGCATTTCAAATTTTTTTAAATCTTTTGAAATCAATCCAATTCTCTTTTCCCTTTAGATTACCTGCATATCCTGCTTAGCACTAATATCCAATCACAATATTCCTAAAACATTTTATCAACTTCCTCACAAATGGCCAATATCTATTCATTCTAATATTATCTTAGAATATATTTGTAGTATCAATTTCCAATCAAGAATTCACCATTCCTTGTACTTAAGTTTAATATAAGCATTTTATATATTTCTTATATTTATTTTCATCTTACCACCTTAGTTTATATCTGTTTCTGTTCAAATTGATTTATCTCCATTTCCATATGAATTCAATTTATTCTTTAACTCTAAATTTTAAATTTTATTTTTGATTTATACTGATTCATGTCATTATTTTACATTAGTTCATTTACAAATTTATTTAAATTTCCAATTTAAAAGCGCTTGTCGTTAACAAAATTCTCCAAAAAATTTCAAAAATTTTGTAACTCCCAAAATTTCTGAAATTTTTTGGCAGAGTCCCCTTTGTACGGAGAAGCTTTTGCAATTTGACAAAAGATATAAATATATATACATCGACCCACCCGGTCGGAAAAATAAAAAACAGTTCATATTTCCTATTTTTATTGCATAGGCGTACCTTATTTAGCATTTTTAAGCAAGTAGCTTATTTACTTAGCCGTTAGTGCAACCAAATCCAGCCACACGGCTTCCAAGTACCTGTACTTACTCAGTTTAAACATGTAAGTACCAAATATATGAAGTTTAACAGCATATCACTTATTTACACTAGTTAAACACATGAATTCTGAATGAAAACACACCAAATATCTTTCCGTAAGCGACTTATACAATTTTCATACAAATTCCACTGTTCCAATTAATTTACAAACCATTTTCATTCAATTTGAATGGTTTAAAACTCAATCGGTTACATTTAATTTATTTTAAGCAAACTGAACTCATACTTAATTCAATTGCTCTCAAAATCAATTTATTTTACCCTTATCAATGCATAGAATTTTAATTACTTCCATTTACATCCAATGACAATTTAATCTACGCAATTTGATGAGATTTATGTGAATAAATAAGTACTTATGTTTTATAACCAATTTAAATTGATTTCAACTAAATTTATACTTAATTCTATTCCATTTTTAAATTTATTCACAATCCATATATTCTCATTTCATTGCATTTAAAATTTGAATACATTCACTTGCATTTCGTTTTATTAACCATACCAGTTCATTCAAACCATTAACAATTTAGGTTCATCTTCATTACCAAATTAAATTTCCTTTTTATTTTAATTCATTCATGACCATTTATTTAGCTCGACCCATTCAAAGCTTGCATATTACTACCCATTCCCGAATTAATTCAAACCAAGCTTTAATTTAATGGCCTTCCAAATTTACTCGCAGTCGAGCTTCTAATTATTCTCAACTTAAGTTAATTTACTCAATTTATTTCACTTCAAACTTAAGTTCACTTCCATTTGATTCTTATTTATCCCATCCATTTATTTATTCAATGTAATTAGTTTATCCGCTCAATCCATTTTGAATTTACATTTCCTTAAATATTATTTACCCACCAAATTCTATTTCGATCCAAATTTATTTTTACTTGATTCAAATTCAATCCAATATCATTAAACTTGGTTTTCAGTTGAATTCAATTCAAGTCTCCCCCTTATATTCAGCTTAAGTCAATTTATTTTGATTTATTCAAATTTATACTTAAGCTCATTTTCATTTTACAAGTAAGTGTTTCTCTTCTATTCAACTTAATCCTATCTCAATTAAATCTCATTTTTAATCTACAATTTCGTTTGATTAGTTATTACAAAATTTAATTTTTCAGATTTAACTCATTCAATTGATTTACAAGGCCATTTCCAAATTATTTCCACTTATTTGGATTTTATTTGCACTACAAACTATTACCACTTTAATCCAATTTCATTTTTATTCGATACCTTTCCAATTTTATTTAATTTGTTAACACTTCAAGCTAAATTTTAATTTATAACTCAAGTTCTGAATCCACTAGCCATTTTCAATTCACCATTCACTTTTATGAACTCACAATGCAATTTCATTCTCAATTCATTTAATTAATTGCAAGGCTGCTTTCAATTATATTTTCTTCACTAATGATTCAAGTCGAATTTGATTTATAACTTGAGTTTTATTTTCAAACTTCAATATTAACTCACCAATTCAGCTTTTATTTAGCTACATTGGTTATCATTATATATTTCGTTATCTAATTTATTATCTACTTAGTTTTTCCTTAATTTATAATTCAATACTTGAATTTTAATTTCAAATATCACTTCGTTTAATTTTCTTAAGTTCAAATTTGTTTCAAAACTAAAGTTTGGATTTTCATCTTATTTTTCAATTCATCAAACAATATTTATTTTGGATTTTGTATTCCACTTTCAAATTTTATAAGTCACAACTTGTTATTTACACAATTCCATTCATTATAGGCTTGAATATATTCATCTTTTATTTTTAACTCAAGCCTTATGTTTATTTATAGCCCAAGCATATTTTTATTTCTATGGATCTTTAATTCTTTTATAAGTTATTCTGGTTTACTTATTTCAATTCCAATCCTTATTCAATTTATTTTCCATTTGTTCAGGTAAGAATTTAATTTCATTCATTAATTCAATTGAATTCTCATTCCAATTCAATTTTACTTTAACTCAGATTTATTTAACTCAATTCGATTTCAACTTAAGTCGAATACAACATGATATTATTTTCAGCATATCCAATTTATTTGAATCCAGTCAAATTTTTATTCCCCGATCCAAGTTAATTTCATTTTTTCCACTTTTCCCTTTAAATTAAATTCCCAACATCCAAAGCTTATATTTCCCTGATTTAAAAATCATCCCAATTTATAAGCTTACAACTATCTAATCGGGATTTTTAAACACCCGACCTTTGGTTTCAAATCATTTTGAAATCTCCAACATCTCAAAATCACACTCCTTAAAATTTAAACCAATCCTGGTTTTATTCCCAGCAAATTTCCTTTAAGATTTTTCAAAAACAACTAGCTTTTCTGAACAAATTTATTTTTGGCAGCAATTTGTCACCCAAAAATTCGAAAATGAATACTGAAGATGCGGCTGTCATCATCAGAATTATTTCCCAATAATCCAAGTGATTTCAATGCTATATCACTCTCAAAATCCATTCAAAACACATTCCTTTCAGAAATATCTCTAAAACAACAATGTTATTATTTATCTTCAAAATACTTCCAAATCTCCGGGATTAAAATTTCCAAATCCTGCGTAAATCAATTTTAACTATAATTCATTTGCACAGCTTATACTCATACAAATTCTCATTTGATTATATTTCAATTTATAATTTACATTTATAATTCATATTTATAAATTTAATTTTTATAATGAATTATTCCCTTAAATTTTGGTTATATTTTCAATTTCTAGTTAAATTTCCACTCAACAATGATAATAATTTAATATTATTCTTCCTAGCATCCACACAACCATATATTAGCTAAAATAGTTTACAAACTTTCTTTATATCAAACATATATTTTGGTTAAAATTATTTCATTTACCCGCATTTAAAACAATACCGTGTCGATTGTTCTATTCAAGTGTTGAGAAACCCCTTCAATACAGTTGCGCAGACTGTGTCGACGAAGATTCATATGCCACTCAATAAACTAACCAACACAATATTAAAACAATTTATATTCACTAACAAATACGTGCTCATATTTATTAATACGCTCAAACTCATTATAGAGTACTGCAGACTCTATTTTAATTGAGTAATTCCCACTAGAGCCAATGTGATCACCAACCTAAGCTCTGATACCAATTATAACGGCCCACAAATCCGTACCCCTTGAGTTAACACTATTCTATAACAATCAACTCAAGTTGTACAGAAATACGAACCATTTGGTTAAAGAAGAAGAGGTAGAAGAAGAAAATAGAAAACAACATTAGAACCTAACCATCGCAGCGAAATAAAATATAACAGGTAATAAATGATCTTTACTCAAAATCAAATATATTTGTTTATATATTACATCATCAGAGTACATCAATCAACAGCTCAACAACAACATACAAATGTATACACAGCAACTCAATCACAACGGAATATATAACGAACAAGTACGGATATACGTATCGTCATCCAGCTCGTCTCCTGAGCTCCACATCATCATATCTTGTATCCTATAATACTCGGTCTGACCCGAGCATTACAGTTAAATAACACCCGAGTCTGTCTGGAATACCAGCGTGAGAAAATCACACTCAATTGATCATTAAAGTTTCAAAAATCCTTTTCAAAACAAAAGCATCTCATAAGACCACGCCACAAATAAACATGTCGGGTTTTTACCTTACGATAGCTAAAACAATTTTTATAGAAATCCTCTAATATTATAATAGGTCTATATACAAATACTTATAAAATAGCTGAAATTGTTACATTCATTAATTTCCAGCTACTAGCCACAAAGTGGGTAATACAAACAAAACTAGTACAAGGCTCGTAGGGTGAATAGATTTCCAACTAATGACTAGGCACTGGGGTACCACCTGTCATAGTACGAGGCCTAGATCACTGTACCGAGGAGTACGCCCGCTCCCCTGCGACACAAGACCGGGACTAACCCTTACTGGATAATCCCGAGTGAGATCACCCCGCGGTTTGGATCAGCAACCGCCCACTAAGCCGAAATAAAAAGGGACATCTAGACAGGAATGATCTAGCCCTGCTTTGGTGCTACCCACCTAGCCTTGCTGCATAACCCCTGATTTTCAGTCATTCCCATTTGATGAGGCTTGAGGCTAAGCGTTACCTTTATTGAACATATCATTTAGAATGCCCATCGTCCACCTGACGATGTTTCGCAAGCATTCATCCATACAAGTCCATCCCGGGTTCGAACGGAACCGAAGGCACTATTCCTACTACATCCATTTTGGAAATATCCTCAGGATTAGTAGCGAATAGCCCTTGCACTTCACTGCTCCATCTTCGAATCCAAAATCGCTTTATTAACGAAAACGTACAAACCGGATCGAAGTTGTTTTCGAGAAATAAATCTCGATACCGATCTCTTCGAAACGATCAACGCATTTGTCCAATATTGATAGTCGGTTATTTAACTATCAATTTCTATTCACAAACATCCATCAAACAATAAATAATTTTCCCAAATTATTTATTTATCTTAAAAATATCTTCTCAAGATATATTTTCACCTTTTCAAATTCCTTTGAAAACAGTTTTCAAAACTATCACCTTTCTCAGAATAAATTCCAAGTATTTCTATTTTCACTGGAATCACCAAGCACAAAAACTAGATTTCTAAATTAATTTAAAACTCTTTTCTTTTAAAAACATATACTTTTAAACATTCAAGTTAAAGTTACTTTAATAATTTGTTAAAAATACATACTATATGAATATTTGAAAATAAGGTTACTAAATAAAATATAAAACTAGATTTCTATTTTTAAAAACAAAATACTAAGTTACTTCTTAATAATTACTACTAGGATAGATTAAAGAAATTACTTACTTTAGACTTTAAATAATAGAAATAATAAATTTTACGAACTTGCTTTCTTTAAAAACAACTTTAAAACATTTAATTTATATTTAAAAATTTACTTTTAAAAACATGTACTTGGCTATCGAGAGAAAAATTCCAACTTCAATCACTTAAATCAATTTTCCCCAAATTGATTTTCAATTTATTTTATTTGAAATAAGTTTCATTAATTTCTCAATTCATTTCAAAAATCCATTAGTTATGGACTTATTATTAATGTTATTATTTTTCGTTTGATTTTAAACCATTTAACTGAAATATAGAAATTCCAGATTTTTCCCAATCTCTTCTTTATTCTTTCAATAATTTAAATCTTAGCTTTTAAATAAACGTTTTGTTCTTTTAAATAATAAAACTGAATTTTAAAATTCATCAACTTCCTGTTTATTCAAATTTTCCTTTCCATTCTCCGGATTCATTTATTACCATTTTAAAGTCACTTTAATTCTTTTCCAAGTCATTCTTAAATTTATTCTATAATTATTTTACTTGAAATTTCACTTCTTTTATTTTCATTCAAATTTATATTTTTTGGTAATTCATTATACCCAATTATATCAACCAAGCCATAGCATTCAATACTTCCACATAATTCATTATAGAATATCAAATAATCAGAACAAAGAATATTAAATAATTAAAATAAAAGTTGAGGGGTCCAGTTGGATCCCTCCAACCTGTTTTTCCTGCATCCACAGATGTTAGCACAATAATATGACAATTCCAGAATATACCATACTATAGCACATCAATAAATTTCAACCATTCAAACATTTATTTCAATTTAATCATTTAAATTTAAATTTATATTAACTGAGTGAGATTAACTCGCCTTTGGTCTAAGATTGCCAAGCACCTCAAACTCGTCTCGTTTCCGCAATTTCTAACCTTGTACAAACCAATTTACGATTTATTAATATTCCAAATAAATCATAAATAAATTTCCATTTGTTTATCTAACTTAAACTAAAATTTAATTTATCTAAATTAAAATTTAATTTATCTAAAAATTAAATTTTAGACTAACTTTATATAACTACTTCAATGTCTAAACTCCTATATACTTTTTTTATATAAGTTTAACCCAACCACCTTATTTTATATAAATTCATTTTCTATATATTTTAAAAATATAATTTCCAATTAAATTAACCAAGTATAGCAAGACTTTGTAAAATCAACCCATAATTCATTAACTTTTGAATTAACTATTATTTAACAAATTTAACTTACTAATAACGTAATCTAAATTAAGATTAGCTTAATATTTGAAAAACTGTTTAACAAATGAATATTCCCATTCACTGTAAATTCCATTTTTTCTGACTTTATATATTTTCAAAATCTAGCATGTAATTATAAGTTATTCAAGCTTAAAATAATAAAAAAACAAAAAGAATCGTACCTCGACGCGACTACAACTACAGGTCGAGTACGACCTCGCAGCAGCCCCAAGCCGACCACGACGCTGCCATCGCCGTCAAGCTTCGATCGCGACCCCTTCCTTCAGCCTCGCAACCCAAGCCCGCCACCACCACGCTGCTCGCAACCCTAATTCGCCTCGCGAAACCCCATCTCGAAGTCAATTCGAAGCCGCCGCGCATGCAACCCCTAGCCAGCGACTTAGATTTCGAACCACTCCAATTTGTACGCGATGGGGAGATTCAATTTGCATATAAGTCGCCCTTTTTTTTTAATTCGGTCGGAACGAAATGGCAAGCGACCATTTTTAAAATTCGATTCTGGGAATATAAGTCGAGCTCCGCCGATTTTGATTCTCAAGGGAAGACTCGATTTTTTTTAAACGATTTGATCTTGAAACAAAAATGGAAGGAGGCGACCCTTGTTATTTTGAAACGAACAAAATTATTTTTAAAGAAGGAAGGGATTTCATTTATGAAGGAAGGGAACGAGATCTCTTATTCTATTCGTTCGACATGGCTCTGAGTTGTAAGGAGGAAGCGTGATAAAAGAAAAAGAAAGGGAACAAGATGTGATGTCGATCAGAAAGTGGCTTGCAAAAGAAGGCTACAGTGACAGCAAAAAGTTTAGATTGTGAAAGTTTACGGCTGCAAGTTTGATTAGTAAAATATTTAACTTAAACTCAAATTCAAATCGTTCCGACAAATGCAACCTACAATTTCGAATTCCTATCGACGCGTGCCGCTAGGTGTTTATAATATTAAACCCCTATTCTGAACGAAATGTAGAAGGTTCCGAGTCCTAATTTGATCATATGGAGAAGATAGCTTTTTGGATCAATTATTATATTGAATTTTCGATAGAGATTTCAACGCGTTTATATATCGTACGCTCACACAACTACTCTAATCAATACAAAATTTGAAATCCGATAATAATTCAATATTGCGGATCCAATGGAACTGATTTCGTCGAATTCGGAGACCGTGCCCCGGAAGGCTATTTTTAAATTCAATTTAAACGATATAAAGTTCAAAACTGAACAAAACATTTTTAAATTTTATTTCATTACCTCTATTCACTTCAGTATTATCAATATAAAGTTTATAAGCCTTCAAATTATTTTTAACAGGCTTAAAATTCCAGATTCAATATTTTACTCAACCTCGAATTGTTTAATTCAATAATTAAATTATCGAATAAATTGTGATATTCGTAATTCAAGTTAAAATTGCTCTATTGAATACTTAAAATCAATTAAATATTTCGATTTTTAATTGCTTGAAAATTTTGGGTCGTCACAGATAAATACCAAACCAAACTCCTAAATGTGAAGTAGATAGGAATCATTTCTTAGGTGTAACAGAAAAGGTGTAAGGAGATAGCAGTAATTACTTTTAGAAGTAATAATGGAAGTTTACGTAAAGTGTAAGGGACAGTAGTAAGAGCCTAAGAATGTTGATTCATGAAGAACAGTAAATTGAAATTAGTAGGATTGTAAGATGAACATGGTTAGGAGTGGGTATTCTTGATTTTGGAAGAACTTGGGAAAAGCATTTTACTTTAGTAGGATTCATATGGTAGTATTTTTCAAGCTAAAATTGGAATGCACCTTTTGAAGCTCTTTTTGGGAAGGTCGTGTAAGACGTCCTCATATTGGTTAGAATCTACGGCAAGGTTGCTTTTTAATTCCGACATGGTTGGAGAGATTTTGAAGAAGGCTAATTTGGTTAGGAGAAAATTCATATCTCATATCCATGTCCCTTTGGTAATAGGTTTTAGAATTTCCTTTCTCCATCTTTATGTTTGAATAGGTTATTTCCTTTATTATCCTTTGGGTGGGTAGAACTTAGTATTTAACTTATGAATGGTAGGATTTGTTAGTCCGTGAGATGATGGTTTTGATGACAACAACCTTAGAATAAGATTATAAAATATAAATACTAACATTACAGTTTAGGAATATATGTATATGCAGGATTTTACCATGCAGGTACCAAGAATGAAGACTGTACAATATAGAGATTCAAGATATCAAGATTCAAGACTCATGAGTATCAAGAATATCAAGATTATCAAGAGTTCAAGATTTCAAGAATAAGTAATTTAATTAGGAATTTTATTAAAACTCCTAGAAAAGCACTGGCATCTTAAAATCCAATTTATTCATGAAATGGAATCCACTTCGAGCCCGTTAATGGGATGGAACCCTAAGTAGGATGGAACCTACGAAAAATCTAGTGGAACATTGTTTTGTATCCGCTAACTTTTATTCAAATGATTTTACAAAATTATATTGTTTTCAAAATGATTTCAAACCCTTCCTTTTAAAAGAATCAAAAACATCTATTCTGATTTTAAATACTTTTAGCCTCAAAATAATCTTTAATTTCAAAATCAAATTATCCTTAGTTTTAAAACCATCTTTAATAATAATATATTTAAATTTTAATATTTATACTTAGATTTAGATATAAAATTATAGCAAAATTTTATATATATTATTCTCTATATTTACTTATGTATTTTAACTATATTCAAGTATATTTATAAAGTTTAAAATAGCTTTAATATAAGATAGAGGTTATTTTCAAAGAAAAACAAATCACCAAAATTTCCTTTGGGATGTCGACATACTCAAGTTACCCATGTCGATGTAATTTGAGTTAAGTTCAAAATTTGAATTTCAAAAGAAGCGTCTATTCGTCATATCCTTTCACGAATGGACATTGTTGTTGTTCTCCTAAAAATAGGGTATGTTTTCAACGAATTTTTATCATATTTTTCTGGTTTTCACTCTTCTTATTCCACATTTCTTTATACACATTCTTACCATTACTCTGCCGAAATCAACATTGAATCTAACCAGATCATTTCTGGTTTGATTCTCTATCACTATCTCAACAAGTTTCTCATTGCTATTTAGAGTTATAGACTTCTTTGTAATCATTTAAGTGAGAAAATGTGTGATTGTAGCCTTGGAAATGAATCAAGCGAGAAAAGGTGTGATTATAGCCTTGGAAATGAATTGGGTGAACTTGTTGCCCGGGAAATCTAGTATCCCTACCCAGAGGATTGTGAATCTGGAGGGTGTACCTCGTCGCCTTGAAATCGAGGGTGTAATTATAAGATTGCTTTTGAAAGGAAATCTGTACTTGTGCGCGGGACTGGATGTAGGGTAACTCCGAACTAGTATAAAATCTGCTGTGTTCTTTCCTTTACTGCTTTTACATTATTTCTGCATCTGTGCTTGTTTCTGCGATCATATCTGTAACGACCCAAATTTTTTTAATAATTTTAGTTGATTTTATAACGTTTTTAATTGAATATTTGTGAAATTTTATAATGATTGAATTTTTAAAATAATTTTTTTATATATTTAGAATACGTATATTTAAATATAGCAGGTTGTAAATTTTCAATTAATTTTATCAAAGTTTGTTTCATTTTGAAATTCTATTAAATTCAAGCTAGCTAATAATTGCTGATAATAAATTATTTTCAAGCCCGAATATTTTTACATAGAAAAATTCTAAATCCTATCCTGAGTGAGATGGCATCTTCAGTTTTTCAAAATTTGAACACCTGTTGCTCCGTTTATCTTAATTCTGACAAAATAGCAGCATTTCTGGTACCGATTATCGACTTTTGATTGGAGAATCGTACCTCTGATATCTGTGTACCGTTTTGATCGTCTCGTCGTGCTGATCTCCGCAGCATATTTATTTCTGTGTTTTGAATTCGGTACACAACGGAATTCGCGGAACCGGTAACCGTATCGGTACCGGATTCGTAACCATTTGTTTTCTTTTGAATTCAAACTCTAACCATGTCATCCAACCAAAATATTAATTGCTTTAGTAACTTTTGCTGAATCTGTGGCCACACAATTCATTAATTTTCGGTACATTTATTTTGTTTCATTCGTTTCCTCTCTTTCTTATATACTTGCCTCTTTATCTCTCCTATCTACTGCAAAAAGCACGCAGCCCACTTCTTTGTGAAAAAAACTGTTGATATTTCTTTTGTGCGCATTTGAAATTCAAACGGCTATTAAATGACCACTATCTCTCATTTTTAACATTTATTTCCTAATTTACTGAATTTAGCCGTTGCCATTCCATATTTACATTTACTTTATATTTTGGTTCGTTTTTACTTCGTTTCATACGTTACTTAATACGTTTCGGGGTTTTAATATTTATGACGTTTTGCACTTGTATTTTTATCCCACTATCAATCTTCGTTTCTCTCAGCAGCCTCTCCATTTTTCTACTTATTTATTTCTTCTGAAAACCCTTCTTTCACCCCTCCTCTTATCTTCCTCTCCCCTGTTATACTTTTATGTTTTATGAAGACAACCTACCCCTTCTCCCCTCCCACATCAAACCTAGCAACGCACGCAACACGGCTCCGCCTCACCGAGCCCGCACCGCCAAACGAACCACTCCTCCTTCCACTGTTCACTGCTCCTCCACATATCTCGGCCATCTCCTCACCCTCTCCATTCCTTGCCCGAGTGCACCCCGAGGCAGCACCCATGCCCTGAACGCCACCCAAATCCTGCTGCTCCTCCCTCCTTGTCCCATCTCAGTCGGCCCAGGACCACACCCACACAACGCCTCCTCCCTGGCCGAGCCTACCTACCGACCATCATCCGCGCAAACACTACCCACCAACGCCTATCACTGCCTTCCTCCGGCTAGCCCTATCTCACGCAAACACGCTGCTCCGCCCTACCCTCCTCATCAAACGCCGATCATTCCACCACCACGGCCAGCAAGTTGCAGCCCGCCCCTACTTTTCACGTCGCCAAACCCTGCTCCTCTGCCCCTCCACAAGCCGCACCACCCCAGTTTCTTCTAGCCTCCATGTTCTCTGTTTGAAATAGGTATACACTATATTATATTTTATAACTTTATATTTAAGTGATTTACAGGTTATCACTTGGTATATTGTATGCTATGTGTAATTTTAGTAAGTATGCGCATCTATATTTACAGTACATGTTTTAAATATAAAGTATACAACACGTTTTATATAGTTTTGGATTTTCGAGTTTTGTTTTCCATTATAATATAAAGGGTTATTTGGATATATATTATAAGTTGTCCCGGTATATGAAACACATACACCATCACAAATTTGGTTCCATCGTTTTATACTTTATTTATTCAAAGCTTTTAACTATTTTAAGATATGAATATGAAATTTTTGTTTCAATTTATTTGAATATACTTATCTATAATGGATGAGTTTTGATTTATGCAAAGATTGATTATATTTTGATTTATAGATAATAGATCTGTCGGGTTGCTGAAGCTATATTTGTTTCTAAATATATAACCTGTTGAATTCCTTGTAAGTCTTATATTTGTTTTCTAAAAGTTACAATGTATATATGGTTTGTGTAAATTAATAAAACTCTGTTATATATTAGTATACTTATATTTGTTGGGTTCAAAGTTATGATATAAATATATGCTTTTGAATATAATCAAACGCGTTGAAGACAACTGGTAGTGGATGTTCTGAGTAGTGTAGTAATTACATGCACTGTCTAAATAGGGTTCGTAGTATGTATTTTTCATGTTACAACTAAAATATTGATTTTTGATATGAGTATAAGTGTGCCTGCGATATATTTATATAGGTCATACTATATAAAAGAAATAAAATTGATACGTATAGGAGTAAAATATTAAATCTCTATAGTTGTGTGTATGTATAGATTTCGAAAGTTATGGGTGTATTTTAGATTATAAGTTGTATATGTTTTGAATATAGTATATATAGTTGTATATATGTTCATTTACACCGTCGACCTTCGTCAATCCGGTTTTGATTGCTTTCGTCTATTCATATTATCAGCTTGTCCGTTGAAGTCGTGCCAATCTAGCTTTGCTTTGAAATTTCGTGACTGGATGCATAACTCATTTTATCGTCAAGTCATCCCTAGCCTCGAAAGGTGAGCAATCACTCACGATTAACGTTCTTTTATTTATTAAATTTGATTTCAATTGAAACGACAATTGAAATATGCTGCTGTAGTTTTTGAATTGTTATATATGCTATTATCTGTAACTATTCACTTATGGGATATGACACCATATCCTATTGTTTATATTTATTTTGATGATATATGCCTATTGTTATTATTACGTTCATATCTGTTATCACTCTGCAAGTTCCCTGTAGTTTAGAATTCACTATAGGTTGAAATGATACATACCCGAACGGACTTTAGAATAGGAGAATTTCGTTATGGGTTGAAATGATCGACCTAAGCGATTTTCATTTAATTGAACTTGGGATTACGGGTTGAAATGCTATCCACCCGTATATATTTAGTGTACGGATTGAAATGATAAATATCCGTAACACTTGACCATATGATAGGAAATATATACAAACACCGTTGGTCCATATATAACTATTTTGAAAATAATTTCTATAATTTTAGAAATAAATATATGGTTTAATAAATTTTGCATCTTAAGATATTATATAAATGAAAATTTTATATATAGATTTAGTCGTAATATTTGATTTAAATTAGATCAATTTAATACGTATAATATGGTTGAGTATTTATGTAAATCTATATTTCAAATAGATTTTCGGGCAATAAATTGAATAATTAAGGTTGGGAAATAAATTTGGGTTTATTAAAATTGGTATTTAAATAAGGTTTTATTTAATTAAATTGATTTGAAATTATTGAATGGGAAATTTAAAGGTACGATTTTATAATTGGGTTTTGATTTGAGTGATTTAATAATTATTTCACGTTTAAAATAAATTAAAGAAATTATTGAGTAAAATGTGATTTAAGGTTACTTAAATGATATTGAATCAAATGAGAGAGTATTTCAAGACCAAATAATATTGAGGTTAAATCGAGATCTATATGAACTGTTAAATTGAACATTTAAATATTAAAGCTTTAAACTATATTGGAATTTAAACGGTTTATTTTGAGATTCAGATCTGTATTTGAAATCAATATAGTTGAATTTGTTATTTAGAAACTAAATTGAATTAAAATGAGATTTAGGATGAACTAAATTTTGAATTTATTATTTAGAAAACTAAATTTAATAAAAATTTAGTTTGAACGTTGAATACTTAAAGTTTTGAAATATATGGAGGTGTAGAAGGAAAATTTATGATTTCAAATCTGGTTTTGAGACCGATAAAATGTGAAAGGGTTATTTAGGAATTGAGTTGAATTTTAAATTAATAAATTGAGATTGGACTAAATTTAAATTTTGAATTTTAGTAGATTTGAATCATAACTTTGAAGTGATAAAATTTGAATATATTCGAAATGAAATGATGTTTTGGTTTGGAAGTATAAATTATTTTGAAATGACCATGGTGCTATAGCGTATATTCCTACCCTGTAGATAATTCTATGGATCCTTAGAGGATGGTTGTCCCAAACATCCTTTAAGTTATTTGTATTTCAGTTGATATTTCACTTGAGTTGGATTTATAGATATGAGAATGTTAATCCTGACTCGAGTGTTTTGTGTTTTGCTTTACGCTCGGGTCAGACTGAGTGATACAACTTTTGAGACTCACCTCCGAAGTTGAAGCTTTGTTTGAAGATCCAGCTATATATTTCTTTCAGCTTTTCCAGTTGACTGGTTCAGAGAAGGCATCTGCTCGTACTGGAGACTTCTCTGCATCTGTGATATTCTACTGTATTTCATTTCTAACTCTAATATGTATATAGTAGCTTCATGAACTACTATTCTTTATCTATTCCGCTGCATTATATTACTCTGTGTCTGTGATCTGTGGTGATTTATTTACTATATATGTTAAGTTTTGCCAAATTTTAATTAACAATTCGGTATTTTGAATTATTCAAGTTGGATATGTATGGTTTTATCGTCGATTTGAATGGTCCAAAATAGCGGGTCGTTACAGTTGGTATCAGAGCTTTGGCTCTAGGCAGAACTTAGCATATATGGTAAATTTATTTACAGAATCACTTTCGTTCGAGTTGAATCTCTTCCTTTTTGACTCGATTTCCTTTGAATTTTGGAATGTCCCTCGGTTCCGAAATTCGTTCTTGTCTCCCCCTATTAATATTCGTTCGATTCTGGAGTATCCCATGACTCCACTAAATGATTTGTAAAGGGGATGAAACTCCTTTACAATTGGCATTGATTCACCGGAGATTTATGTATCCCTCGGTTTAGATGCTACTATCTCTTGTTATTCCGAATTCTATCTATAGCGATCGAATGTCGATTTTCCTTAGAATTCTGCATCCATTATATTGCTAAATTCACGGTTGATCCGATTAAGGTCGCCCGTGATCTATAGAAGTATATCCATCTTCTATTTTGTAATTTAATTATCTCATCTTCAACCGAGTCTATCTTCGAATCAGGATTCTATTGATTGGAGATCCTCTAAATTAAATCGCTATCTTTGTTTTGAAACCATTCTTGAATCATCCTTTGAAAATCGGGTTTTGTTTGTATTTTTGAAATTGTTTATACAGAAATTTTATTTTGACAACTATGATTTATTTATATATATAAAAGTGAAAATGTTTTCGATAAGGATTATATACCTATATATATAAAGCAAATAAGAAATGTTATTCTATATAAATGTTTTGAAAGGATTTAAAATTTTGGAAATTTATAAGAAATTGATTTATATAAAAATGATTTATAACTGAAGGGTTAAATTTGAAATTCGAGAATTGAATTCCGTTATTTTCAAATTGGTTTTAAGATTTTGGAAAATATATAAAAATAATACGATTTAAAAGTATTTTTCGAATAAGAAATGTTTCAAATGAGTTCAAATGAATTCCAATAATTTTGAAGAAATTTCAAAGAAGTTTTCAGGAAAATAGAAGTCCAGAACTCACTTATGTCGCTGGAAAATAATTTCGGTGATGAGTGCACGCATCATCGACATTGATTTTCGAGTTACAGAGTGGGGGAGAGGCCTCTTTAATAGCTTCGCTATGCGAGTGATTTTGTAGAACCGTTTTGATTTCAAATTCCGAAGTATAATTTGATATTTTTGAAAGATATATGTATATATTTGAAACAATTTAAAGTGAGACCGGTGTTCAGTCCTCGAGTTTCGGATTTGATTTAGTATAATCCTATATATTGAAATTAATTTATTGATTTATGTTGATTTTCAACTCTTGAATTTGGAAATTTGATTTCCCTAACTATTTTGAATGTTCGAACACTTCCAAATCGAGATTAAATTTTCGAAGCTAAGAAATTTCGAAGAGTATAAAATGTTTGATAAAGAATATAAATTTAGTTTTGAAATGTTTTGAAAAATAATAATAATAGTTTTGAATAATGGTTTTCAGAAAGGTAAATTGGATATTTCAAATAGAAATATATAGTTTTAAAATTTTAAAGGGATAATTATAAATTTGGAAATCATTTTGAGTATAATTGATTTTGAGAAAATATTTGGTTTTGAAATTTAATTGAAATTAAAAAAACCAGTACTTATATGGTGATTTTGGAAATGAATTTGTTTGACTTGAATTATTTTAATTTGGAAACTGGGTTAATTTTCTAAACCTATTATTTTTGAAACTTTGAAATATAGATATTTAATTTGGAAGAAAACTTGGTGAAATCATATATGAACTTTGAAACTGAATTGATATTGAAATGATTTGAAATTGAGAACCTTATATTATTAAGTACTTGATTTGGGAGTGGTCGACCTTATATAAATTGGACTTGTAAAAGTATGAAGTTGATTTGAAATATATTGATTTGAAAGGTACTCAATTTGGAAAGAGATTTTATATAATCGAAGTTTATATAAGTACGATTTGATCTACTATTGATTTGGAAAGTATTCGATTTGGGAAAAATGGAATCCTATATATATATGGACTTTATATAAGTACGATATTTGAAAGTGATTTGAAAAGGTACTATATGATATATATTTTCAAAGTAAAGATATGGAAAGTGCCTTCTGCTTGATATCCGCTTTGTGGCCACATCGTGGATTCATTCTATCGATATTATTCTCTCTGATTTTTGGTTTTCCGGATGTAATACTCGAGTGTTCCCACTGTGGCGTAACCCATGGTTTCTTTTTTTTTCCTCTCGCGAATGCATAGCGCAATTGCCTGGCTGAGTCTAGCCTAGGGGTACGGATTGTTTCCTGGGGGATCCAGGCGTAACCATTGTGTATCCTGCAATCTGTGTAGGTCGCGAATAGTAGCGCAAGTGCCTGGCTGAGTCTTGCCTAGGGGTACAGATTGTTTTCTGGGGGATCCAGGCGTAACCATTGTGTATCCTGCACTCTACTAGTCATCATGGCGTAACTCGCAGGGCTGAGAAAGCTTACGGATATGGATTGTTTCCTGGGGGATCCAGGCGTAACCATTGTGTATCTGCGAACCATGGTCAGACAAAGGTTTGGTTTGGTTGTTTTGTTTGGATTGTACTTTTCATATTTGTTTTAAAGGTTTTTCAAGTATTTTCACTGGGTGTTGAAACAAGTCTACTGAGTACTTGAAGAATTCTAGCTTTGCGCCTGATCAACGCATGGCCAGAGTCTGCAAGAACGAGGATAAACTTGTTGAAACATCGAGTTATAAAAGTATTTTTGAAAGAAAGATTTATTTCGATATAAAGGTATTTTATTATAAAGGTATTTTTCAACAAAGAAATTTTGTGTTAATATTTGAAATTGAAACTCTTATGGTTTGAAATTTACGATTCATGCCCGATTCTATCCTTTAAATCTACCTTATCTTCTCAGCTTTCGTTGTTCACCTTGATTCTGTTTTTCCGAATCTACCATCTTTCCTTTTTGAATATAATCTTCTAAAGATTGCTTATCTGTATACTACATTGGTTAATAGAAAATTTTAGTGGTATAAATATTTTTGAAGTTATTAATTAAATAAAACATATTTAAAGGAAATGATTATTAATTTATTGATAATATTTGAAAAGTATCTTGAGACAAATTAAAAAATTCATGAGTTATGGATATAATGTTTTCAAATAGCTTCTTTAAATATTACTAATGATGTAAATAATTTTTTTCAAATAGTTTTCATATACTTATAAAGGTGTTATTTAAACATATAAATGGTATTTATAAAGGAAGCAAGAAGTTTTACAAATGGGTTTTGAAAAGAATGAATATCTCAAGTAAAATTTATATAGTTAAATCAATTATTTACCCCTGACTTTCAATTTACTTTTATTTCAGGTTGTTCTATTCTCCTACCTCCTTCCTTTTCGGGGACGAAAAGTTTTGAGTGGGGGAGGGTGTAACGACCCAATTTTTTTTTAATAATTTTAGTTGATTTTATAACGTTTTTAATTGAATATTTGTGAAATTTTATAATGATTGAATTTTTAAAATAAATTTTTTATATACTTAGAATACATATATTTAAATATAGCAGGTTGTAAATTTTCAATTAATTTTATCAAAGTTTGTTTCATTTTGAAATTCTATTAAATTCAAGCTAGCTAATAATTGCTGATAATAAATTATTTTCAAGCCTGAATATTTTTACATAGAAAAATTCTAAATCCTATCCTGAGTGAGATGGCATCTTCAGTTTTTCAAAATTTGAACACCTGTTGCTTCGTTTATCTTAATTCTGACAAAATAGCAGCATTTCTGATACCGATTATCGACTTTTGATCAGAGAATCGTACCTCTGATATCTGTGTACCGTTTTGATCGTCTCGTCGTGCTGATCTCCGCAGCATATTTATTTCTGTGTTTTGAATTCGGTACACAACGGAATTCGCGGAACCGGTAACCGTATCGGTACCGAATTCGTAACCATTTGTTTTCTTTTGAATTCAAACTCTAACCGTGTCATCCAACCAAAATATTAATTGATTTAGTAACTTTTGCTGAATCTGTGGCCACGCAATTCATTAATTTTCGGTACATTTATTTTGTTTCATTCGTTTCCTCTCTTGTTATATACTTGCCTCTTTATCTCTCCTATCTACTGCAAAAAGCACGCAGCCCACTTCTTTGTGAAAAAAACTGTTGATATTTCTTTTGTGCGCATTTGAAATTCAAACGGCTATTAAATGACCACTATCTCTCATTTTTAACATTTATTTCATGATTTACTGAATTTAGCCGTTGCCATTCCATATTTACATTTATTTTATATTTTGGTTCGTTTTTACTTCGTTTCATACGTTACTTAATACGTTTCGGGGTTTTAATATTTATGAAGTTTTGCACTTGTATTTTTATCCCACTATCCATCATCGTTTCTCTCAGCAGCCTCTCCATTTTTCTACTTATTTATTTCTTCTGAAAACCCTTCTTTCTCCCCTCCTCTTATCTTCCTCTCCCCTGTTATACTTTTATGTTTTATGAAAACAACCTACCCCTTCTCCCCTCCCACATCAAACCCAGCAACGCACGCAACACGGCTCCGCCTCGCCGAGCCCGCACCGCCAAACGAACCACTCCTCCTTCCACTGTTCACTGCTCCTCCACATATCTCGGCCATCTCCTCACCCTCTCCATTCCTTGCCCGAGTGCACCCCGAGGCAGCACCCATGCCCTGAACGCCACCCAAATCCCGCGGCTCCTCCCTCCTTGTCCCATCTTAGTCGGCCCAGGACCACACCCACACAACGCCTCCTCCCTGGCCGAGCCTACCTACCGACCATCATCCGCGCAAACACTACCCACCAACGCCTATCACCGCCTTCCTCCGGCTAGCCCCACCTCACGCAAACACGCTGCTCCGCCCTACCCTCCTCATCAAACGCCGATCATTCCACCACCACGGCCAGCAAGTTGCAGCCCGCCCTTACTTTTCACGTCGCCAAACCCTGCTCCTCTGCCCCTCCACAAGCCGCACCACCCCAGTTTCTTCTAGCCTCCATGTTCTCTGTTTGAAATAGGTATACACTATATTATATTTTATAACTTTATATTTAAGTGATTTACAGGTTATCACTTGGTATATTGTATGCTATGTGTAATTTTAGTAAGTATGCACATCTATATTTACAGTACATATTTTAAATATAAAGTATACAGCACGTTTTATATAGTTTTGGATTTTCGAGTTTTGTTTTCCATTATAATATAAAGGGTTATTTGGATATATACTATAAGTTGTCCCGGTATATGAAACACATACACCATCACAAATTTGGTTCCATCGTTTTATACTTTATTTATTCAAAGCTTTTAACTATTTTAAGATATGAATATGAAATTTTTGTTATAATTTATTTGAATATACTTATCTATAATGGATGAGTTTTGATTTATGCAATGATCGATTATATTTTGATTTATAGATAATAGATCTGTTGGGTTGCTGAAGCTATATTTGTTTCTAAATATATAACCTGTTGAATTCCTTGTAAGTCTTATATTTGTTTTCTAAAAGTTACAATGTATATATGGTTTGTGTAAATTAATAAAACTCTGTTATATATTAGTATACTTATATTTGTTGGGTTCAAAGTTATAATATAAATATATGCTTTTGAATATAATCAAACGCGTTGAAGACAACTGGTAGTGGATGTTCTGAGTAGTGTAGTAATTACATGCACTGTCTAAATAGGGTTCGTAGTATGTATTTTTCATGTTACAACTAAAATATTGATTTTTGATATGAGTATAAGTGTACCTGCGATATATTTATATAGTTCATACTATATAAAAAAAAAATTGATACGTATAGGAGTAAAATATTAAATCTCTATAGTTGTGTGTGTATGTATAGATTTTGGAAGTTATGGGTGTATTTTAGATTATAAGTTGTATATGTTTTGTATATAGTATATATAGTTATATATATGTTCATTTACGCCATCGACCTTCGTCAATCCTGTTTTGATTGCTTTCGTCTATTCATTTTATCAGCTTGTCCGTTGAACTCGTGCCAATCTAGCTTTGCTTTGAAATTTCATGACTGGATGCATAACTCATTTTATCGTCAAATCATCCCTAGCCTCGAAAGGTGAGCAATCACTCACGATTAACGTTCTTTTATTTATTAAATTTGATTTCAATTGAAACGACAATTGAAATATACCGCTGTAGTTTTTGAATTGTTATATATGCTATTATCTGTAACTATTCACTTATGGGATATGACACCATATCCTATTGTTTATATTTATTTTGATGATATATGCCTATTGTTATTATTACGTTCATATCTGTTATCACTCTGCAAGTTCCCTGTAGTTTAGAATTCACTATGGGTTGAAATGATACATACCCGAACGGACTTTAGAATAGGAGAATTTCGTTATGGTTTGAAACGATAGACCTAAGCGATTTTCATTTAATTGAACTTGGGATTACGGGTTGAAATGCTATCCACCCGTATATATTTAGTGTACGGATTGAAATGATAAATATCCGTAGCACTTGACCATATGATAGGAAATATATACAGACACCGTTGGTCCATATATAACTATTTTGAAAATAATTTCTATAATTTTAGAAATAAATATATGGTTTAATAAATTTTGTTTCTTATGACATTATATAAATGAAAATTTTATATATAGATTTAGTCGTAATATTTGATTTAAATTAGATTGATTTAATACGTATAATATGGTTGAGTATTTATGTAAATCTATATTTCAAATAGATTTTCTGGCAATAAATTGAATAATTAAGGTTGGGAAATAAATTTGGGTTTATTAAAATTGGTATTTAAATAAGGTTTTATTTAATTAAATTGATTTGAAATTATTGAATGGGAAATTTAAAGGTACGATTTTATAACTGGGTTTTGATTTGAGTGATTTAATAATTATTTCACGTTTAAAATAAATTAAAGAAATTATTGAGTAAAATGTGATTTAAGGTTACTTAAATGATATTGAATCAAATGAGAGAGTATTTCAAGACCAAATAATATTGAGGTTAAATCGAGATCTATATGAAACTGTTAAATTGAACATTTAAATATTAAAGCTTTAAACTATATTGGAATTTAAACGGTTTATTTTGAGATTCAGATCTGTATTTGAAATCAATATAGTTGAATTTGTTATTTAAAACTAAATTGAATTAAAATGAGATTTAGGATGAACTAAATTTTGAATTTATTATTTAGAAAACTAAATTTAATAAAAATTTAGTTTGAACGTTGAATACTTAAAGTTTTGAAATATATGGAGGTGTAGAAGGAAAATTTATGATTTCAAATCTGGTTTTGAGACCGATAAAATGTGAAAGGGTTATTTAGGAATTGAGTTGAATTTTAAATTAATAAATTGAGATTGGACTAAATTTAAATTTTGAATTTGAGTAGATTTGAATCATAACTTTGAAGTGATAAAATTTGAAATAAATATATTCGAAATGAAATGATGTTTTTGTTTGGAAGTATAAATTATTTTGAAATGACCATGGTGCTATAGCGTATATTCCTACCATGTAGATAATTCTATGGATCCTTAGAGGATAGTTATCCCAAACATCCTTTAAGTTATTTGTATTTCAGTTGATATTTCACTTGAGTTGGATTTATAGATATGAGAATGTTAATCCTGACTCGAGTGTTTTGTGTTTTGCTTTACGCTCGGGTCAGACCGAGTGATACAGCTTTTGAGACTCACCTCCGAAGTTGAAGCTTTGCTTGAAGATCCAGCTATATATTTCTTTCAGCTTTTCCAGTTGACTGGTTCAGAGAAGGCATCTGCTCGTACTGGAGACTTTTCTGCATCTGAGATATTCTACTGTATTTCATTTCTAACTCTAATATGTATATAGTAGCTTCATGAACTACTATTCTTTATCTATTCCGCTGCATTATATTACTCTGTGTCTGTGATCTGTGGTGATGTATTTACTATATATGTTAAGTTTTGCCAAATTTTAATTAACAATTCGGTATTTTGAATTATTCAAGTCGGATATGTATGGTTTTATCGTCGATTTGAATGGTCCAAAATAACGGGTCGTTACAATATCTGTGTATGAATATTGCATACATTTGTGTTCTAGTTAACATAAACTCAAAAAACTTTAGTAATTCCTATAAACACTATTCACCCTACTCTAGTGTTTATCCTTGCCTTAAGATCCGTAACCCGCATTTCTTACATTTGGTATCAGAGCAAGGTTTTCAAAGTTTCATAATCTGATTTTTGAATTTTTTTTTAAAATGGCTATGTTTGTTAATACTAGTTTAAAAATATTCAAATATTCATTGTCTCATAAGTCCGCATATAATCAATATTCAAATACAAGTTGTCTACTAAGATTGTTTGATGTGCAGGAAATGTGCTTTATGGGGGTTGAGGAATCAATCCATAACAGACAAATTGTGCAGATCAAAAAGAATAAATGGATACTTGATAGTGGATGCTCTAGACACATGACTGGAAACCCAAATATGCTGATTGATATAATATACAAAGACGAAGGACTGGTTAACTTTGGAGATAATTCAAAAGGATATGTGATTGGCATCGACAGAGTCGGTAATTCTGAAACTCCTATTATTACTAATATTTTGCTAGTTAAGAATCTGAAACATAATCTGCTTAGTATAAGTCAACTCTGCTATAAAGTATATAAAATTAAATTTTAAAAAGATAAGTGTCACATTATAGATGATAATTCAACCATAATATTTAAGGGAATTAGGAAAAAGAATATTTATATTCTTAGTATGAAAGTTTCAAATGATAACCAGTGTCCGTTGGCAAATACAAGTTACCCTTGGATTGGGCATAAGAGATTTAGGCATTTGAATTTCAAACTCTTATCTAGACTGTCAAAACATGATCTAGTAAGACATCTCCCTAAAATGAATTTTAAAGTAGATAGTCTATGTGATGCATGTCAATTAGGAAAACTTAGAAAAAGTTCCTTTAAATTAAAAGATATGATTTCAACCTCAAAACCTCTTGAATTACTTCACCTTGATTTATTTGGTCCATCTCAAATTCTATCAATAAATCAAAGTAAATATGTTTTTGTAATTGTGGATGATTATTCTAGATTTACATGGGCAATATTTTTGAAACATAAAAGTGACACTTTTGAATGTGTTAAGAACTTTACAAAAAGGATTCAAAATCAACTTTATCTAAAAATTATAACCATCCGTAGTGATCATGTGGTGAATTTGAAAATGAAAAGTTTGAGGAATTCTATAATAAAACGGAAAGAACTCACAATTTTTCATTTCCAAGAACTCCACAGTAGTAGAACGTAAAAATAGGACGATTCAAGAGTGTGCGAGAACTATGCTTTTAGATAGTAATTTATCAAAGTATTTTTGGTCAGAAGCAGTTGCTACCGCCTGTTATATTTTAAATAGACTTTTAATTAGACCTTTAACTGATGAGACATCTTATGAACTTCTTTATTCAAAGAAAACTAAGTTATCTTATTTTAGAATTTTTGGAAGTAAATATTTTATTTTAAATACAAAAGATAACTTAGATAAATTTGATCCTAAATCCGACAATGGTATATTTATCGGATATTCTAATAGAAGCAAAGCATATAGAGTGTTTAATTTAAAAAATAACACCATCGAAGAAACAATGCATGTTTCATTCGATGAAAATCTCAAATTTTTTGAAGATTCAAATGATGAAGAGGATTTAATCTATAACGACCCTGAATTTTGGGTCGCTAGATTTGAGCATTTAATTCATTTTAAATGTCGAATATGGATTACAATTTTAATTTTGAAATAAAAAAATTTTGGTTAAATTATTAGAATTAGTTAGATTTAAAATACGGGAACTAAATTGAAATTTGAATAATAGTAATTAAATATTGAAATTGGAATAATTGGTGATTCTCGGCGTAAATAGATATAAAAATTGATTTTAAAATTGATTTTAACTCTATTTGAATTTGAATTATAATATTGGACTATTGGATGAAATTAGAAGTCGATAGGTTGAATTTGGAATTTTATCTCAATTTAATAATGGAATTTAATAATATAATAATGCAAATAATCGGATTTTGATTTAAAACGAATTAGAATGATTTCTAATGTGATTTTAAATTCTATATGATTTACGATTAAGTTATTAAAACTTTAAAACTGAAATTTTAAATTATTTCGACGATTTTGAAAATCGCTCGAACTAATCGACGTGTTAAAATAGCTTTCCGGGGCACATCTCGGGATCCAACGAAACTAGTTCCATTGGATCCGTAAAAGTTAGTTATTATCGGATTTCAATTTTCGTAGCAATCAGAGTTGTCGTTTGACACAGGCAGCTTAAAACGCATAAAAAATACCTGATCGATTTAATTAAGAATTGATCGTTTATTTCCGTAATTCGTGCATACGACCAAATTAGCCTCCGAAACATGTTCCATTGTGTTCGAAACGTAGGAAAAACCCTAGAAACAACTGTCGGCGCGCGTTGTTTGGAGAACGTTTGAAAAGTTGCTTTATAATGGATTTAATATTAAAATAATAAAATGTATTTATATATTCACGTTGCTTAATGAAACCCTAGAAGCTAAACGCAGCCGCCACTTATACCACCAATGGCCGAAATCTTCAAGGCTTCATCCCTAAAAATCTCTCGATCTAAGCTACAATTCCAAAAATCTCCAACACAAAGGTCGTAGAGAATGAAGCCAGCTTCACATCCGTACGATGGTCTGAGCTGCGATGACTCGAGGTGGCAGCATATCGCTG
The DNA here is from genome assembly GCA_030765085.1 of Allium cepa. Taxonomy (NCBI): domain Eukaryota; kingdom Viridiplantae; phylum Streptophyta; class Magnoliopsida; order Asparagales; family Amaryllidaceae; genus Allium; species Allium cepa. The sequence goes on along the minus strand of CM060944.1, from coordinate 104,538,218 downwards.
ATGAAGGCCGCACGTTCACGCGTGGAATTATGGGAGTTATGGCACCGAGCATTGTCGCGTTTTGGTCGAGAGTTAGGGGCGACGTGGCCTTCGATGCAGTGGAGCCTGATCGGCGTAGAGATGGTCGAGGGTGGAGCGTAGTGGAGGGTTTTGAGGCCGGCGTTGGGTTCTTTTGACGATCTAGGTGTGTGATGTGGGAAGAGAGGGTGTGCGGCATAGATTTGTTGTTTGGAATTAACGGCAGATCTTTATTGGTAATGAAATTTAAAAAAAAAAGAATTTGTTTTAAATTTTATATTCAAACTTTGAAAATTCATATCTATTACATACTTTATCAGATTTCGACGAAACCAGCGACGCCGGAATCGCATCGACGAGTACTACGCAGTGGTGCAATTCAGGAATCATTCAGAGCAAGTAAAAATTTAGGTTAAATCGAACACCGTTCGTTTTAATTTAAATTTGAACGCTCATCGAAAACCTAAGGTGAGTTATTCTCACTCACATCTGGATACTAGTAATTTTAAACAGGTAATATTTAAATGGTTGATTGGTTGTTTAGTTGAGTATGATAATTATTATCAGATTGCATCGATATTTATTGCTTGCGCTAATATCTGTGGATGCAGGGAAACAGGTTGGAGAGATCCAACTGGATTCCTCAAAAATAGGAAATTTATTTATATTCCGTGATATATATCATTTATATTTTGTGACAAATTGTTTAGATCCTATTATGTTGTACTCTATTTATATACTGTGATAGATTAAGTTGAAAATTAAATTATGATTGTGCTATGATTGGGTGAATATAACCTAGAAATTTAAATATAGATAAATAAATTGGGTTTAAAGGAAATAAAAGAAATTCTTAAGTAAAGAATTTAAAAGGAATTAAATTCAAGAAATTGGTTGGTAAATTTGAAGTATTTTGAAATGGTGAATTTAAAGGGAATTGTGAATTGTTTAAAATAATAGCGAGATATATTTTTAAAGAATATGAAGTGTGCTTTCTCCTGAAAACCTTATTATGTTTTAGGAAAAGTTTTTAAAATATAAATTTGTAGTTTAAATATGTTTAGAACATTTGAGAAAGAAATATTATTTTTAATCAATTTAAGTGAAAGCAAATATTTGATTAAGTAATTATGGTATTTAATTATTTTTTAAAAGTAAAGTAGTATTAAGTTTTCAAAAGGAAATTATAATATAAATATTTAATTTGATAATTTTATTTTAAAAGTTAAATTTGACTTGAAGTACTTAGGAAACCTCTATATATTTCCTTAAGTATTATTTTCAATTGAATAATTTCTAGAATATTTATTTTTAAATATTTTAAATCACATTTAATTTAATAACTTTATTTTAAAAGTTAAATTTGACTTGAAGTACTTAGGAAACCTCTATATATTTCCTTAAGTATTATTTTCAATTGAATAATTTCTAGAAGCTTTATTTTTAAATATTTTAAACATATGTTTGAAAATGATTTCCAGGACATAGCAATGCATTTAAAAATAAAGAAGCTATTTTTAAAGTATGGAAAGGAAAGTTACGGGATGAAGGTAAAATTGATTTGGGATAAAACGTGTAGGATTTATAAAAAGAATTCTTTGGGTTATCCTAAAACGGAAGTGTATTTCCCTAAAAGCCAAGTACGTTTTTAAGGTAGATTTTTGAATGGTTAGAAGTTTTGAAATTTTATTAAAGAATGGTTTCAAGAAATGATTTAAGTTGTAAGAGTTTTAAAGGTGAACAATTGTCAAAGTAGTAATAGAAGTAATTATTTTTAAAGGGTAATTAGAACTATATTTTAAAGAATATTATTAATATTCATACTTTATAAAATGGTTTTTATTTTAAAGGTAATCAGTTAAAGTATTATTTAAAACTTGTATAGGATTTCATAGCTTTATTTAAAATTTGTATGACTTGACTTTATTTGAAGAAAATAGCTTATATTTGACAAAGCAGTTTTATTTGAGATATTTTAAGTGTATATACATATATTAAATCAAGTATGTAAGTAGGTTTAATATAAATGTTTTAATATATTTTCAAGAATAAAGTATTTAAATTATTTTAAATCTTAAGGATTGGTGCTTGGATGTTTTCAAGGGAAGTAACAATTTGGGAAATTTATTCCATGAGAATTGGGTTTGAAAAGTGTTTCAAAGGGATTTCGAAAATGGAATTATATTTCGTAAAGATATTTTTGAGGAAAATAAATAATGTGGGAATTATTTCTTGTGTGATGGATGTTGTGATTGTTAATTGATTGTTAAATCACCGACTATCAATATTGGACAAATGCGTTGATCGTTTCGAAGAGACCGGAATCGGGATTAATTTCTCAAAAACCACTTCGTTTCGGTTTGTACGTTTTCGTGAGAAAAACGAGTTTGGAGTCAAAGATGGAGCAGTGAAGTGCAAGGGCTAGTCGCTACTAATCCTGAGGATATTTCCACAATGGATGTAGTAAGAGTAGTGCCTTCGGTTCCATTCGAACCCAGGACGGACTTGTATGGATGAATGCTTTCGGAACATCGTTAGGTGGGAGATGGGCATTCTAAGTGAAACGTTCTAAAAGGTAACGCTAAGCCTCAAGCCTCATCAACCGGGAATGACTGAAAATCACGAGTTATGCAGCAAGGCTTGGTGGGCAGCACCCATTTCCGGGTAAGGTCATTCCTGTCTAGATGTCCCTTTTTATTTCAGCTTAGTGGTGTGGTTGCTGATCCCAACCGTGGGGTGATCTTACTTGGGATTATCCAACAAGGGATAATCCGGGCCTTGTGTTGCAGGGGATCGGGAGTGGTCCTCGGTACACTGATCTAGACCAGGTACCGTGACAGGTGGTACCCCAGTGCCTAGTCATTAGTTGGAAATCCTTTCTACATACGCGCCTTTTACGAGTTTTCTTTGTATTACCCACTCTGTGGCTAGTAGCTGGAATTTAATAGGTGTAACAATTTCGGCTATTTTATAAGTATTTGTATATAGACCCTATTATAATATCATAGGATTTTTATAAAAAGTGATTTAGCTATCGTAAGGTAAAAACCCGATATGTTTATTTGTGGCTTGGTCTTACGAGATGCTTTTGTTTTTAAAAGGATTTTTGAAACTTTAATAATCAATTTGGGTGTATTATTATCAGCTGGTATTCCAGACTGACTCGAGTGTTATTTCATTATAATGCTTGGGTCAGACCAAGTATTATATGTTCAGGATATGATGCTATGGAGCAGGAGAGGAGCTGGAGTCCGAGACGTATTATCCGTACTTGTATAACTATCCACTACTGTGATTTTTTGAGATTGACTGACTAATGATTGTTGTTTGTTTGAGATACTCTGATGATATGTTGTATAAAACGCATATAGATTTCATTTTGTGTAAAGCTCTATTATTGACTATTATATTTTATTCCGCTGCGACTGTGAGATTCTGATATTGTTTAGTTCCTTCTTTCTTCTACCTTCTTTCTTTTTCCTCAACAATCTGTCTTTCCCGGCACTTGATCGTCGGCATATCATACCGTGGGGTATTTTGTGTCGATTTTCGAAGGTCGAGAAGGGAGGGTCGTCACACTTGGTTTCAGAGCTTAGGTTGACGACAACTTAGGCTTTGGTTGGGAAATTTCCCATTAGATACAGAGTCAATAGTACTCCATAATGAGTTGAGTGTAATAATAGATATGAGAGCGTACTTGTTAGTGAATATAAAATTGTTTTTATACCGTGTTGACTTATCGATTGAGTGTTTATAAATTCTGGTCGGTACGGGAAGTACAACCGTATCGATAGGGGTTTCTAAACTCTTAAACGAGATAAACCGACATAGTATTGTTTTTAAAATAGGTAAATGAAATAATTTTATCCAAAATTATATTTTGACACAAAAGAAATAATTTTTTGAAATTATTATATATATTTGATTGTTTGGAAGTGGATATTTTAATGAAATAAGAATCTAAAATTTGATCTTAAATTTGTAAAAGGTTATAACCACATAAATCCCATGAGTATAAACTATACAAAAGAAGGATAACTAAATTTGAATTAAGACAGAATTTAAGTCTCGGTAATTTTGAAAAGTGTTTTAAATGATTGGAAAACAAAAGTTTGGAAATTTAAAATCTTGGGAAAGTTTGAAATGTTTGCTTAGGTGTTTGAAGGCAATAATGGAATTTATTTTGGGTAATATGTTTGAATGGAAACTGTTTTGAAACGAATTTATGAAAGTGAGGAAGCACTGAAATTACTTCAGTCGCTAGAAAATAATCATGATGATGATGGCTGTTTGCGCCAAAATTGGTCACAAACCCCCCCAGTGTTGGAATATAAATCAACAATATCCAAACACAAATCATAGATTTAAGAAAGCAACACGCATTAAAATAGAAATTATGAACGAGAACACATAATTTATAGTGGTTCGGCTACTCCGGCCTACGTCCACTTCAAAGGTTTTAACTTTTATTGATGTTCTTTGCTGATTACTCTTGATTACAGCGGATTACAGTTGATGACGGCTCTTAAATTTGAATATAATGATAATGAAGTATGGAATTCAATCCGGCAGAGTCTGGACGTTCAATGGTGGAAGCTCCCCAAGATCCCCTTTTCTGAAGGCTTCAGGTTGCCATTTATAGGCGTAGGAGGCCCAGATCTCGCTCAAATTTCGGGAGACTTCTTCTGGCACGTGAGTGGGCCCACGCGACCGACCCCACCAAGTTTCGACTAGATCTGACATCGATTCGAAGTGATTTCGAACCCATCAAGAAATGGTCCAATCGAGCTGAAACTTGGCAGGAACAATCTTTATCTTGTATGGAAACTAATGTGAAAATTTCGTCGCATATGGATCAGTGGTTTAGGAGATACGATCGGTTCGAATGGAAGTTTTTCGGTTGGCTCTGTTGTTCGAATCGATCGTTTCGAACCCCTAAGCTCGAATCCATGGATTCACGTGGTTCAGTGGTGACGCGGCGCACGTCCTTCGAGTCGATCCGGTCTTCTCTCCGGGTTGAACGCTTCAACTCCATATACTTCGGCGCATTCGAACCGATGAAAGACACGTCATCATGGTTGGTTGGCCCAGTCGGTTCGAATGAAGCTTCACAGGTGGGTTCGAACAGGACCTCTGTGATGGGTTCGAACAGGACCTCTGTGATGGGTTCTTACAGGACCTCTGTGATGGGTTCTTACAGGGCCTCTGTGATGGGTTCGACCAGGGCCTCTGTGATGGGTTCGACCAGGACCTCTGTGATGGGTTCGAACAGGACCTCGGTGATGGGTTAGAACAGGGCCTCTGTGATGGGTTCGAAACTTTGGTTTTCCCCACCAAATTGAATCGATCATAACTTAAGCATATGAACTCGGATTGACTTGAAATTAGAGATGCTGACTTCTACGGTCTTTCTCGCCGTGTCCCATCAATTGTGGCTCAATCTGGATTCGGACAAAATTCATCGATATCGATGGTTATCCTGCAATGCATGGTTGATATTCAAGAAAAATAATCATTGATTTTTAGTAAATTCTGAGTATCTCAACTTTGCCAAAAGTTGGGATAACACTTTGCCCCCCAAAACATGCCTTTTTGTAAAAGGTATGTTTTGAACGGTCTTAAATCGAATGTAGTAAATTCATGTTTCATTCATAGCTGCAGTATTATCAATCAAGTTTATGGCTGTTCGAAGCCGAATCAGCATTCGTGAAGTTCCGTAGTCTCTTCGGACTATTAGTGGCTACTCTGAACCCTTACTAAGTCCATTCTAGACTTAGTGATTGAATAGAAAGATCCTATTGCACTCTGGCTTGCCTTCTATCCCTTGCACTCTGGTCCTGGTTAGGACGTATAGCGATGTCATGGTCGTTTTGGACCGATCATAGCCTCTCAGGGCTCTTGCTGGATCCCATCCTGTCACTCTCCGGTGAAGGGGAAATAGCGCTTAAGTGAGTTGATCCTGTCGCTCTCCGGTGAAGCGACTCACTTCTTGCACTCCGGTTCAGCGTATCTGAACATTAAGCGATGTCTTGGTCGTTCGAGACCGATCATAGCCTCTCCCGGCTCTTGCTGGATCCCATCCTGTCACTCTGCGGTGAAGGGGAAAGAGCGCTTAAGTGAGTTGATCCTGTCGCTCTCCGGCGAAGCAACTCACTTCTTGCACTTCGGACCCCGCCTCTCCGAGTAGGGTCATAAAGCGATCATTCTGATGTTGGAATTTAATGTTCATCTTCTGACTCTCTGGTCAAAAGGTTTATTGCAAGAGATTCTAATTTATTTATTAAAATTCGAGTTCTAGATGTTCAATCTCAAACATCAGAAAAAGCTAAACACTGCCTCTCCGGGCATATCGGTCTATCTCCATCTCAGAGCATGCCTAGGGATCTCTCCGGTTCCCGTGCATGTGTAAGTGGAGTAACCGTTTGTTTTGAAAACAAATCTAAATTGAATTATTCGACCGAATTCCAAATCCCGGACTTAGCCCTTGCCATCTTTAATCAGTGGATGACGAGTCGTGATCCCAATCCAAGATCGTTCTTGTTAGGAGGAGGCCGTAGTTGTTCAGGCCTTACCGCCGCAGTCCGTTCTCTGACAAATTGTGGCAATCTACCACCCGTGGCATGTTCTTCCACCTCATCCTTTAGGTGGCGGCATTCATCTGTGGTGTGCCCATCCAGCTCATGGAATAGGCAATATTTTCCATTCCTGCGCTCCCGCTCAGTGGGATCCCTTATAGGTGGCTTTCGATAGGGGAGTTGCCCTCGAGTTACAGTGTAAATTCTTTCTAGGCCTGCATTCAGATCTGTGTACTGCCTAAATCTTGGTTCTCGGAATTTCTTCCGTTTACCAGGACCATCATGTCTATCATCCTGTTTTCTTTTTCCCTTGTCCGCTCCTGACTGTTCTCTGGAGGTTCCTTCGCTTTGCGCAACATTTATTTCCAGCCTCTCGGCTCGTGATTCTTCTAATCGGATGAACTTTTCAGCTTTATGAAATAACTCTCCAAGATCTTGTGGTGGATCTTTAGTCAGAGAATCTTTAAATTTGGTGCCTTCCGCGACTCCTGCCACCGCCGCCATCAAAATCATCGATGGATCCGCCCAATCTACAGAAGTCACTGTTACATTGAATCTTAGTAGGAAATCTTTTATGGACTCTCCGGCCCTTTGCTTGATCGAAGCTAAAGTCATCACGCTCTTGGGTCGCGTCACATGGACCCGGAACTGTCTCATGAAGCAGTCTATAAGCTCGCTCCATGTTCTGATTGATCCCGTCGCTAGTTGCCTGAACCAAAGTGCAGCCAAATCCGACAAATATAGTGGGAAGCATCGTGCCATCACTTCCTCGGATGCCCCCAGCACTTCCATGTGCCTAATATATCTGGTAGTATGCATGGTCGGGTCTGACCTCCCGTCATAAGGTTCTAGCGTTGGTAGTTTGAATTTTGGAGGGTTCCTTGCGTTTCGGATGTTCGGAGTGAACGGACTCCGACTAACTTCTTCCAGCCCTCCACTAGGTAGTCCTCCTTTCATGACTCGTCGCATTAGGCCAATCATTCTCTCGTCTCCGTCTAGGGGTTGCCCCCTTGTCAAGTTCCTATCCTGTCCCCCGAGCCTCGAAGGGAATTCTGGTACATATTCTTCTGGTGGCTCGTTAGCATATGTATTGACTCCATCTTGTTGAGCTCCGTCTATCGGTCTTCCAGCATCGGACCCTGAGGGTCTGCCCCTAGGTCCTTGTTGATCACCTTCAACTCCTATATTCTGGTCCTGAACCTGACCTTCGTTAGTTCTGTAATCCTGATTCCTTGTCCCGCTCTTGCAGTTGTTGTAGTTGGTCCAAGGTTCTTCATATTCACCGCCCTCATTTGTTGGAGGAAATTCTGCAGCATCTCCTGTTGGGTCTTCATCATGCTTTCGCGTATTGAATTAGCCATAGCCTCCATCTCGTCTCTAGTGATGTAGACGGAAGCTTGTCCTTCTCCTGCTCCTGAGGATGCTTCTTGACTTCCTCCCTGTTTGCTCCGATCAACTCTTTGTCTTGTTTGTCGAGTCATTGTTTCTGAATTGGAATTTTTTAAACTTTCGAATCTGAACTCTGAATCTGATGTAGCAGGCGCTAGTTCTTCTCAGTGAAAGCACTAAAGTGTTTGCGCCAAAATTGGTCACAAAACCCCAAGTATTGTGAAAGCACCAGTGTTGGAATATAAATCAACAATATCCAAACACAAATCACAGATTTAACAAGCAACATGCAGTAAAATAGAAATTATGAACGAGAACACATAATTTATAGTGGTTCGGCTACTCCGGCCTACGTCCACTTCAAAGGTTTTAACTTTTATTGATGTTCTTCGCTGATTACTCTTGATTACAGCGGATTACAGTTGATGATGGCTCTTAAATTTGAATATAATGATATTGAAGTATGGAATTCAATCCGGCAGAGTCTGGACGTTCAATGGTGGAAGCTCCTTGCCATTTATAGGCGTACGAGGCCCAGATCTCGCTCAAATTTCGGGAGACTTCTTTTGGCACGTGAGTGGGCCCACGCGACCGACCCCACCAAGTTTTGACTCGACCTGACATTGATTCGAAGTGATTTAGAACCCATCAAGAAATGGTCCAATCGAGCGGAAACTTGGCAGGAACAATCTTTATTTGTATGGAAACTACTGTGAAAATTTCGTCGCATTTGGATCAGTGGTTTAGGAGATACGATCGGTTCGAATGGAAGTTTTTCGGTTGGCTGTGTTGTTCGAATCGATCGCTTCGAACCCCTGAGCTCGAATCCATGGATTCACGTGGTTCAGTGGTGACGCGGCGCACGTCCTTCGATTCGATCTTGTCTTCTCTCCGGGTTGAACGCTTCGACTCCATATACTTCGGCGCATTCGAACCGATGAAAGACACGTCATCATGGTTGGTTGGCCCAGTAGGTTCGAATGAAGCTTCACAGGTGGGTTCGAACAAGACCTCTGTGGTGGGTTCGAACAGGACCTCTGTGATGGGTTCGAACAGGACCTCTGTGATGGGTTCGAACAGGGCCTCTGTGATGGGTTCGAACAGGGCCTCTGTGATGGGTTCGACCAGGACCTCTGTGATGGGTTCGACCAGGACCTCTGTGATGGGTTCGAACAGGACCTCTGTGATGGGTTCGAACAGGGCCTCTGTGATGGATTCGAACAGGGCCTCTGTGATGGGTTCGAAACTTTGGTTTTCCCCTCCAAATTGAATCGATCATAACTTGAGCATATGAACTCGGATTGACTTGAAATTTGAGATGCTGACCTCTACGGTCTTTCTCGCCGTGTCCCATCAATTATGGCTCAATCTGGATTCGAACAAAATTCATCGATATCCATGGTTATCCTGCAATGCATGGTTGATATTCAAGAATAATAATCATTGATTTTTAGTAAATTCTGAGTATCTCAACTTTTCCAAAAGTTGGGATAACACTTTGCCCCCCAAAACATGTCTTTTTGTAAAAGGTATGTTTTGAACGGTCTTAAATCGAATGTAGTAAATTCATGTTTCGTTCATAGCGGCAGTATTATCAATAAAGTTTATGGCTGTTCAAAGCCAAATCAGCATTCGTGAAGTTCCGTAGTCTCTTCGGACTATTAATGGCTACTCTGAACCCTTACTAAGTCCATTCTAGACTTAGCGATTGAATAGAAAGATCCTATTGCACTCTGGCATTTACTTCTATCCCTTCCACTCTGGTCCTGGTTAGGACGTATAGCGATGTCATGGTCGTTCTGGACCAATCATAGCCTCTCAGGGCTCTTGCTGGATCCCATCCTGTCACTCTCCGGTGAAGGGGAAACAGCGCTTAAGTGAGTTGATCCTGTCGCTCTCCGATGAAGCGACTCACTTCTTGCACTCCGGTTCAGCGTATCTGAACATTAAGCGATGTCTTGGTCGTTCGAGACCGATCATAGCCTCTCCGGGCTCTTGCTGGATCCCATCCTGTCACTCTCCGGTGAAGGGGAAACAGCGCTTAAGTGAGTTGATCCTGTCGCTCCCCGGCAAAGCAACTCACTTCTTGCACTCCGGACCCCGCCTCTCCGGGTAGGGTCATAAAGCGATCATTTTGATGTTGGTATTTAATGTTCATCTTCTGACTCTCTGGTCAAAAGGTTTATTGCAAGAGATTCTAATTTATTGATTAAAATTCGAGTTCTAGATGTTCAATCTCAAACATCAGAAAAAGCTAAACACTGCCTCCCCGGGCATATCGGTCTATCTCCATCTCAGAGCATGCCTAGGGATCTCTCTGGTTCCCGTGCATGTGTAAGTGGAGTAACCGTTTGTTTTGAAAACAAATCTAAATAGAATCACTCGACCGAAGTCCAAATCCTGGACTTAGCCCTTGCCATCTTTAATCAGTGGATGACGAGTCGTGATCCCGATCCAGGATCGTTCCTGTAAGGAGGAGGCAGTAGTTGTTCAGGCCTTACCGCCGCAGTCCGTTCTCTGACAAATTGTGGCAATCTACCACTCCTAGCATGTTCTTCCACCTCATCCTTTAGGTGGCGGCATTCATCTATGGTATGCCCATCCAGCTCATGGAATAGGCAATATTTTCCAGTCCTGCGCTCCCGCTTAGTGGGATCCCTTATAGGTGGCTTTCGATAGGGGAGTTGGCCCCGAGTTTCAGTGTAAATTCTTTCTAGGCCTGCATTCAGATCTGTGTACTGCCTAAATCTTAGTTCTCGAAATTTCTTCCGTTTACCAGGACCATCATGTCTATCATCCTGTTTTCTTTTTCCCTTGTCCGCTCCTGACTGTTCTCTGGAGGTTCCTTCGCTTTGCGCAACATTTGTTTCCAGCCTCTCGGCTCGTGATTCTTCTAATCGGATGAACTTTTCAGCTTTATGAAAGAACTCTCTAAGATCTTGTGGTGGATCTTTAGTCAGAGAATCTTTAAATTTGGTGCCTTCCGCAACTCCTGCCACCGTCGCCATCAAAATCATCGATGGATCCGGGCGATCTACAAAAGTCACTGTTACATTGAATCTTAGTAGGAAATCTTTTATGGACTCTCCGTCCCTTTGCTTGATCGAAGATAAAGTCATCACGCTCTTGGGTCGCGTCACATGGACCCAGAACTGTCTCATGAAGCAGTCTAGAAGCTTGCTCCATGTTCTGATTGATCCCGTCTCTAGTTGCCTGAACCAAAGTGCAGCCAAATCCGACAAATATAGTGGGAAGCATCGTGCCATCACTTCCTCGGATGCCCCAGCACTTCCATGTGCCTAATATATCTGGTAGTATGCATGGTCGGGTCTGACCTCCCGTCATAAGGTTCTAGCGTTGGTAGTTTGAATTTTGGAGGGTTCCTTGCGTTTCGGATGTTCGGAGTGAACGGACTCCGACTAACTTCTTCCAACCCTCCACTTGGTAGTCCTCCTCTCATCACTCGTCGCATTAGGCCAATCAATCTCTCGTCTCCGTCTAGGGGTTGCCCCCTTGTCAAGTTCCTATCCTGTCCCCCGAGCCTCGAAGGGAATTCTGGTACATATTCTTCTGGTGGCTCGTTAGCATATGTATTGACTCCAGCTTGTTGAGCTCCGTCTATCGGTCTTCCAGCATCGGACCCTGAGGGTCTGCCCCCAGGTCCTTGTTGATCACCTTCAACACCTATATCCTGGTCCTGAACCTGACCTTCATTAGCTTCTGTAATCCTGATTCCTTGTCCCGCACTTGCAGTTGTTGTAGTTGGTCCAAGGTTCTTCATATTCACCACCCTCATTTGTTTGAGGAAATTCTGCAGCATCTCCTGTTGGGTCTTCATCATGCTTTCGCGTATTGAATTAGCCATAGCCTCCATCTCGTCTCTAGTGATGTAGACGGAAGCTTGTCCTTCTCCTGCTCCTAAGGACGCTTCTTGACTTCCTCCCTATTTGCTCCGATCAACTCTTTGTCTTGTTTGTTGAGTCATTGTTTCTGAACTGGAATTTTTTAAACTTTCGAATCTGAACTCTGAATCTGATGTAGCAGGCGCTAGTTCTTCTCAGTGAAAGCACCAAAGTGTTTGCGCCAAAATTGGTCACAAACCCCCAAGTATTGTGAAAGCACTAGTGTTGGAATATAAATCAACAATATCCAAACACAAATCACAGATTTAAGCAAGCAACACGTAGTAAAATAGAAATTATGAACGAGAACACACAATTTATAGTGGTTCGGCTACTCCGGCCTACGTCCACTTCAAAGGTTTTAACTTTTATTGATGTTCTTCGCAGATTACTCTTGATTACAGCGGATTACAGTTGATGATGGCTCTTAAATTTGAATATAATGATAATGAACTATGGAATTCAATCCGGCAGAGTCTCGACGTTCAATAGCGGAAGCTCCCCAAGATCCCCTTTTCTGAAGGCTTCAGGTTGTCATTTATAGGCGTAGGAGGCCCAGATCTCGCTCAAATTTCGGGAGACTTCTTCTGGCACGTGAGTGGGCCCACGCGACCAACCCCACCAAGTTTCGACTCGACCTGACGTCGATTCGAAGTGATTTCGAACCCATCAAGAAATGGTCCAATCGAGCGGAAACTTGGCAGGAACAATCTTTATCTTGTATGGAAACTACTATGAAAATTTCGTCGCATTTGGATCAGTGGTTTAGGAGATACGATCGGTTCGATTGGAAGTTTTTCGGTTCGCTGTGTTGTTCGAATCGATTGCTTCGAACCCCTGAGCTCGAATCCATGGATTCACGTGGTTCAGTGGTGACACGGCGCACGTCCTTCGAGTCGATCCGGTCTTCTCTCCGGGTTGAGCGCTTCGACTCCATATACTTCGGCGCATTCGAACTGATGAAAGACACGTCATCATGGTTGGTTGGCCCAGTGGGTTCGAACGAAGCTTCACAGGTGGGTTCCAACAGGATCTCTGTGGTGGGTTCGAACAGGACCTCTGTGATGGGTTCGAACAGGACCTCTGTGTTGGGTTCGAACAGGACCTCTGTGATGGGTTCGAACAGGACCTCTGTGATGGGTTCGAACAGGACCTCTGTGATGGGTTCGAACAGGGCCTCTGTGATGGGTTCGAACAGGGCCTCTGTGATGGGTTCGAACAGGACCTCTGTGATGGGTTCGTAAAGGACCACTGTGATGGGTTCGAACAGGACCTCTGTGATGGGTTCGAACAGGACTTCTGTGATGGGTTCGAACAGGGCCTCTGTGATGGGTTCGAAACTTTGGTTTTCCCCTCCAAATTGAATCGATCATAACTTGAGCATATGAACTCGGATTGACTTGAAATTTGAGATGCTGACTTCTACGATCTTTCTTGCCGTGTCCCATCAATTGTGGCTCAATCTGGATTCGGACAAAATTCATCGATATCCATGGTTATCCTGCAATGCATGGTTGATATTCAAGAATAATAATCATTGATTTTTAGTAAATTCTGAGTATCTCAACTTTGCCAAAAGTTGGGCTAACACTTTGCCCCCCAAAACATGCCTTTTTGTAAAAGGTATGTTTTGAACGGTCTTAAATCGAATGTAGTAAATTCATGTTTCATTCATAGCTGCAGTATTATCAATCAAGTTTGTGGCTGTTCGAAGCCGAATCTGCATTCGTGAAGTTCCGTAGTCTCTTCGGACTATTAATGGCTACTCTGAACCCTTACTAAGTCCATTCTAGACTTAGTGATTGAATAGAAAGATCCTATTGCACTCTGGCGTTGCCTTCTATCCCTTGCACTCTGGTCCTGGTTAGGACGTGTAGCGATGTCATGGTCGTTCTGGACCGATCATATCCTCTCAGGGCTCTTGCTGGATCCCATCCTGTCACTCTTCGGTGAAGGGGAAACAGCGCTTTAGTGAGTTGATCATGTTTCTCTCTGGCGAAGCGACTCACTTCTTGCACTCTGGTTCAGCGTTTCTGAACATTAAGCGATGTCATGGTCGTTCGAGACCGATCACAGCCTCTCCGGGCTCTTGGTGGATCCCATCCTGTCACTCTCCGGTGAAGGGGAAACAGCGCTTAAGTGAGTTGATCCTGTCGCTCTCCGGCGAAGCAACTCACTTCTTGCACTTCGGACCCCGCCTCTCCGAGTAGGGTCATAAAGCGATCATTCTGATGTTGGTATTTAATGTTCATCTTCTGACTCTCTGGTCAAAAGGTTTATTGCAAGAGATTCTAATTTATTTATTAAAATTCGAGTTCTTGATGTCCAATCTCAAACATCAGAAAAAGCTAAACACAGCCTCTCCGGGCATATCGGTCTATCTCCATCTCAGAGCATGCCTAGGGTTCTCTCCGGTTCCCGTGCATGTGTAAGTGGAGTAACCGTTTGTTTTGAAAACAAATCTAAATAGAATTATTCGACCGAAGTCCAAATCCCGGACTTAGCCCTTGCCATCTTTAATCAGTGGATGACGAGTCGTGATCTCGATCCTGGATCGTTCCAGTTAGGAGGAGGCAGTAGTTGTTCAGGCCTTACCGCCGCAGTCCATTCTCTGACAAATTGTGGCAATCTACCACCCCAAGCATGTTCTTCCATCTCATCCTTTAGGTGGCGGCATTCATCTGTGGTATGCCCATCCAGCTCATGGAATAGGCAATATTTTCCAGTCCTGCGCTCCCGCTCAGTGGGATCCCTTATAGGTGGCTTTCGATAGGGGAGTTGCCCCCGAGTTTCAGTGTAAATTCTTTCTAGGCCTGCATTCAGATCTGTGTACTGCCTAAATCTTAGTTCTCGGAATTTCTTTCGTTTACCAGGACCATCATGTCTATCATCCTGTTTTCTTTTTCCCTTGTCCGCTCCTGACTGTTCTCTGGAGGTTCCTTCGCTTTGCGCAACATTTGTTTCCAGCCTCTCGGCTCGTGATTCTTCTAATCTTATGAACTTTTCAGCTTTATGAAAGAACTCTCCAAGATCTTGTGGTGGATCTTTAGTCATAGAATCTTTAAATTTGGTGCCTTCCGCGACTTCTGCCACCGCCGCCATCAAAATCATCGATGGATCCGGGCGTTCTACAGAAGTCACTGTTACATTGAATCTTAGTAGGAAATCTTTTATGGACTCTCCGACCCTTTGCTTGATCGAAGCTAAAGTCATCACGCTCTTGGGTCGCGTCACATGGACCCAGAACTGTCTCATGAAGCAGTCTACAAGCTCGCTCCATGTTCTGATTGATCCCGTCTCTAGTTGCCTGAACCAAAGTGCAGCCAAATCCGACAAATATAGTGGGAAGCATCGTGTCATCACTTCCTCGGATGCCCCCAGCACTTCCATGTGCCTAATATATCTGGTAGTATGCATGGTCGGGTCTGACCTCCCGTCATAAGGTTCTAGCGTTGGTAGTTTGAATTTTGGAGGGTTCCTTGCGTTTCGGATGTTCGGAGTGAACGGACTCCGACTAACTTCTTCCAGCCCTCCACTAGGTAGTCCTCCTCTCATCACTCGTCGCATTAGGCCAATCAATCCCTCGTCTCCGTCTAGGGGTTGCCCCCTTGTCAAGTTCCTATCCTGTCCCCCGAGCCTCGAAGGGAATTCTGGTACATATTCTTCTGGTGGCTCGTTAGCATATGTATTGACTCCAGCTTGTTGAGCTCCGTCTATCGGTCTTCCAGCATCGGACCCTGAGGGTCTGCCCCCACGTCCTTGTTGATCACCTTCAACTCCTATATTCTGGTCCTGAACTTGACCTTCATTAGCTTCTGTAATCCTGATTCCTTGTGCCGCACTTGCAGTTGTTGTAGTTGGTCCAAGGTTCTTCATATTCACCGCCCTCATTTGTTTGAGGAAATTCTGCAGCATCTCCTATTGGGTCTTCATCATGCTTTCGCGTATTGAATTAGCCATAGCCTCCATCTCGTCTCTAGTGATGTAGACGGAAGCTTGTCCTTCTCCTGCTCCTGAGGACGCTTCTTGACTTCCTCCCTATTTGCTCCGATCAACTCTTTGTCTTGTTTGTCGAGTCATTGTTTCTGAATTGGAATTTTTTAAACTTTCGAATCTGAACTCTGAATCTGATGTAGCAGGCGCTAGTTCTTCTCAGTGAAAGCACCAAAGTGTTTGCGCCAAAATTGGTCACAAACCCCTAAGTATTGTGAAAGCACCAGTGTTGGAATATAAATCAACAATATCCAAACACAAATCACAGATTTAAGCAAGCAACACGTAGTAAAATAGAAATTATGAACGAGAACACATAATTTATAGTGGTTCGGCTACTCCGGCCTACGTCCACTTCAAAGGTTTTAACTTTTATTGATGTTCTTCGCTGATTACTCTTGATTACAGCGGATTACAGTTGATGATGGCTCTTAAATTTGAATATAATGATAATGAAGTATGGAATTCAATCTAGCAGAGTCTGGACGTTCAATGGTGGAAGCTCCCCAAGATCCCCTTTTCTAAAGGCTTCAGGTTGCCATTTATAGGCGTAGGAGGCCCAGATCTCGCTCAAATTTCGGGAGACTTCTTCTGGCACGTGAGTGGGCCCACGCGACCGACCCCACCAAGTTTCGACTCGATCTGACATCGATTCGAAGTGATTTCGAACCCATCAAGAGAAGGTCCAATCGAGCGAAAACTTGGCAGGAACAATCTTTATCTTGTATGGAAACTACTGTGAAAATTTCGTCGCATTTGGATCAGTGGTTTAGGAGATACGATCGGTTCGAATGGAAGTTTTTCGTTTGGCTGTGTTGTTCGAATCGATTGCTTCGAACCCCTGAGCTCGAATCCATGGATTCACGTGGTTCAGTGGTGACGCGGCGCACGTCCTTCGAGTCGATCCGATCTTCTCTCCGGGTTGAACGCTTCGACTCCATATACTTCAGCGCATTCGAACCGATGAAAGACACGTCATCATGGTTGGTTGGCCCAGTGGGTTCGAATGAAGCTTCACAGGTGGGTTCGAACAGGACCTCTGTGGTGGGTTCGAACAGGACCTCTGTGATGGGTTCGAACAGGACCTCTGTGTTGGGTTCGAACAGGACCTCTGTGATGGGTTCGAACAGGACCTCTGTGATGGGTTCGACCAGGACCTCTGTGATGGGTTCGACCAGGACCTCTGTGATGGGTTCGAACAGGACCTCTGTGATTGGTTCGAACAGGACCTCTGTGATGGGTTCGAACAGGGCCTCTGTGATGGGTTCGAAACTTTGGTTTTCCCCTCCAAATTGAATCAATCATAACTTGAGCATATGAACTCGGATTGACTTGAAATTTGAGATGCTGACTTCTACGATCATTCTCGCCGTGTCCCATCAATTGTGGCTCAATCTGGATTCGGACAAAATTCATCGATATCCATGGTTATCCTGCAATGCATGGTTGATATTCAAGAATAATAATCATTGATTTTTAGTAAATTCTGAGTATCTCAACTTTGCCAAAATTTGGGATAACACTTTGCCCCCCAAAACATGCCTTTTTGTAAAAGGTATGTTTTGAACGGTCTTAAATCGAATGTAGTAAATTCATGTTTCATTCATAGCTGCAGTATTATCAATCAAGTTTATGGCTGTTCAAAGCCGAATCAGCATTCGTGAAGTTCTGTAGTCTCTTCGGACTATTAATGGCTACTCTAAACCCTTACTAAGTCCATTCTAGACTTAGTGATTGAATAGAAAGATCCTATTGCACTCTGGCGTTGCCTTCTATACCTTGCACTCTGGTCCTGGTTAGGACGTATAGCGATGTCATGGTCGTTCTGGACCGATCATAGCCTCTCAGGGCTCTTGCTGGATCCCATCCTGTCACTCTCCGGTGAAGGGGAAACAACGCTTAAGTGAGTTGATCCTGTCGCTCTCTGGCGAAGCGACTCACTTCTTTCACTCCGGTTCAGCGTATCTGAACATTAAGAGATGTCTTGGTCGTTCGAGACCGATCATAGCCTCTCCGGGCTCTTGCTGGATCCCATCCTGTCACTCTCAGGTGAAGGGGAAACAGCGCTTAAGTGAGTTGATCCTGTCACTCTCCGACGAAGCAACTCACTTCTTGCACTCCGGACCCCGCCTCTCCGGGTAGGGTCATAAAGCGATCATTCTGATGTTGGTATTTAATGTTCATCTTCTGACTCTCTGGTCAAAAGGTTTATTGCAAGAGATTCTAATTTATTTATTAAAATTCGAGTTCTAGATGTTCAATCTCAAACATCAGAAAAAGCTAAACACTACCTCTCCGGGCATATCGGTCTATCTCCATCTCAGAGCATGCCTAGGGATCTCTCCGGTTCCCATGCATGTGTAAGTGGAGTAACCGTTTGTTTTGAAAAAAAATCTAAATAGAATTATTCGACCGAATTCCAAATCCCGGACTTAGCCCTTGCCATCTTTAATCAGTGGATGACGAGTCGTGATCCCGATCCAGGATCGTTCCTGTTAGGAGGAGGTAGTAGTTGTTCAGGCCTTACTGCCGCAGTCCGTTCTCTGACAAATTGTGGCAATCTACCACCCCTGGCATGTTCTTCCACCTCATCCTTTAGGTGGCGGTATTCATCTGTGGTATGCCCATCCAGCTCATGGAATAGGCAATATTTTCCAATCCTGCGCTTCCGCTCAATGGGATCCCTTATAGGTGGCTTTCGATAGGGGAGTTGCCCCCGAGTTTCAGTGTAAATTCCTTCTAGGCCCGCATTCAGATCTGTGTACTGCCTAAATCTTAGTTCTCGGAATTTCTTCCGTTTACCAGGACCATCATGTCTATCATCCTGTTTTCTTTTTCCCTTGTCCGCTCCTGACTGTTCTCTGGAGGTTCCTTCGCTTTGCGCAACATTTATTTCCAGCCTCTCGGCTCGTGATTCTTCTAATCGGATGAACTTTTCAGCTTTATGAAAGAACTCTCCAAGATCTTGTGGTGGATCTTTAGTCAGAGAATCTTTAAATTTGGTGCCTTCCGCGACTCCTGCCACCGCCGCCATCAAAATCATCGATGGATCCGGGCGATCTATAGAAGTCACTATTACATTGAATCTTAGTAGAAAATCTTTTATGGACTCTCCGGCCCTTTGCTTGATCGAAGCTAAAGTCATCACGCTCTTGGGTCGCGTCACATGGACCCGGAACTGTCTCATGAAGCAGTCTACAAGCTCGCTCCATGTTCTAATTGATCCCGTCTCTAGTTGCCTGAACCAAAGTGCAGCCAAATCCGACAAATATAGTGGGAAGCATCATGCCATCACTTCCTCGGATGCCCCCAGCACTTCCATGTGCCTAATATATCTGGTAGTATGCATGGTCGGGTCTGACCTCCCGTCATAAGGTTCTAGCGTTGGTAGTTTGAATTTTGGAGGGTTCCTTGCGTTTCGGATGTTCGGAGTGAACGGACTCCGACTAACTTCTTCCGGCCCTCCACTAGGTAGTCCTCCTCTCATGACTCGTCGCATTAGGCCAATCATTCTCTCGTCTCCGTCTAGGGGTTGCCCCCTTGTCAAGTTCCTATCCTGTCCCCCGAGCCTCGAAGGGAATTCTGGTACATATTCTTCTGGTGGCTCGTTAGCATATGTATTGACTCCAGCTTGTTGAGCTCCGTCTACCGGTCTTCCAGCATCGGACCCTGAGGGTCTGCCTCCAGGTCCTTGTTGATCACCATCAACTCCTATATTCTGGTCCGGAACCTGACCTTCATTAGCATCTGTAATCCTGATTCCTTATCCCGCACTTGCAGTTGTTGTAGTTGGTCCAAGGTTGTTCATATTCACCGCCCTCATTTGTTCGAGGAAATTCTGCAGCATCTCCTGTTGGGTCTTCATCATGCTTTCACGTATTGAATTAGCCATAGCCTCCATCTCGTCTCTAGTGATGTAGACGGAAGCTTGTCCTTCTCCTGCTCCTGAGGATGCTTCTTGACTTCCTCCCTGTTGGCTCCGATCAACTCTTTGTCTTGTTTGTCGAGTCATTGTTTCTGAATTGGAATTCTTTAAACTTTCGAATCTGAACTCTGAATCTGATGTAGCAGGCGCTAAATCTTCTCAGTGAAAGCACCAAAGTGTTTGCGCCAAAATTGGTCACAAACCCCCAAGTATTGTGAAAGCGCCAGTGTTGGAATATAAATCAACAATATCCAAACACAAATCACAGATTTAAGCAAGCAACACGCAGTAAAATAGAAATTATGAACGAGAACACACAATTTATAGTGGTTCGGCTACTCCGGCCTACGTCCACTTCAAAGGTTTTAACTTTTATTGATGTTCTTCGTTGATTACTCTTGATTACAGTGGATTACAGTTGATGATGGCTCTTAAATTTGAATATAATGATAATGAAGTATGGAATTCAATCCGGCAGAGTCTGGACGTTCAATGGTGGAAGCTCCCAAAGATCCCCTTTTCTGAAGGCTTCAGGTTGCCATTTATAGGCGTAGGAGGCCTAGATCTCGCTCAAATTTCGAGAGACTTCTTCTGGCACGTGAGTGGGCCCACGCGACCGACCCCACCAAGTTTCGACTCGATCTGACATCGATTCGAAGTGATTTCGAACCCATCAAGAAATGGTCCAATCGAGCTGAAACTTGGCAGGAACAATCTTTATCTTGTATGGAAACTACTGTGAAAATTTCGTCGCATTTGGATCAGTGGTTTAGGAGATACGATCGGTTCGAATGGAAGTTTTTCGGTTTGCTGTGTTGTTCGAATCGATCGCTTCGAACCCCTGAGCCTGAATCCATGGATTCACGTGGTTCAGTGGTGACGCGGCGCACGTCCTTCGAGTCGATCCGGTCCTCTCTCCGGGTTGAACGCTTCGACTCCATATACTTCGGCGCATTCGAACCGATGAAAGACACGTCATCATGGTTGGTTGGCCCAGTGGGTTCGAATGAAGCTTCACAGGTGGGTTCGAACAGGACCTCAGTGATGGGTTCGAACAGGACCTCTGTGATGGGTTCGAACAGGGCCTCTGTGATGGGTTCGAACAGGGCCTCTGCGATGGGTTCGACCAGGGCCTCTGTGATGGGTTCGAACAGGACCTCTGTGATGGGTTCGAACAGGACCTCTGTGATGGGTTCGAACAGGGCCTTTGTGATGGGTTCGAAACTTTGGTTTTCCCCTCCAAATTGAATCGATCATAACTTGAGCATATGAACTCGGATTGACTTGAAATTTGAGATGCTGACTTCTACGGTCTTTCTCGCCGTGTCCCATCAATTGTGGCTCAATCTGGATTAGGACAAAATTCATCGACATACATGGTTATCCTGCAATGAATGGTTGATATTCAAGAATAATAATCATTGATTTTTAGTAAATTCTGAGTATCTCAACTTTGCCAAAAGTTGGGATAACACTTTGCCCCCCAAAACATGCCTTTTTGTAAAAGGTATGTCTTGAACGGTCTTAAATCGAATGTGGTAAATTCATGTTTCATTCATAGCTGCAGTATTATCAATCAAGTTTATGGCTGTTCGAAGCCGAATCAGCATTTGTGAAGTTTCGTAGTCTCTTCGGACTATTAATGGCTACTCTGAACCTTTACTAAGTCCATTCTAGACTTAGTGATTGAATAGAAAGATCCTATTGCACTTTGGCGTTGCCTTCTATCCCTTGCACTCTGGTCCTGGTTAGGACGTATAGCGATGTCATGGTCATTCTGGACCGATCATAGCCTCTCAGGGCTCTTGCTGGATCCCATCCTGTCACTCTCCGGTGAAGGGGAAACAACGCTTAAGTGAGTTGATCCTGTCGCTCTCCGGCGAAGCGACTCACTTCTTGCAATCCGGTTCAGCGTATCTGAACATTAAGCGATGTCTTGGTCGTTCGAGACCGATCATAGCCTCTCCTGGCTCTTTCTGGATCCCATCCTATCACTCTCCGGTGAAGGGGAAACATCGCTTAAGTGAGTTGATCATGTCACTCTCCAGCGAAGCAACACACTTCTTGCACTCCGTACCCCGCCTCTCCGGGTAGGGTCATAAAGCGATCATTCTGATGTTGGTATTTAATGTTCATCTTCTGACTCTCTGGTCAAAAGGTTTATTGCAAGAGATTCTAATTTATTTATTAAAATTCGAGTTCTAGATGTTCAATCTCAAACATCAGAAAAAGCTAAACACTGCCTCCCCGGGCATATTGGTCTATCTCCATCTCAGAGCATGCCTAGGGATCTCTCTGGTTCCCGTGCATGTGTAAGTGGAGTAACCGTTTGTTTTGAAAACAAATCTAAATAGAATTATTCGACCGAAGTCCAAATCCCGGAATTAGCCCTTGCCATCTTTAATCAATGGATGATGAGTCGTGATCCCGATCCAGGATCGTTCTTGTTGGGAGGAGGCGATAGTTGTTCAGGCCTTACCGCCGCAGTCCGTTCTCTGACAAATTGTGGCAATCTACCCCCGGCATGTTCTTCCACCTCATCCTTTAGGTGGCCGCATTCATCTGTGGTGTGCCCACCAGCTCATGGAATAGGCAATATTTTGCAGTCCTGCGCTCCCTCTCAGTGGGATCCCTTATAGGTGGCTTTCGATAGGGGAGTTGCCCCCGAGTTTCAGTGTAAATTCTTTCTAGGCCTGCATTCAGATTTGTGTACTGCCTAAATCTTGGTTCTCGGAATTTCTTCCGTTTACCAGGACCATCATGTCTATCATCCTGTTTTCTTTTTCCCTTGTCCGCTCCTGGCTGTTCTCTGGAGGTTCCTTCGCTCTGCACAACATTTGTTTCCAGCCTCTCGGCTCGTGATTCTTCTAATCGGATGAACTTTTCAGCTTTATGAAAGAACTCTCCAAGATCTTGTGGTGGATCTTTAGTCCGAGAATCTTTAAATTTGGTGCCTTCCGCGACTCCTGCCACCGCCGCCATCAAAATCATCAATGGATCCGGGCGATCTACAGAAGTCACTATTACATTGAATCTTAGTAGGAAATCTTTTATGGACTCTCCGGCCCTTTGCTTTATCGAAGCTAAAGTCATCACGCTCTTGGGTCGCGTCACATGGACCCGGAACTGTCTCATGAAGCAGTCTACAAGCTCGCTCCATGTTCTCATTCATCCCGTCTCTAGTTGCCTGAACCAAAGTGTAGCCAAATCTGACAAATATAGTGGGAAGCATCGTGCCATCACTTCCTCGGATGCCCCCAGCACATCCAATTGCCTAATATATGTGGTAGTATGCATGGTCGGGTCTGACCTCCCGTCATAAGGTTCTAGCGTTGGTAGTTTGAATTTTGGAGGGTTCATTGGGTTTCGGATGTTCGGAGTGAACGGACTCCGACTAACTTCTTCCAGCCCTCCACTAGGTAGTCCTCCTCTCATGACTCATCGCATTAGGCCAATCATTCTCTCGTCTCCGTCTAGGGGTTGCCCCCTTGTCAAGTTCCTATCCTGTCCCCCGAGCCTCGAAGGGAATTCTGGTACATATTCTTCTGGTGGCTCGTTAGCATATGTATTGACTCCATCTTGTTGAGCTCCGTCTATCGGTCTTCCAGCATCGGACCCTGAGGGTCTGCCCCCAGGTCCTTGTTGATCACCTTCAACTCCTATATTCTGGTCCTGAACCTGACCTTCATTAGCTTCTGTAATCCTGATTCCTTGTCCCACACTTGCAGTTGTTGTAATTGGTCGAAGGTTCTTCATATTCACCGCCCTCATTTGTTCGAGGAAATTCTGCAGCATCTCCTGTTGGGTCTTCATCATGCTTTCGCGTATTGAATTAGCCATAGCCTCCATCTCGTCTCTAGTGATGTAGACGGAAGCTTGTCCTTCTCCTGCTCCTGTGGACGCTTCTTGACTTCCTCCCTGTTGGCTCCGATCAACTCTTTGTCTTGTTTGTCTAGTCATTGTTTCTGAATTGGAATTCTTTAAACTTTCGAATCTGAACTCTGAATCTGATGTAGCAGGCGCTAGTTCTTCTCAGTGAAAGCACCAAAGTGTTTGCGCCAAAATTGGTCACAAACCCCCAAGTATTGTGAAAGCGCCGGTGTTGGAATATAAATCAATAATATCCAAACACAAATCACAGAATTAAGCAAGCAACACGCAGTAAAATAGAAATTGTGAACGAGAACACACAATTTATAGTGGTTCGGCTACTCCGGCCTACGTCCACTTCAAAGGTTTTAACTTTTATTGATGTTCTTCGCTGATTACTCTTGATTACAGCGGATTACAGTTGATGATCGCTCTTAAATTTGAATATAATGATAATGAAGTATGGAATTCAATCCGGTAGAGTCTGGACTTTCAATGGTGGAAGCTCCCCAAGATCCCCTTTTCTGAAGGCTTCAGGTTGCCATTTATAGGCGTAGGAGGCCCAGATCTCGCTCAAATTTCGGGAGACTTCTTCTGGCACGTGAGTGGGCCCACGCGACCGACCCCACCAAGTTTCGACTCGATCTGACATCGATTCGAAGTGATTTCGAACCCATCAAGAAATGGTCCAATCGAGCTGAAACTTGGCAGGAACAATCTTTATCTTGTATGGAAACTACTATGAAAATTTCGTCGCATTTGGATCAGTGGTTTAGGAGATACGATCGGTTCGAATGGAAGTTTTTCGGTTGGCTGTGTTGTTCGAATCGATCGCTTCGAACCCCTGAGCTCGAATCCATGGATTCACGTGGTTCAGTGGTGACGCGGCACACGTCCTTCGAGTCGATCCAGTCTTCTCTCCGGGTTGAACGCTTTGACTCCATATACTTCGGCGCATTCGAACCGATGAAAGATACGTCATCATGGTTGGTTGGCCCAGTGGGTTCGAATGAAGCTTCACAGGTGGGTTCGAACAGGACCTCTGTGATGGGTTCGAACAGGGCCTCTGTGATGGGTTTGACCAGGACCTCTTTGATGGGTTCGACCAGGACCTCTGTGATGGGTTCGAACAGGACCTCTGTGATGGGTTCGAATAGGACCTCTGTGATGGGTTCGAAACTTTGGTTTTCCCCTCCAAATTGAATCGATCATAACTTGAGCATATGAACTCGGATTGACTTGAAATTTGAGATGCTGACTTCTACGGTCTTTCTCGCTGTGTCCCATCAATTGTGGCTAAATCTGGGTTCGGACAAAATTCATCGATATCCATGGTTATCCTGCAATGCATGGTTGATATTCAAGAATAATAATCATTGATTTTTAGTAAATTCTGAGTATCTCAACTTTGCCAAAAGTTGGGATAACAATGGCCACATCATTAGAATTCATTTTCCAGTTTCTAAACTGATGGATTGCTTCCATAGTAATTGGATATGATATCTGTTTAGATTTGGTTGATAAACAAGGTGTTTCAGAGGTTTAAAAGGAGGAAATTGTTTTGGTACAACCAAGTTGTTTTGGAAATCTGGAGATTTGATTGATATACAAAATGGGTATATATTGCGTATTATTTCAAAATGGTTTTGAGATAAAACCGAGTAATTGAATTATGGAAAATTCTATTTAAATAATGTGAGGGTTAAAATGAATCGATTATTTACCTTATTAAGTGAAGTTGATATTAATAAGACGAAAATGAAAATTTTAATCCTGAAATAAAAATTTAATTTGAGTATATGGAATTGAATAGAAAATTTGAATTTAACTTGGGTAAAGTTAAATAAATTGGACTTAGGCTAAAATTGATTTAGATTAAATTGAAATGTAAAATGACTTTGTAATTGTGGATCATTGTGTAATAAATTATACCCATAAGCTATTAAGTGTTATACTTATAATATGAAATTGTGGATTTAAAGTTTGCAAAGGATTAAGGTGAAAGAAATTTGTATCCTTAAGAATTCAGTCATATATATATATATATATATATATATATATAATCTGAAATTGTGATTATAAGATGAAAATAAATCGGATGAGCAATATAAGCTTTTAAATAAACGAGTTAGTGAATTTAAGAATAGAATATCAAATTTTAAACCCAAGTAAAATGGAATTATAATCACAAATGGGAAATAGTTGAATGGTATAGTGAATTCAAATTGAAATCCTAAATGAAATGTAAAGTAAGATAAGGTAAAGAAAATATAAAAGATAAAAGGGTGAATGAACTTAAGTTAGTAAATAAAGTTTGAACTTGTATATGGAGAATTAAAATAGGATCGAATTGGATAAATGGAATTGAGTGGAATTTGGATTGAATTAAAATCAAAATTCAGTTGTGTTACAAGTAATTTTGAATAGAATTAAATTCTTATTTAAATAGCAAAAAAAATGGAATGAATTCAAGTTGACTAAATAAAACTTAGTTGGACTTGAATTAAATTTGGAAAATAATTAAATTGAAAGGAAATTTATTTTAGATTAAGTATGAATGATATTGTATGAATAAAATCTTAACTCAACTAAATCCAAAGGAATTGTTTGAGAATGAATTTAGCGTGAGCTAAATAAAATAAAAGAAAATTGAAGATGGATTTAGTGTAAACTAAATTAAATGGAATTTGTATTGGCATGGTTGAAATTTTGGTGGTTCGTTAAGGAAATTTTGAAAAGAAAATAAAAACCCAGTTCTAGTATGGGATTTATTTTTGGCAATATAAAACTCAGAGTGTGAATGAATAATGGAATTAAAATATAATAGTGATGGTTTGAATTGTAAATAAATTCAAATGAGTGAAATAATTCAAAGTGTTCTCATTGTTAATAAAATAAATTTAAGATGGATTAGATAAATAAACAAATTGAATTAAAATTTGTAAATGAATTGGAATTTGATTGAATGAGAATCAAATTAAATAAAATAAAATTTATATAAGAAGAAATGGAAATATGTGAAATTGAAAATACTTAAGCAAATTGGAAAAATGATTGTGGTCGAGCTTTATATGTGGTCTTGAATGGAATTTGTTTAGATAATAAACATTAAAATGCAAGTGAAAAGATTTTAATTAAATATTGTGACGAAATAAGAATGTTTGAGTTGTAAATAATATAGAATGGAACGATATTAATATAGATGATGAACTTGAAGTGATAATAAGGGTTTGATTTAATAATTGCAATGGAATAAGAATGCTTGGATTATGAACCATAAAGAATTGAATAAAATTCGTATAAATCTAAGTTGGAGTTAATTTTAATGGTTATAAGCTTAAGTGGTGATTATTTGCTTGAATGACATGAAAATTTGCATAAGAATTGGTCGTTTGTTGTATTCGGAATTGAGTTGGTTTAAAGAAGCGAATGAAATTGGTTTTTGAATCAATTGGAAATGGAACAGGAATAAATTTATGTAAGTAAGGCTTATAAACCTATTTGATATGAATATGAGCTTAACTGGTACAAAGATGAATTGGTCATGTGAAATACGACTTATATGAAGTAAACTTATATGTAGATATGAATTGTAAAAAATCATTCAAGTGAAATAAAATGGAGTTGGGTTTGTCAGGAAATTTAAAATGATGATTGAAATCTATGAAGTGATGGTAAAATATGGTTAACATTGTTAACTTATGGAGTTTGCTTGGTTAAACCATGAAATTGATATGTTTGGTTAAGATTAATAAATTTAATGTTATTAAAATTCTTGTATTATTGAAAACTGATGTATTTGTCTAAGTAAGTACAGGTACGGGAGGCAGTAGATAGAGTTGGAGAGCGTATACGCAATATAAATTAGCCGCATGCTTTTAAAATGCTAATAAAGGTACGCCTACGCAATAAAAATAGGAAATATGAACTGTTTTTGGTTTTTCCGAACGTGTGAGTCGATGTATATATATTTATATCTATTGTGATATTGCGAAAGCTCCTCCATACAAGGGAGACTGCCAAAATTTTGCGGAAATTTTAGGAGTTAGAAAATTTTTGAAATTTTTTGAAACGTTTTGTTAACGACATATTAATTTCAAATTAAAATAAAAATAAAAGGGATTTTGGAATAAGAATCGAAACTACCAGTTTGATTTGAAACTAAAGAATTTAGGCAAGATAAAATTTAGATTTTCACTAAGTAGGTTTTGCTATTGGGTTTGGAACATTCTTCTACCTTAGCAAATTTTGGGGACGAAACTTTTTATAAGGGGGGAGGAATGTAATGACCCAGAATTTTGGGTCGCTAGATTTGAGCATTTAATTCATTTTAAATGTCGAATATGGATTATAATTTTAATTTTGAAATAAAAGATTTTGGTTAAATTAATAGAATTAGTTAGATTTCAAATACGGGAATTAAATTGAAATTTGAATAATAGTAATTTAATATTGAAATTGGAATAATTGGTGATTCTGGGTGTAAATATATATAAAAATTGATTTTAAAATTGATTTTTAGCCTATTTGAATTTGAATTATATTATTGGACTTTGGATGAAATTAGAAGTCGATAGGTTGAATTTGGAATTTTATCTCAATTTAGTAATGGAATTTAATAATATAATAATGCAAATAATCAGATTTTGATTTAAAACGAATTAGAATGATTTCAAATGTGATTTTAAATTCTATATGATTTATGATTAAGTTAGTAAAACTTTAAAAGTAAAATTTTAAATTATTTCGACGATTTTGAAAATCGCTCGAACTAATCGATGAGTTAAAATAGCCTTCCGGGGCATAGTCTCGGAATTCGACGAAACCAGTTCCATTGGATCCGTAATAGTTAGTTATTATCGGATTTCAATTTTCGTAGCAATCAGAGTTGTCGTTTGACCCTGGCAGCTTAAAACGCATAGAAAATACTTTAATCGATTTAATTAAGAATTGATCGTTTATTTCCGTAACTCGTGCGTACGACCAAATTAGCCTCCGAAACACATTCTATTGTGTTCGGAACGTCGGTAAAACCTTAGAAACGCTTATCGGCACGCATTGTTTGGAGATTGTTTGAAAAGTTGCTTTATAATGGATTTAATATTAAAATAATAGAATGTATGTATATATTCACGTTGCTTAAGAAACCCTAGAATATAAACGCAGCCGCCACTTATACCACCAATGGCCAAAATCTTCAAGGCTTCATCCCTAAAAATCTCTCGATCTAAGCTACAGTTCCAAAAATCTCCAACACAAAGGTCGAAGAGCATGAAGCCAGCTTCACATCCGTACGGTGGCCTTAATTGCGACGACTCGAAGAGGCGGCATATCGTTGATGAAGGCCGCACGCTCATGCTTAGAATTCATGGGAGTTAGGGCACCGAGCATTGCCGCGTTTTGGTCGAGAGTTAGGGGCGACGTGGCCTTCGATGTAGTGGAGCCTGATCGGCGTGGAGATGGTCGAGGGTGGAGCGTATGGGCGGGTTTTGAGGCCGACGTTGGGTTCTTTTAACGATCTGGGTGCGTGATGAGGGAAGAGAGGGTGTGCGGCATAGATTTGTTGTTTGGAATTAACGGCAGATCTTTATTCGTAATGAACTTTAAAAAAAAAGAAAAAGAAGAATTTGTTTTAAATTTTATATTCAAACTTTGAAAATTCATATCTATTACATACCTTATCAGATTACGGCGAAACTGGCGACACCGGAATCGCAGTGATGACTACTACGCAGTGGTGCAATTCTGGAATCATTCCGAGCAAGTAAAAATTTAGGTTAATTCGAACACCGTTCGATTTAATTTAAATTTGAACGCTCATCGAAAACCCAAGGTGATTTATTCTCACTCACATGTGGATACTAGTAATTTTAAACAGATAATATTTAAATGGTTGATTGGCTGTTTAGTTGAGTATGATAATTATTATCAGATTGCATCGATATTTATTGGTTTAAGTAATTATGGTATTTAATTATTTTTTAAAATTAAAGTAGTATTAAGTTTTCAAAAGGAAATTATAATATAAATATTTAATTTAATAACTTTATTTTAAAAGTTAAATTTGACTTGAAGTACTTTGGAAACCTCTATATATTTCCTTTAGTATTATTTTCAGTTGAATAATTTCTAGAAGCTTTATTTTTCAATATTTTAGACATATGTTTGAAAATGATTTCCAGCACATAGCAATACATTTAAAAATAAAGAAGCTATTTTTAAAGTATGGAAAGGAAAGTTACGGGATGAACGTAAAATTGATTTGCGATAAAACGTGTAGGATTTATAAAATGAATTCTTTGGGTTATCCTAAAATGGAAGTATATTTCCCTGAAAGTCAAGTACGCTTTTAAGGTAGATTTTTGAATGGTTAGAAGTTTTGAAATTTTATTAAAGAATGGTTTCTAGAAATGATTTAACTTGTAAGAGTTTTAAAGGTGAACAATTGTCAAAGTAGCTATAGAAGTAATTATTTTAAAAGGGTAGCTAGAATTATATTTTAAAGAATATTATTAATATGTATACTTTATAAAATGGTTTTTATTTTAAAGGTAATCAATTAAAGTATTATTTGAAACTTGCATCGGATTTCATAGCTTTATTTAAAATTTGTACGACTTGACTTTATTTGAAGAAAATAGCTTATATTTTACAAAGCAGTTTTATTTAAGATATTTTAAGTGTGTGTGTGTGTGTGTGTGTGTGTGTGTGTGTGTGTTAAATCAAGTATGTAAGTAGGATTAATATAAATGTTTTAATATATTTTGAAGAAAAAAGTATTTAAATTATTTTAAATCTTAAGGATTGGTGCTTGGATGTTTTCAAGGGAAGTACCAATTTGGAAATTTATTCCATGAGAATTGGGTTTGAGAAGTGTTTCAAAGGGATTTTGAAAATGGAATTATATCTCGTAAAGATATTTTTGAGGAAAATAAATAATGTGGGAATTATTTCTTATGCGATGGATGTTGTGATTGTTAATTGATAGTTAAATCACCGACTATCAATATTGGACAAATGCGTTGATCGTTTCGAAGAGACCGGGATCGGGATTAATTTCTCGAAAATCACTTCGATCCGGTTTGTACGTTTTCATGAGAAAAACGAGATTAGAGTCGAAGATGGAGCAGTGAAGTTCAAGGGCTATTTGCTACTAGTCCTGAGGATATTTCAAAAATGGATGTAGTAGGAGTTGTGCCTTCGGTTCCTTTCGAACCCGGGACGGACTTGCATGGATGAATGCTTTCGGAACATCGTCAAGTGGGCGACGGGCATTCTAAGTGAAATGTTCTAAAAGGTAACGCTAAGCCTCATCAACCGGGAATGTTTGAAAATCAGGGGTTATGCAGCAAGGCTTGGTGGGCATCACCCATTTCCGGGCATGGTCATTCCTGTCCAGTGTCCCTTTTTATTTCGGTTTAGTGGTGTGGTTGCTGATGCCAACCGTGGGGTGATCTTACCCGGGGTTATCCAATAAGGGATGATCCGGGCCTTGTGTTGCAGGGGATCGGGCGTGGTCGTCGTTACACTGATCTAGACCAGGTACTGTGATAGGTGGTACCCTAGTGCCTAGTCATTAGTTGGAAATCCATTCTCCCTACGCGCCTTTTACGAGTTTTGTTTGTATTATCCACTCTGTGGCTAGTAGATGGAATTTAATA
The DNA here is from genome assembly GCA_030765085.1 of Allium cepa. NCBI lineage: Eukaryota > Viridiplantae > Streptophyta > Magnoliopsida > Asparagales > Amaryllidaceae > Allium > Allium cepa. Next base: position 104,506,885 of record CM060944.1, on the reverse strand, counting down.
GATGTAACAATTTCGGCTATTTTATAAGTATTTGTATATAGACCCTATTATAATATTAGAGGAATTTTATAAAAAGTGATTTAGCTATCGTAAGGTAAAACTCGACATGTTTATTTGTGGCGTGGTCTTATGAGATGCTTTTATTTTTGAAAGGATTTTTGAAACTTTAATAATCAATTTGGGTGTATTATTATCAGCTGGTATTCCAGACTAACTCGGGTGTTATTTCATTATAATGCTCGGGTCAGACCGAGTATTATATGTTCAGGATAGGATGCTATGGAGTAGGATAAGAGCTAGAGTCCGAGACGTATTATCCGTACTTTTATAAATATCCACTGCTTGATTTTCTAAGATTGACTAACTGATGATTGTTGTTTGTTTGAGATACTCTAATGATATGTTGCATAAAACACATATAGATTTCATTTTGTGTAAAGCTCTATTATTGACTATTATATTTTATTCCACTGCGATTGTAAGATTCTGATATTATTTAGTTCCTTCTTTCTTCTACCTTCTTTTTACTCGACAATCTGTCTTTTCGGCACTTGATCATCGGTATATCATACCGTGGGGCATTTTGTGTCGATTTTCGAGGGTCAAGAAGGGTGGGTCGTCACATAATCACTCAAAATCAAGAGTCAACTGAAACAAATAATGAAATTAATCATCCTACTAAAAGGACTAAACTTTTAAAAGATTACCCTATTGAAAATATACCAGGAGATATGCAATCTGTTGTTAAAACTAGAAATCAACCAAGTCAAATGAGTAATGTAGCTTTTATATTAACTGTTGAACCCAAAAATCCAAAAGAAGCATCAACTGATGATTCATGGATTTTGGCAATCCAAGAAGAACTAAGTCAATTCGCTGGAAATGATGTTTAGGAACTTGTTCCTAGACCTGAAAATAAAATTATATTTGGAACTAAATGGTTCTATAAAAATAAAATGAATGAACTAGGAGAGGTTGTTAGAAATAAAGCCCGATTAGTTGCTCAAGGTTATTGTCAAGAAGAAGAAATAGATTTTAATGAAACCTTTGCTCCCGTAGCAAGATTAGAAGCCATTAGGATTCTACCTACTTTTGCAAGTCATAATAATTTCAAATTATTTCAAATGGATGTTAAAAGTTCCTCTGTAAATGGATTTGTAAAAGAGTAAGTATATGTTGAACAACCACCACTTTTTAAAAATAAAAAATTACCAAATCATGTTTACAAACTTAAGAAAGCTCTATATAGTCTAAAACAAGCTCTTGGAGCCTGGTATGATAGACTAAGATCTTACTTATTACAATCAAATTTTAAAATTGGTAAAGTAGATAATACTATTTTTATTAAAAGAAATAAAAATGATATTCAACTAGTACAAGTTTACATAGACGATATCATTTTTGGATCAACTAATTTTGAATTGAATAAAGAATTTTATGAAATAATGACAAAAGAGTTTGAGATGAGTCATATAGGTGAATTAAACTTCTTTTTAGGATTACAAATTAAACAATTAGATAATGGTATCTTTATTAGTGAAGAAAAATATGCTAAAGACCTGATTAATAAATTTGGTTTGACTGCTGCGAGTGGAAAACCCACTCCTATGGCAACCAATGAGTACCTTAGTAAAGAAGATCTCTCGAAAGATGTAGATCAAAAGTTATATAGAGGAATGATTGGATCACTAATCTATATCACTGCTAGTAGGCCTGATATCATGCATAGTGTTTATCTCTGTGCAAGATATCGATCCCAACCTAAAGAGACCCACTTAAAAGCCATAAAATGTATCATAAGATATGTTAAACAAACCTCTAATAATGGCTTATTTTACCCTAAAAATGATTCTTTTGACTTAATATCTTAATGTGATGCTGATTATACTGGTTGTAAATCAGACCGAAAAAGTATAAGTGGAATTTGTCACTTTTTGGGGCATTTTTTGATTTCCTGGTTTAGTAAAAAGCAAAACACGGTTTTTTTATCAACAACTGAGGCAGAATATATTTCTGCTGCTTTGGCTTGTTCTCAAGTAATATATATGCAACAGACTTTAAAAGATTATGATTTAAATATCTCAAAATCACCAATTTATTATGATAATACTAATGCGATAAATTTGTCCAAAAATACTACTCAACATGCTTGAACTAAACATATTGATATAAGACATCATTTTCTCAGAGACAATATAAATAAGGAAGTAATTACTCTTGATTATATTAATTCTAAGAATCAAATTGCTGATATGTTAACAAAACCCTTAAATCAATCTATATTTACTAAATTAAGAAGAGAATTAGGTATTTTTTCAATAACTGAAATATAAAATATAAATAAAAAGGTATAATTAAAAATTAAATCAAAATAAATTAAAAAGCAAAAAATCAAGCACCATATCGACATCCTTAAGTACCCCATGTCGACATACAACAATTTTTTATTTTTGAAAATTTTCCCACCAAAATTCAAATAATTGGCTATATATTCTTCTTATTTTCAAAATTATATTCATTCTTTCTGTTATTTATCTGTTCTATCTTTTGAAATCAAATAATCCATGGCCTTCTCTTCCAAATCAAACAAAAATTCAACCTTTTTGTTCCCTTCTCCTACTTCTGGACCGTTTCAATGAACAACGCTCGGTCTAGTGAGGAAAATGGAGGATTCTCTAAAGGATGCACTTTAGTTAGTGACTGAAATCCTGGTGGTGCAACTTAGAATGGCTAAAGAACAAGAAAGGAAAGGAAAAATCCTTAGGAATTTGAAAAAATTTCTAATGGACAATCATGCTAACCCGATCTTGATTGATGAAGACTCCTCAGGAGAATAAGTGCAAGAGGACAGTGAGGAAGAAGAAGACGCCAACATGGAAGAAGAGCACGTTGAATAAGACGACAAAGTCGTTTGTGTTGGCGAAGTGTGCTTTGACAAAGATGGAAATCTTGTCAAACAACGTGAAAATATTTGTTTCCACTATCCAAATTGTTCGGTTCATAGGTCTTCCATTTTCAAAGACACGTATTAGTCTATTTTCTCTTTTTCCTATTGTTGTATGTTATTTCTTACGTTCTCTACGAAAATGTTAATATAACTATATAATTAATAAATAATTTGTGTTCTTATATGTATTTTATTACAAGTATTATTATATGTATACTTAGTTAGGATATTTAGTAGTTTAGAATTATGTTTTAGTTTTAAAGTTAAGTGTTGATTATTTATGATAACACTATCATTATAATTGCATGTCGTAGAATATTAGATTAAGGGGGAGTTATATAGTTTGGAGTTATATAGTTTCGAGTTAGTTTTGTTGATGAAAAAGGGGGACAAGTATAAAATAGGAAAGTTAGGCATAGATTAAGTGGAATTATTAGTTTTAGGGGGATTTATTAGGATAGAAGTAATATTTTATAAACAAAGGTTGTCATCATCAAAAAGGGGGAGATTGTTAGTCTGTGAGATGATGGTTTTGATGATAAAAACCTTAGAATAAGATTATAAAATATAAATACTAACATTACAGTTTAGAAATATATGTATATGCAGGATTTAACTATTTAGGTACCAAAAATGAAGAAGATTCAAGACTCGTGAGTATCAAGAATATCAAGATTATCAAGAGTTCAAGATTTCAGGAATAAGTAATTTAATTAGGAATTTTGTTAAAACTCCTAGTGAAGCACTGGCATCTTAAAATCCAATTATTCGTGGAATGGAATCCACTTCGAGCCCGTTAAAGGGATGGAACCCTAAGTAGGATGGAACCTACGAAAAATCTAGTGGAACATTGTTTTGTATCCGCTAACTTTTATTCAAATGATTTTACAAAATTATCTTGTTTTCAAAATGATTTCAAAACCTTCCTTTTAAAAAAAAATCAAAAACATCTATCCTAATTTTATATACTTTTAGCCTCGAAATAATCTTTAATTTCAAAATCAAATTATCCTTAGTTTTAAAACTATCTTTAATAATAATATATTTAACTTTTAATATTTATACTTAGATTTGAATATAAAATTATAGTAAAATTATATATATATTATTCTCTATATTTACTTATGTATTTTAACTATAGTCAAGTATATTTATAAAGTTTAAATAGCTTTAATATAAGATAGAGGTAATTTTCAAAGAAAACAAATCACCAAAATTTCCTTTGGGATGTCGACATACTCAAGTTACCCATGTCGACATAGTGTCAGTTAATTTTGAATTTTGAATTTCAAAAGAAGTGTCTATTCGTCATATCCTTTTACAAATAGATATGGCTGTTGTTCTTCTATAAATATGGGCTGTTTTTAACGAATTTTTTATCATATTTTTCTAGTTTTCACTCCTCTTCTTCTTCCATATTTCTTTATACACATTCTTATACCATTACTCTGCCGAAATCAACATTGAATCTAACTAGAACATTTCTGGTTTGATGCTCTATCACTATCTCAACAAGATTCTTAGTGCTATTCAGAGTTATCGACTTCCTTGTAATCAATTAGGCAAGAAAAGGTGTGATTGTGGCCTCGAAATTAAATCAAGCGAGAAAAGGTGTGATTGTAGCCTTGGAAATCAATTGGGTGAACTTGTTTCCCGGGAAATCAAGTATCTCTACCCAGAGGATTGTGAATCTGGAGGGTGTACCTCGTGCCCTTGAAATCGAGGGTGTAATTGTAAAGATTTCTTTTGAATGGAAATCCATACTCGTGTGTGGGACTGGATGTAGGGCAACTCCGAACCAGTATAAAATCCGGTATGTTCTTTCCTTTGCTGCTTTACTTTATTTCTACATCTGTGTTTGTTTATGTGATCATATCTGTGTCTGAATATTGCATACATTTGTGTTCTAATTAACATAAACTCAAAAAGATTTAGTAATTCCTATAAACACTATTCACCCCCCTCTAGTGTTTATCCTAACCTTAAGATCCATAATCCGCATTTTCTCACAGGTTTGATGTAAACATTTAAAAAAACTTGTTATAGATGATGCATTCTAGTGGTTGCAAGTGGTTACTAGTGGATGCTATGGATGCATATAGGTACACTAGACACTATTATTCCTTAGGGATCAACCTAACTAAGACAGTAGAGCATATGCATATGAATGTGTGTGCATTTTTATTTTATTTATATGGTTGCTATCAATGGAGGTTTATCACATGATTGTTGCATTCGGATGATGTTTGTAGCACGTATATAGAATTATCAGTTATCACTAGAAATTTTTTGCATTCATTTGGATACATGGCACGAGCATGATTGCATAAAAAGGAGGTCAATTGAATCAGTGGACTGCCTAATATTTTGCATTAGTTAGGGACATTTACACTACATAAATTGCATTAGAAATTTTTAAGGACAATGGTAATGTCCCGATTTTTTCGTTGCCGAAAAACCGAATAGTTAGGGTTTTTAAAAAGAATTTAAGAAAAGAAAACGAGAGAAGAAGAGAGAAAAAGGTAGAAAATAGAGGGAAAAGAAAATAGAAATTAAAGAGAATAGAAAATGGAGGGGAAAGAAAAATAGAACATAGAACGGAACAGAACACAACAGAACAATAACAGAATCTCACAATTCGCAGCGGAACAACATATAATAATAAATGAATAATCTTTAAACAAAGAACTATATCAGTTATTACATTACATTACATTTCATTACATCAGAGTGTACAACAACAAACAACAAACAGCGGAAAAGAAATACTATATACTAGTAATACGCCATGCCATCCAGCTTGCCTCCAGCAATTCCTGAATATCCAGAATATCCTGATAAACCTTAACTCTTGACTGCCCGTGTGGAAATTGGTGGGCACCCAGAGTTTAGGAAGGAAAACAATAAACTCCGAGTCAGTCATGTGACTGGTGTGAGAACTCAAAACAGTTTATTTATCTTTAAAATCAAAATAGAGGAATATTTTTAAATTCAATTCGCAATGCTTTTAAAAATTAGACTACCATAAGGCCTCCCGCACACACACACAATGCGAACGCAGAATCGGAGGAGATTTCTCCTTATGATAGTCAAAGATGCTTGATACGCATTTAAAATAACATTTGATATTATTACTAGTGCATAGTGTAGGGGAAAAATTCATTTTGAAAGTAGAATATAAATCTTAGCCAACATACGACCATTATCGTATGCCTACTATAGCTACCATCCAAATAGTGTTGCGACACCATAAGTGAATGATAGGTTCTACAACTAAATCCGTACAAGATCGTATTGTTTCTTTGGATTTCCAACAAATGGTCAGGCCAAGAAACTTCCCATTGCCACATGAGAATGCCTCTGGAAAGACATTCCCGAGAACCAAACCGGAACTCTGCCAACACAAGGCCGGGTTACCCCTAACTGGGTAACTACTGACACGAGCACGCCATTCCCCGATCGTAAACGACCTTTCTCACGGGATCCCGATAACCAACAACCACAAAGTAATAAATTCGCCGTAACCACATAGGTTAAATATCTGGGCTCCATACCATGATACCACCTCTATCCAGAAGGAAATGTACACACCCTAAAGGGAGCTACCCCTCATAACCTTGCCGCATCTTTCCTGTTTTGACCATTTCCGGGGTGTGAGGCTTGACGAAGTCACGTCCACAAAAACACACTTTATACAAAAAGCCATGCTTTGGGTCAACAAATGATCATAGAAATGATCACCAGGATAGACGATCAAATAAATGATCCTATCACAAATAATCAACACAATGATCATTTACAGCAACACTCAGCATGTCACATTACCAAATTAGGAATATATCGCTGATAACTTCAATTATATAACCTCTAAGCTCGTACGTCTCAGAGAAGGGTGTTAAGCTAAAAGAATAAATTCTCCGCCACCAACAGAAATATATTTGAAAGAAATCGGCTTTACATCTCAATTTGTAATGTCAGACACACAATCCATACAAGTCTGTTCCGGGCTCGAACAAAACCGAAGGCACTTCTTACAAAGCCCTTGCAATCCGGGTATTCACAATCCCGATCGAATTTCCCATCACTTAGGAGATCTCAATACCGGGGATCAGCCAGTGCAGAGACAATCAACAAGAAACCCTTTCGTTTTCGAAAATATCCGGTCTTCAACACCGATCTTCGAATGCAATTCATAACGATGTATCACATATTCGGAATGGGTTATACGACCCCAAGGTCCTTTCCCGGTTAACCCGAATAGTGAGCGCTTATTTTAAAAAAATAAAATAAGTGTGGCATCCAATTTCAAACAAATCACATCAATTACCCATTCAAAGGGAAATATTGATAGTCGGTTATTGAACTATCACTGGATATGCACACATCACCAGTTTCCAAATAATTTTCCAAATTATTTATTTTCCAAAATATCTTTACAAGATATATTATTTCATACTTCAAAAATAAATCAATATTTATTTTTAAACCAATTCCACTTTCTTTTATAAATTCCTTAGTGAATTTATAATCCAAAATATCTATGAATATTCGATTTCAATTATTCATTTCAATATTTCTTTTCAATTTATCTTCAAAAAGATAAATTCTCAAAATATTCACTTTATATTGGAAAACATTTCCATACTTATTTATTCATAAGTAATTCACAAATTTTATTTATTTTCAACACTTAGAAAATATTCAATATACTTCAATTAAAAATAAGTATATATTTCATTCTTTAAGGAAATCATTCTCTTAAACATATTTATTTGGGCCAAAACGAATGTTACGTAAAACATCGTTACGACAACCCAAAATCACTAGTATAGGGATTCGAAATTAAAATAGATATATAAATCCCAATACTATACAAAACATTTCCTTCCGGAAATCATTTACTATAACAACAGTGTTATAGTCCACTATTTCCTTTTCATTTCTCGAAAACGTCTATTTCAACAATTAATGTTGAAATCTATGGTTTCGAATCTTAACACATTTTAAAACATCGTTAGATCGTTTTAATTCTGTTTAAAATATCACATTTTAAACATTTTCTTTAACATATTATTCACTATTCAAAAACGTGAATATACTACGTTAACAAATTTCATCCTTTTATTCATTTTATTTTAAAGGATCATTCACAGTCAAAAAAGTGAATATAACTCCATTAATAGGTTTTAACAATTTACTTATCAAAATAAGTTGTTTGCGGATTTATAAAACAACGTTTATAAATTCCATTTCTATTTATTTTATAACTACTTCCTTTATAAATCTCCTTTATTAACCTATTCGATTTATAACTCAATTATAAACCAAAAGTTCATATTATAAATTAAATGCTTATGAAACGATTATTTTACAGAATCGTTCTTTTAACTTCCAAATTATAAATCTTATAACTTATAAGATTGTTTATTTATCCAAAATTCATTCTTTCAATAACTTTATAAATCTTATAAACCTACCGTTTATAAAATTCCATTTATAACTTCACTGTTTAAAATTCTATAAATTCCATTCAATTATGAAATTCATTTCCACTTCATTCAAACACTTATAAAAACTCGTTTTATAATGTCCATATTTCAATTTATAAATATCCATTTATAAATCTCTTAATATAAATCAATTTATATTATCCTTTTAAAACGTCTTTAATCTCCTTTATTATTTCACCATTTTGATTCATAAAATAATTAAATTTTATAAATCCTATATTTAAACTTTTCACAATCAATTCTAAAATCCCGATTAAACTATTTTATAAAATCATTAGCATTATATTCCCAAAAATCGGTTTTTTTAACTATATTTCCCAAAAATCATAATTTTTATAACTTTAAAAATTATAACGTTTATTTATATAAAATGGATCAATTCCAAAAATATTTTATATTTTCAAAAATCACTTTAAAAATCATTTTAAAATCCCAAAATTTGGTCCAATGATGCTACACACCAAATAGTCAATCACGACTACAACGATATCATATATCAATATGAAAATCCATCAAATATCAAAATATCTGAAATCAAATAAAAACTGTTGAGGAATCCAGTTGGATCCCTCCAACCTGTTTACCTACATCCACAAACATTAGCACAATACCAATTCCGTTCCAGTACGAAATTATCGCGGTATATGTTCTTATTAAATATTATCCGCTTAATAACGGCGTAATAGGGTCTCATCCGCTAAACAAATGCGGGAAATCAACAACTGCAATATATACATATGCCAATATATATATATATTGATATTATTTATAATACCAATTTCACTGTTTATGAAATATTCGCGGTATATGTTTTTAATAAATAACATCCGCTTACTAACGGCATATAATGTCTATTTTAACAATCAATATATAACAATCATCATTCAAACATGCATTCAAATATTTTAAATGTAATTATTTAAAATAAAATCGAAACTGATTCGATTGAGTGAGAAGTTCTCACCTTGATTTCAATTTCGTTTTAGCGATTTATTTCGAATAAAATTAAACGGACGTTTAATTTTACACGAAATTTTCACTAACTCCAAACGACTCCAATCCAACTCCATCGCGTAGAGCTCGTCCATACGATTCCAACGCAACTGAGTTTGCATTTTTTCGACCTCGTATGAAAAAGTTACAAATATTTGAAATTTACACGATTTAAACTATAATTAATTACAACATTAATTAACTAATTTTATACCAAACTTCTACAGGCCGTTAGATTTCAACCTGAAGGTATCAGGGACGTGTTTCCCTTCTCCCTCTCCCCCACGTTTTGGCTACAGGCCGCGCATATACAACCGAACCCATTACAAGAATTAGGGTTAATTATCACCATCACCACGTTGAGCTTAAACCCGATCAAACTCCTCCATGCGACTCGCCTTGCCTAGAGCTACACTCGGCCTGGGTAGCTTCGAGTTCGCCCCCCCCTAAAGCATGGAATTCCGTGCGCAGCCGGCCCCCTTCCACCACGATTTGCCGCCAATCCGTGAAGTCTTTTCAGATCATGACCGTTGATATTATAGAGCTCTTCGTGCTCTATACTTTTGTAGTTGGAGATTTCTGGAATCGATGAACGGATTTGGAGATTTGAGGGGAAGATGGTTGGCAATTTTCGGCCTTTGGTTCTATATATGGCGGCTAGAGTTTTAGGAATTAGGTTTTTATTTTTTTATTTAGAGTGAGGGCAATTTATAGAGAAAAAATCGAACACTATTCATCCGGAAATTCCAAACTCCGATTTACGCGCCGAAACTGACGTTCCTAGGGTTTATCCCACGTTCCGGACACAATGGAACAGGTTTCGAAAGCTAATTCGGACATCTGTGCGAGTTATGGCTACAAACGCTCAATTTAAATTAAACCGATTTAAACGATTTTCTAGGCGTTTTAATTTGTACCGGACAAACGGTAAATCCAATTGACTTGAAATTTGAAACCTTACAATAATATCACATTACGGATCCGATGAAACTAGTTTCGTCGAAATCCGAGACTTTTTGGAAAATGGCTATTTTAACTCGCCAAATTAATATTAAAAACAATTCGATGCGTTTCGAGCTGCCACGCTCAAACGATAACTCCGATTGACACGAAATTTGAAATCCGGTAATAACTAACTATTACGGATCCAATGGAACTGGTTTCGTTCAATTCTGAGACTGTTCAAAAATTGACTATTTCACTAGTCGATTAAATATTAAAATATTCAATTTTCACAAATTAACTTTTAATTCGAATTTAAAAGTTCTAAAATATCATTCTAACTCCCATATGATAAAAGAAAATTTTACAAATCATTTTCAATCATATTTAACCCAATTTTCAATTATTTCCATAATTTAACATATTAAATTATCGATTTAATTATCCAATTAAATCCAATAATTCAAAATAAAATTTATTCGACTTATAAATTCACTTATTTATATTTAAAATTAATTAAATATTCAAATTTTAATTAATAAAAATTCTGGGTCGTTACAACAATGAATGAATGGTTGATGATTGAGTAGATGGTTGTAGAATTGATGAAAACATTTAGTACATTCTTTTATCCTTAGAGATTTCGGGGATGAAATCCCTTAAGGAAGGGAGAATGTAACAACCCAAAATTTAACCGCTAATAATTCATTTGTTAATTGATTAAATAATAAAATAACTTTTTGAAATTATAAAAAATAAGCCACAGGAATTTCACCATTGTGTTCGTTGTAATTTTCTAGTCAATTTCCAAATATAGAACATCAAAAACCGAGCTAATATGATCGGGTCATAAAATCAACAAAAAAAAATAACAAAAAAAATATAATACAGGTCAACCGGCCGGTCGACCTAAGTAAGGGGGTAGTCGACCGCTGGGTTGACCCTCTTTCGCTTTTGGCAAGCGAATGAACGCTCGTTCGAATGAATCAGTGATGTTTTTGCATCGTTTTAATTAATCTATCGCTTCGTTTCTGCATCCGAATAATTTTAGTAATATTTCTATTAAGTATAATTTATTACTGTTAAGCATAGCTTTTTATAATTACGGTCTATTTGTCGTATTCAAGTTTATTTACTATTATTTATTTCTTATTTACATCTTTTCAACGTTCTGGATTTTATGCAAGTGTCTATTCTCTTCATTCCCCTTTTCTACACCTATGGATCAGAATAAATTAAACGCGAATATGGATTTTTATAAGTAAGAATATTAAATGAAGAAAATAAGATGTAAATTATAAATACTATAATAAATAATGGAATTGGATTGAAATTACGCCTAATTATAATTAGAATTGGACTAATTAAAGATAATTGACATAGTTATAACTTAGAATTATAAGTAAATGAAGTAAAAGATGAAAGAAGCTTATTTTCACACTTAGACCTTGGGTTAAGTAATAAGCATGATTATAACTTAGGTTATAATAAGAAAAATAATAGAATGGGGCTTATTTTAAAGTTTAGGACAAATTAATAAGCATAAAAAGTAAAAACAATATTAAAGGCTTATTTAAATAATTTATCTAAGTTAATAAGAAAAGATGAAAGTAGGACTGCAAAATAGCATTCCCTAGAGCATGCTTATGCGAAGAATGGTAGTAATGGGTCAAATAGAAGTCCAAATCACGGAGATTCGGATAAGGGGCGCAACTAGATATTGTTTGGACGAAGGGCCGGGTACCAATAGCATTTCCCCTATTTTTTCTATGGACACATGGTGATCTCACATTAGCCTGAAGTGAGATGAGAGGCACGCTATGCTGGACATTGGAGGTAATAAGAAGATCCAGTAGGTGTGGCAAAAGGTAGCATGGGAATGGTGGAAGTTACGCATGCGACTTCCATTCGGGTGCTTAGTAATAGCTTTGAGTTCCTACCGCTTAGTATGGTGTCTTAGTATACATCATTTCCTTCTATATAGGGAGCTAAATATGTAGTCTGAATCCATAGTAGTTGCTCTATGTATTTTCCATAGATACCATTATCTACTGTGTGGGGAGTTATATAGCAGTTGGTCCACAGAAAGGTCTATGGAGTAGCGGGCCGATCAAAAAGGGTAGAATTAGGGTCACATCCTAATTACAGGATTAGGAATTCAGCCCAATTAAATCAGAACAAGTTCAAGCAATCAAAGTTAAACTACCTTATAAATTGTGCAATATTTAACCGTACTTATTCCAGTTTATCTCTTTCCTATTTCATTCGTTATTCTTATTTATGCTAGAATTGTTGTAGAATCTATTACTTTTATCTTGCTTAGAGACTCTAGTAATTACTATTATTCACCAAACTTTACGTCTGACCCACTCCTCTATTTTGCCCTTCCCCCCTTTAGGAATCAACAGAGAAGTCGGTAGATTGCGGTTACTGGGAGTTTGCTTGGAGAAGATTTCTACTATGTATTTCTTTTATTTCAGCTTTAGTCCTTTTTGTGTACTTGCTTATTATGAGGGATATTACGTACTCTGATTTTGAGACTATGGGTTTTTTTTCATGAGACATATTGGATCTTTAAATATGTATGTAGTATTTGGTATTTGACTTATCTATAAAATTATGAAGCTTTGTTTTAATTAAGTTATTATTTTTAGTTTCCGATGTTTTTACCTATTTTTGCCTTGTGAATCTTAGTCTTTATTAGTTTCAGTTATACCTACAACACATCACGCCTTCTAATGTGTCCTTTTGGGTATATTAAGGGGTGTAGGGTGTTTTCAGTGGCTGATTGCCCTCATCCCCTCAAGAATGTTGTAATGAATATTGTATTTATAGAAAAAGAGGAGAAATTGCAAACAGCTTTTCTTAACAAATGAAAGTCAAACATTTGAGCTTTAGGGGTCAAGCGGAACCAATCCATTAATTTCTGGAGAGTAAGAAGTCAGTAACGTGACTTTTAGGGTTTGAATTGGGTTTGGGTTTGGGATAATTAGGCTTGGGCTACAATATTATAAAATAAGTAAATATATTTTTTTCTTCCTTTCAATTATTTGATTTATGAAATGAAATCATACAAGCCTATATAAAATTCAAGTGTTTCACTAAATCACTTTCCAATGAATTACAACTTTATACATATATGTATGTATGTATATATAATAAATATAATTTTCTATGAATTCATTTAATTAATTAATCATTTTATTTAAATCATCTACTAATACAATTCCAAACCAAAATTTGTTCTTCATAATCCAATATTCGATTTTAATTCCCACATTACTACCATTATTCAAGTTTTAATCACCTCGTAATAAATTCTAATATTTAAAAATAAATTCATAATATTTAATTTATACTTCCAAAACTCATTTCTAATTAATTAATTTATTATTATTATTATTATTATTATTTATTAAAAATTTGGTTGTTACAGACTCCCCCTTAACAAATTTGCATCCTCAAAATTTCTTTTAGGAAAATTCCATAACAAGTTAAAATAATAAACTTTACGTCAATTAATAAAATTCTACTAGACTATCTTCAAAAATTCTACACGATGCACACATACACACATACACACATCGATTATATCTTTCGCTAACTAAATTCCCAATATACCCAAAGGTTAGGGACTCTAAGTCTCATCTAAGGTTTCGACTCGTGCCTTTTATATATAATGTATTGTTCTAAACCTCTCCCTCATACCATTTTATGCACCCAAACTCTATATCCATATTGTCCAAGAGTATTGCATAGTAATACTATCAGATAATATGGAGAATAAGGCTATATGGAGAACACACATGAATATTCTCTTGGACTAACACTGATACGTATTTAAAACATCGAATATATAACTTACATATACATACACAATATCAGTACAAAGCAATAGACATGTGTGCCTCTGAGATAGAACAATACGTAATATATAGTGAATATCACAGAGCATAGAGCCAATTGCATTGATAATATATGATATAATATACTGTATGATAATATTGTAATGATAAAAAACAACTCAACTATAATATATCTCAATAATATGAAGAATAATCAATATACAACTAAAAGTCCGACATACACGGTATAACAATATTATATATGTAACATGCAATAAACCTAATATACATCTCTAAGCTCAATAAAATAAGTGTTGTTCATGTTGTCGTGTACTTGAAATGTCTCGGACCGACTTGAGCATTATAAAATAATACATAGGTCAGACAATGCCTAGTCAAGGATCATAAATAGGGTGATACGTAATAAACGAGGAGAAATAATATGATATTATAGTCAAAGATAATCAAATAGTGAAACTGTTGTTGTATCAAAATTGGGCACGACACTCTTCGAATGTGTTTGAAGAGATAAAATAAAGAACGTAAATGTAAAATGAGGTAGATCTAACAAACACACCAATCAACAGGTAAGAAAAATGCATAAGAACACACCAATTTAGAGTGGTTCGGCGAATTGCTTACGTCCACTATGAAATGATTGATGTTTATTGAAATTCATTAGCTGATTACAAGAAGTTACAACAGTATAATAGTAGTCTATGGATGATTCCGGCAGAGTATCAGCGTAAAGAAGCCAAAAGTCATTTTCTGTGTGTTCAAGATCACTATTTATAGGCATAGGCAGCAAATATCTCGTCCAAATCTCGGAAGACTTCTTCTCTCATGTGAGTGGGCCCACGGGAGCGAGTTCAAGTGATTTCGGCTCGATCTGGGAGCGATACGAATCGAGTTCGTATCGATCCATAAATGGTCCTTTGAGGCTGAAATTTGTCGGGTACATTCTTGGGGTTGTATGCAAGCTCCTGTGAAAATTTGGTGTTATTTGGACTTGTAGATTGTGTGATATGATCGATGCAAGTTTGGATATGTAAAACACTCATCGCTTCTGCTCGCATCGCTTCTGCTTGCATTGCTTCTAGGCACATGATGCCCAATGATGTGGTAGTAACTTTTAGGATCGATCCTCTTTTCATACAGAGCGACCGAGCCATCCATCTTTACGTGTTCCCTTCGTATTGCTCTCATTCAGTTGCTTCGTGTCCATGCCATTCGTGTCCATTGATATGGCTCCGTTTGTATGCATTAATTGCTATGTTGTTCATATCGATGATTGTTCCTCCATTTCATATCGATCAATGAGGGTGTACTCGTATCAGTCCATCTTGCATTATTCACATCGATCACTGGCCGATCGATGCAAATAGAGTGCATCGGTGGTTCGATACGAAATGATGGTTTTTTATGGCTTCGATGGATAGGAAGTAGACATGGGTGGATCGATACGCATAAGCTGGGAGATGATGGATGCGAAGTAATATGAGTATGGATGGATATGAAGTGGGGCATGCTTGATGGATTCAAACTAATAGATGTTTGTTGGATACGAATGAGGTTTCCTAGACGGATACGATTGAAAGCGATACGAAAGAGGTGGTTAATGCATATGAGTCAGTGCACTCCTTGACTTACATCAGTCATATCTTGAGCATATGGACTTCAATTGACTGGAAATTTAGAAAGTTGGCTTTCATAGCTTTAATGGTCATGTTATGGTAATTGTAGCTCGATCCGGACTCGGACAAAATTTACTAGCATCCATAGTGGAACTGCGTATAACTTACTTTTGGGATGAACTGTCTTTTTCTTTCCAGTCAATTCCTTGGTGTCAAGGTCTTGCCAAAAGGCGGGATAACATTTGACCCCCAAAGTACGTCCTGTGTGAACATGACATGCTTTGAAAATCTGCCATCTTCATTTTGAAAAGTTCTATCCAATTAGCTGGTTGTTGTCTTTTCGTCGAAAGATGTAACCTTTGAATGGTTCTTCAGTAGTACAAATAATGAATGGTTGACTGCCAATCGTTGTATTGTGCACTATTGTAACTGAGTGTTGGATGATAACAAACTGTTGTTCTGGTCGTAATTTCCATCAGGTGATCATTCAATTCCTGTGAATTTTGAAATTTGAATGTCAGTCCGTCATATACATAAATGTATGTTAACCTAGCTCCCATTAACGTTCATACGTTCAGAAGTCATTGTCAGTTTTCTTACATCGAATTCTGCATTGATCCTCTTCTGAATTGATGTGAAATTTGAGTTGTAATAATGTTTGATGGTTGTTTTAGAATGTCTCTTCACATCGATCCTCTCCTGAATCGATTTGAGAAGTTGGGATACGTGTTTCGTATCGGTGGTTATCGATACGAAGTAGATGGTTTTGCGAGATGATTTATATCGATGGATATGAGCTCTTGTAGTCCTCTAATGGATGGAATTTCATTTCGGTGGAACTGAGTGATCGATACATAACCTTGTAGTGTTATCTCGTATCGATGGGCTTGAAGATCGATTACTGATGGATAGAAACAGCTACATTGTAGATCGATCTGGGCAGATGGATACGAAGATGGCTCTTTGCATCGATGACTTTTGAGACCGCTTCTATCGGTTTTTAGCATTGGGAGATGATACATTTTCCTCTCTGGTTTTGAATCCATATAAATACAATTTAGACTTATAAAAAATTCACTTGTCATCATTTTCATTTCTGCCTTCGTATCGGTCAAGCACCTGAGAAAGAAGAAACTATCTTCGTTCCAAGATCATAATAACCTGTTAATCCCTCAGATCGATCCTTTAATTTAGGTAATTAAGTAATCAATTTCACGTTTAAACAATAAGATTCGAGTTCTAACGCTAATTCGTTTAAAGTCGTGGCCGATTCCAGTGCTGTTGATGCCGGAGTTGGGTCGGAGCGAGGTTGAGGAGAGAGTAATTGCGTTTAGGCTGCTTGGGGAAGAAGAACCACCGATGGATATGAAATAGTCATTGGAAGAAGCTTTGCCTTAGATCTTGTATCAATGGAGGATGCATTATTCATATCGAGCTGAGATATGGAGGCCCGTATCGATCCGAAAACAATTGATGGGTAATTTCGAATCGATTCGAAATGGTAGGAGTGTGTATCGATTTGGAGCGATCGATACGAAGTTCTGGATCTGATGAATGATATGAAGATGTGGCCTATGATTGATACGAGCTGATCCTCTTATGATCGATACGAACTGATCCTCTTGTGATCGACTCGAAACCCTAATTTCCACGATCGATATGAAGTGGGCTTATTGTGGAACGACCCAAATTTGAACTTTGATGGATACGAAATCTTTGCATACTCGAACATTTGACTCCGATGAGCTTTAGCCCTTCAAAATTGGACTTAACATTTTCACTGCATATCAGACTGCCTCTCGAAGCTCGTCGATGGAATTGTAACTTTGAAAAAATTTGACGAACTTTAACTTGGATCGGTTTTCGAAGTCTGAATGACACAGTTGTGATGGTCAGCGATGACTTTTTTCGATTGGACTTTGAAGTCTCGTTGTACGCACATCTTGTTAATCTTGTAGAATATTTTAAGTAATATACAACATTGCATTGCACCACACGTTCATGCATTTCACACTGGGGAATACACAAGATTATTATCACCTAATGATGGTTTTTGATGAGTCGATTAATTATGGAACCCGAGAGTTCACAGCAACAGGAGGTTCAGAGTCCACCTCCTTTAATAATAGAGGTGCTGATCATTGTGGCCAGAGTCATAAGTCAAGCTCCAGACGAGTTACAAGGAACAACCTTTATTGGGAATCCACAAGATTCTCTACTATCTAACATCTCTGAAGATATGTCGGGGGAATCTGCTTAAGACATGGGATATCACTAAATGACATTCTGCTACAGGGCCATATGATAGGCTACCCACTCCTCCTAAAGGGTACGTTACTTTTAATAAACATTCGTGTACAACTGGAACACTTTCACCATTCAATCAATATATCCGGGAGGTGTTATCTTACTTAGGAATTGTTCCATCACAGTTGCATCCAAATGGATACGCGTTGTTGAATAGCTTATTCATTGTTTTTATGGAGCATCTCTTACGGACCCCGACTCCAGAGGAAGTCAGATTCTTGTTCAATGTCAAAATCAGGGAGATAATCCCTCGTTCACATTCTTAGAGGCGGTCAGGAATTGCCAATTTATGATTGCGGTTTGGACTAGGTTGAGTTATTTCAAGACTGAGTGGTTCTATGTTCAGTGCCTACCAGGTTTTGCTAGACGATGGCTAGTTAGACGTAAGTGCCGCAATTTCTCTGGTGCCTAATGAGATAGTTGTATTCGACGTTGAGTCTAACTTTTTCTTTCCTTTAGAATTGCATTTCCATGACCCGAAGGTGCTCGATTCAAGGAAACAGTGCGTGTTCTTCAAGAGGTGCCTGATGAGATTAGAGAGATCAACTCGGTGTTAACGGATGAAAATTTGAGAGCCGTTGGGCTAATTGACCGAGACCAGAGCATAGGGCTTGAAGGATCTCTTAGGGCAGCCATGGCAAGACGGGCCTAGCGTAGGGCGCCCGGGATTGTAATAGCCGAGTAGGGCGATGAAGAGGGAAGCCCAATGAAGACGAACCCACAGTCGGGCCCTCAGATAGTCCTCGACATTTAAAGGGAAAGAGGAAAGGCAAGGTAGTTGCTCATAAGATTCACAAGCCTTCAAGATGGATATCCGTGGTCATATCCCTGCCAGCTGTCGGTGTTGGAATATCGGACGCTGCTCCCCCACAAATGGAGATCCCCTTCGAAGGACTCGCTGACATTCCAATTCTGGACTATTTGTCGCTCCAACAAGATACCAGATTGGAAGGGTTTCAAAGCGCTTTGGATTTAGGTGAGTCACTTCTTTCAAGTATGGCCGATATAACCGGTTCGTCGAGGGGTTTGCACGTGCATACATACACTTCACGGCACAACACGATTTCCAATCATAAGCTATTCATTTTTGGAGATTAACAACTCTATTTTTTTATTTTTTATTTTACAGATATGATGATGAGGCGGGAATCGATGCTGGGCAGCCTTCGCTCTACACATCATTCATCCAGTTCTTATTCTGAGTCTCACAAACACCAGCGATCTCGGTTATTCCAGTCATGTGAGGAAGCACCATGCAAGGGAGAGGGACAAAGAGAGAGAGAGAGAGGATATAGACATCATTCCCGGTCAACTTATCCGCCACCTCAAGACCCAACACGACCTTCTAGTCATGGTAAACAACCCTTGGAATCATCGCACCAAATTCCACCTTCTCAAGTGCCAATGCCTGATCCATAGCAGGAGGACCGAAACCGAATCTCCTGCTGTTACTGAGCAAGTTATCATAGAGCCCATTGAGGAGGGAGCGATCAGAATCGCTAGGATGAAAAAGTTTTTCCAAACATCTACTTTGATGGCTTCATCTTTTCCCCACACTTAATGATAATTCTTGTCGAGGCAGAACAAGCAATGCACGATTACATTCGTGATGTTTACAGCCAATACTGGGAATAGATGAAGGCCATGGATAAAGCATCAGCAGTGGCCTTTGAGTGAGCGAAAACAATTGAGAAATTAGAAAATGATCTCGCTCAAAAGGACCGCATAATTCAGATGCTTCATCATGAAAGCGAGTCCGTGAGAAATTCAGAGACAGAGGCCAGTAAAAGGGCTAATGAGGCAACTTAGTGGATGAAAGAGATGAGGTGGGCACACTTAGCCTTGGTGGAAGATATGGAACATCGAACCACCACTGTTATGGTCGAAAGAGATGGGGCACTTAAAGAACTTGAAGAGCTTAAAGCCAAACTCGCTAAAATCTCAAAGAGAAAGACGATGCAAAAAAAAGCTTCCCAGGAAGCATGTGCACATGCCATGGTGCTTAAGGATGAGTGGGATGCGGTAGCGCTCAAAGTTCAAGAAACCGAAGCCAGGTTGAGAATGAAGTGAAAGCGGCGGAGACCAGGTTGGAGGCTGACATCGAAGATCTTCTATTACAAACATCGCCAATGTCCTGAAGCACCAAAATTTAACCTGGCTCGAAAACTATCCTTCACACTTATACAATGCTTGGTGTCGCTTGGTGGAAGATGAAAAAGAGGAGCATCAAGCCGAATCAATAGATGAATTTGAATTGGAGAATAGGATGTTGAGTGAAGATGAGAGAAGAGTTATACATGACATCGCTATCATATATGAAAAGGAGAAACTCGATACTCAGCATTCGGAGGCTGGAGAAGGTTTTAGCGTTGAGCACAATGATGCGGGTTCTTAAACTCTTATGCCAACCCTGGCCGAATCTACTCATGTGGTTGATCCTTAATCTGTGCCCGCATACAATCTTGATCAACCGCAGTCGTCTCCTGCTCGTGAGCACATCACTGAAGCTGCTCTGGCTTCGCCTGCAAGTCATTCTAAGGAAGGTATTCTAAACATTTCTTGTGCTTATTCAAAGTCGAGGAGTGTCGTTTGAAGTGATTACTAACACTCTTTTCCTTGTCTCTGTTCCGCGATAAAAGCGGCATCGTCCATGCCCTCTGCAACTGAAGAGCCACATCACGAGCAGGAGGCCCTCATAATAAAGTGACCACCACAACGGCAACTGCATCAATCGATGAAGCGTAGGGGAGCACTTTTACTTTCGATGAGCAGATGATAGAGGAACTTCTCGGTCATCAAAGTGGCCCTTTTGCCAATCTTTCATTTGTTATGGGCGGAGGCACACCTATGATCAGCTCATCGGGCCCAACTGCTAACGTCCCTGGAGATGCCCAAACAATTCATGAAGAGGTGATAATAGTTGAGATCAACGCTGAAATGGAAGCGGCTGCACGAGCCCGTGGTATTAGAGGTGGGATGGCAGCCCTTGGTCCAGCTCCTTTGCGTATGATTTCTCCATTAAGCATGGTCATCTACACCAGTGTGCCTCCTCTGCCTTCAAATATCGATCATGTCCCTCCGACCCCGCCTTTAGAAAGTATTCCGATTCATGTGGGTTCGGAGGAAGGCGTTATCATAATACCCCCGGTTAGAGATCAACCGTCGAAAAGCAAGGGCTCGAAGAGGCATCCAAGTGGTAGTTCCAACAGGTCGACACCGAGGAAGAAGAAGAAAAATACGAAAGGGTAGGCATGTCTTCTTGCCTCATTTTTGGTAAACAGATAGGAATTCCCTTATATTTCTTATAGGTCATGTACAGATGTGGGTTCGACCGCCTGCTAGTAGGATTTTTTGGAATAATTTTGTATTTATCCTTCTCTTCCAAAGAATAATTGAAATAAAATTCCATTTTGTCTTCAACTGAGTTTTGTGTTTACTTGCTTAAGTATTTTAGCGCTCAAACTTCCATTCATTACACTAGTGAAGTTTTAGCCTTTGAATCGGACCCGAGTTTAGTTGTTAAGTTATGAAGCAACGTCTTCGGATCATGACTGAAAGTTAAGTCAAATTCCAATACCGCACTGCCTCGATCAGTAGCTGGTACTCAATTTTTGCCCCCAGTTCCGGGGATAGATTGAAAAGATCGGTCGGCAGTTGCATTTCACCTTTGGCACATGGAGCTTAACTTTGTTGAATCGAGGCTGAAATAAGACGAGTTTGGGTGGTCGAATCACACTCGCTCATCCATTGGTGACTACATCCACACTTTGGGGATTGCTCTTGTTCATCGGTGGTTGGTTATGCCTACTTAATATTTAGAGATATGTCCGCGCTTTGGAGACTTAAGTTACTTTATAGGCGGTTAGTCACACCCGTTTGATATTTAGAGTTTTGCCCACACTCTGGGAACTTAGATTGATTTATGGGTGGTCAGTCACACCCGATTTGCGTTTATACTTCGGCCCTCACTCCAGGGAGTCGGGGTTGTCTTACGGGTGGTCGTTTCATACCAAGTTTGTGTTTATACTCCAATCCGCACTTTGGGGATTCAGAGTTAGCCAATGGATGGTCGGTCACACCAATTTTAATGTTTATACTCCAGTTCGCACTTTGGGAATTTGGAGTTGGTTAACAGACGGTCGATCACATCTGTTTTGAGTTTCAAAATTTCATTCACACTCGGGAACGATGGATCTATCAGGATCGTGGACGATCGATTCACATCCACCCTAAGTTAATAAGTGACGTCGTTAGATGGACGGATCCATCCTCCTCGAACTTGGTTTAAACACGGGCAAGGTCGTTAGGCGGATGGATCCACCCTCTTTAAAACCGCATTTGTTATTTTATACTCCACCTCACACTCTAGGAGCCAGATTTAGTTAGAGGATTGTCGTATATCAATCCTTTTATAGCTTTAGTACGATGGCTTGCCCCCCCCCCCAATATATCCCATCGTAGGATGGAACTTAGCTCTTCGTGCATTGTGATGGTTGTATGACGCATTTTAAAAATCACTGCTCTGGCTCGAAGAGATTGCATTTTATTGCTGAAATAAGAAAATATGGCAAAGTCGGTTGCCTTATTTCAAATTCAAATTTCAAAATGCATAAAATATTGCAAATGAAAAGCAGACTGAGTGAATAAATAAAACCTACTATGTGTAGCAGCGACGATGACTTTCGCTGTTCCAGGCTCTCGATAGAATGAGACCGACAACGGTCGATAATTTAGACATGTTGTCTCCAAGTCTTCGTTCGATAACATATGGTCCTTCCCAAATTGGTTTCATATATGAAGGAACTAGGTAAATTCTCTTAAGGACCAGATCGCCGAGTTCATAGGTTCGGGGGCGGACCTTGGCATTGTACAATCGGGCGACTCGACTTCGATACGTGGCTGCCCCCAAATCAGCCTTTTTCGCTTCTCATCCAATAGGTCCAGAGATTTGGCAAGTAAAATAGCATTCGTCTTCTGACCATAATATGTCACACGATGAGAAGGTACTTCCAACTCGACTGGTATAACGACTTCTAAACCGTAGGAAAGAGAAAATGGAGTGTGACCGGTCATTGACTTGTGGATTGCCCGATAGGCCCATAGGGCCATAGGAAGTTCATCGACCCATTTTCCCCAGGCCTTTTCCAAGCGTTTCTTAAAAATGGACTTTATAACTTTATTAATAACTTCAACCTGCCCATTCGCTTGAGGATGTGCAACCGCAGAGACCTTCTTCTGGATGTGGAATCGCTGACAGAAATTCTTAAATTCAACACTGTCGAATTAGGCTCCGTTGTTAGTGATGATGGTAAATGGGAGACCAAATCGACAGATAATGTTGCATACAACAAAGTTGATCACTTTCTTCATTGTGATAGTGGCAATGGGCTCAACTTTCGCTTACTTGGTAAAGTAATCAACTGCAATAATGGCGTACTTTGCACCACCTTTAGCTAAAGGTAGAGAACCAATAATGTTGATGCCCCATACTGCGAACGGCCCAGGACTGACCATCTGAGTTATATCGATAGGTGGGGCTCTTGGAATTCGAGCATGCTTCTAGGATCTGTCACATTTCCTGGCATAATCTAATGCATCGTGATTTACATTCGGCTAATAATATCCATATCGAAGCACTTTCTTGGTAAGATCTTGCTCCCCGGTGTGATCGTCACCCGATGTGATCGCCACATTCTCCTTCGTGTACACCATGTAATACTTATTTGATTTCAGCGTGGGCGATACACAGAAGTAAAGGAACATAGTGCCCTCTTCTATACATGACTCCATTCTGAATAGTGAACCACGAAGCCTTTCGAAAAACATGTCTTTTTTCACTCTTGCACTCCGGCAGGGTTCCATGCTCAAGATAGTTTTTGAAGGAAGTCATCCATGACTCCTCATCGGGAATGGCCTCAAATACCCAGTCTGTTTCCATATGATCAATGCTCGGGGAAGACAATATCTCTACGGGAACGAGTCCCATCTGCTATGCCTCACCGGTACTGGCTAACTTTGCCAAGGAATCGGCTTTCTAATTGCATTCTCGAGGTACGCAATGGATGGCATAATAATCGAACCGATCCAATATTTCATTAACATGAGCAAGATAAGCAGCCAACCTTCGGTCTTTGGCCTGGTACTCCCCCAAAACTTGGCACACGACCAATTGTGAATCGTAGTAAATCTCCACAACAATAATTCTCAAATCTAAGGCAAGCCTTAATCCAACAAGTAGGGCTTTGTATTCGGCCTCGTTGTTGGTCGCATGGAAATCAAACTTTAAATCATATTATATAGATCGAGCTTCAGGAGTTTCGAGTACAACTCCGGCGCCTGAGCAACGGTCGTTTAGTGCACCATCAGTATGAAGCTTCCAAATATATTTAGGAGATTCACTAGTTTTGGGAAAATCCTCCGGGATAGTGAACTCGGCGATGAAGTCTTCCAATATGTGTCCTTGGATAGCTCGCCTTCGAGTGTAAGTGATGTCGAACTAGCTCAGCTCGATATTCCACTTGAGTAACGTCTCAGGCTGCGTAGGGACCTATCATTATAACTAGACGGTGTATACAGTGATATCATGAAACTGAAATTATGGACGGAGCTTCCTCGAGGAAATGACCAGACAATAAGCCAACTTTACCTGCTTTGCGTAATTTCTCTCTGCTCCGGTTAGTCGTTTGCTAATGTAATACACCGGCTATTGTATCTGGTCCTCCTCCGGAATTAAGGCAGCACTGATTGCATTTTCAGATACCGCAAGGTAGTTGTACAATCTCTCATAATCAATAGGTTTTGACAGAATGGTGGTGTGGAGAGATGTTGAATCAGTTATCGAAATGTGCCCTCACATTCTGTCGTCCATTTAAAATTCTGTTTCCCTTTTCTGATCAGATCGAAGAAGGGAATGCATTTGTCGGTGGATTTTGAAATGAACCTGCTCAATGCTGCTACTTTCCTATTGAGGCTTTGGACTTTCTTTATGGTTCTTGGAGTCTCAAG
Source organism: Allium cepa (assembly GCA_030765085.1). Classification (NCBI taxonomy): domain Eukaryota; kingdom Viridiplantae; phylum Streptophyta; class Magnoliopsida; order Asparagales; family Amaryllidaceae; genus Allium; species Allium cepa. The sequence goes on along the minus strand of CM060944.1, from coordinate 104,481,702 downwards.
GTTTTCGATTTCCCAGATCTTCTTTGGATTGGCTTCGATTCCTCGAGCATTGATGATAAATATAAGGAATTTTCGAAAAGTGACCCCAAAGTGACAAACTTCAATGGGTTGAGTTTCATTCTGTATTCTCGAAGGATGTTGAACATCGTTTCCAGGTCTTTAATATGATTGGTGGAGAATCAAGACTTCACAAGCATGTCATCTACATATACCTCCATGGTTTTTTCGATCTGGCTAGCGAACATAAGATTGACTAGCCGTTGGTAGGTTACCCCAGCGTTCTTGAGTCCAAAGGGCATGACATTGTAGAAATAAAATCCCAGATCGGTGATGAAGCTGGTATGCTCTTGATCGGGTAAGTGCATGGGTATCTGATTGTAGCCGAAATACACATCCACGAAGGATATAAGTTAATGTCCAGCTGTTGAATCTACGAGATGATCGATTTGGGGAAGTGAAAAACTGCCTTTAGGGCAAGCTTTATTCAAGTCTGAGTAATCAACGCATGTTCCCCATTTCCCATTAGGTCTTTTTGACAAGTATAGGATTTGACACCCATTTCGGATATAATGCATCTCGGATAAACCCGTTCGACTTGAGCTTGTCCACCTCTTCCTTAATGGTGGCAGATCCCTCTAGATCCATACCACGCCTTTTTTGCTTAAGCGGGACGTGCCATGGGTCAATTTTCAATGTGTGGCTCGCGATGTCCGAAGAGATCCCACACATGTCGGAATGCGTCCAGGCAAACATGTCGAGGTTTTGTCGGAGGAATTCAACCAACTCCTCCTGCATCTGTTGGCTTAGCGGAGATCCAATCTTTACCATTTTAGAGTCGTCGTTATCATCGATTGAAACATCGATCGTCGGCTCTACTGATGAAGCCTAACTGTCTTTACTTTTATCTTCACTTTCGATATCTCTTAAGTCAAGATCCATAGGGAATTGGTTAGGGTGCCCGGGCCTTGGCCTAAGCGTTAGCTATCAGTTCTCCACAAAGTGGACATAGAGAGATTCCTCTACGCCCTTTCCTTTTTCTTTTCATTGTGCCTGCTGTAGCTCAGCAACATAACAGGCTCGTCCAACAGCCTGGTCTCCTTGAGCGACTCCAACTCCATTGTCGGTAGGGAAATTTAAAGTTAGACACCAAGAGGCAATAGCAGCCCTGAACTTAGCTAGGGACGGTCGGCGCAAGAAAGCATTATACGGTGATTCTGTATCCAACACAATAAACTGTAATATCCAGACTCTTCGGCGTTCTTCAACTCCCAACTCCACTGGTTGTTCCACCACCCCAGTGGGTATAGTTCACTTCCATTGAAGCCATGAATACGAGACCGAAAAGGCTTCAAATCTTTCGTTTCCATCTTCATCTGGTCATAAGCTCACTTAAATAGTATGCTCACTAAACTTCCACTGTCCACTAAGATCACCTTCATCCAAGAAGGACCTACTTGAGCTGAAATGACAAGTGGATCAATGGTTGGGGCTTCGATTCTTTCGACATCCCTGTTTTGAAATATGAAGTCGTCTGTCATCCTTTTTTGTTGTTTGGCCGGAGCCCTGTCTTCCAAATTACTACAACATTCGAAGCTCGCATGCCTAGTAGAGCTGGCATATGACTCCATTTCCCTCTAGCTCTGATCTGCTAGATGAGGACCACCACTGACAGTATTAATCACTAATTTCCTGCCAGTACGAGCGGGTTCCTCCGGTCTCACTTGATTTGGTATTTGGTTTTGATTCGATGGGCCCGCATCTCCAGATTGCGGCACCTGAACAAATTGCTCCCACTTTCTTTCTCTTATTAACTTCTCAATAATATCCTGTAAATGATGGCACTCGTTTGTGTTATGGCCATAGCTATCGTGAAATCCACAAAACTTCCACGTTTGAATCTATTTTTCCGATGATTGTTTCGAAGAAGGTTTCTTATATTGGATAGTATTGCAGGTCCGCAAGTACATATTTTCCAATGACATATTTAAAGGAGTATAAGTGTCAAACATAGGAGCCGTACATCACGGCCCATGATTCTGATCCAGTATCCTATTTTGATTTTCATTGCCTTTCTGGTTGATTCTGTTTATTCTGTATGTTTAATTGTACCTTTTCGGAACTCTTCCCAGTTTGTTTAATAGCGACATTGCTTTGGATTACTTCCACATTGTGCCCTACGTCATCCTTTTTCCTAGACTATTTTGCATCCTCTCTTCTCAAGAACCAATCTATCTTAGAATAGAAACGGTCCAATGATGTAGGATGTTTTTTGGCCAACAAGTTACCGAATTCGAAATCGAGATCGATCCTCCTAGTTAGTGCCATCATAATTGAGTTGTCATTAGGATTACTAATCTCAACGCATGCAACATGAAACCTCTCCAGATAACGTCTGAGTGTCTCTCCGGGAGCTTGAGTGACACTGGACAAGGTATTAACAATTTTCGGTCTTGTGACATACATGCGAAACCGTTCGACAAACTTCATTGCCAACTGGTCAAAACATGAGATAGATCGAGGTGGTAAATGGGTTAACCACATGGTTGCTTTACCCCCTAGGGAGATCGGGAAACTTTGGCATTTGACCGCATCATCAGCTCATAAGGCATTCATTAACCATTCATACTTTAAAATGTGCTGGTAAGGATCAAAGCTCCCTTCATAAACAGGTAGAGTTGGCATTCTGAATTGCCGAGACGGTTTAGCATAGAGGATATCATCGATGAAAGGGCAATGACTCCGGAAGATTCCCCAGTCGTCATTGGTAAGGCCCTGACTATCACAGATCATATGACAGATCATTGTTGGGATGTCTGGCATCTGGATATTTTGGGCATGCTAAGCGAAGGTGTGGTCGGGTTCCACAATGCGAGGATGGGCCGGTCGTGGTCGACGATCCATATCTCGCCTCCTTGTTTCTAGTTTTTTGGAACATACGGTTAAGGAGTATATTCATGTTGGAGATGGTTCAAATCTATTCGGTTTCGGGCACCACTCCCAAATCAGTAGCAGCGGTGGCAGTGCGGTTGTCGGTAATATAATAAGGAACATTGCCGCCTCGGAAGGAGGGTCCGGTCTGATGGCTGGTTGATGGGCCAGCCCTCGGCTGCCCAAGATTCAATATTCACTGATGTCCAGTAGCCTATGTATAGCTTCCATCTAGCCATGGGTGCGTGGATCTATGATTGAAGTCAGAAGAGGCTGAACTTTTAGTGAATGAATAGGCAGCCTGATCCCTTCTAGATCTCCTTTTTCTTTGATGATTTAGTTGATTGGTCAATTCTGCATTGACACGGAGTTGCTGAGTAAGCTGATGGCGGCTTTGAGTCAGCTCTCGCATTAGCAGTTAGAACTCTTCCCTAATGACAGGGGCTTGTAGATCTGATGGTTCAGCAGCATTCTGGTCGGTAGGAGGAAATTGCATGGGGTTCTATCTATCTCGTCCTTTAGGATCTACAGCCGTTGAAGTAGTCCTGGTGTTGACCATGGTCTATAGCGAAGCTCTCTCCTGGCTTGATACAAATCTGAATAGGATGGAAGAACTTCTAGGCCTAAAATCTGGATATTCTCCTTAGATTTTTGCAATCTAATATCGGTAGTAGATCCAATGAGCAAGAGAAAAACTGGGTTTTTTCAGTGAAAGCGCCAAAGTGCTTTACCAAAATTGGGCACAACACTCTTCGGATGTGTTTGAAGAGATAAAATGAAGAAAATAAATGTAAAATGAGGTAGATCTAACAAACACACCAATCAACTGATAAGAAAAATATAGAATAACACATGAGTTTAGAGTGGTTCGATGAATTGCTTACGTCCACTACGAAATGATTGATGTTTATTGAATTCCACTTGCTGATTATAAGAAGTTACAACAGTACAACAGTAATTAGGGATAATTCCGATAGAGTATCAGTGTAGGGAAGCCAAAAGTCCATTTTCTATAGGTCCAGGGTCACTATTTATAGGCATAGGCGGTAAATATCTCGCCTAAACCTTGGAAGACATCTTCTCTCACGCGAGTGGGCCCACGGAAGCGAGTTTAGGTGAATTCGGCTCGATCTGGAGCGATACGAATTGAGTTCGTATCGATCCATAAATGATCCTTTAAGGCTAAAATTTGTCAAGTACATTCTTAGGGTTGTACACAAGCTCCTGTGAAGATTTGGTGGCATTTGGACTCGTAGATTGTGAGATATGATCGATGCAAGTTTGGATATGCAAAACAATGTTGAGTTTGCATCACTTCTGTTCGCACCTGATGCCTGATGATATGGCGTTAACTTTTAGGATCGATCCACTTTTCATGCTGAGCGACTGAGTCAGCCATCTTTATGTGTTCCCTTCTTATCGCTCTCGTTCAGTTGCTTCGTATCTATGTTATTCGTGTCCATTAATATAGCCTCGTTCGTATCCATTAATTGCTATGCTGCTTGTATCGATGATTGTTGCTCCATTTCGTATCGATCAACGATGAAGTCACTTGTATAGGTCCATCTTGCATTATTCACATCGATCATTGGCCGATTGATATGAATAGGGTGCATCGGTGGAATGATATGAAATAATGGGTTTTTATGGCTTCGAAGGATACGAAGTAGACATGGGTGGATCGATATGAATAAGCTGGGGGATCATGGATGCGAAGTAATATGAGTATGGATGGATACGAAGTGGGACATGCTTGATGGATTCGAACTAACGGATGTTTGTTGGATACAAATGAGGTCTCCTGGACGGATACGATTAAAAGTGATACGAAGGAGGTGGTCTAGTGGATACAAATGAGTGCACTACTTGATTTGCATCGATCATATATTGAGCATATGAACTCCGATTAACTTGAAATTTGGAATATTGGCTTTCATAGCTTTAATGGTCATGTCATGCTAATTATAGCTCGATTAGCACTCGAAAATTTTTTACCAGCATCCATAGTGGACCTGCGTATAATTGGTTTTCGGGATGAACTGTCTTTGGTTTCCAATCAATTCCTTGGTGTCGCGGCCTTGCCAAAAGGTGGGATAACAACTGTATCAAAGAGTGTGTGTTTGTGTATAATCCTCAAGGCATCACATTACTCAAATATCTCAAATCCATATCAATCAACTAGAAATGATATCAAAAGATGTCATTATCCATATAGAAAAATCAATAGAAATCAAGAAGACCATCTCCAATCAGTGAATCTTTCATATAATGCATCCTCATCATATAAAATGAAATCATTAGGTGAAAGGAGTTAATGCACGTCAATGCTCTTAATATAGTATCATAAAATCTTTAATCAATAGATAATGTGGGGTAGCCTGTCAAATCATCCAAACGATATTCAAATACTTGACAAATCACGAAGACAATCCAATACAATTCAAATCACCATCAATAATAAAGGCTATCTTAAAATATCAAATCATAAAATAATATGGATATAATGGGGACTGACTACACTTTATACTCAACTAGTCTCTAGTTTAGTCAACTCCTTATAGGAATAAGTCATATATGCCAATCCACTACGCACTCATAACCCTAAACTAGAAATAGAGACTGATAACACACCGCATGCTCCAGGAACCAAGACTACTTTCTAACTGCAAAGTAACAACCCTAGTTTTATAACTATTTATTTCTTTTAATTATTTAAATTTTGAAATATATTTTATACAATTGTGTATGTCAATAAAATTTAATAATAACTGTGAAGATTTAAGTTATTTTTGAACTGTTAAATTTCGCGTTTAAAAGACACGTCAATTATAGGGTATAATTAACGTAATAAAACGTGTGATTTTAAAATGTTATTTTTATAAAAAAAATCGATGTTTTACATTACGCCAGTTTAACGTAGTGTAAAAATAATATTTTCAAATATTTTTGAAGAAGAATATCAGTCAGTAAATTTCTACCAAACGTTACTTTGTTAACTAACAGTCTGATTTTGAATAAATTTGTATACGTTCTTTTCTTAAGCTTTGCTATATATTCTTGCCGTTCAAAATTTAATTCTATCAAACTATAGTATAAGTGCTTGAATATTTGAAATGGTTAACATTTACCATTCTTATGTGACATGCTAAATCAGGGGTTTCCTTAATCGCGTAATATACTCATTTACACTTGCCTCCGCATGTCAGTTTTCTTTCATAAATTAATTCTTAAGTCTGGCCATTTCATTTATTTTAATCAAACTAAATAAGGGATTCAAAGCATGCTGAAATCACGCATTCATATTTACATATTTTCAAACTTTATATGTGGTGTAACTCTCGGCCCCTCCCTTTATTTCATTCCTTTTGTAACTGATGTCATAAACCACTGATTGCTCTTCCTCTGATCTTGCCACAGATCATATTTTTCCAATTTTGCAACGTCGAATCTAATAATTTTTCCTCCCCTGATCAAGCTTTTACTTTGTGAAACTCTCGGCCTTTTCGAAAGTTTATATATTTTTGCAAACTAGAATGTGTAAATCACATAAGCAACTTCCAGAAACATAAAACTGGAAAGGAAGTCAAAATCCTTTCACCTGCCTTCTGCTCCTTTAAATTCACAAATATTATCTATAAATACCCACTCATTCACATCAACCTTCCTCTGCTTATCATACTTCAGCCATCACGTCTTCTTTTCAAAGCTCCATCAGGTAAATGTTATTCTTCTTTTGTATTTCCTTTTCCTGCCATGCTCTGTTCCTTCCTTTGAAAAATTTTTGTTTTGTGCTCGACTACTCCATCTACATAACCCCACTAGCTCAGCCACATCACAAGCTAGACCTGCTATCCATTTAAAACCCCATGCCGAGCTTGTGACATTAGATTTTGTCCAATCTTTTTTTTTTTAGGTAATTGATATATATTCTAATAATAAGGGATCTGTAGAAGGATGTTCTTTTGACAATAAATTCGACAGCAGTAAATATTGATAAAGTGGAGTTTTGCCCAGTCTAATATACTTTTCACCTCATTGGATAAAAGTTTAAATGATTCATGCGCTGACTATATGTTTTGTCTTGAGTCTTTTTCCCTTTGTCGTGAGAAAGAATGTGCACCTGTACATGCATAAGTCACGGCCATATCATATTTTGTCTTAACCAAGCCCTTGTTCGCATAGATGAAGTTGTAAAAAAGGAAGATATATATAGGGTAGAGAAAGAAGATAGAGTGCACGTTTGGTTATGAAGTAGAGTTTCAGGTGCATTGATGGGGCAGAGACGTGGGTATGTTGCAAGAGATTGCATTGGAAAAAAAAAAAAAGAAGTAAGGTGCAGAAACGAGTTAGGCTAAAACATTTGAACTTAGTCTGCATATTTTGTTTGCTTAAAGAATAAGTAATAAAAGAAAAAGAATTGGTAATGGAACTGACCTGAATTGCTTTAGGAGGTAGAGTAGTCTCGGCCAAGTCATTAACCTGAGTTTCTTTTAAATTGCAAGTCATGGGTAGAAATGGCAAAGGGTAGGCTAGACTCTGTTTGCATATGTAAGAAAGGATCCAGTGATAATATAAGATATAACATATAAAAGATGAGTCTCATAGTTGCATGAGTTTTTCTTTTGCATAGGACAGGATGATGTACACATTTTATACAAAGGCATAACCGAGTGGAACTGGGTGAGTCTTCAGACATATCACATAGGCAGATTTTCTTTGCAAAAGCTTGACCTGGTTGTATTAATAGTTTGCACCTATAGGATTTGCAGAGTAGGCGTGAGCATGTTTAGATGTAAGACTGGCCTTGTGCATTTAACAGTAAGGGGATCAAAGAGGTTTCAGTTCAGTTGCATATGTAGTATTAGATCTGAAATGTTTCGTAGCCTATCCATCAGTAGTTGCTTGTAGTCTATAAGCTGAGATGTTGAAACTTCAGAACCAAGTGTGCATCTGTGCACGTTGTGCACGGCAACACCATGAATGTTACATGACTGTAGTTGAAGCATACAATAAGTATTGACAGAGCCTAGTCTGTAAATTTCATCACTGACATGAATTATTTAGTGAAGTTTCGAATGTGCTTAATGCTAGAGATAGGATTGGACTGGTAGTTGTGAAGCTAGGAGCTTGTTTGATGTGAATGATTAAACTGGGAAAGAAGCAGTTGTTCGAAGCATCCAAGTGAAAAAGTTAGGCATGAGTTTGTATGGGTGTGACACTGATTGGGTTTACAGCCTGCAGATTGTGGCATATGATTTGCGTGGTTATGTGTTGACTGAGAATAGGTTTCACCTGTGGATGACAGCAGTATAATAGTGCACAAGTGCACAAGCATGCAGTAGAATTTGGAGAAGTATGAGTTTGGAGCTGCTGGATGTTAGTGTTAAAGAAAGTGTTGCGTGAATTTGTCACAGAGCTTTACATATGTGACTCGAAGCATTGGCAAGATGGACTCAAAGATTTTGCAGTTTTACTCGAAGCAACTACCTGACTTTCTCGGAGTAACTATGTTGGTGACTCGTGTAGGGAATGATGGTTCTGTCTGGTTTTAGTTTGTACAGCCTGGAAATTTTTTTTTTAAAAAAAAACTAAACTGAAAAGCAATATCAAGACCAAGTAAAATTTGCAGTAGTAGCTGATATTCAAGTAGTTGGATTCAAGTGGAAAAAAAAAATTAGGCTGCATAAAATGTTGGCGTGAGTGTGTACGTGTACACGTGTAAGTTGAAATAGAAAGTGTGCACGTGTACATGTGTATCACGGCCCATAGGAGAAAGCTTCACCATAGTGCGTCAGTCGGCCTTTAGGAAATTTTGTCGTAATTTTTGTGTTAGCACGGTTCACGTTTGGGTATATTGGGTAATATTACACGGTGGAGTGGTCGAGCAAGTCAAACAAATCCTCGTTCTATTTTGATTTTTCTTTGACCGTAAATCCTAAAGTCGCGTATTCAATATTTGAATTTTGTTCTAGATTTGAATCTAGACGACATCCGAGGAATTTTGATCGTTACTCTCTGTCGTTCTTTTCCGGTGAAATTGTCGTTTTGAAATTCAAAATTTTCTGCAGTTTTCAGGTGAGTATTTCTCACCAGACATACGTACATATATTTTGGTAAATTATCGCAAGTGTATGTGTAAAATTTTATTTAAATATTATCTGTCTGTAGTATAACGTAGAATGATGAACCCCATTTAAATTGACACCTCATCAGTTATTCATCTGTTGTATTATTTCTGCAGTTATATTATTAATTGTTTATTTACTGCTTAAATCATCACTGCAAGTTCCCTGTAAAATTTAGATTGTTATGGGCTGAAATGATAGGCCTAAAATGATTAGTATTGTCCAATTATTCTGTAAACTGCTTAACTGTTAACTTGGGATTGCGGGTTTGAAATGATAGAACCCGGGGTTTTGTAAAGTGCGGATTGAAATGATATAAATCCGTATCACTTGACCTAGGCTAGAAAATTTTATACAGACCCGTGGTTCTTATAATATTTTCTGAAATATTTAAAAATTATTTTGGAAGTTAAATATTTTGATTTAATATCTTTAAAGGATTTTTATTTGATTTTGAATGAGTTATAAATGTTAATGAATAAATAAATGTTGAATAAAATTTGGAATATAACTTATTTTGGTAATTCTGGATTTTTGAAAGGGTAAGATTTCAGTTAAGAAAATAATTAATAATAAGTTATATTTGAAAATGAATTGTAAGTTAATAATCTATTACAGCATTTAAATGCTGTCTTTTTAAGATTGGACTATTTTAACCATAGACCTTAGGTAGCATTTCATAAGTGCTACAGAATCTAGAATTTGATTGTTTTAAAATTTATGGAAATTAATTTTGGGAAAAGTTGTAAATTTTGGAATTTAATATGTAACAAGTTAAGAATTTGTTTTGTGGTTTTAAAGGAAGAATTTAACTTCAAAAAATTTGGTAAAGCTATAAATTCCAAAATAGATTGAATAAAATTTAAATGGTATATTATAACATGAAATGTTTAAATCAATATTTTGATATTGAAGGAATTTGAAATTTATTTTGATTTCAAAGTATAAATACCATTTTTAAAGTTGTAACCACGGGTTATGATAAAGATGGGTTGGCAAAGAGACCGGGATCGGATATGGACATACTCTCTGTCGATACCGAAACCACTTTGACTAACCGTGTACGCGGTGGAGATTCCAGAATGAAGTAGGTGGTGGCGACGTTTCCTGTAAGGTAAATACGTGGACCCGACTCCCGTGAGTTGGCATAAGGTGGCTAAAACAGGAGCTATTCCCAGGCCAATGAGGTCATACCTCTGATCGGACACTCCTCTTCGATATTATACTATGACTTTGGATTGATTCAGTGGCCACTTATATTTTGATTTTAGGGGAGTTTGTTCGAGGTGGGCGGTAACTGCGGCTACGCGTTTCCATCAGCCTGGGTACGCAAATGGTATATCTACCCTGGCATTGCCTAGTTGTGCCGTGTCATCTACCATAGCGAGCCTTTACTACGAGTTTCTATTTGTGTCGTACCTATGGAGTATCCTCTGGTAGCTTCCCGATCAGGAGGTACTACGGTACTGTATAGACTATTGGCATTATTCTGTGTTAAGGGCTATATGGGTAACCCCTTAACGCTACTAAAAAGTAAGTTTATTTTATAAATAAACACTATTATAATAGCGCAATATACTACATAGTAAATAGTTTAACGGATCCTTAGAGGATGGGCGGTCCCAAGCATCCTCTAAGTTACTTGCTCTATATTACAGTTCACTTGAATTAGCTTACATTATATAAGTATGTATGTCCTGACTCGAGTGTTTATGTTTTATTTTACGCTCGGGTCAGCCTGAGTTGCAGCTTCAGTTTCTATCCGGAGCTAGGACATCCCATAGATCATTCGTGCTGCCGGAAGCTTTTCAGTCTTTATCTTATTTGCAATCAAGACTTTGGAAGACTCTGTTTCTATTTATGTCTAAACTGTATTGCAGATTCTAAACTTTGTAATTCTGTTTGGTTAAAGTTTTTATAGTGGCTTCATGAACCACTGAATATTATATTTCCGCTGTGAGTTTTGATATCTGTGTCTGTGATTCTGTGATTTATTTACTACATATTCTGAGTTTTGCCGAATTTATTTTACAACGCAGTATTTTGAACAATTCAAGTCCGACATGTGCGAATGCGAATGGTTGAAAATACTGGGTCGTTACATTTGGTATCAAAGCTTTGGCTCTAGGCAAAACTTAGAATGTATGGTAAATTTGATTTACAGAATCACTTTCATTCGAGCTTGAACCACTTTCTTTTCGAATTTTGGAACATTCCCTGTGGTTCCAAAGTTCATTCGTGTCCCTCACTTTTCATCATCTTTAGATTCTGGAGTATCCCATAACTCCACTTCGGATGATCTTTATAGTGAATTGGCGGTCTCGCCATTATTCTAATAAAGGGGTGGAACTCCTTTACAATTAGCATTGATTCACCGGAGATTTATATTTATCCTCGGTTTATATGCTAGTATCTTTGGTTATTCCGAACTCTATCTCTTCAGATCAAATGTAGATTTACCCCAACCACATCGATCTGACTCTTTAAGTCACGATTGACCAGGTCAAGGTTGTCTGCGATTTATTTAAACTTACCCAGTTCCTTATTCTGTTATTTAATCATCAGATCTTCTGATTCCAACTTATCTTGAATTCTATTTGATTTGAGTTCATCAAATTTGAATCTCTATCCTTGTTTTGGAAAAAAAAATTTATGCCTATATTTGAAAATAAAATCTAATATTATATATAAGTATAATTTTCAGAATTTTATAATTAATTTAACTAGTTGTCAAGAAATAATAATTTGATTTTATTTATGGTTTTGTAAACCATGTGTTTTGTCTAATAAATAATTGAATATAAACAATGGTTATAAATTAATTTGGAAACAGAAATGAATCTAAACAAGAACTTGAGAATTTAATTTCCGATGGTTTCAAACCTTGAGTTTAAAATTTTAAAAGGATATATTATTTAAAGTATTTTCGAATAGAAATTTGTTTCCAAAGAATTTTAAAATTTAGTGCTCTTCTCTTTGTCGCTGGAAAATAATTTCGGTGATGACTGCAGCATCATCGACATTCATTTTCGAGTTTCGAAGTGAAAAGACCATTCTGTAGTCTAGCTACAAGTGTTACCTTGAAAATTTAGTTGATTTGAATTTCTAAAATATGACTTAATTTATAAAAATTGATTTGACATATTATGTACATATATTTAGTTACCTCTAAATGATTTGAAGGGATTCAGAAATAAAATTTTAAAGTTTATCTGGAGAAAAAAAAATATAATAATAAAATTTTTGAATAAAAAGTTCCAATTGGAGATAATTGAATTTGAAAGTTTTAGTTGTATAATACTCAATTTCATTTCAATATAACTTACCTTGATTTTCAGAAGTTAACAATGTAATTGGATAATATACAATGTAAATGAAGTATAGTTCATTTGAATATTCCATTCATAAAAGTTCGCTTTAATGTTTTTTTCAGAAATTGAACTGATTTGAAATACTATTATATCTACTGTAGCATATTATAAGTGCTGCTGTTTCTAAAAATAAAATGTTTTGAAAATTTTATAATTGAATAAATGAACCTAGGAATATTTCAACTTTGAAATGAATATTATTTGGCATTGAATTTAAAAGGTATAAATGAAGATTATTTTAAAAGCGTTATGATTTTTAGTAGTATGATTTCCAAATGATAATATCTATAAATTTTAATGACTTTCAAAGTATTATGATTTCAAAAGCATTATGATTTCAAATTTATTATCTTATTTTGTTTTTCCAAACTATCTTTTAGTTGTCCTTGGTTTCCTTATCTGCTATAGAATGGGGAGGCTATTGCTTATACCAGTCTATTTAGAAATCTTTCTATAATCTTTGAAATTCTTTGTTACTCATCGGGACCTGAGCACCGCCTACTACCCATAGACTGACGGTCAAACTGAAAGGGTAAATCCGATTCTAGAGGATCTTCTTCGTGCTTGCATCTTGGACTATGGAAAATCTTGGGAAGATCATCTCCATCTTGTGGAATTCACCTATAACAATAGTTATTAGGCTAGACTTGAGATGTCTCTTTTTGCTGCTCTATACGGGAGACCGTGTAGATCTCCTTCTTGTTGGATTGAGTCCGGTAACCGATTAGTTCCTGGCCCTAGATTCATCGGTCCATTCCGTATTTTAGAGAAGATTGGATCTCTTGCTTATAGACTAGATCTACCCAAGAAATTTGCTGGGATTCACAACGTATTCCACCTTCGTCGCTGTCTTCACGATTCATCTCTTGTCATCCAGTCTGCTGTTCTTGATGGTTTGGACATCAAATCCGATCTAACTATTGAAAGAAAGCCGCTTCGTATCGTCGATCGAGGAACGAAACAGCTTAAAAGAAAATCTGTCCCATTGGTCAAAGTGCAATGGAGCACCGATGAGCGAGATTGCACGTGGGAGACGGAGGAGAGCATCCGTGCTTCGAATCCGGAACTATTCGTTTAGGGTACTTGTTTATCTAGCTTATCTTCCTTTGTTTCTCTTCTTTCGTTCCTTTTCGAGGACGAAAAGTTCTTGAGTGGGGGAGAGTGTAACAACCCTAGTTTTATAACTATTTATTTCTTTTAATTATTTAAATTTTGAAATATATTTTATACAATTGTGTATGTCAATAAAATTTAATAATAACTGTGAAGATTTAAGCTATTTTTGAACTGTTAAATTTCGCGTTTAAAAGACACGTCAATTATAGGGTATAATTAACGTAATAAAACGTGTGATTTTAAAATGTTATTTTTATAAAAAAAATCGATGTTTTACATTACGCCAGTTTAACGTAGTGTAAAAATAATATTTTCAAATATTTTTGAAGAAGAATATCAGTCAGTAAATTTCTACCAAACGTTACTTTGTTAACTAAAAGTCTGATTTTGAATAAATTTGTATACGTTCTTTTCTTAAGCTTTGCTATATATTCTTGCCGTTCAAAATTTAATTCTATCAAACTATAGTATAAGTGCTTGAATATTTGAAACGGTTAACATTTACCATTCTTATGTGACATGCTAAATCAGGGGTTTCCTTAATCGCGTAATATACTCATTTACACTTGCCTCCGCATGTCAGTTTTCTTTCATAAATTAATTCTTAAGTCTGGCCATTTCATTTATTTTAATCAAACTAAATAAGGGATTCAAAGCATGCTGAAATCACGCATTCATATTTACATATTTTCAAACTTTATATGTGGTGTAACTCTCGGCCCCTCCCTTTATTTCATTCCTTTTGTAACTGATGTCATAAACCACTGATTGCTCTTCCTCTGATCTTGCCACAGATCATATTTTTCCAATTTTGCAACGTCGAATCTAATAATTTTTCCTCCCCTGATCAAGCTTTTACTTTGTGAAACTCTCGGCCTTTTCGAAAGTTTATATATTTTTGCAAACTAGAATGTGTAAATCACATAAGCAACTTCCAGAAACATAAAACTGGAAAGGAAGTCAAAATCCTTTCACCTGCCTTCTGCTCCTTTAAATTCACAAATATTATCTATAAATACCCACTCATTCACATCAACCTTCCTCTGTTTATCATACTTCAGCCATCACGTCTTCTTTTCAAAGCTCCATCAGGTAAATGTTATTCTTCTTTTGTATTTCCTTTTCCTGCCATGCTCTGTTCCTTCCTTTGAAAAATTTTTGTTTTGTGCTCGACTACTCCATCTACATAACCCCACTAGCTCAGCCACATCACAAGCTAGACCTGCTATCCATTTAAAACCCCATGCCGAGCTTGTGACATTAGATTTTGTCCAATCATTTTTTTTTTTTAGGTAATTGATATATATTCTAATAATAAGGGATCTGTAGAAGGATGTTCTTTTGACAATAAATTCGACAGCAGTAAATATTGATAAAGTGGAGTTTTGCCCAGTCTAATATATTTTTCACCTCATTGGATAAAAGTTTAAATGATTCATGCGCTGAGTATATGTTTTGTCTTGAGTCTTTTTCCCTTTGTCGTGAGAAAGAATGTGCACCTGTACATGCATAAGTCACGGCCATATCATATTTTGTCTTAACCAAGCCCTTGTTCGCATAGATGAAGTTGTAAAAAGGGAAGATATATATAGGGTAGAGAAAGAAGACAGAGTGCACGTTTGGTTATGAAGTAGAGTTTCAGGTGCATTGATGGGGCAGAGACGTGGGTATGTTGCAAGAGATTGCATTGGAAAAAGAAGAAGAAGAAGTAAGGTGCAGAAACGAGTTAGGCTAAAACATTTGAACTTAGTCTGCATATTTTGTTTGCTTAAAGAATAAGTAATAAAAGAAAAAGAATTGGTAATGGAACTGACCTGAATTGCTTTAGGAGGTAGAGTAGTCTCGGCCAAGTCATTAACCTGAGTTTCTTTTAAATTGCAAGTCATGGGTAGAAATGGCAAAGGGTAGGCTAGACTCTGTTTGCATATGTAAGAAAGGATCCAGTGATAATATAAGATATAACATATAAAAGATGAGTCTCATAGTTGCATGAGTTTTTCTTTTGCATAGGACAGGATGATGTACACATTTTATACAAAGGCATAACCGAGTGGAACTGGGTGAGTCTTCAGACATATCACATAGGCAGATTTTCTTTGCAAAAGCTTGACCTGGTTGTATTAATAGTTTGCACCTATAGGATTTGCAGAGTAGGCGTGAGCATGTTTAGATGTAAGACTGGCCTTGTGCATTTAACAGTAAGGGGATCAGAGAGGTTTCAGTTCAGTTGCATATGTAGTATTAGATCTGAAATGTTTCGTAGCCTATCCATCAGTAGTTGCTTGTAGTCTATAAGCTGAGATGTTGAAACTTCAGAACCAAGTGTGCATCTGTGCACGTTGTGCACGGCAACACCATGAATGTTACATGACTGTAGTTGAAGCATACAATAAGTATTGACAGAGCCTAGTCTGTAAATTTCATCACTGACATGAATTATTTAGTGAAGTTTCGAATGTGCTTAATGCTAGAGATAGGATTGGACTGGTAGTTGTGAAGCTAGGAGCTTGTTTGATGTGAATGATTAAACTGGGAAAGAAGCAGTTGTTCGAAGCATCCAAGTGAAAAAGTTAGGCATGAGTTTGTATGGGTGTGACACTGATTGGGTTTACAGCCTGCAGATTGTGGCATATGATTTGCGTGGTTATGTGTTGACTGAGAATAGGTTTCACCTGTGGATGACAGCAGTATAACAGTGCACAAGTGCACAAGCATGCAGTAGAATTTGGAGAAGTATGAGTTTGGAGCTGCTGGATGTTAGTGTTAAAGAAAGTGTTGCGTGAATTTGTCACAGAGCTTTACATATGTGACTCGAAGCATTGGCAAGATGGACTCGAAGATTTTGCAGTTTTACTCGAAGCAACTACCTGACTTTCTCGGAGTAACTATGTTGGTGACTCGTGTAGGGAATGATGGTTCTGTCTGGTTTTAGTTTGTACAGCCTGGAAATTTTTTTTTTTAAAAAAAAACTAAACTGAAAAGCAATATCAAGACCAAGTAAAATTTGCAGTAGCAGCTGATATTCAAGTAGTTGGATTCAAGTGGAAAAAAAAAAATTAGGCTGCATAAAATGTTGGCGTGAGTGTGTACGTGTACACGTGTAAGTTGAAATAGAAAGTGTGCACGTGTACATGTGTATCACGGCCCATAGGAGAAAGCTTCACCATAGTGCGTCAGTCGGCCTTTAGGAAATTTTGTCGTAATTTTTGTGTTAGCACGGTTCACGTTTGGGTATATTGGGTAATATTACACGGTGGAGTGGTCGAGCAAGTCAAACAAATCCTCGTTCTATTTTGATTTTTCTTTGACCGTAAATCCTAAAGTCGCGTATTCAATATTTGAATTTTGTTCTAGATTTGAATCTAGACGACATCCGAGGAATTTTGATCGTTACTCTCTGTCGTTCTTTTCCGGTGAAATTGTCGTTTTGAAATTCAAAATTTTCTGCAGTTTTCAGGTGAGTATTTCTCACCAGACATACGTACATATATTTTGGTAAATTATCGCAAGTGTATGTGTAAAATTTTATTTAAATATTATCTGTCTGTAGTATAACGTAGAATGATGAACCCCATTTTAATTGACACCTCATCAGTTATTCATCTGTTGTATTATTTCTGCAGTTATATTATTAATTGTTTATTTACTGCTTAAATCATCACTGCAAGTTCCCTGTAAAATTTAGATTGTTATGGGCTGAAATGATAGGCCTAAAATGATTAGTATTGTCCAATTATTCTGTAAACTGCTTAACTGTTAACTTGGGATTGCGGGTTTGAAATGATAGAACCCAGGGTTTTGTAAAGTGCGGATTGAAATGATATAAATCCGTATCACTTGACCTAGGCTAGAAAATTTTATACAGACCCGTGGTTCTTATAATATTTTCTGAAATATTTAAAAATTATTTTGGAAGTTAAATATTTTGATTTAATATCTTTAAAGGATTTTTATTTGATTTTGAATGAGTTATAAATGTTAATGAATAAATAAATGTTGAATAAAATTTGGAATATAACTTATTTTGGTAATTCTGGATTTTTGAAAGGGTAAGATTTCAGTTAAGAAAATAATTAATAATAAGTTATATTTGAAAATGAATTGTAAGTTAATAATCTATTACAGCATTTAAATGCTGTCTTTTTAAGATTGGACTATTTTAACCCATAGACCTTAGGTAGCATTTCATAAGTGCTACAGAATCTAGAATTTGATTGTTTTAAAATTTATGGAAATTAATTTTGGGAAAAGTTGTAAATTTTGGAATTTAATATGTAACAAGTTAAGAATTTGTTTTGTGGTTTTAAAGGAAGAATTTAACTTCAAAAAATTTGGTAAAGCTATAAATTCCAAAATAGATTGAATAAAATTTAAATGGTATATTATAACATGAAATGTTTAAATCAATATTTTGATATTGAAGGAATTTGAAATTTATTTTGATTTCAAAGTATAAATACCATTTTTAAAGTTGTAACCACGGGTTATGATAACGATGGGTTGGCAAAGAGACCGGGATCGGATATGGACATACTCTCTGTCGATACCGAAACCACTTTGACTAACCGTGTACGCGGTGGAGATTCCAGAATGAAGTAGGTGGTGGCGACGTTTCCTGTAAGGTAAATACGTGGACCCGACTCCCGTGAGTTGGCATAAGGTGGCTAAAACAGGAGCTATTCCCAGGCCAATGAGGTCATACCTCTGATCGGACACTCCTCTTCGATATTATACTATGACTTTGGATTGATTCAGTGGCCACTTATATTTTGATTTTGGGGGAGTTTGTTCGAGGTGGGCGGTAACTGCGGCTACGCGTTTCCATCAGCCTGGGTACGCAAATGGTATATCTACCCTGGCATTGCCTAGTTGTGCCGTGTCATCTACCATACCGAGCCTTTACTACGAGTTTCTATTTGTGTCGTACCTATGGAGTATCCTCTGGTAGCTTCCCGATCAGGAGGTACTACGGTACTGTATAGACTATTGGCATTATTCTGTGTTAAGGGCTATATGGGTAACCCCTTAACGCTACTAAAAAGTAAGTTTATTTTATAAATAGACACTATTATAATAGCGCAATATACTACATAGTAAATAGTTTAACGGATCCTTAGAGGATGGGCGGTCCCAAGCATCCTCTAAGTTACTTGCTCTATATTACAGTACACTTGAATTAGCTTACATTATATAAGTATGTATGTCCTGACTCGAGTGTTTATGTTTTATTTTACGCTCGGGTCAGCCTGAGTTGCAGCTTCAGTTTCTATCCGGAGCTAGGACATCCCATAGATCATTCGTGCTGCCGGAAGCTTTTCAGTCTTTATCTTATTTGCAATCAAGACTCTGTTTCTATTTATGTCTAAACTGTATTGCAGATTCTAAACTTTGTAATTCTGTTTGGTTAAAGTTTTTATAGTGGCTTCATGAACCACTGAATATTATATTTCCGCTGTGAGTTCTGATATCTGTGTCTGTGATTCTGTGATTTATTTACTGCATATTCTGAGTTTTGCCGAATTTATTTTACAACGCAGTATTTTGAACAATTCAAGTCCGACATGTGCGAATGCGAATGGTTGAAAATACTGGGTCGTTACAAAAGTACTGTCTATTCCTACCGTCTTCAGTAACCTCGATGTACATCCTGACCCGATCCACTAATGGTTCGTCTATGCATAGCCTCGGTCACGACCCCGTTTTGCCTCTACAAGTAACATACTACTGGCCTATGCGACACAAAGGGCTGTAGGGCACCTACCCTACCAACTACTAATCCTGTGATGGGCATTGAATATCATAAGCAACGATAGTGTCGTAGATCTAAGGCACTATCCCATGATCGGGCCGCCAGGGTAGATACTGACCAATCTGGTTCACTCCTAAACAATAAAGGGAGCTGGACACTAGCGGATGACATATAGTGCTCATATCATATCCATACATAGCTGTAGTCGTAGGTCGACCCATGGCTCTGTATAAGTCAATCACATGACTATAATATACCAGAGCTCTGATCCTACATCGTCACACCACTCTAACCATAAGTCAACATAGGGCTAAAATATACTTAGCACAGCAAGTGTCATTACAACATGAGAAATCCCCATTTGAATGATATTTACTTACAAAGAATAATCAAACAAATAATATAACAACGTCCCTTAACACCGCATGTTATTCGGATAATTATTCCAAGCTCACAAACTAGACTCGATCCATACAAAGTATCTCTATGTGACAAGTCCAATGAATAACAAAAAAAGAGTTACTAAAAGTCCCTTACCAAAAGGTATCAGTAAACCGTTGATTCAAATTTTTCATCACATACAGATGAAATACCACAATCAAATATATAGAATGATGTCGTTATCATATCATATCAAATCACTAAACAAATCCATATCAATAGTGAATCACTCATATCATTGAAATATATAAAAAGAAAATAAGGAATTAAAAGTCAAAAATTAACTTAAAATAGATTATTTAAATAAATATTAATAAATGAGTCAATAATTAAAATGAAACATTCAAAACACATATAATTTATGTAACAAAATAATTACTAAGAGATGGATAACAATTATTGATTCCAGAACCAATTAAACAACTATCTAAATATATATATAGTTTAATATTTACAACAAATGACTATTCTCAATTAATTATTAAATATTTTCTAATAACATTGGAAATTTCGTTTTAAATCCCAAAATAGATATAGAGTTAAATACTTTAACAATTATTTCATTTATTCCAAATCAATACATGTTAAAGACTTAACATGAAAATGAAGAAATAATTTATCTAAGCCAATGATAACTATAACTAACAAAATAGATTCTTAATAAAATCATTCACACAAGTTTATTTTACAATTTTATAAATAACAACTATCAAACTTATATATTGATTCATTAATCTCATACTTACATTCATATCTATATACACACACACATATATGTATGCATGTATATATGTATATGTATATGTATTAAACAACAAATATATCCACATTTTTTTATAAGTGTGAACTAAATATAAAGTGTAACATCTCTATACCACAAAATGATGAAATAAAAGGTTGAGATATGGAAACACACATAATAATACAAAGCTATTGGCTGAAAACATGGAGATCAATATAGCATGAAATAAGGAAATGCAGACTTATTCATAAATGAATGCACATATACACATTGCATACATACATACATACATATGTATGTACGTAAGAATATACGTATATGTACATAACTCAAAACACAATACTCCCTATTTTCAAAACCGTAACATTCTCTCACCTAGTAGCACTTAAAGCACATATATTCACTCACCAGCAAGCAAATTGCACATTCACTTAAGTATGTGTGATATCCCGAAATTTTAGGCAAATAAATATGTGATAATCTTTTTTTATAAATTATGCCAAATTATTCTTTTAAAACAAATAAATTATGCGTTGTTTATATCCATATACATGTAAGTTGATTTTAAACAGAATTTGAATTTGAAATTGAAATTCAAAATATAAATATCTTAAAAATAGATTGAATTTAAAAAACTAGTGTATATTAATGATTATTTACTTGAGTATAATTAGTTTTAAATCATTTTCTTAAAAAATTTATAAATAAAAAAAAGGTAAAGTTTAAATATAAAAACATAAAAACACATTAATATATTAATTTAAAAAGAAAAATATAAGTTATATAAAAACATATTAAAACATGCAAAATAACAAATGTAAGATTAATGGCATGCAATATAACAAGTGTCACATTTTTTTTAAAACAATATTAGGAAATCAAGGCTATAAATATCTATACCATTCTCTTCTCATATATTTTTATTCAAACTAAAGAAATCAAAACCTATGAAAGTTTAAAACTAGAAATTTAAAATCAAACAACAACTCTTTCAACTACCTCAAACCTGAAACATCAAAGCATAAATTCACCTCAACTTAAAAGAAGATCATCTCAACAAAGTTTTCCAGTTTCAAGTTTCGAAAAGATCAAGCCTCTCCTGTTGAAAACATCTCTGTTCAACATTATATTATAGTGAGTAAATCTTTTCTTAAAATCTTAAAATTGTTAAAGCTTGATTGCATGTGACAAATACTTGATGCATGTGGTGAAAAATTGTTGTATAGATGTAAATTTTGCCTACATGTCTGTATATGTATATATATGTATATGTATGTGTGTGTGTGTGTGTGTGTGTGTGTGTGTGTATATATATAAATGTATGCATGAATGTCTGGAACAAGAATGTATCCCCTGTTCTTGTTTTACAGGTTTTAAAACTTTTCAAAAATCAAGATCTCATCCTCTAATTTCTTTTAGACTTTGTTGTTCAAACAAAAACTGTTCATAATTTTAAGATCTTAATTTTAAAAGTAGTTCTAAGTATAATTAAGTTGTAGATTTCTAGAAAATTAAAATATGCAGTAAAAACCCAAAGTTTGTCAAAATTCGATCTCACCAATTTAGTGTTTCATGTATATAATCTGATTTGTCGTTGAAAATTATGATTTTTATAAAAAAAATCATGATTTTTAAGTATGTAATTTGAGAGAACTTGCGGGTTGAGAGCTGAGTTTGGATTTTGGGTATTTTCTGGTGAACGGAGGGTTCTGGATGGTCGGGATCACTGCTGGAGGTAGTGGGGAGGTTGGCGATCTTGGGAAAAATTATAGGTGGTTCTATCAACCGCCGTGGCGGTGGCTAATCGTCGGAGTAGGGTTTAAGCTTGGGTTTCGGTCGAGATTGGGAAGTAGGCTACTGCATCGTCAAAGGATCATCGAAGTTCATCGAAGGTGGGTGAAAAGGTGCGAGGTTGGTCGGCGAAGGTTTGGACGGAGTCTCGAGGATTCTGGTGGTCGGAGGTGTCAGGTCGAGGTGGATCTTGGATGATGGTTTTGTTCTAGTTAGTCCAGATTTCTCGATCTCGATTTAGTTTATATGTTAAAGTTTAGGTGGTCGGAATTGGAGGTGGAGATGGTCGTCGATGTCGTGACGACCCGATTTTCTAGGACCAGAAAATTGCATCATCTTTAAGAAAAAAAAGGACAGAAAAGAGAAAAGGAAAAAGAGAAAGAAGAAAAAACATCAGAAACTCAACAGGGGAACGAATAAATTATATTAATAACATAAGTATTACATAATATACAACAACTATCAGAGTTACACAGACAATACATCACATACTAGACAGTTATAGACACCTGTCTAGTTATTACAACTCAATACAACAAAAAGAAACCACTCAGAGATACCAACACAACGGAACACTATATATAACTATAACGCAGAAGCTCCTGCTCCATTACTCCTCCATAATTTGTCAAAGCTAACCTGAATCTCTTGGCTATTCGTAAAAATTTGAGTACCCAAGAGTTTAAGAAAACACAAATAAACTCCGGGTCAGACATGGGTCTGGTATGAGTAACATGTTAAAGTTGCTTAACATTGAAAAACCTTTGAAAAGAAAAGGTATCACGTAAGACTCCCCACACATAAACAGGGAAAAGTTTTTACCTTATGCTAACCAAAACATTTATGAAATCCGATGATATTATAATAGGTCTAGGGTTTTCAAGTAAATAAGAAATAGCCGAAATTGTTACAAGATCAAATTCCATCTACTAGCCACAAAAGTGGGTAATACAATCAAAACTGAGGGCACTTATTGGATTTTGGATTCCATACTATGGCAGGGCTACCAGGGTACCGCTCGTCACAGTACATGGTGTAGATCACCGTACCAAGGATCACTCCCAATCCCCTGCAACACAAAGCCGGAACTATTCCTTACTGAACAATTCCGAACAAGACCACCCCACAGTTGTGATCACCAACCGCACCACACAGTCGAAATAAAAGGGGCATCTAGACAGGGGTAAATCTCGTCCTACTTGGACATGACCCATTTAGCTTTGTTGCACCTCCCCTGTTTTAGCCATTCCCGATTGATGAGGCTTGAGGCTACGATTACCTTATCAGAACACATCACTTAGAATGCTCATCGTCCAACTGACGATGTTCTGAAAGCATTCAATCCATACAAGTTCGTTCCGGGTTCGAGCGAAACCGAAGGCATTATCTCGTTACACTCATTTTGGAATCACCCTCAGAGTTAACGACGATAGCCCTTGCACTCTGATTCTTCATCTTTGCTTCAGATTCATGACCTATCGTTAATTTGGATCGATGTGGTTTTCGGATATCCAAATATGGAAACCTGATCCCGGTCTCACCGAATCCAAAACGTATCTTTCAAGGCCAAGTTGTTTTAGAGTTTTAAAGCAATTCAATTCTATTATCTATATACACACAGATAGATAATTAACATATTCACAATAGATAATCAACATTATCATCATTAGCAGATAATTCATGTCATCAATATAAACAAATGATCCATATTATCATCCCAATGAAACTAAAGCATCCATATCACACAACATTACTCATCTCATAGCTGAGCTTACAAACCATTCAAGTCAATCAATATCATCCATTCATACATAAGCAATGATTTACCTAATCATGTTATTTATAATTAATTTAAAATGAAATAAATTAGTTACTTCATCTCTAATTAATTTAAAGTGAATTAAATTAATTACATCATTTTTAATTAATTTAAAATAAATTAAATTAATTACTTCTTCATTTTAAAACTTGCTTACTTAATCATTAATTGATTATAAATCAATTAATTAATCACCATCTCATTATACATTTCAATTAATCATTCCTGATTAACAATTTTCTAATTACAATAAGTAATTAGCCTTTAAATTAATCACACAAGTTAATTATACTCAACCCATTGCAATAATTAACTTTTAATTATTTAATCAATTAATTAACTAAAATTAATTACATTAATCCTTTATTAATTAATTACTTCATTTATTATTTATTCCTTAATTAATCAATTCTAAATTTACATCATTAATTTTATTAATTAAAGATTTCTAATTACATCTTTAATTAATCTCTCTATTTAAATTAATTACATTAAGTAATTAATCTTCATTTAAACCACATATATTAATCACCCTTGATTAATAACATCCAGTAATTAACCACCCTTAATTACTTCATCAATAAATTACTCCTTAATTTATTCTTTAATTAATCCCTTGATTAATCCCATTCAGTAATTAATTACCCTTAATTACGTTATTTCAAAAATTAATTACCCTTAATTAATTATCTCAATTAATCCCTTAATTAATTACAAAGTAAATTATTCCAAATTACTTCCATTATTAAAACATCTTTAATTACATTCAGTAATTATCAATTAGTTACTTCCCTAAGTAATTATAATTCCATTAATTACATTAAGTAATTATTTATCAAATCATCAAGTGTTTAAATTAATCAAACCTAATTAATTAGTCTAAACTAATCATATTAAACTCAATTAATTACATTAAGTAATTAATTCATTAATTACTTCTATTAAGTAATTTAAAACTTAAACAATTTCATAAATGATTATTATTAATCTAATTAATTATTAAATCATCACATTAAGTAATTGTTAAATAATCTTAGTTAATAACCTTCATTAACCATTAACAATTCTTTAATTACTTTTCTTAAGTAAATAATCTTTCTTTTATCAATATTAATTTCAAATTAATTTATCTTTAATAATCCTTTAATTAATCCTAATTATTTAATTAATTAAGTGTTAACTGTAACTTAATTAATTCTTAATTACTAGATTAATTAATCTTTAATTATTAATTAATATCCTAATTAATAATCCTTAATTTTCAAATTAATTATCCTTAATTACAAATCTTAAGCCTTATTTAATCAATTTAAAAACTCTTAATTACTTAATTAATCATCCATTTCATTAATTAATTAAATAATTAATTATCCATTTTAATTAACTTAATAATTTAATGAATCCAAATCATTAAAATTCTATTTATCTTTAAGAAAAACATTTCTTACTTAATCAAAGCATTTAAAACAATTTGTTTTCAAATTTACTTTAAATTCATTTTAAATTTTCATTTTAAATTTAAGATTTTAAAATGAATACAAATTTAACTTAAACAAGGTTTTAAAAACAATTCAAAAACCTTTTTATCTCATATGTTAAAGAAATATCCATTTTAGAAAGAAGTTTTAAAAGAATTTAAAACCCAATTCATTTTAAATTCAAATCAATTTAAAAATACACTTTAAACATTCCAAGTTATTTAGAACAATTTCAATTTAAAGGTTTCCTTTAATTTCAAAACTTAAATAAAGAATTAATCTTGATTCTAGATTTAACTTAA